>JARGCV010000589.1:30882500-31482500 GCA_034064705.1 Bothrops alternatus | reverse complement strand
TTTAAACAGCTTTTAAACAGCTACATTGCTAGCTTCTTTATTTGTCCTTTCATTAAGTAAACCACCCTTTCATTAAGCAAAGTGGGATTGTTAGTTCTTTTCTTTTGTATGTGGTTTAGCCTATTCTTTTCTATCCTTTTCTCACTTGCTGTATAATATCCTGCTAATATATCAATAGTTTGCCTTGGTTATAATTATCCATTTGAGTCCAAATTTGCATGTGCTGATTTATTCCATTTAGCACATACTATTTTTTTACAATGTATATTTTTATTCCATAAATCCTCTTTCCTGTAAAGGAAGTTGTTACCAAGAAATGCTTTGCCTTGCCATTTCTTTACCTTTCACTATCGGTATAATTACCCCATTTTTATTATACATTATTTCTCTAACTCCCTTTCTCATTGTTGTGCCTACTATATTGTCTCTATACATAGATGTGAGTGCCACCTGTTCTGTAATGGCCATATTAAACAAATCTCTTCCCTGCCTCAATGTTTCCACCCATTCCACTTTAATTTGGGCTTATATGTGACATTTTCATTCTAGCCGACAGATATTTAAAAAGAAAAATACTAGTTTGAAAAATATTTCCTGCCCCAATATAGGTAATCCTCAACTTACAACTGATATCTAGTAACCATTTGAAGTTATGAGGGACCCTCAAAAGGACTTACAAGCAAATTCTATAGTTACAATGGCTGCCCCTCCAGGGTCATGAGACCACATTCTGAGTTTTCAACAACCGGCCTGCATTTACATGCCATATGCAGCACTCTGAGGTTATGTGATACAATTTATGATATTTTTGCCAAAAAAACCAGTGTTTACTTCTGCTTTTCGGCAAAAATGCCCCATAGTGAAAAATAGGTTCCCTTAACTACCACAGATTCACTTAATGATGTCTCACTTAATGACTGCCACAAAAGGTTGTAAAATAAGGACACATGATGACCTGCTTTAGGACCATACTGACTTACACTTGTAATGGGCAAGCTAAGTCAGTGACTACCTGGATATAGTACAAATGTTTCTACCTCCATTACTGCAGCTGAGCACTGTACCTTTTTCAGGTTCAGGTTCCTTTGACTATTAATTTTTTCATGCCTTTTTTTTACTTTTACAAGTACCTGTGTTTTAGATCCATGTCCCTCCTGGTTAGTGAAGACTTCCCAGGAGGTGACATGCAGGTGGGTTCTGGTGGTGACTAATACTTGCTGTAGAATGGGAGGAAAGGCTGTGGTCCACACTTTTCTTAAGAAACCATAGATTGATTCCTCCCTATTGGATAATTTTCATCCTGTCTCCAATCTTCCCTTTCATGGGAAAGGTTGTTGAGAAGGAGATTGTATGGCAGCTCCAGTGATACCTGTATGAAGTGGATTATTTAAACCATTTCCAGGGAGGGTTCAAGCCTAGATATGGGAGGGAAATGGCATTTGGTTATGCTTCCCATCCGAAGCATCTTTAAAATGTTCAATGTATTGGCTATAATAGGTGCCACCAATAGAATAGTCCTATTGATTTATGGATAATAAATCTTCAACTTTTCCATTTGTTTTGACCACTAACAAAATTAGGTTTTTGAAGGAGTTATTTGTCTTCCTTATTACTCCTTGTTTCTCCAGATGTTTTATTATCTCACAAATGCCTTGCTCTACTAGCTTATGCTGCTTTTAAGTGGCTGCTTATACACTCACTCACTCACATACACACATACATACAGAGAGAGAGATATAAACAAACACAATATTCCTGGAGCTGTCTTAATTTATTATATTGATCAGGGTATTGCTGCTATATTTTTGGAACTTTTTATTCCCCAAATTGCTCATTATTTTCTGCTTGTTCTGATTACCATGTAGTTATGCTGTCCCTCTAAAACTTCCTGTCTTTCCTATTTTTTCTTCTAAATATTTTAAAAATTAGTCCAAATGAGAGTCTGGCTAATTTGCCTGATTCAGTATCACTTGTAGTTTTAGCATGTCATTCCAGTCAGGCACTATTTTTCTATATTAAAAAAAAAATATCTCTGGTATATTCAACAAATCCATGATATGTTGCCACATGCATAGCATTTTTTTTAAAAAAAATCAGCATTAAATATTTATTAATATTTCTTTCCATCAATCTACTGGTATCTGTTAAAGCCTTTTCACTTTTCCATTTGTGTATGCATATTTGTGTTTCTATGTACACAAACTATGCATCATGCCATCCCTTGTGAGCTGCCAGCCATTCCAAGGTCACACTAAGGAATGCAAAACTATCCAGTCCATGAAGGCATGAAACTGTTACCCAAACAATTTGTTAGCACCTAATTGGATACTCAATGACAATTAGGGTTGGTGGTGGATGGGAACAAGTGATAGTTAATTATATGTTTTGGGCATGAAAACTCCAGATCCAGCTTTGTTTCTTTTGTAAGCACTTGGCTTTAGTAAAGTTTATTTTTGACTAACAATGGGCCCCAAATTCTTTCTTTTCTAACTGACCATGTTGGTACAGTTGACACTCACATATTTCCATTTGTATGCATGTATGTGACTTTATACAATATTTTCATTCCCATTACCAAGATGTTTTCCAACTCTTTCTTCTGTTATCTGTTATTATTTTCCTATGAGTCCTGCCTTTTTCCCTTTGTCCAGTAATTCTTGAGAGCTTGTATAAACTACCTTTTCCTTATTGTTCTCCATTAATAGAATAGTAATCATATCTTCCCTAAATACTTTCAACAATTTCCATAACTTACTCCTTAGTTTTCTCTCTCCTCTATACTTGTGATTCTTCCATACTCTTTCCTCTTTGGAATTTTTCTCCTTCTAAAAATCCATGTTTTGTTAGTTCTTTAAACTTTCTATGCAGAGTTTTTCTCCTGTGATATTTCTTCTCCACCTAGCCCTAATTGAAGATTTATCAGATATACCCATTTAAAAAAACATCCCAACCATCTGTCCTTGTTCCTAATGTTCGCAATATGCTGAAGCAAATTCCGTGGCCAATACTCTGAGGGATTCCATGTCTCATCCTATTCCTTCAATATATTGGACTGATTATCATAAAGGAATTCTTAAATCTGTTTATTGATCAAATTTTCCATAGTCTTATGATGCTGCATGCCTACAATCATACCAGATGCCCCTCTTTGCTGGTATATATTGAAAAACAATTCTACATAACATCTCTAACACAAACTAAATGTATTAAGTTATATAAGACCTTCTCCATCATTGATGTGATACAAGAAATTGCTGCTCTTATTTCCTGAAAGGCCAAGATGACACTTTCAAATCTATTTTGGGAAATTCATCAGGTTCACTGTTTTAGCAATTACCCGAGGTTCATAAGGAAGTAGTCTTTTACAACAGCAGTTATGAATTGCCTCCAAGGATGGTCATCTGGTGATTTCCTTATTGATAATCAAATCTTTCACAGAACTTGAAGCTGGTGTTGTACTCAATTCCTTTACCAGTTCTTTTTAAAACATTTTTTCCACAACATTATATTGGCCTACCTTTATTTACAGCTTCTGATTTTGTCTTTACAGATATTTAATTGCTGCTTATTTGTTTTATAAGGAATCTGATGCCCAGTGTGTTTTCTGAAATAACTGTTCAGCTTCCTGCACTGGCTTCTGCATGTCTGCTTCAGCAAATTCCTACTTGTTTTTCTCTTGCTCATATTTCATATCTCTCCCTCCTGAGCAGCTTGCAAACAAAAAATGTAACATAACTACCTGTTTCTCCTTCAAGGCTGGTTTATGTACTTCTCAGTATTTTTTCCCCAGATAGTTGTTCTGCTTCTTTTAGATTGGCTCTCTCTGGCTCTTCAGCAGCTACTTAGACCAAAAGTGATTCTTTCCCTGGAAAAAAATTCACAGGGTTCTGTCTAGCAAGATTTACTAAGATGGATGGAATGAGGTTAAAAGAATTCCAGAAGTTAAACTATTTTCAAATATCCCATTATTTAATGTGAAGATTTTATGATGCTTCTTCTTACTGCCTTCTGATGAATCAGTAAGGTGGTGGGTCTAATCACTGCTAACAGGGAAGTTTGCAGCATAGCTTTTTGGGTAATAATCTCTATCAGTCTAGCACACAGTGTGCACACTGATAATGCTAGTCATTGTAATGTCCTTAATTTTCCACATAGAAATTAGCAATACATATATCTTCTTTGCCCACTGTAATGTTTTCATCTTCACAGTGCCCTTTAGAGTATTTGTTTGATCTGTCCCAATATCTCTTGTTTGCAGGGATATTGATTGATTATGTGCCATCAAATCATTTTTAACTTTTAGCAACCACATAGGTATCATTAATCATCAATAACATTATATTTTCCTTCCTTGTGAGGTTTTTTTTTTTTTGTAAAAGCACAGGAATGGTTTACCATTGTGTCTCCCACATGGTATGAATTGATGCCTTTGCATTATCACTAAATTGATCATCTGCCTCCAGCATCACTTTTGCCCATGGGCAGCTGCAATGGCCTTCCTGCCTTGGGTGATGCTGGGAATACATATTCTTGGTATATACTCTTGGTGTTTCCACCATGATGAGGCAGTATAGCAGGCTTAGGGTGGGGAATGCTGTAGGGACATGCCATGTTTCTATTACTTTCTAAAACATAAACATTCTTATTTCTTCTAATAGATACTGTGAACTGTGCCAATTATATCTCACTGACAGCCAGAAAACACCTTGAAAATTATGTGTCACTTCCTGGTCTGAAAGCTTTACACACACACAAGCACACACAAATATAAACATATGTTTAAAGCTTTGGTTAGTATTATTTGGTGTAGTAATAAAGGTACTGCCCTAGAAACCAAGCAACAGTGAGTTCTAATCCCATATTAGCATGAAAGCTGGCTGAATGAGTTTGTATATATGTGTCTTTGTGTGTGTGTCCTTCAGATTAGTGATTATCTGGACAAATTTCTGTAGTTTTATTGGCTAGATTTTCAGAAGTCGTTTTCCATTGCCTGCTTCCTAGAGCTGAGAGAAAGTGACCATTACAATGTCACCCAGTTACACTCATTTCCATTATGATGAAGTGTTTTGAGAGATTGGTAAAGCAATACATGGTTTCATGCCTTTACACTACATTTGATTCATTACAGTTTGCCTATTGGAAGAACCGCTCTGTAGAAAATGCACTTTCCTATGTGCTTAATCTTAGCTTGGCGCATCTGAAGGGAAACAATCCTCTTTTGCAAACATTGAGTTAATACAATTTTTTTCGTTCTGATAGATAACAATTAAATATATATTTTTCCCATTAGTCCTAAAAATAATCACATCAATATAATATTTCTTTTCAATCATTCTGGTTGCCTTAACATAGAGCCTGTTACATTCCTTATTTTAATTTGTTTCTCCCACCAAATTCTAGATATTCTTACTGGTTAAGATTTTCTCAAAAATTAATTACATTTAAGAATTTAACTCTATTTTTCCATATGAACCATCTCACACTTTTACATTTCTTAAGAATTAGATAAAACAGTAGAAAAAAAAGAAAGAAAAGCAAGAGCAAAGAAGCATAAAAATAACATACTACTTAAAATATATATCCCTCCTAAGCTAATATGTATTTATTTCCTAAATTTCTTATTCTTTTTAACCATAATTAAAAATATGTTTAATCTTTAAACATTCCATTTAATACATCTAGTCAGTGCTTTTTTTCTAAAAAAAAAAACAACAAAAACGGTGCCGGAACTCACACACATCATACAACCCACCTTCCCTACTCTACAAGGTTCCATCCAAAAAAGGTGCCGGAACTCCATTCTGGACGTTCTATGAGAAAAAAAAAGCCCTGCATCTAGTCATCTATCCTTTAACTCTTATTCAAAACATTTTATCTATTATATAATTTTCTTAAATTCAATCACATTTAAATATCTAAAACATTTCCTTTATCTAAGCCATTTCAACTTTTTTATACCGGTATTACTCATATCACGAAAGAAAATAAAAAAGGGAAAAAAGCATACTATATTATATTTAGAGAATTCATCCCTCTTAGAGTGACATATATATTCCAAATCTTTCTATTTCTTTAACCATATTCAATAAAATGTCTCTTTTTTAAGTATTCTCTCTGGTAAGTCCCATCATCTATTTTCTTAGTTTCCGCTTTAGTCTTTTTCTTTTACCCAGTGTCTTTCTTAATCAATGCATTTTGCTGAATCAAAACGTTTTTTCATATGTTCGTAAATGTTGCTGTAGATATAAAAAGTGAATCAGGAGAGATGTCTTTGTACGGGACTTCTGCCTTTCCATGTTTGTTGAAAATCTTTTTCTTTTTCTTTCTCTCCACTTCTCTTACCTTTTCTTTTCTCTCCAATGTTCCTGACATCTCTACAGTCTATTTTATCCAGTCTGTTTTCTTGTCCTCAAGATTTATTTTGTAGTCTTAAAGGATAAGTTGTTTTTTCTAATTCTTGTGAATTTTTTTCCACTAGGATTAAATCATGTTTCCTTGTTTTGTTAAGTTCCATCGTTAAGTCTCTATTTTCAATTCTATATCCATTTATCTGTTTTATCTGCTCGTTCTCTGTTGTTTTCTGCGAATTTTTTTGTTGTAGAGTTAACTTGGAAATAGATTAATTTATATTTTCAAAATTGTTTTGGATTTCTTTGTGGTTTAAAGTAATTGTTGTTTGAATTAGTTGCAGTATACTATATATCTCCTTCTGTGACGTATTTATGTTTTCTTGATATGTTCGTTCTACATGTCTCTGATCCATGATAGCCAAGAATTGGATTTTTCCTTCCTTTCTTTTCTCTGTAAATAGCTTTAGAGTCCCAATTAGATAGATATTTGTAGTCCAAATAGTTCAAAAAAGATTTTTTTCCTGAAATTTATTATTCTCTCTTTGTCTACAGCCCAGATTATTGTCTTTTTTTGTCACAGCTTTCTTTGTTGTTAAAGCTTTGAAGGTCACAAACACAGATTAGCTTTTCCCAGATTTTGCCAAGTCTTATATTAAAGTCATAGCTGTCATAGTCTTCATCTGCCACTAGGTGTCAGCAACTATTTGTTTTTCAATTTCCAAAATGAACAATTATCTTTGAAATGAGAGTCTTAACCATTAAAACAATTTTAAATTTATCCAGATTTAAGTTTTAAGTTTCAGGTTTTATATTTATTTCACTTCCATATATTTTGATCCTCCATAAAAATATTAATTCATCACTTCCGTTAGTATGAGGGTGGGGAGAAAATCCCCCTCCTTCCCTTTTGGAGGTATTTTGCTTCTTGGGGATCTTTTCCAGGAAATTAAGTGTAAAATAGAAAAGAGAAGATCAAATGCCCACCCAAGCACGCTGCTCACAGTTGTGCTGGTTAGTGCTTTTGAACTTTGGTTGCAAGTAGCTTGGGCTCGTCGATGCAATACAGCCAGCCTTTCTCCAGTCGGGTTTGAAAGCTTTCCCCAAGTCAAATGGAACGGCCGTCACCAGTCCAGAATCCCTGGAGCACCCTTCTTTCTTCATTGCCTTTCTGAAGTGACTTAGACCCATTTAGGGTCCCCTGGCAGGGCAAAATCCACAAGCCTGCGACTAGTCGATACCCCACAAAACCGGAAGTTCCTTGTGTGAATGCTGTTTGTGGATTTTATTTCAGCATTCAACACAATCATCCCTCAGCATCTGGTGAACAAATTGGGACTATTAGGTTTTAATATTCCTTTATGTAATTGGATACTTGACTTCCTTATTGATAGGCCCCAGGTTGTGCGAGTTGGAAAGAAATTTCCAATTCCATCTCTTTGAGTACAAGTTCTCCACAGGGCTGTGACCTGAGTCCGCTACTGTTCACCTTGATGACCCATGACTGCTGTGCCAAATCTGCTACGAATCATATTATGAAGTATGCAGACGACATGGCAGTGGTGGGTCTTATCCGGGATGACAATGAAAATGCTTATAGGGAAGAGGTGAAGACTCTGGTGGACTGGTGCAATAAAGGCAACCTAGTTCTAAATGTTGATAAAACAAAGGAGATCATTGTAGATTTCAGAAAGAGCTGGCATGCTCATACTCCTGTATTAAGGATGCAGATGTAGAGGTGATCAACAGTGTTAAGTATCTGAAGGTGCAGATAACTGACAATCTGAATTGATCTCTCCACACATCATCTTAGTGAAACATGCAAACCAGCGTCTGCATTTCCTGCATCGAATGAAGAGAGCACGTCTTTCTCCTTCTGTTTGTGCCACTTTTTAGAGAGGCACGATTGAAAGCATTTTAACAACCTTCATCACTGTCTGGTTTGGTGGCAGCAATGCCTCAGATAGAAAGTCCATACAGATAATAGTAAGGACAGCTGAGAAGACCATAGGAAACTCACTCCCTGGTATTCAGATGCTGCTTATAAGCACTAAGTGCTTAGAGCTCAAAGCATTGTTAGAGACCCCACACACCCACTTTACGGTCTTTATCTGTTACTCCACTCTGGGAAGAGGTTTCAAAGTATTTCTAGCAGGACTACCCGATTCTGTAATAACTTTGTTCCCTATCCCATCTATCTAGTTAACTCACAAGATTTGTTTTTTTCACCATGCACATGTATACATAACACAAACTAGACTGTTGTTCTCTGTGTCATATAATATATGTGGGTATATCCATAATCCTGTATTTATTTATTTTTGTCATATTTATGTAGTGTATTTTGGAGGTGGTGACTCTTTGAGAGCTGAACGCAACAAAATTTCATTTTAATGTATGCCGATTAGTGTACATTCAAAGTGACAATAAAGTATTCTATTCTATTCTATTCTATTCTATTCTATTCTATTCTATTCTATTCTATTCTATTCTATTCTATTCTATTCTATTCTATTCTATTCTATTCTATTCTATTCTATTCTATTCCTGAAATAGAATTTACATCTCCTGGTTTATAGTCTGGTGCTTTAATCACTAGGCCAAACTAACTGTAATTCATACATTTATCCTCTTGCATACCTACCCCACTCACTTACTAGCTGGCTGGGCTAAGACCGAGTTCCAGAATAATTGATGAGGGCCACCCATCAGGTACGTACCACATTCTGTGTGATAGTTCCAGATACAGTAATCATGACCTCTGCTAGTATAATTATGATGGGATAGGTTTAAAGATTATTGTCCCCTTGGAATTATGGCTGGAAAACAAGACAATACACACACCTAATTCCCCTGCCTGATTTTGCAATAGCAAGCTCATTTTACCACATGGTCTAATATTATTACATTATCTGTAATAATCTGTGGAAAGATTTCAAGGATAGAAAACATAAATGGAAATAAGATGGAATATTTTGGAGGAAGTTGTATATGAAATAGTCTGCAATTGTGTAGCTGTAGAATAAAATGCTCAAATTAAAAAAATACAGCAGTTACCACCACTATTTTATATGAAATAGACATTTCAATTTATTTTCCTGTTGTCTTGCCCTAGAGCTGTTATGTTCATTTAACACCTTTAATGGAATTTTAAAAAATGTGCTAAATGGAAAACAGAATTTGTTTCTTTGCTGTTCTTGAAATGTAGGAAGATAGACCTATTATTCTAATCTCTCTATTTTTGGCCATTTAATTGTATGCATGTATATTTTGAAGAAAAGTTTCTTTGATGACCTTTACAATTACCCTCAGACTTTTCTCTTTTATTCCTTAAACTGTAATTATATATAAAATGTCTCACTATTGGTATCCCACCACATCTTTTGAATTTTGCTTCATTTCATATTACTTTCTCTTCTCTGTTTATTCTTACCAGCCTTATTTGTATGTTTTCTGGCTTGCTTCTCAAAGAGTAAGTTGATAAATTACCTGATTACCAATTGGTGACATGGCAGGTGTATCATTAAAATCTAGTGCCTTCCTCCAAGCACTGTGGTCCATTCTGTACTTAGTCTTAATTACCAGTGCTTTAATAACTCACAGAGCTGTGTGAGATCTGTTCAAAATAGACTAATTCCTAAATGGCTGTTTTGGATTTACCAACCTGTTAGTGTTTTTAGTGATTTTCAAAGATGCCATTAGTGTCATTAGTGGAACTTGTTGAGAAGATAATAACATTTCTACTATTTATTTCTACTGGAGAACATTGAGAAGTACTAACATATTCTCACCTGACAAATTCTCACCTGGTATAAGGTTGTTTGTTTGGTGCACATAGTATAATAGTGGTAGAACACTTGATCAGTTGGTATACATAGCTGAATCTGTTCAGATAGACATTGTAACTCTGCAGACAATTCTAGTGCAATCCAACAATGACTCTTCTGTGTACTAAGGTCAACAGTGTTGTCACATGGCAGATCAGAAATATTAGGTTTGGAATACAGAATAAAGGATTTAATTAAAGCTTTGCCCCTTCCATCAACCAAGGAATAAGCTTAGTAGTACTCTGCTCACAGAGAGGGGAAATGATTTCTGCCAACTGTACCTTTCCTTTAGCCCTTTATACTCTCCAAAAATCTTTATCTGAAATGATATAGAGTTTCCTGCCTGAGTAGGGGGTTGGACTAGAAGACCTCCAAGATCCCTTCCAACTCTGTTATTCTATTCTATTCTATTCTATTCTATTCTATTCTATTCTATTCTATTCTATTCTATTCTATTCTATTCTATTCTATTCTATTCTATTCTATTCTATTCTATTCTATTCTAGTCTTCAATTTTCCCAGCTAACAGTTTCTGAATTATCAGGAGTCATTAAATATTTCCCCACCTGTCTTGCCTTTGTTGTTGTTTGTTTCCATAACACTTAAACTCAGAAATATCTTTACAGGCTATCTAGTTCAAACCTTCCTGATGCAGGAATCCACCACTAACATTTTAAGTTTCTGTTCCATTCTGAATTTATTATGTTAACTTGTACAATAATAGGACACGTCTATCATATTGAATCTCTGACTTTCCAAAGCATTCTGCATTTCAATTCTCATTGTCCATGTGACAAGTTGCTACATTTTGCATTAGTTGCAATTTCTCATCACTGTTCAAGAATAGTCCCATACAGATTGTATTCCAGCAGTCAGAAAAGGTTGAAACCAAAGTATGGATAATAATCATCATGTAGCCAATTCAAAAAGAGTTCACAATTGTACACTAGCTATAGGTGTGCAGTCAGTACTTGTAAATTTATTGAAAGTGCTAGTGTGTGTGTGGTGGAGGTGGAGGTGGGGGTCAAAGAGTACTCCTGAATCTGAACTTGCTCTTTCTGGGCAAGTGCAGTCTCATCCAGTCATCACTTTAAACTTAATCCCTCAATCAAGTTTTTTTCCCCTTACCAGTAGGCTCTCCACCCTGTCTGGATTTAATTTCAGATTGCTCTCCTTATCCAGCCCATTAGTGAAATTAGGCAATGTTCAAAGGTACTGATTGCTTCTTGAGCTTGATGAATACAGAACAGTAATTCTGAGAGTCATCAGCATACTAATAGTACCTCACTGGATGACCTCCCCCAGCAGTTTCATATAGACATGAAGCAATGTGAAGAACAAAATAGAACTCTGTGCTCAAGAATGTTGATGTTCACTAATACGCATGGCCTTTCAATAAGAACTATTTTAAAACAGTGCACCCAAAGTCCAAGCATGTCTTGGTCACTGATATCAAAAAGCACCGGGAGGTTTGTAAAAGCAGTCTGATTCATAGTTCCCCTAACATGTTCCCAATATTGTTCATCCACAAAGCAACTAAAGCAGTCAAAATACAATGTCTGAGATACCTATAGGACTACCATTCCAACCAGTGTTGCCCAATCTGTTAGGATATCCAGAGAGAATCTACTTATACTCTGACATTTCTGAGAGTTTTGGGAGACAAAAGAAAACAGCTGAGGCTTGTATAAAAATCACATGTACCCACACTAGAGCTCTAACAACTAACATCCTGGGCCCAGTGTTTGGAAGAGGAGCCAGACATAAATAGTTATGAACAGCAACCTTCTTATTTAGTAACATAGATTGTGCTGGGAGTTAGGGAGCATATTTACATAAATTTATATAAATGTATCTACACACACACACATATACACACACATTTGTATGAAGGGTCTCCTGGTCATAGTTGCCATATGCTTATAGAGCAAGACCTATCAGCCCAGGAACTTTCAGATTGTACATCAATTGGGATGGTGTAATCCAATTTAAAGTTAATGATGGAAAATATAGGGTCCTCCAAAAACTTCAATCACTCAGTCTTGACTGACTTTACAAATAGGATTTCACATCTGATCATTTGTGGAGCAGTGTTTTGGTAGTCTCCTGGAGAATAAAGGCCATTCTGTTTTTTGCCTTGGATCTTGTCTGATGCGGCTCCTGAAACACAGCCGGGCACATTTTACTAAAGGATCAACATCTCTCAATTATGGGGGCATGGTGGCCTAGCAGAGAAGGGTCTGGGCTTTGTTGACCAAAAGGTTGACAGTTTGAGACCAAGTACTGCATGATGGAGTGAGCCCCATTCCTAGCAGTTTGAAAGCAAACAAATGCAAGTAGATAAATAGATACCCCTTCAGTGGAAAGGTAACTACATTCTGCGCACCTTGGCAGAATGACCCTGGAAAGGTCTTTGGATAACGCTGGTCCCCTGAGCTAAGAAACAGAGATGAGCACTGCCCCCTAGAGTCAGACACAATTGGACAGGGGAAACCTTTACCTTTTTTAACATCTCCCTATTGCCAAGCAGGTCTTGGTAATCATGTCAGGTTGGCCTTCTCATCCATACAGCTACCTAGCATTCAGTAGCTGTTGGTGAAACCCTGGAACACTGAAACCCCAATGTCCAGGCCATGGGGCAGACCACCATTTTTTTTCCTGTCTACCTTACCTTTTAATTGTTTTTAATAGTTTGTGTTCCGAATGTTTAATGTTGTGATTCCCATGGGTTTTTAATCTGGCTGAACATTTCAATTTTTATCTAATGTAAGGCCCCAAGTGTCATATAATTGTGAGAAGGTTAAAGATGATAGAATGAGAATCTCAGATGGAACTGCAACTGAAGCTGCATCCAGTAAAACCTCATCAAAATGTATCTGGAGCTTTCTCAATCTCCTTACTTAAGAGTGGAATATTGGAAACTGATCTAAAACTGCTGGGACCAAAATACATACTGCAAACAAAATGATCATCTATCCCTATTTTTGGAAACCAGAGGACACCCACATGCTTAAATCAGGGAGTTGAGATATAATATATATATATAAAGCTGACAGTGTGGTATAAAATAACAGTGTTTTTCTTTTTTATGCTGAATCTTCTTGGAGTCTTATGAGCAGTCCCAGAGCAACAGAGAGGTCAAAGCTTATCTCATAGGGCTGAGTAGAGCCTTGAAGAAGGGCTTCAGCTTGACAAGGCTTCAGTCAAATCACCTGTTCAAAGCAGATTTTGCCAGTTGAAGCAGAAATCTCTTTCAAAGCTGCAAATACAATTAGATGACTGAAACAGTTTGTAGTCTTTCAAAGCACTTTTGTGATTTGATGTCTTTTCTGTGGTTCCTGGAATTAATAGACACAATATACTGTGTTGCAACTTCAAATAACAATGTTTGGTATGTGGTAGAAAATTGCATTGTGAAAGTTTGGTTTCTGATTTTTTTGTGTGTGTCATCTAAAGCAAATATAGAACAAATGAAATTGTCTTTCTTGATAAAGGAGAATATTTGTAGCTCAGTACTGAAATAAGGGGTCCTTGATTTTCTCTGAGCTTGGTTGTTTTATTGCTTATGTTTCATTACCCAAACTAGGTGGGATTTCCTCTCAATTTATATTCTAGTGGCTTGCCCTGTCATTGTTGGTGGGGATCGTCGTGATGGTTCTTTGATTGAGTATTTACTCCTAGCTTGTTTGGCAGTTCCTTGATTGGGGTATTGTTTACTTCTTGATTGGTGGTCTGATGTTAATCTTGATGTCAATCTCTACTCATTTGGATTTCGACTGTTGGTGAGGAAGGGTCTTTGAAGGCACTGAAGTGCCTTTGTCTGCTGATAAGGTGATAGAGTGGTCCTTGTTTAGGTTTCTGATGCAGCTTTGTCCTGTGCTGTGAATTGATTTTGCCTTTTTCCTCTTCATAATTCACTGGGAAATTTTGTCCCCTACACATACAGACACTCATGTCAAACATGTCAAACCGTCTGGTACGCTCCCACAGAGAGGGCCTCCTCAGGGAGCCGTTGGCCAGAGAGTGCCGGCTGGCGACCCCCAGGGGGAGAGCCTTCTCTGTGGGAGCTCCCACGTTATGGAACGAGCTCCCCCCCGAACTCCGTATAATAACAGATTTACGCACCTTCCGTCGGGAACTAAAAACATTCCTTTTTCGACAGGCCGGCCTGGCATAGAAGCTTCGGTTCCAATAGGGTCAAAATGTTTTAGGGGGACTGAGTATTTTTTAAGATTTTAGTTTTGTATGTTTTGGGTTTTAAATGGGGATTTCGGCCAAATTATTTAATTTATTTTTAATTATTTTAAATTTTGTATATTTATATGTTTTTTAAATTTTAGGCTGTACACCGCCCCGAGTCCTTCGGGAGAGGGGCGGTATAGAAATTTGATAAATAAAATAAAATAAAATAAATAAATAAATAATTCACCTGTCAAATATTGTGAGCTGTGAACTTGACCCTATAGAACAGGGGTGTCAAACTGCCAGCCCATCGGCCGGATGCATCATGTGGAAGCCATACCCACCCCAGCTCTGACAAGGGGAAAAAGTCACGATATGTTGCAACATTTTATTTTGTTGTAGAATATGGGATGCTCAAAAAAGAATATGTAAGTGAATATACAAATTGTTGGTTTGGGGGCCTGCTGTTATACAGAGCCAAGTTGTTGTTATTGCTGGTGGTGGTGATGAAAAAGTAATAGGGTGAGGGAGGAATAAATTGCAAATGAACAAATCCAAAGAGAAGTGAGTTTAGGACAGAAGAGTCTTGTGGGAGTCAGAAAGAAATAGAACAGCCCAATAGGACAAAGATATAAAGTAATGCCTTGTAAAGCTGCCACAGAATGCACTGCAATCTAGAATAAGCTAGTTTAAAATCAGATTTTTCTGTCCCTTACACTAAGGAACTGAAATCCTTTCAGTGTCTTGTTCTCTAAATTCTCCTATATGTCTTCAATTTTTTTCGCTACTTTTTTTTTATTCCTTGTTATCCTTGCATCATTTTTATATGGATACTGAATATATAATTGTCCCTCCGTCCAAACCTCAGAGGAGGGGGAGAAAGTCACATTAGAGGCATCATAGAAGGATAATGTCACTGCATGGGCAGAAAACAATAAGATAAAGGGTCATTGAGATGGCAGCACCTAGTTTACCTTGAATGAAAGCCAAAGAGGTAGCTGTAGTTCAAATTTGTGGAAGATCATCTGAGAAGTCCAGGACTATAGATGTAAACAATAAATTTAAAAAAAAGAAGGGGGAAAAAACACATTCTGGAAGGACAATTAGTAAGCATATAAAGAATTTGTGGAAATTAAATATACATGTTAAGTCACCCACAATTGAACTTGATTTGAAGGTGACTTTAATTGATCTTAGCTTGATTCATGATTAGCTGGATTAGCAGATGACCTAGAATAATCTTAAGGTTGATCAGCTATATGGCTTCCTGAAGATACGTTTATCACAACAAGATATTCAGCAACATATTAAGTGTTCAGTTAAGTTTGATTCAGTCTTTCCTTTTTCCTACATATATATTTTTTAAAATATATATTTTTAGAAATTAAGATTAGAAGTTGAGGCTTTATGCACATCTCTTTCTTGAAGTGCTAGAATTCAGTCAGTGTGGTCTTTTCACCGTTTGATTGCTTTTTCCCCCAGATCAGGATGAAAATTGTTACTGTTTAAATGCAAACCTAATGTGTAAGGTCCATATTTTCTTCAAGTCATAACATAAATTTCAAAAAAGGGCATTTTGCAATAAAGCAAAGAAAGATTAGGAGTTTTCATTACTTTTTCAACAAATATGTTATTTCAATTATTCTTGAATAAGTGTTTTAGTAAGATAAGAAAAATTAAATGTTAATGCTATGAAGCATATTTCAGTAATAGGAAAGAAAATGAGAAAACAGTATGATAAATATGGGGAAACTAATATTTAGAAATATCTTTGCTTCTGGTTAAATATGGGCATTTTGATAATTAAAAAATAAAACATCATACAATGCTGATACTGTAGATGATTATAGTCTTTTTTGAGTGATGCTGTAATTTATAAGGTTGAAGATTAATGTGTTTTAACCAACTGAGAAATTAGTTTCCTTGATGTTTTCTCTTTGAAGTGTTTTTTGTTGTTATTGCATTTGCAAAATGGACTGTATATAAGCAATCATCTACTTCTTAATGAGTATTTAGGCAATTTGTCCAGAATACCTTGGAAAATTGCAATAGACATTTAGTGCATAGATATATCTACATTTATGAAGTTTTTGTTCTCATACTCATTTCTCTTTACTGCATAGCCTTTTCTTCACAGATCAGTCTAAATGGATAAACCATAAATTTGTACCTGGCTTGACAACTACTAAAACTAGGATATAAGGGATTCAGATTAGCTTTTTTTGTGGGGGGGATCTCTTCTAAATTCCATAATATCCTTTTGACACATTGCTCAATTATTTACCATTTCAGATACAAAGACTCCATGCTAGGATTCAAGCATCTAGAAAAAATTGGAAATTCAAATTATTAAGAGCATTCAAATAACTAGGAAAAAATGTTTTCCCCTACATGTCTGCAGAGTTAATGGTGCCAGAGTACAAGACAAAAATTATTTAAATTCTGTGCTAAGAAAAAAATAAATGCTGTTTTATTTGTTATGCACTGAAAACTTAGTTCTAGCATACCACTGTTTGCTTCATGTCCAAACCATCCCAAAATCACTGATATCACTTGGTCTTGCTTTGCCTTGTTTCATCATCATCAACATCATTACACAGATGCTATTATTTTGACATTATTTTCTCATTATCAGCACTGACTTCCAAGTGCCATTGGCATTGTGATTCTCACTAAGGGATCACCTTTCAGTCCTTTGCATTCTCCACTCTGGAATGAGAAATGGGAACTCGGGGTTCTGTGCTTCTCTATTGCATCTGAACATGCTCTCAGAAGCATCTGAAGCATCCTGAAACAAAGCCTATTTGTCTAAGGCAGGGCAAAGCTCCATTTTCCCCTGCTTCTGGATTGCAGGAAGGAGCGTGAGAATACTCCTCTCTAGATGCAGTGGTAGGACTCATTATAAAACAAGTTTTAAATTCAATTTTACGTTATAATTGTTGGTGATACAATTACTGTAAAACCGCAGTGACAATTGCCCTGGTTGAATCATTTGGATGATTATAGATGTCTTTTTTAACATATAGATTGGAAAGTATTTTTTAAAAGAAATCATTATTATTCACAGAAGTTCTCCCTCTAGTAAAGGACATCATTGTCACTAATCTTATAAAAATCTGTTTTGTGTTTAGAGGGTCTCTTGAATGTTCTGTCTGAGCATAACATTTTCTGTGACATTTTGTCTCAAGACAAATAAGATAAGATAAGATAAGATAAGATAAGATAAGATAAGATAAGGTAAGGTAAGGTAAGGTAAGGTAAGGTAAGGTAAGGTAAGGTAAGGTAAGATAAGATAAGATAAGATAAGATAAGATAAGATAAGATAAGATAAGATAAGATAAGATAAGATAAGATAAGATAAGATAAGATAAGATAAGATAAGATAAGATAAGATAACCTTTATTGTCATTTTTACTGTGGGCACAACGACACACATCAAAAATGAAATTTAGTCACCCGGTCTCAAAGTGAACACATACATGACACATACCTAAACATACTATATACAACATATACATACTATATACAACATATGTATAGACCTTCAGCTCTACATATACATAACATATGAATATTAAATACTGTGCATCTTAAATATATAACGGAAGGATGAAGCTTGAGAGTTCACAAGGTTTATACTGTATGGAACGAAACTGTGGCTGAATCTGGATGTTCTGCTTCGGATACCATGGGGATTCCTCCCAGAAGGTAACAAGGAAAACAGGTTGTGAAGAGGATGTGTAGTGCCCCAGACAATCTTACGGACTCCGCTCAAGTAATGCTTCGGTACTATGTCCTGGATGAGAGGGAGGGAACTGCCAATGATCTTTTCAGTGATCCTCACCACTCTCTGCACTGCCTTCCTGTCTGAAGCAGTGATGCTTCCAAACTAGACTCTGATGCTTTATGACAAGATGCTCTCAATCATCCCGCTATAGAAAGTGGTAAGGATAGGGGAAGGAAGATGTGCTTTTCTCATGCGATGCAGAAAATGCAGGCACTGCTGTGCCCGCTTCACTAGTGTCTCACTGTTCAGTGACCAAGCCAACCTACTTGTTAACTGCACACCCAGGAATTTGATGCTGATAACCATTTCCACAGATGAATCATTAATGCACAGAGAAGTGTGGCTGTGCCTGCCTTTTCTGAAATCGACAATGATCTCTTTGGTTTTTCTAGCACTTAAAACTAGGCTGTTCTCCTTACACCAGTTCACCAACCCCTGAACCTCCTTGTGGTAAGCAATAATTATTTCTATTTAGTTGTGGCCTATGTCCTCATCCAAACAGAAAATTAAGTTGTCAATCTTTAAAGGAAAGATTCAGAGCAGTCAGGTTTTATCAGGGACTAAGTGGTTGATCTACTTTACAGTTTAGGGTTTTATGTATCTATATATTTGTTTATTTAATATGATCAGACTTCACATGATTAATGTCTTAATAACTGCATCCAAATTCATAATTTGAGCTAGCTGACTTGTAGGTCTTTGGTTATTCGGGTTTTCTCCCGCGTAAAATTGGAAGTGTCTTGATGACGTTTCGGCAAAGTCCCATTCGTCATCTTCAGGCTGGTGTTTTCGGCTTCGTGCTTCTAGGAGCAATGTGTGATCGTAGCTGTTTCTTCCTTTCGGTCACACATTGCTCCTAGAAGCACGAAGCCGAAAACACCAGCCTGAAGATGACAAATGGGACTTCGTCGAAACGTTGCCAAGACACTTCCAATTTTACGCGGAAGAAAACCCGAATAACCAAAGACCTACATACAAACACCTGCGAAAACTTCAGAAAACATATATATGTTGTGGGGGAATTTTAGTCTACAAAAATCCAATGGCTCCCTAGAACACACCATCTACCAGAAGAAAACACACACAAACCACTATCTGCACACTCTCTCACACCACCATCCAGCACAGATCAACTCCGTAGCCAAGACACTCATCTCCAGAACAAAACACTTAGCTGATGAACAACACCTAAAAACTGAACTACACACTCTTACTAATGTACTAACATCCAATGGATTCCAAAGAAATAAGATTACCAACCTAATACAAAAAGAAACCCCCACTAAAATCCAAGACAGAGAACAAGAAAATGGCAAAGCTCTCCTCCCATACATAAAAGGCACCACAGACAGAATCAGCAAGATCCTCCACAAACACAACATCAAGACAGCATTCTGCACAAACAGAAAAATATCCACCATCCTAAGAAACCCCAAAGACAAAATTGAGTTAGAAAATCAAGGAGTATATAAAATCCCATGCACCGCTTGCCCCACCACATACATCAGACAAACCAACAGAAGAATAAGTACACACATTGAAGAACATAAGAACTCAGTCAAAAAGAGGAACCAACTTCTTTCCTGGTCCAACACCACAGGACATGAAATTGACTTTAAAAAGACCAGAACTATCACCAAAACTGAACACTTTAATAACAGAATAATCAGAGAAGCCATCGAGATAGAAAAACGCCCACACAGCATGAACAAACAAGATGATACCTCCCACCTACCAGCCATTTGGAAACCTGCCATTATTGACAAACGAGTCCCTAACACAAAGAATGACATCAGAACCACACTCACGAAAACCACACAGGGTGTCACCACCACACATCCAAGCAAAAAGCAAACCCAAACCAACACATATAATGAGGCACAATCACAAACCAGAAGCCAGACCACAGCTGCATCATTAGCCACTTTAAACCCCTCCAATCCATACATGAAGCAAACTGACACCCACCATGAAGATGAGGCGTGACCATGAACGCGAAGCCAAATTACAGCAATGCAGCTCACCATCTCAAATCCCCCTGCAACTCAGTATAACCCGAGCACAACAAAGCCCCCACCCAAACAGAACACTCCCCTAGCCAATTAGAGCATAGCCAACCCCCATCCAATCAGATTAGGTTGGTAATCTTATTTCTTTGGAATCCATTGAATGTTAGTACATTAGTGAGAGTGTGTAATTCTGTTTTTAGGTGTTGTTCATCAGCTAAGCATTTTGTTCTGGAGATGAGCAGTTTGTGTGTGTTTTCTTCTGGTAGACAGTGTGTCCTAGGGATCCATTGGATTTCTTGTAGACTAAAATCCCCCCACAACATATATATGTTTTCTGAGGTTTTTGTGGGTGTTTGTATGTAGGTCTTTGGTTCGGGTTTTCTCCCACATAAAATTGGAAGCATCTTGGAAACGTTTCAACGAAGTCCCACTCGTCATTTTCAGGCTGGGCTCTGTGGCTTCATGCTTGTGCGAGCAAAGTATAATCGGAGTTGCCGTCTCTCTATAAATATTGGTGGGGGTGTGTAGAGTGCAGGCTTAGTTGCTATAGGAAGGTTGGTTGGCTGTGTTGGAGTTATTGCTTCGTAACATCCTAACTGAGGTGCTGGCTATGTGCCCATTAGTCTTTTGTGTTGTAATGACTGGGGTAATGGGTTGTGTGATGACATCCTGAGATCTAGTGTAGTGATATCCTGAGTTCTATCCTGGGCAGTAGGCTGTGTTGTAACATCCTGAGTTCTGTAGTGTGATGTCCAGGGCAGAAGGCTGTGAAGTAAAATACTGGGCTTTGGTTTGGCTCTGAGTTTGCGGTCTAGCTCTGTGTTCATGGCGTGTATCCATTTGCTTTGTGTGGGGGTTGGAGGGAGGTTACGAAACAGCTGAAACAATAACTCCAACACAGCCAACCTGCATACCTATACCCATGAAAATCTACAAAAACATATATATATATATATATATGACGAATGGGACTTCATCGAAACGTCGCCAAGTCACTTCAAATTCTACGTGGGAGAAAACCCGAAGAACCAAAGACCTACATACAAATACCCGCGAAAACCTCAGAAAACAAATATATATATTTGGATTTTGGTGGGAGTATCTTTTTGGATTAAGTTGGCAATCTTATTTCTTTGGAATCCGTTGGATGCTAGTACATTAGTGAGAGTGTGTAGTTTTATATATATATATGTAGGTCTTGAAACGTCGCCAAGACACTTCAAATTCTACGTGGGAGAAAACCCGAAGAACCAAAGACCTACATACAAACACCCGCGAAAACCTCAGAAAACACACACACACACACACACACACACACACACACACACACACACACATATATATATATATATATATATTTGTTTTCTGAGGTTTTCGCGGGTGTTTGTATGTAGGTCTTTGGTTCTTCGGGTTTTCTCCCGCGTAGAATTTGAAGTGTCTTGGCAACGTTTCGATGAAATCTCATTCATCATCTTCAGGCTGGTGCTTTTGGCTTCTGCTTCTAGGAGCAATGTGTGGTCTAAGCTGTTTTTTCCTTTTAACTGCCAGTGGGGGTTTGAACTGATTGGCTGGGAGCTTGGCTATGTTCTGATTGGTTAGGGGCTTGGCTGTGCTCTGATTGGCTGGGGGGTTGGCTGTGTTCTGATTGGCTGGGGGAGTGTTCTGTTTGGGTGGGGGCTTTGTTGTGCTGGAGAGGTTCAAAGTGGCCAATGTTGCAGCTCTGGTCTGGCTCCTGGTCTGTGGTCTTGCCTCATCATTGGTGTGGGTTTGGGTTTGCTTTTTGCGTGGATGTGTGGAGGTGGCATCCTGTGTGTTTCTGGTGTCAATCTTTGAGTTAGGAATACGTTTGTCAATAAGGGCGGGTTTCCAAATGGCTGGTAGGCGGGAGGTATCATCTCGTTTGTTCATGCTGTGGGGGCGTTTTTCTATCTCGATGGCTTCTCTGATTATTCTGTTATTAAAATGTTCAGTTTTGGCAATTGTTCTGGTCTTTTTGAAATCAATTTCATGTCCTGTGGCTTTAAGGTGTTGGACCAGGGAAGAAGTTGGTTCCTCTCTTTTGACTGAGTTTTTGTGTTCTTCAATGCGTGCATTTATCCTTCTGTTGGTTTGTCCAATGTATGTAGTGGGGCAAGCAGTACATGGGATTTCATATACTCCTTGATTTTCTAACTCAATTTTGTCTTTAGGGTTTCTTAGGATGGTGGATATTTTTCTGTTTGTGCAGAATGCTGTTTTGACGTTATATTTCTGCAGGACTTTGCTGATCTTGTCTGTGGTGCCTTTTATGTATGGGAGGAGGGCTTTGCCGTTTTCTTGTTCTCTGTCATGGATTTTAGTGGGAGTTTCTTTTTGGATTAAGTTGGAAATCTTATTTCTTGGGAATCCGTTGGATGTTAGTACATTAGTGAGAGTGTGTAGTTCGGTTTTTAGGTGTTGTTCGTCAGCTAGGCATTTGGTTCTGGAGATGAGTGTCTTGGCTACGGAGTTGATCTGTGCTGGGTGGTGGTGTGAGCGTGCGTGCAGATAGCGGTTTGTGTGTGTTTTCTTCTGGTAGATGGTGTGTCCTAGGGAGCCATTGGATTTCTTGTAGACTAAGACATCCAGGAAGGGAAGTTGGTTATTAGCTTCTGTTTCCATGGTGAACTGTATTTTGGGGTGTAGGCTGTTGAGGTGTGTAAGGAAGTTGTCCAGTTTTCCTTTCCCATGTGGCCAGATTACGAAGGTGTCATCTACGTATCTGAGCCAGAGTTTGGGTTTGTGATCAGATTTTTCTAGAGCTTGGGTTTCGAAGTGTTCCATGTAGAGGTTTGCAATGACAGGTGAGAGAGGTGATCCCATGGGTGCTCCTTCTATTTGTTTGTATTTTTGTCCGTTATAGATGAAGTATGTGTTGGATAGACAGTGGTTGGTCAGATCTAGGATGTGTTTGGGGGGGTTATATTTGTTTTGGATAGCTGTTAAGGCTTCTTTGATTGGCACTTGGGTGAAGAGGGATATGACATCGAAGCTCACGAGTAGGTCGCTGGGCTGTAAGTTTTGTTTCTTTATGATCTCTATGAACTGGAATGAGTTGGTTACTTGTGAGGTGATGGATTCTGCATAGGGCTGTAGTTGTTTGGCGAGAAATTTGGCTAGATTTTGTAGAGGTGAGCCTATGGAGCTGACTATGGGTCTTAGTGGGGTTCCTTCTTTGTGTATCTTGGGGAGACCATAGAGCTTAGGGCATCTGGATGATTTCTCTCTTGGAATGATTCTATATATATATATATATATATATATATATAGAGAGAGAGAGAGGGAGGGAGGGAGGGAGGGAGGGAGAGAGAGAGAGAGGGAGAGAGAGAGGGAGAGAGAGAGGGAGAGAGAGAGGGAGAGAGAGAGGGAGAGAGAGAGGGAGAGAGAGAGGGAGAGATATATGTAAATTAAATGGAACAAAATCTCACAATTGTCTTAGTATTCTAATTTTTATGATCATAAATATGGACTTGTTCTTCATGATTTTGTCTACATTTGCCATAATATTCCTCTGTAGGTTAGACTTCTCTTTACTAATTCAACACACTGTTCATCTTTAGCTATTCTTGAGGACAGGGGGAAAAATCTACCAATTCCATTTCTTTGTCCTCAACATTTGAGGTCTTTAAGCATGTTTATTGTCTTTGTTAACTTAATATTTTCAATTAAATCAGATTTTTCACTTTCCATTTTACCTTTATAATGGCCTCTTCTGAATTTTCCTTAATTAAAGCTAACCAAATGGTATTCTCTGCATATGTCAAATTATTCACATTTTAATCTCTGGTTTTTAATTTCAAATTTCACTTCTGAGATTTTTTTTTTTGAACAGATAAATAGTTCTACTCATTTTCATAGAGAATGATTGGTCCTAGGAAAAAAATGCCCCAACATTATTCAATAGTTCTTTTTAAGTAAGCATTTTAGAGAGTTGATTTCAGAAGTATTGTTTGTTTAGATTAATTTGAGAATGTGTCATTTTATTGTTCTTGTCCACTACTCTGACTTTAATCTTTAAAATAGTTTTTTTCCATTGAAAAGTTGACATTTGTGCTTTCACAGATAAAGAAAGATCACAACTGTTATTACACATAATAAATTAATTTTCCACAGCTGCTCATTCACCAACTTTTAAGTTGTATATTTCAAATGCTCCCCATCCTAGGTCTGAGATTTTATAATGCAAAATTCTTCTTGACACATTGTGAAATTGATGACAAGTTCCTCATTGGAACCAGATTTTGTTTGGGATGAGCAGTTCTTGCTATAATAGCTCCTCTCTGTTCAGTTGTTGTTTTCCATAAACAAACCTACCCCAGTTATAGAAGATGGTTCAGCTTGTCATTTCAAATATGATACCTGTCATCTGTATATTTTTGGTGGGTGAAATTTAATTGCTCCTGTGGTTGACACTGATGAATGGTGTTGACTGGAATGCATTTCTCTGATTGCTTCAATGAATGATGTATGCACCATGCTGATTTCTGACTGACATTATGCACATGTGCATAGACAAAAAAAATCTTCTTGGAAAAGCATAATGATTAACCTCTAAACAATGGAGATGCTAGTAAGATACAAAAACATCAGCTTATACTCATATCAGAGCTGTTAACATTTGTATAAAAGTTAAACCTGAAGTTTCAGGTTCACTTAAAGGGCAGAAAGTTCAGAAGAATTAAGGATTAGAGAAGATTTATTTAGCAGATTCCTATTAAGATTTTTTGAGATGTAGAAAAATAGATCAAGATAAATCATTTCAGAATTCTTTCTACCTTTAATATAACATATAAGCTATACAATTCAATTAAAAAACAAACTGAAATCTTTTATGGGGAAAATAACAATAGAAAACTAGAATAATGTGGATGTATAAGTGTTCACACCCTCTTAGGGATGTGACTAGGTTCAGAATTAACCAATCACATTGAAACTGATGTTAAATAGTGATCAATACACACCCACCATCAGTTAAAGTCATATAAAGTTGTTATAATAGGATTTTTCTGACATTTACACAGTTGTCTCTTACAACAAAAGCCATTTTCTGCAAGAGCTTACAAAGCATAAAAAGATATCTCATTGATGGAAGTTATCAGTCAGGAGAGTATACAAAAAAAAAAAAATCCAAGGAATTGGATATACCATGAAGACAATAATCAACAACTGGAGAAAATTTCAAGGCATTGGATACACAATGAAGACAATAATAAAAAACTAGAGAAAATATGGCATAACAGTGACATTACTAAGTACTGGATGTCCCTCCAAAATTGTTTAAAAAAAATCAAGAAGAAAACTGGTCCAACAGGCTGCCAAGAGACCTACAGCAACATAAAGCAGCTGCAAGAATTTCTGGCAAGTACTGGCTGTGTACTACATGTGACAAATCATCAACACAAGATTAATTCATCTCACCCCATATCAATTTTCCAGTGATACCACCACCAGTCATATCAAGTCCTGAGTTCTTTCAGCTTCAACATGTGGTTTCAGAAAATCTGATTGAAACTATGCAACAGAAACAAGAGGAATTTGTTTACACCCACCAAGTCATGGAAGAAGACCCTTATATAAGACAATATCCTGAGGCTGAGAAAGAAATATCTCAGAAATGCAATCAATCAACTGAGAGGAGATCTTATTACAGCCTTATCAAATATATTTAGTTATGGAAACATTAAAAAAAGAAATTAAAATTAAGGTGTCTTATTAACTTTATAGGAGTGGTGGAATCTTCATATATCAATTCTCAAGATTTTGTACTCTAGTCCCTTAAATTTTGGCTTTAAAGGTCATTAAAAAGCCTTTGTGATCATAGTTCCTTGAGTGTGCTCTACAGTTAAGGAGTTTGATAAGCTGCTGGTTAAAGCTGTAAACTTATTCTGTATAAGCATATCTCTAAGAAAATGGCATACTACAAATGTTCAGAGCATTTTTAAAACTATAAATTCATAATTAGTTATAGTCTAAAACTACAAAGATCTTTATTACTTTGTCTTATGTCCAAATCATTGGCTTGCAAGAGAACAACTAAGATGCAAGTAGGAATAATAAAGGGATATAGATTTGTTGTCAAGAAACTATTTCAAGGTGAATCTGCTGCAGCATAAATGAGCAAATAATTCACTTAGTCAATGAGTTTACATCTTAAAATCATTTTGGCTCAAAAGCTGCCTAATGAAAATGCTATGTAACACAGAGTGGGAGACAGATGTATAGGACACACATGCACAAACAAGCAAACACACACACACAGAGACACACACAGACACAGACACAGACACAGACACAGACACACACAGACACACACACACAGAGAGAGAGAGAGAGAGAGAGAGAGAGAGAGAGAGAGAGAGAGAGAGAGAGAGAGAGAGAGAGAGAGAGAGAGAGAGCATTTTGAGAAAGATGCTTACAAAATGCATATATTGGAATTACTTACATTCTAATGTAACAAATGTTTACTTCTTGTTTATCTCTTTCCCTGGCCTACATGTCTCTTATTAGACTGATATTCTCAGAGTTTTCAACAGTTCTTTCTTTTCATCAGTTACTTCTTCTGACTCTGACCTTTGCAATGTAATTATTTTCTTGACTTTCCATAATAGAGAAAAGCATATTATAGACTCTGTTGATAAACCTAAGTTATTCAGGTTCTCCTACTACCATGTTATTTCCTAAATGAAATTATATTTGTATTTCTTTCACAAACCATTAGCTTTAGGAATACTTTCTTATCAATGCAATAATCTGAACTTTAGTATTTCTTTTTGTACACTTTCCATTCTATAGAGCTATCTGCTGTCAAACATTCATACTAATGTGGACCAAGATTAAATCAATCTGCAATAGTGGAAAATATATGAAGCTAAAAGTTTAATTGTTCGTTCTTGATTTTCTCTGAGTTTGTTTTTCTTCTTGCATATGTTTCATTACTAGACTAGGTAACATCTTCAGTGCATCAGAGAATGAAGTTTGATGGCAACTGTATTCACCCGTTCACTGATGATGTACTTAGCTTAAGTAATGAAATATCTGCAAGAAAAAAAAGCAAGCTCATAGAACACCCCAAATCCCATCTTAGGCACAAAGCTAGCTGAATGACTTTGGATCAGTCACTCTCAGTCTTAGGATGAAGAAAATTGCGAACTGCTTCTGAAAAACTTGCCAAGAAAACTGCAAACATTAATACAGGAAATCACCAGGAATAAAAAAAAATGACTGGAAGGTACCAAAAACAATACTCTAACTTATTATTTAGCAATGACAAATAAATAAATGCAGTATGTTCTTTAACTGAGCATCTTTATAACTTGACTTGGAGGACAAGATTGCTTTTTCCTTCTTCTATTTAGCTTCAGCCTCAATCTTTTTATCTGCAATACTATGTTAAGACATTTTAGAGTCATTCATTAATGATGTTAGTAAGGTTGTAAGTTATATTTATTTCCACATTAAATTAATTCTTTCTCTATGTACTCTACTTCTTTGTAATATACCATATATACAGCATTCTATTATTTGAAAGCAATAATAATAAGAAAACTTCTGAAAGTACATGTGAATTATTTCCAATTTAAATTCATATACAAAAGGGAGATTATTGACATACAAAGTAAGTACTATATATACCAATATAGATGCAAACAAACTTAATTATATTCATGCTTAGCAAGGGAAAATTCATAAATTGCTTTATGATATCTGCCTGCCAGGACAATTACATAGCAGCTAATAGCTCACCAAAAAAAAATCCATTTTGTGATCTTATGTATGTAATTGAAAAGCTAGCTAGTTTTTCTTCAGTTTATACAAAGATGTATATAAACCACTACTACAAATAATAAAAACACCTATTGTGATGTTTGTAAATTCAAAAGAACAGGCTATGTCCAAGATAACCTCTTCAAAAAAAGAAAATAATTAAAATAGTGTATGCATGTTAGTATCATGTAGTAAATCTGCTATCCTCATAGTGATAAAAAGGTTTTCTACCATTTTGTACTTGTTCTAATTTCCTTCCCCATATCTGGTTACCTTAAATCAGCTACTGATATGTTATTATTAATGGTCGTTTTAGATTATGCTAATTATATTATTCCAATCACATTTTAGATTATTTCATTATAAAGAAATCAGAGATCTGCTTAAGGCTACCCCATATTTATTTTTATTTTAGACAGTCAAAAGTTATTAAAACAAGATGAAGGAGAAAATGTTAGATCAAAGTATATAACAATTCATTCATTTCATATCACCTGATATCAGAATACACTTTTACACTGAAACATTCTTTTCAAAATGTTATGATGTTATAGTCATTTTAGAATCATAGAAATGGAAGTGCATATTTAGGTCATGACATCCAACATCTTGTTAGTGCAGAGATCAAATGAAAGCTTTGCAGGCAGATGGCTGTCTAGGCTCTACTTGAACATACCCATGATGTTACCATTTCTCTGCATAATTTCTTCCTCTGTAGAACAACTCTCAGATGATCCAGAACTATCTGATCCATGACTACAGTGTCACGCCTGAAAAGGAAAGCTATATAGAACTCTGCATTGTTCTTGAGTAAGCAGATATTTTCATTATGAAAAAAGACAAATAACTTCGCTATCTTGTAAATTTCAGAAATGATTTTTTTAATCTCTCTCCCTCATCCACATTCCATTGAAGCATGAACACTAAGCCAGAATTGTTCATTCCAAACTTTATTCCTAGGTTTCTTCAAGGACCTAGGGATTTAAAAAAAAAATCCAGATCAGTTCCCACCTGGATCCAAGGCTGAATTATTTTTTTCTCTGCTTCAAACTTTCTTCTTCCTCTTGCATACATTTTACACCCTTTTATTAATGATATAGTAGCTCACTGTGGAAACAACCATAATTTCTGTGTTCAAACTCAAAGTTTACATTATTTTGGTAATGTGTTTCTGGAGAAAGCTAAGAAAGGGGATTTTGTTGTTGTTTTTGAGGTGTCAGGAATAGCATCATCTGGTTCATTTGTCTGAATGAATGGAAATGCTCATTGATTTATATTGTAGATTCCAAGTATTTAATTGTTCACCCTATTTTATCTTCTGTCAAGTTTTTCTGACAGCCAGCTCAACAAAAATGCCTCCTTCCTTATGCTTAATATATTTATAGTATAATGTCAATTGTAATGCTGTCATGCATATTCCTATCATGCTGAGTTTAAGAATAGTTGTCTTTCCATTTTCCACTTACTTTCTCTCCTTCTCCCTTTTTTCTGTCTTTATAAAAAATCATAAAAAGTTGAACTATATAAAAACGTGAATATAGCTAATGCAGAAATCCTCCACAAACTCTTCACATGCAATCCCGTTTCAAACTATATCTTACTATGTTCATATTTTTAAAAAAGTCTTGTAATTTAAAGCCTCAAATTCAAAGTTTCCAAGGCCCCTTTTCATTGGATCAAGTCTGATTGCCTTCCTATCAAGAATCCATGAATGACATGCTTACAAATTATGTTCCTTGCCTTCTCACTAGGTTGATTGTGGAGACAAATGCAGAACAGAGTTTTAAACTCTATTACACCATGGTGTCATTATTTCTTAAATACAGATTGCAGGATATACCAGTTTAGCTCTTTCTTCTCTTCATAATTAATTAGCAGATTTGGATTTACTGACTGAATAGCCTTCATTCCCTCACTGCCTTCAAAATAACACTTTGAAAATGCCAAAATGGATTCTCATCTACAGGCTGATATTTCAGCTGATGGGCTCAGTAAAGTTGATTTATAGTTAATTCAACTTAATATGAATTTTCTTTTGAAAGAAGGCAGCTACATACATTCGTTGACATTTGCTCCCATGTGCAGTGTTCACTTTTCAGAATTGTGTCTTCAGAAGCATAGTTTGTCACATCTCTGATAGGTGAATTGCCTTCAGCAAGATATCTGCCCTGTAATTAATGATGTAATGAATTCTACTAGCTCTTCTCCCATTTTTTTCCAACTCTGAGGCTGCAGGCAATATAAAATATTCATTGTCTGATTTCTACACATCATCCCTTTAAAGCAGAAAGAAAAGCTCATTTATCTCTATTATTAGATTGGCAGATTTACATGTTTTGTTACCATTGTCAATGCTGACAACATAACCAATATTCTTGCAGGAAACCTTTCCTATTTTGTAGGCTGTTCACAGGTTCTGACAGCAAATTGTTGCTCTGAGTCAATATCTGTCTTAACACATGTAGTTGTGTATACATTGATTAATCTATAACTACAATTGAAATGTTTAATGCAAACCTCAGCAGGGTTTTCTTTTCTATTTTGGCAATAAGAGCATTTAGCATTATTATTTCTCATCCAATCAAAGACAGAAACTTCCAGATGCCTATCCCTGGCTGCTTCAGTATGAGTATTTAGTTATTCCAAGAAACATACATGAATCTTTCAAGAGCATATTGTCTTCATTGAGATAGGTGCGCTTAAAAGATAAACACTTTCCCAAGGACATCTGGTCAGCTTTCTGGGTAAGTAGGCATTTAAATGTTGGTAGCAACAGCCTTCATCCACTATCTTTATTACCATCTTACAGTAGGTCTCAATTATTTTCTTATTGGATTTATGCAGCACTTATCCAAACCTGACTGATCTTTAAAAGGCTAAGCAGGGTCAGATCAAGTTAATACTTTCAGAGAATATAGATATAAATATAAATGATTCAAAGCAATCATTTCTGAATGGCAAAACACTTCCATATTGTTAGCAGGAAAACTACATGAACATGTACAGAGGTCATCAGTAGATAAAATTGATTTAATATAATTTGTATTTTTATATATCTTTCCTTACCATGTGAAACCACATTGGTAAAAGGCTTGGACCACTTTATAGTTTATGCCTAATTTATCAATACAACTAGCCTTCATTAGATGAGGAGTTCCAAGAAATGGATCTCCAAAATTAACAAGCTCAGAATTCTTTTGTGCCTAAAAATCATATTAAGGAATATAGGAGACGTGCTAATGATATGGTAAGGTCACAATTGGAGGTAAATTAGAATTTTCCATTATTATTTTTTTTTGTATGTTTCAGTCTTAAAGAAATTGATGATCTAAGCATATTGGAAGATAAAGAATACTTGTTTTACCTTAAAAATAATAAGGCAAAACTTGAATCACAAATTGGTGCCTCCAAATTTAAAATGTGGTTCTGAAAGTCTTCCCAGGCTGCAGAAATGGGCTGTTGATCACATGAAGAAAAAGGGCATAGGCATCACACATTATTTATTTATTTGTTTCGATTTCTATGCCGCCCTATTCCGAAAACTCAATTATGTGAATTGTCTGACTTAATTATATGCAGGTAGGTGCAGATATATTCAAACACACATACACACACACACACACACACACACACACACACACACACACACAAACTTGTGAAGTACAATATTGAAAAAAAATATTTTTATGGCAAGGTTCTTTTTTACATTTTCAAGAATACCTTATCTTATAGATTTTTTTTTTAAAAAACTTGCATCTGCTATAAAAAAACCTTCAGTGTTGATAAATGTGGGACTTTTTTTACATTAGTCTAAAATATGAAAGTACAAGCAACTTATTTTAACATAACATCTAATGGATTTCACTGCATTATCTTTCCAACACATTCGCTTCCATCCTCATAAGACTGCTTAAAAGCTGTCGGTGGTTGCCTCTGGCTCTGAACACTGATAATGTCAAATTAGACTTCTTTCCCAGTAGAAAGTCCAGAGGGAAGCATTGTGAAATATTGATGGGGATAGAGATGGAGGTGCAGTTGTGGGATTGGTACAATAAGAACGCTCTTTTCTAAAGGTGAAGTTTATATGAACCCAGCCCTATCAACAGTTTAATCTGATGGCTAAGTGAGAATTCAGTAGCACTCTATTATGTTTCTATTACCATTCAGTGAGGGTATTCAAATTTTTCAAACATGTTGCTTGATTAGCTGCACAGGTTTGGAGGAAATTGTGAAACTTAATACAGTACTTAAAACACAGGTCCTTCATATGTACTCCTTCATATGCTGAAGCATGCCATTTAACAATTTGCATAACCCTGCTATTCAGACTTCAACCAACAATCTTTGTCACTGTATTTAAAAATTTCTCTCAACAACCCATATGAATGCTTTTGAATATTGAAACTACAATTTAATTGACTGCTATTTAGCAACTGGGTGGAAGGAAAGAGATGACCAGAGGGCAATGAATGGACTCAGTTACACCGGTGACAAAGGACCTGAAAAACCAAGTTAGGGACAACTCATCATGGAGAAAATCTATATGTGTGGTCACTCAGAGTCATTAACAATTTGATGGCACATAACCAATCAGTTTAGCAATGGACAACATTTCTAACTGGAGATCTCCCTCTAAAATATTCATAGCATCTAGAGGTAAGACTTAAAATATTACATTTACTTTATTTGCAGAAATATATATCACTCATGTTCATTTATGACATTTATATAATGTCATTATGCAAATGACATTTATTTATATCATTTGTGTAATGATGCTATTATAAAAATGAAGTAAATGGCTGGAAATCATGTCCTTTCATATTAAATGTACTCCCCATTTCCAGTCAATTAAACTTAAATTTCACTTTACTTCCTTTCTAGTTAAACAAATATATAATCAGTAGTTCCTATCTTCTTTTAGTAAAAAGGAATACTATTTGGTTGGAAGTATCTAAACACACACACACACAAATAAACACATAGCACATGATCTTAATTGAAAAGCCAAGAAGCCTAACATAATCTTTACTAAAGACATCTTTTCAGTGAGAATAACATTGGAATTCAATTATATACCAAATAAAATTTCAATATTACAGTATATAGAAGCTATATTGATTCCTTTTTATTTAATTTTTTATTTTTCACCCTACACCATACACCAAAACAAACTAAACATACATTAACCAAAAAACGTTTCTCTTAACAGAACCGTGCAATACATTCTAACTATTCATTACATCTTATTTACATTTTATTTACATTTAATCATTATGTCTTTTTCTTTCTCTGTTCTAGCCAAATATAACATTTATTCTAAATTTCATAAAATTCTGTCATCTCTTTGTCTTTTAATTCTACCGTGGGTTTATTAATTTCTGCGCATTCCAAAATTTTATAAATAACCATTTCATCTGTGGGTATATTTTCATTCTTCCAACATTGGGCATATGCTATGCGAGCTGCAGTCAATATATATATAATGATGTGTTGGAGTTGTTTTTGAATCTTTAAATTTATTATGCCCAATAGAAATGATTCCAGTTTAAAATCCATTTTTATCTCCGTTATCTCCTGTATCCAATCTCTTATTCGTTCCCAATACTTTTTTTGCTTTGGGGCACAGCCACCACATGTGGTAGAATGTTCCTTCTCTATTTCTACATTTCCAACACTTCGGATCTATATTTTTATGCATTTTGGCCAATCTTGCTGGTGTTAAATGCCATCTATAAATCATTTTGTATTGATTCTCTCTATATGAAGTTGATAGCGTCAATTTACAATTTACATTCCATAATCTTTCCCATTCCTCTAAATTTATATTTCTTACCACATTTCGTGCCCACGCTAACATGGACCCCTTCACTATTTCTTCCTCTAATTCTATTTCTAATAAATATTTGTAAAATTTTGATAACAATTTTCCTTCCTTGCTTATTAAAATTTTATCAAGTAAATGTGGGGTCTAATTTATTCCATATTCTTGTCTGTCTCTATTATATCTAGATTTGATTTGTAGATACGACCACCAATCTATGGGTATTATTTGTTCCTCCAACTCTTCTCTTGACTTAAGGTTGCCTTGGTTATCCAGTAATTCTTTGTATCTCATCATCTTTCTTTTTTCTAGAGTATTGGAGTGAATTACTGCCTCCATCGGCGAAAACCAATTTGGGATTTTCGCATGTCTTTTTTTTATTTTTTCCCATATCCCAATCAATGCTCCTCTTATCTGATGTTGTTGAAAGTATGTATGTATTTTCTTCTGTTTCCCCCACAGAAATGCATGCCAGCCCACCTGTAGATCATGTCCTTCAATCGTTAATATCCTATCATTATCCAAATGTATCCAGTCTTTAATCCATAGTAACCCTGCTGCATAATAGTAAATTTCCCATTTAGGGAGTCCAAGTCCACCTCTACTCTTACTGTCTTGTAACGTTTTCATATTTATCCTAGCTTTTTTACCCGCCCAAATAAATTTGTTTATTTATTATGTCCAATTCTTTAAAAAAAGTTTTCTCTAATTTTATTGGAATTGTTTGAAATAAATACAATAGTCTTGGTAGTATGTTCATTTTAGTCACTGCAATCCTACCTAATAATGATAATCGGAAATTTCCCCAGGTTTCAAGATCTTGTTTCATTTTTAGTATCAATTTTGTATAATTGTCTTCTTTTATTGAGGAACACCTTGAAGTTATCGAAATTCCTAAATATTTAATCTTTTTTGCTACTTGTAAATCCAAATTCTCTTCCAATTTCCTTTTTTGTTTATCCATTAAATTTTTTACTAACATTTTAGTTTTCTCTCTGTTAATTTTTAAACCTGCCACTATTTCAAATTTTTCTATTTCACCCATAAGAATATTTCCTCTCTCTATAGGCTCCTCAATAAAGAAAACCAGATCATCAGCAAATGCCTGTAACTTATATTCCTCTGCTTTGACCTGTACCCCTTTTATTTCTTCATTCCGTCTAATTTGAACTAGACAAAATAAAGAGTAGAGGTGAAATTGGGCATCCCTGTCTTACCCCTTTGTTTATTTCAAAACTTTTTGTGTTCTCTCCATTAATCATCACACTAGCTCTCTGTGTTCTGTATATTGCCTTTATTATATTACTAAATTTGTCCCCAAATTTCATATCCTCGATCTGTTGGAACATAAATTGCCAATTGAGGCTATCAAATGCTTTCTGCGGGTCTACAAAGATCAGCGCTGCCTGTTTTCCTGGATGTATTTCATAGTATTCGAGGACATTTAACACCGTTCTAATATTGTTTCTAATTTGTCTTTGGGGCAAAAAGCCATTTTGGTCTAGATGTATTATATCTTGCAAAATTAACTTTAATCTTTCCGCCATTATATTAGTAAAAATTTTGTAATCAGTATTTAGGAGCGAGATTGGCCTATAGTTTTTAATCTGTTTAGGGTCTGTGCCTTCTTTTGGAATAAGAGCTATAATAGCGTCTATCCAGGAGTCTGGTAGGTTTGATTTCTCCAACACATCATTATATACCTCTAATAATATCTTTTCAAACTCTTCATAAAAGGTTTTGTACAGCTCCCCTGGAAGACCATCCGGTCCCGGAGTCTTATTATTTTTTTTTGTTTTTGGACCGCCCTTTTTAATTCCGTAGCTGTTATTTTCCCATTCAGTATGTCTCTTTGTGCTTCTTTTAATTTTGGGAGACCATTAACTTTTAGATATTGTTTAATCTTTTCCCCATCTATTTCATCTTTTTTGTATAATGACTCAAAAAAGGTTTGGATTATTTCTTTCTTTTTATCCATCTTATATTGTAGTTCTCCATTTCTATCATAAAGTTCCTGAATGATTTTTTTCTCTCTCTCTTTTTTAATTTATAAGAAAGCCATCTCCCAGGTTTATTTGCGTGTTCAAAAAAAGTTTGTTTTATCATTTTCAATTCTTTAACTCTTTCCTCTTGTTCCATCACATTCAATTTATGTTTGGCTAGTACTAGTCTCGCTTTAATCAATTCATCCTGAGGCTTTTCTTGTAATTTGAATTCAACTTTTTTGATCTCTTCCTGTAATATGTTTTGCCTATTTTTCTGTGCAGTATAAGCTATTGCTAGTCCCCTTAAATACGCCTTCGCTGTATCCCAGATGATTTGTATTGATGTTTGTTGTTTTGTGTTTTCTTTAAAGAAATAATCCATTTCCTTTCTAGTCTGTGTAATAAATTCTTTTTCCTTTAAGATATAAGAGTTCATTACCCATCTTTTTCTAGGTTTTTTTTTTGCCCCTTCCAGACTATTTCTATCGGGTTATGATCTGCCCATACATTTGGTTTTATTTCTATAGTCTCTATATCCTGTCCCAATTCTTCATTTGTCCATTTTATATCTATTCGAGACCATGATTTGTGTGGATTTGAAAAAAATGTATATCCTTTTTCTTTTTGATTTCTCTTTCTCCATTGGTCTAATAGATTAAGTTCATGTACTAGATAGAAGAAGGTCTTTGGTAAAATTTTCCTTTTCTTTTTATTTTTCTTATCAGTGATATAATCTTTTTTTGCATCCACCACCGCATTATAATCACCCACAATACAAATATTTGAATGACCCAGTTCTATCAATTTCTCATGTAACTTCTGCTAAAAATTATATTGGTTCTCGTTCGGTGCATATATTACTACTAAAAGCCAGGTCTTCTGTTCATTTTGTATTTCTATTATTAACACCCTTCCATCCATATCTTGAAATTTTAAATTTGCATTTATCTCTTTTTTGATGTAAACTGCTATTCCTCTTTGCTTTTGGTTAGCTAATGCTGTAAATAATGATCCTAGTTTGGGAAACTCTAAATGGTGCCTATGTTGCTCTTTAATATGTACTTCTTGCAAGCAGACAATATCTATGTGTTGCTTGGCTAGTTTTGCTTTCTCTTTGCTTTCTCTTTGCTGGTGCGTTTAATCCATTAATATTGATAGATAATAACCTAATCTTTTCTATTTTCTACTTATGTGTTTTACTTGTGAGCTTGTCTTGTTCTTGGGCCTGTTCCTTTCTCCTTCCTCTGTCCGTTTCCCCCCTTACTTTCTCTCCCTTGTTCTCTTTCCCTAATTTCTGGCTGTTGGTCTTCCTGACTTTTGGATTCCAGTTCTTCCTTACTACTGTTCTCTTCCTCTGTTCCTTCCAATTGGTCATAAAATACTCGGGCATTCTCTAGATTGTCTATTTTAATCTTCCCCTCTCTCCAGGATATCAACATCCCTTCCGGAATTAACCATCTAAAAGGTATAGTTTTTTTTATTAAATAGGAGCTCAAGAATCTATAGTCCCTTCTTTGATCTCTTATCCTTTTCGGTATCTGTTTTAAAGTTAATATTTCTACACCTTTATAGATTATCGGCTCATCTTTTGTTATTTTATAAATTATATCTCTCACCCTTTTTCTGGTAAACCTAATATGTACCTCCCTTGGGAGTTTGTTCTGTCTAGCATAATTTGTCTGTATTCTGAATGCCTCATCTATCTCCATTAAAATTTCTTGTTTTTCTCTTTGCAATGCATCAGAAATCAAATTTGCCATGATATCCCTCAAATCTTCTTCCTTCTCCTCTACCACATTTTGGAAGTGTAAATAGAATGCTGCCTTATCCATTTCTAAATAAATAATTTCTTCCTCCATTTTTTTGTTAGCTGCTATCAATTCTGTATCTAATATGTCAACTTTTTTCACTACTTTGTCTAAGCACGCTTCTACAGATTGTATTCTTGCTTCATTATTCTCCATTTTTTGTTGCAACATCTCCACTCTATTATCCAATTTGTTTATATCCCCTCTCATTTCCACTTGATTTTTTGATATTGTCTCTTGCATTTTCAACATGGTTTCTTGGATCACAAGAAGTGTTGATTGCATAGTTTGCATATTAATTAATACATTTTGGTTTTCTGTGCCCAACATACCTTCTATTAATCTTTGACCAGGTGGTGATGAAGATGTCAATGTTAAACTAGATACCTTTTTTTTCCTGTCCTCAAAGTTGCCATAATTATCTCCTACTTCTCTAAAATTCTGAATGTTCCTTTAATTGACCAGTAGCTTCTGAACTTCTAATTTTCCTAAATTCTCTGAACTTTCCTCCACTACCATAGATTGCTTCAACCTCTCTCTAAACTTTCTTCACTTTCTTTACACTTTATTGCTTATTTCACAGATATATACTTTCAATAACTAGTCCATTTTTTTCTCTTCCCAAACCTTGTTCACTCTCCTGCCACTCCCAGCATCGTATCTCGTCGTCTCCTTTCTTCCGTTCGCTCGTCTCAATAAGAAACACTGTCTCTGTCAAATTCCAAACTTCGTTCTCAGCTTATCTCTCTCACCATCAATCAGTCCTTTTCAAATTCCAAACTTCATTCCTCTCACTCACCATCAATCAGTCCTTTTCAGCTCCGTTTCCTGTCACTTTTCCCCCAAACGTCTCTCCGTTCCTTCGCACTCGGCTTCTCTCAAACTCCAGGTTTTCCTTCCAACCTCAGTCCATTCTCCTCACTTACTTCGGCATCTCCTTCTCCCTTCAGCTCTTCACTGCAGATCACACTCTCCTGCAGCCAGCCACACTCCGATAGGCTTTTCAGATCTTCAGAACCCTCAGGTCTGTTTCAGAGTTTTTCCTCTAGTCACTTCTTCTAAAGTCCAATTACACCTTCGTTCTTTCTAAACCCCCATTTTCTTTCTCCTCTCTCACTCCGCTTTACAGGCTCTATCAGCTCCAACTTTATCTCGATCTTCCAGCTCTTTGTATATTTGCACTCAAACATTCAATCAACAATCTTTCTTTGTGTTTTCCTTCTTTTACTTAAAGTTTTGGTTCTTCAAATCTGTTAGTCACAGCTCTACCTGCCGGATCGCCACTTGCCTCCCTCTCCGTTTGAACTTTCTTTCAACGCCTGTCTTAGTAAACACTTGAATCAGATTAGACTTTCGTCTTATTCTTTTTCTATTAGAAGTAGTATAGGCTATTACAGTTGCTACTTAGCATAGCCTGTTAAGATTCTTTTGCTTCCGCCTCATCTGTGATTTTATCAGGGCCTCAGATCTGCCATCAACTGATGGCAGAAGTTTCTATGTTGGATTTAGGAGGTTTACTTTGTCCTAACAGGCGATCGCCTTTCGCCTCGTTATTCCTCCGGCATCCCCCTCTCTCACACATGGTCCTCCAGACTTCCCCGCACCCCCAAAGGGTCTCCAAACGTAAAAAAATCAGAGTTAGGTGACAGAGATTGTCTCCTTACCTCCGTTCCGCCCTGATGCCACCACCGGTAGTCACTATATTGATTCCTAAAGGAGAACATACTTGAAAATTCATGAGACTTGGGTTTTTTCCCCCAAATTCAGTGTATCCTAAGTGCATATCAGTAAATTGTACCTCCAAATTGACAGAGAGTGGACAACAGCAAAATGGTTTGCAAAATAGTATCCATGTCAGAGAATTTAGCTTATATAGAATTGCTTGACCATGCCCTGGGCTATAATTGCACTTATGGCTTATACTGAATCTCATTGGTATTCATCTTATGATTACTAGAAAAGGCAGAATATACAGTATAATAGGTATGACTAAGACTGGTAACGTATTCTACAGTTTTTTTTCTCGTGCTGCAAAGGAATATCTGAAAACCTGATCAAAGCCATGATGGGTAACCAAAGTCAATAATTATCTGATAAAGACTATGAAACAGGCAAGATTGCAACAAATAGTAATAGGCATTATTTTTTAGAAAAGGAAAGAAATATAAGTATGTTTGTTTCTGTGGAATCTATTTTTCCTATTCTGCAAATCATTTAGAAACATATTAATATGCAGAAATTTGTTATATGTATCTGTTGGTGTAAAGAAAGTGGATGATGATTCAACAGTCTTAAATTATAGATTATTTTGCAAGAATATGGAGAATTTGAAGTGTCTTGGCAACGTTTCGATGAAGTCGCATTCATCATCTTCAGGCTGGTGCTTTTGGCTTCTGCTTCTAGGAGCAATGTGTGGTCTAAGCTGTTTTTTCCTTTTAACTGCCAGTGGGGGTTTGAACTGATTGGCTGGGAGCTTGGCTATGTTCTGATTGGTTAGGGGCTTGGCTGTGCTCTGATTGGCTGGGGGGTTGGCTGTGTTCTGATTGGCTGGGGGAGTGTTCTGTTTGGGTGGGGGCTTTGTTGTGCTGGATAGGTTCAAAGTGGCCAATGTTGCAGTTAAAAGGAAAAAACAGCTTAGACCACACATTGCTCCTAGAAGCAGAAGCCAAAAGAAATAAGGGATTTCTGAGATAGCTATTTCGAGTTATTTAACTCTCTTCAGTCAGAACTCACCCTTTCCGGGATTCGAACCTGGGCAGTCTGCATGCTAGGCAGAAGCTTTTAGTCTCAAGCCACAGGCTCTCTCCCGCTTTGTTAATATTCAGGGAGTGAATATGTGTGTCAAGTGGGTGCAATCTAAAAAATAACCACTTGACACACACACACACACACACACACACACACACACATACACACACACACACACACACACACACACACACACAGTACATATATGAGAATAAAAGGAATGCTAAGCAAGTGGTTCAGTGGGAGTAAGTCAAGGATGTATGATGTTGCTTTTATTAAATAAAGTATTTATTTAAAAGTATTTAAATACTCTTATTAAATAAAGTATTTAAGTCAAGAAATGCTTGACTTGATTTTAAATCAGTGTTGACTGGAGATACTTTTGGCTGAAAACCTGTAAATTTTGCAACAAATGTCAGTTAAATAGTATGTATCTGCAACTTAATGTATTAAAAATCAAGAAAAAAATGTGAGTGATTGCGAACTATACATAAAGGGCAAAAAAAGCATGTAGTGAATTTGTACATCTTGGTACAATGTTAACCAAAGATGAAAAAGGATGGAGAAAATGTTAAGAAATGGAAACGCTAGTAGAAAGGTAGTGATTATTATGTCACCTGATGCAAGGAGTGATTTTTTTCAAAAGAAGCAAAAATTGATGTGTATAAGTGTGTGTTTCTGTATATTTGATAATAAAGAAGTTAAAGTTTTCTATATCAAGAGGTAAGTTAAAGGTATGTTAAATGCATTGGGAACTGGATAAAACCATTAATACACACACACACACACACACAAGAGGAAGGGGAAGAATGACAAAGTTTGTTACTAGAGAAAATGGAAGAAAGAATAAGAAGTTTAAATAACAAAATTCCATTATATGAATTGGTGGAAGAATCAAAAAATAATTTGCAATGATAGAAATATATGGAGAAGTATGGTGATTGATGTTAATAGAAACTATTTTTAGCTACATTTCCTTTTCTTATCTCATGCCTTTGGTTTGTTTGGCAAACTATTTCTTATTTCTTTTGCTTTCAAAATTTTCCTAACTCCAAAAGGCAATAGTGTAGTGGGTATACGTGGATGCTATATTTCAATTCAGGTGAATTTCATAAGGAATTTGAAGTTTACTACATAGATAAAGCATCCAAATAATTTTAAGCAAACCCTTTTAATAGCATCTAATACATGTAATACTATGTATTTAAAAACAGAAAATAGTTTTGAAACACTAATCACCCAAAGCTAAATAGTACATGATGCAGCAGATGCTATACTTTATATTAGTCACTGCTCATATTAGAAAAAAATATTTATTTATTTATTTATTTATTTTTCGGATTTGTATGCTGCTCCTCTCTGCAGACTCGGAGCGGCTCACAACATACAAATAAACAATTCAATATAAATCCGAAAAAAACATTAAAAATAAACCCCACACATACTCCTCAGTCACACCACAATCAACAATGATCCCCAGGCCTGCCGGCAGAGGTAGGTTTTTAAATTCTTTCGGAAGGCCGGGAGAGTCGGAGAAACGCGGACTTCAGGAGGTAGTTGGTTCCAGAGGGTGGGCGCCACAACAGAGAAGGCCCTCCCCCTAGGGCCCGCCAGATGACATTGTTTCGCTGAAGGGACCTGGAGGAGGCCGACCCTGTGCGGTCGAAGGGAAGTATATGGCAGAAGATGGTCCCATAAGTATCCTGGTCCCATGCCATGAAGGGCTTTATAGGTAATAACCAACACCTTGAATTGGGCTCGGAGACCAATAGGCAACCAATGCAGCATGCGGAGAGTTGATGAAATGTGGGCACAACGAGGAAGGCCCACAACTGCTCGCGCAGCTGCATTTTGCACTAATTGTAGTCTCCGAACACTCTTCAAGGGTAGCCCCATGTAGAGAGCGTTGAAGTAGTCGATCCTCGAGGTGACAAGGGCATGTGTAACTGTGAGGAGAGACTCCTGATCCAAGTAAGGATGCAACTGGTGCACCAGGTGAACCTGGGCAAATGCCCCCCTCACCACTAACAAATGCTAACAAATGATGATCCAATGTCAGCTGTGGATCAAGGAGGACTCCCAAGTTGTGAACCTTCTCTGAGGGGTTTATAGATTCACCCCCCAGGGTAATCGAAGGACAGATAGAAGTGTCCTTGGGAGGCATCACCCACAGCCACTCTGTCTTATCGGGGTTGAGCCTTAATCTGTTAACACCCATCCAAACTCTCACAGCCTCCAGACACCGGCACATCACCTCAACCGCTTCACTGTTATGGCCAGGAGTGGAAATGTACAGCTGAGTATCATCAGCATACTGATGGTATCTCACTCCGTGGCAGTGGATGATCTCACCCAGTGGCTTCATGTAAATGTTAAAAAGTAGGGGGGAGAGAACTGACCCCTGAGGCACCCCACACGGGAGTAGCCTAGAGGTGGACCTCTGGCCCCCCACAAACACTGACTGTGACCGACCAGTGAGATAGGAGGAGAACCACCGCAATACGGTGTCCCCCACTCCCAATCCCTCCAGCCGGCGCAGAAGGATACCGTGGTCAATGGTATCGAACGCCGCTGAGAGGTTAAGAAGCACTAGGACAGAGGACTGGCCTCTATCCCGGGCCCGCCAGAGATCATCCATCAGAGCGACCAAAGCAGTTTCGGTGCTGTAGCCGGGCCTGAACCCCGACTGCAGAGGGCCCAGATAATCGGCTTCCTCCAGAGATCGCTGGAGCTGATGCGCCACCACCTTCTCGACAACCTTCCCCACAAAGGGAAGGTTGGAGACCGGATGATAGTTGGTCAAAATTACTGGATCCAGGGAAGGCTTCTTGAGGAGCCGGGAAGGACAAGCCGAGGAGCACAAGGAGCCGGGAAGGACCCCTCCCTCAGTGAAGCGTTGACAAGGAGCCGGGAAGGACCCCTCCCTCAGTGAAGCGTTGACAATCTCCTGGATCCAAGTACGTGTCACCACCCTACTGGCCGAAACCAGCCAGGAGGGACACGGGTCCAATAAACAGGTGGCAGAACTTACAGATCCAATGGCCCTGTCCACTTCCTCAGGCGTAACAGCCTCAAACTCACCCCAGATGACCGGACAAGAACATGCCCCTGTCCCCTCAACTGAATCATTATCAGTCAACTCTGCTCCACAATTGGAGTCTAGGTCGGCCTGGATCTGAGCCACTTTGTCTGCGAAACAGTTATTAAAGTCCTCGGCACTACCCTGCAAGGGTGGGCCCGGACCCCTTGGGTTAATGAGGGATCGGGTCACCCTGAACAGGGCGGCCGAACGAGATTCTGCAGATGCGATCAAAGCAGAAAGATACGAAGATCTTGCCGCCTTAATCGCCTTCAGATAGGCTTTAATAAATAAGCTCAATCTACTTTGTCTCCATAATTAAATGATTAATTATAATAATAAAAGTCAGTAAATGCTTAAATCATAATCTGTGCCATGTAGACTCTTTGACAACTGTCAATGTTGGAATGTAAACAAGCTAAAATATTAGTCTACTTCAGCATATTAAAGTTTGTGCAGCTTTTCCTAACCTTGTTCTTTGCTTTTCAGAAAAAAATAACATTTATAGTGCAGCTTTATGAGAAATGAGGATTGTGGGTTTGATCTCTGCCCATTTTACAGTTTAGTTAGCAGACTCAATTTCATTCTATCGGTAAAGGCTTCTTGTGCTTCTTTTTATATTAACACTTCTGAGATCTGTTCAGCTAAGCATAGCATGAAAAGCATTCAGCATGAAGTGTGTGCTTATATACAAATGCGGCTTCTTGAAAAGGTGTGGGAAATGAAGGGAATGTGTGATATGAGGTTTGCAAGGCATGGCATTCTGAATTTGCTTTATGAACCTGAGACAATAAAAACATTCTTCATCTCTAAGGAAATCAGTAGGTGTATAATGGACCATGAAAATAAGTTCAAATAACAACATACTGCATATTTCAACTTGCATTCATGATCAACACAGTATTGTGGCATGGCTTAGAAACAATATATTACTGTCTTGACAGAACTGCAAGCTTATTTATACTTTTATATTTCCTATCATGATAACTTTTCTTAAAAATTCTTATATTCAATATTGCATAGATTTGGACCTTATTAAGAATATTTATATGTTGCTAGCTTTCTGCTATCTTCTTGGACTGGTGATATACACTATGTGTATATCACATTATATCTCATTTATATTAAGGATGCGCATAAACAACTTGTCCCAAAAAAACAGCTTGATCTCTGCTGGATCAGTCTCTGAATAATCCAATTCAGTTTGGTGCCCAGTTCAAAAGGGCTGAGCCTACTCCAGGCACTCTGAATGTGTGAGGGCAGGATTCTGAAAGAACAATCAATCATGATCCCACAGAGCAGCGTTTCTCAACCTGTGGGTCGCAACCCCATTTGGGGTTGAACGACCATTTCACGGGGGTCGCCAAACAATGCAGTCTGCCATTTTTTTCTCCTTTTCCTTAGCTGTGCTACGCCATTTTTCCCTTTTTCTTAGCTGTGCTACTCCCTCTTATTCTATTGGCTTTTGAAAGCCAATAGAATAGACTCTCTTGAATAGAGTCTAATTCTATTGGCTTTCAAAAGCCAATAGGAATTGTCCAGGCTCTCTCTGCCCTGCTGAGCCCACCAAAAGTCCCAGTCTGCAAACGGTGCTGCAAGTTGTCTGCAGCGAAGGTGAGCTGTCTGGAAGTTCCCACCCCTCCCTGCTGAGCAACTACTAAAAATGTAAGTAAAAGAGGGCCAGGGGTGGGAGGTGGGAGGCCGGCGGGCACAGGGAGGGCAGCTGGCGTGCGTGGGGCCCGGCAGGTGCCTTACCTCCCTTGGGCTAAGCCAGCTGGTGGCCCAGTCAGTGGTCGCCCTGCGCTGTCGCTGCTGCTTGCCGTGGCTGCCCAGGAGCGCCTGGGCCTGCCTGCCACCACCCCGAATGGGCGGTGGTGAAGGTAAGGCTAGTGGGGCAGCGGCAGGCGCAGGGAGAGTTTTTGGTACGCGTTGGGCCCAGCGGGTTGCTTACCTCCCTTGGGCTGGGCCAGCTGGTGGCCCAGCCCATGGTCGCCCTGCTCCGTCGCTGCCGCGGCCGCCCAGGAGCTCCTGGGCCTGCCTGCTGCCACCCCAAATGGGCGGCAGTGAAGGTAAGGCTAGCGGGGCAGCGGCGGGCGCAGGGAGAGTTTTTGGCGTGCATGGGGCCCGGCGAGTGGCTTACCTCCCTTGGGTTGGGCCAGCTGGTGGCCCAGCCGTGGTCACCCTGCACTGTTGCTGCCATAGCCGCCCAGAAGCGCCTGGGCCTGCCTGCCGCTGCCCCAAATGGGCAGCGGCCTACACCTTGGCCGGCGCAGGGGGCAGCACCACGCATGCGCAGTGCTTGACAGATCGGGGGTCGCGACCTATAAAAGGTTGAGAACCGCTGCCACAGAGTTGTTGGAATCCAAAATTTCATTCAGCTTCTTGTATTCTAATGTGCTTCCATAATCTATTGTAATCAATTGAACCTCAGATTGATTCCTTTCTATAAAATATACTTGTTTTCAATATCCTGTCTCTTGATGTGGTTGATGGCAGTGCTTCAAATATTGAATCATATACCAGTATTTTCTCTAACAGAGTATTACATATATACAATTGAGTAGATGCTGTCTTATCCCTATTTTTCATTTGTATTTTCTTCTCTCATTTATGTCAAATAAAGCATTTTAGTTTATTACATAAATGTGGCTGTCAGCTGTAAACACAGCATTTATAAATAGATTGCTAATGGTCTTTAAATGAATCATTTTTCTTGTATGGAGATTTCTCCCTTTTTAAACTAAGAAGAAGCATTTTTCATTCTCAAAGGAAAACTCTTTCTCTCTGTATTAGCTGTTACTTTCCTATGAAATTCCTCTTTGGGTTGTTTTTAATCTTATTCAATTTTTTTAAATGATAAACATACAATCATAGAGGTTGAAAGGAGTCTTGGGAATCATATAGTTCAATTTCCTGTCAGATGCAGGAATGCACTATTACAGCCTTTCTAGCAGATGGACATGCACCCAGTGTTTAAATACCTGAAACAAAGAAGAGTCCACTGCTTCAAGAAAAAGTTTGTTCCATTGTGTAACAGCTCTTACCATGTGGGTTTTTTTTTTTAAAAGTGCAATCAAAATTTGTATCCTTATAACTTAAGCTCATTGTCCCATGTTCCACATAATATCCCTTTGGGTACTTGAAGATAAGTATCATATCTCCACACAGACTTCTTTTCTGCACACTAAACAAGTCCAATGTTTCTAACAATTTTTCATATGTTTTTCCAAGTTCCTTACCAACTGTATTGCCTTCCTCTAGTTATGCTCCAATTTGTCAGTCTTTCCTAAACTCTGGGACTCAGAACAGAATACAATATCCCAGATCTGTCCTGGTTAATACAGAATACAGACAAATAATGACTTAGCTTTATCTTGAAGCTACACATTTATGTAGTCCATTATTGCATTTATTTGTTTACTTACTCATTTCTTCTTTTTGTTGTTTTGCAGGTGTATCACACTGTGGTTTCATTTTCCTTTTTTGGTGTAACATGATTTCCAGATCTTTTTCAATATACTAATGCCCACAATAGTCCTTTCATCGATACCATACCTTTGTTTTTTTTTTCCTAATTCAGATAAAGGACTTTGAATTTTAGCTTGTTGAAATTCATCTTTCTGTTGTCTGTCCATTTTTTCAGCTTTGCAAAATTCCCTGAATTGTAAAAGTGTTTGCTAGCCTCTTTATCTGTGTTAGCCCCCCAAAAATGACAATTATATTTTGTATATATTTCATACAAGTCATTTAAGAATATATTCATCAGTTCAGGACCTAGGACAGAAGTTTGCAGTACATCATTTTCTTTTAAAATAAGTAAAACTCTGGCATGATAAATTTGGTTACTAACTTAGTAAGCTCTAGGGAAATAAAATCATAAACAGGCTAGGACTACCAAATTCCAAGATAGTATCACCATACAATTGCAGATTATTATCTCCTGGAACAGCCAAGAACAAGAATAGCCTACGATAATTGATAAGTCATCCTCTAAACGTAATAGTATTTTTACAAGTGTGTTTACCTTCCATTTCAAGAAGGTAATAATAATGTGTGATTCTTGGTAATTATATATTTACTGATTCTTTTAAAATTGCCTAATTAAATTACTCTTGGCAGTTAATGATAAAACATCAATTAACAAACCACCATTAAACCAAAATTATATAGCTAAAAACACCACACCTCAGATCAAATAGCCAACTGAAATAAGTGAATCTTCAGAACTTTCTGGAGTGCCAAGATTAAGAAGCCAGTTTTATTTCTGGGAGTAATATTTTTCATGATGTTGGAATAATGATCAAGATGGGTTGTCTTCCAATCTATGTCAATTTCACCTTTTTCAGTGGTGGAACTTTAAGTCCTTTTCCAAGGTTATTACAGCACAAACAGAATCTTTACATCTAAGACAGTCTCCAACAATGGTGAATTTGCTTTCTTAAATTATAGCTTAAAGCAAGTCCCTTGTGGCAAAACCAGCAAATAAAAGAGCACACTATCCAACAACTCAAAACCTTTAACTTCTTAGAAGTGGTTTTCCAAATCTCTGGAGCTTGAAATACTCATGTATTCCCAAAACCTCGGATATCAATTGAGCCATACAAGCCTTTTATTTTAATAGCAACCCACGGTTCATTCCAGTTTCTGTTAAGGTACATACTGTATAGGTAAGGTTCAGTTATTCCATGTAACTCATTTAGGGCATATAACAATATAGTAACATTAGAGATACTCCAATGCATATTGTTGAAAAATATTTTCCAAATTTCCCACTGTGTCCCAAGTACAATGTGCTTTGATAAGAAGAAGGAATCTCTAGAGTTGAATCTGGATTCTATAGTATTATTTTTAACTTCAGGGTGGATTCTCTTTAACTAAAACTACTTTCATGACATGGTATTTTTGTGATTTTTTTCTGGCATTTCATTTGCCATTGGAATTAGTGTAAGCAACCTCAATTTTGAACCAAAGGATTTTAGGTGGAGGAGAAAGCCAATAGGATTATGCCACTTGTTCCCATGATATATTCATTAACAACTAATTTACAATAAACAAATCAAATCAAACATTTTGGCCAGTTATCTGAAGAAGGTCACTGCTTTGAAATTCAGAAGAGTTTTATTCTTGGTTTATTCTCTCCCCATAGCAATGTTGCTAAACAATGGTATCCCTGTGACCATGTTTTGTTATACTGCCAGTTCTTCTCTCTTTTCTTCTCTAGGGCAGGGATGTCACACTTGCAATGTCACATGATGTGTCATGATGTATCATAACTTTTTCCCCATTGACAGAGCTGGGGTGGATGCGGTTTTGGCATGATGCATCCATGCTGGTCCATGGACCAGCAGTTCGACATCCGTGCTCTAGGGTGTTCTCATTTATTCCACTTACATTACATATTATGTAACAAATATGACTTTGTGTCCTTAAATGATGAAAATTGTTAATGCTATGTGTAAACTTTGGCCTCATAACTCATAATGGTTATGCAATATTTTGTTGTGGTAGTCTTTTCTTGTTTTGCTCTATGGCTATAAGAAAGTAAACCAAAATATAATGTGATATCTCCCTCCCTTTTCATGTTGCCACTGATATTTCTGTGGCAAAAGTAAACATTATTCTGATATCTAAGAGAACATATATTTAATGATTAAAAAAAATACTAAAGCTACAATGTTATTTATAGTAACAGAGATAGAGAAATGGAGACATGGAGATAAAGAGATAGAGAAAAAGAGAGAGAGAGATGAAGAAATGGTTGGAGAGATAGACAGAGTGATATGTGCTGACTAAAGTGTAAAGGTTTTGCTTGCATTGTCCATATCTTTACTGTTTATTTGAGGTCGGTGTTGGCCTTTCTTCATGGAGGGAAAGGGCAAAAATAGCAGAGTGCCTGAGCACCAATCCATCCCTGCTGGGATTATAATTTTTAAGACCCACTTCAGGAATATTGTAGTCAAGAGCAGTGCAGAAGACACTGTCATGAAGAAAAGCCCTCTGGGTCTAGAGACTAAGAGGAAAATTATTAATTGAAGGCAGAAAGTGTCCTTCCTTGGCCCTTGCATGTCCAATCAATTATCTGCTTTTGATTGTTTCCCTTTAGATAACAAGGGGAGAAAATAAAATTTATTAAATTGTCAGCTGGAGAGTATCTGAAAAGTTAAGGGGAAATGACTGAAACTTTGTAAGCCAAACCTGTGTAATTTCTGTTTTAAAAAGAGTTTCAAATAAATGCAGCTTTTTCTTATCCTTTCATTTTGCACGGTGAGACATCAGAATTAAACTGCTGGGCAACAGCAGATTACTCTGGAAGTGTTTCTGCAATAGGAATTTACAGGCAATAGCTGTTTCTACTCTCTCACCGGGCTTTGCGGTTTCCCCTGGACAGTTTTAGTTTTTGTATCTGGGGCTCAGAGCTTCACTTAAAGCAGTGAGGAGGAAAACTAATCTTTTCTGCTTGCTTTTCTTTAGTAGCCCTGCTTATAGAACTGATCCTAATGGTGTGGAAATTGGCTCAGGTGCCTAATTCCATTGGAAACTCAGACTGTTATGTGCAGTGGATGGTCCTGTGCTTGCCTGCAGTCTTGTTGCTATAATGCCAAGCAAAACCGAAGGCTGCCTTGAACATTTTTTGAAGCAATCAGTGACAGAAATGGTTTAAAAACTGCCTTAAAGGTCCAGTGTTCCATTTCTTAAGCAATGAATGCTTGCCAGATGAAAGTAATGGAGGTCATTTTTGGTCCTCACCTCCTCCCCTTGTTTTTCATTTTCTTTTTCATATGTTTGTTTTAGCATATTTTCCCATCAGTTTTCAGTTGTGACAATCAAAAGGGGAGGGTGTTGTTGTTTTTTTAGAATCTGACTCTTTGCAGGTGACTTTTCATAATGTACATTTTTTGAGCATATTTTCTTCTAAGGAATCCATCTTCATAGACATTTTTCCTTAATATATATGCCTTTTTTTGTGTCTTGAATACAAAGATGTGTGAATTTCTCTGCACCAGGTTTCTGATATTACTGTTTTTTAATTTTTAATTATTGTTGTAAGCCTGTCAAGGTTGAGTTTCATATAATGGGCAGTCAAGTATTTTAAATAAATTAATTTGCTGTTAGTTTTGTACTCTTATGGGAAGTTCAACATTTTTCCCCTTTTCAATGACATATAAGGCTTGCAATTCTTTGTCTTCATAGCACACAAATGTGTACCTCTTGTAAGATGATGGTTATACATAAATTAATGAAGATTATGCACTAGTAATAGGAACATTCATTAATGCATTTCTTGTCACATGACTATTGAAAGATTTACATGCATTAAAGGCATTTAGAATCATATACAATGAAATACTGGGGAGGCTTAAAAGTTGTTATCTTAAAAGTGCCAAAGGTTGGTTTTTTTTTGTATATTTGTTTAAACTCTAGTATATTTTAAAGAATGAGGACAAATAGATTTTGCCAGGATGATAATAATCTCTACACTGTGATCTTCATAGCACTTTTTGTAAGATCATAGTAATGATATAGACTGGAAATTAATTAATTATTCAAATGATAATTTGTTAAAAAGAGATGGAAAATCCTTTGGTTTATAATTGTCCTTTTTATTGGCTTAAAGGAAGAGATCTATGTATGTATATATAAATAGTTTGCCTTATAATGATTAATTTAATTATCCTGGTTTTGAAAGTTTGTTCTGGAACAACAGAACAATCTGGTTATTTGCATCTCAAATGTGATTTCTGGATTAATTTGTTCTTTTCTTGGCTACTTGTGGTATTCTCATGAATCTGCTCTAACACAGAGTTCTAAAGTATTTACACTATGTTTCACTTCTTTAAAGTTCAGTTTTTGTTTCTATAGAGCACCACTGGCAAAATCATTGTTTGCATAATCTCAATCATGTAGATATAGGCATTTCATAACACCAGAATATATTTTCCAAGACCTTAAGAGGTATCCTATCAAGGGTTAATTTACAGCACATGTCTTAATCGCTGGTTCCTTATTGTTGACAGCTGGTGCTAAAAGGCAGGAGCTATCCACAATTTCTTTTGGGAACTGAAACAAAAAACAGTCATTGTGAGGATCCTCTTGAGCTTAGACTACAAGTTGCAGCTAGTGCAAAATGCTGTAGGAACACTATTTTATTGAGTATTTAACCTCTTTCATAAAATGTAATGGCTTAAAGAACTGCATTGCCTAGTTATCTGATACCAGGTCAGTTTGAAGATTCTGGTATTAAGTCTGAAATAACTGGATCAAAGTATAGATATACTCAGTATATATACTGAGGTCATCACTTAAAGAATATTTAATATTAAACAATCCCTTCTTACACCTGTTATGATTTATTTTCAACACTTCCTGCCTTTTCCACAATTTAGCGAACAGCTTAGACTTGCTTTTCTCAGTCTAGATGGCAGTTGGATGTTGATTACAATTGGCATTCCTATCTTTAAAATTTCTGGCTTCCAATATAACTCCTACACCTACTTCACCTATGATGTTCAGGACCATAAACGAGTGTGTACATTTTTTCTGTCTTCTAACTTGTAAGTAAATTAATGTTTATCCAAGACAAAGACAAAAATAAATGAAAGAATAAATATGATATAAAATTATGAGGCAGAACTCAAAGGATGGATGGATGGTCAGACAGAAAGAGAAAGAGAAATACTCTCCAATGATTCTGAAAAGCTTTTTTACAACTTAAATTAGGCGAAAAAATGAGGCACTGAGCAATACAGTATTAAACTTGATATGTTTATTCATTTTTATTAGTCTCACTACTTCTTTCACATCTGTGTGCAATATAGAGATAATAAAATAATCTGGCTATAACAAAGGTTTATAAAGCAGTTTTCTTTTGTCCAGTGTTGTACTCCAATAATTTCCAACTAGCATGATCACAGGTTGAACTGGCTAAGAGTTATGAGATTTAATGTCCAGCACATCTGGAGGTAACTGGTTTTGAAAAAGTTGTTATAAATTATTACAGTGATAAAGCTTATAACATACTTTGAAGAATCAAAGAAAAAATGCTATAGAAACACAAAATGGAAAAAGCAATGTAGAAAAGCATCAGCACAAATGTTTCAGAATCAAATAGAAGTTACTGTAGAAAGTACACTTCACAGAAGAATAATTAAGTAACAGCATAATAATTGGCTTTGTTCTTTCAATGGAAGTGTTTATATTTGTAAATATGGATTCCCATAAGTAATACATATAAGCAGTTTTTATTTTTTCTTATTAATATTAGCTATTTTACATAAAGCTACAGGACATTGATATTTTTGATCCTTGCAAGCTATCACTGTACCAGTATTCTCCTGATGTAATAATGACAGACTCTTGTCTTCAGCTTGCTTAATTGTTACTAATCATATTATACTTTTTAATCTGTTGATAAGCATTAAACTTTAGAATGTAGAATTGTGTTTCAGATCACTGCATTCTTCTAAGTATAGACTCTTAAAAACACTATTTGGCACATTCATTTTACATGAATAATAGTAATATATGAAAATTTAAGAAAACAATCTGCTCTACTTAAATCAGATCTTTTTTATAAATATGTTATTAGATTTTATAAGGATAAAGGGGAAGTGGGGTCAATAGGGGTATAACAAGGGGTGACAAACAAGAAGGGTTAGACCAATAGTGGGGTTATCCCCCACAATAAGTCAATGCTTCAGCAAGTAAACCCGTCCGGGTATACATATTTAATCATAATAATTAATATAAAATAACAATACTTGCCTGTCTTTAAGTTTTCTATCTTTATCTAAAATGTCTTTATACATAACAAGTTTGTCATAATTAATTAAGTTTAGATAAGCAAATGCTTCCATTGTTGAAAGCCACTCAGGTATTTTCATGTAAATTTTATGTTTAATTCTCTCCCATTCTAAAAATAATACATTCCTTATGGCATGAGTTTGAAAATATTTATGTACTTTGTTTTTCTCATATCATAAAAATGCATGCCAACCCAGTTGCAAATCATGTCCCTCTAAATAAAGAAGTTGTTTGTTTCTCAGCATAATCCATTCTTTAAGCCAAAGCAAAATAGCTGCTTTATAATAAAGTCTCCAGTCCAGGAGCTCAAAGCCCCCTCTGTCTTTAGATTCTTGTAGTAATTTAATTTTAATTCATGCTTTTTTTCCTTGCCATATAAATCTCATTATTGTTGCATTTAAATCATCAAAAAATTTCTGGTTTAATTTGACGGGGACTGTCTGAAATAAAAAAAGTATCTTAGGTAAAATGTTTTATTTGTTTCAATAACCTTTTGTAGTTGTCCTCTTTTACTGTTATATATTTTGATGTTAAGTAGCCAATTGAGATTATCAAAAGCTTTTTGTGCATCCAAAAATATAAGTGCCATCCCTGGATGCTTTTCATAATATTCCAACACATTTAAAATAATCCTTAAGTTATTCTTTATCTGCCTTTTAGGCAAAAAACCATTTTGGTCTGAGTGAATAAATTTATTCAAGAGTTTCTTCATCTTTCCACTATTATTGCTGTAAATATTTTATAGTCCACATTTCATAATGATATTGGTCTATAGTTTTTAATTTGTGTGAGGTCAGGTATAAGCGAAATATTGGCTTCTGTCCAGGAATTTGGTATTTTTGTCACCGGGATGATTTCATTACAGAGATCTTTCAATATCGGGCTTACTAGATCTTGTAAAGCTACATAAAATTCTGCCAGGAGACCATCAGGTCTCAGAGTTTTATTCTTCTTTTGCCTTTTTATAGCATCTGTAATTTCCATCATTGTTATCTTCTCATTTAACATATATTGCATATTCTCTGGTATCTTTGGAAGATTTGCTTTTTTTAAATAGTCCTGTATTGCCTCTTTAGAAACCACTTCTGCCTTGTAAAGTGTCTCATAGTAAGCCTTTAATAGAGTGAAAGATGACTGAAGTGCCAGAAGTGAAGACAGAGTAAATGTAAATTTTCTCTTTCTAATCTTGAGTGTATGCTAGCTTGTGCATTCTCATTGGCCATAAAGTAGACATTTTTATGCCTTCTTTAGTTTTTGCAAGGACCAATTCATTGCTACTGTACCCATCCATCTTAAATATACTATAAACAGAAATCTAGGAATGCAATCAGTACCAGATTATAAAGCAATGAATATGCATATTTTAGGCACCCAGAGTAGATGCTGTTGTTGCTGTTATTATTGAATATATATTTCTTAGCTAAGCCAGATTCCCATCATATCATATGTGAAAAATAAAGCATTTCCGGAATGAACAAAGGAGCCATTCCCTAAAATTACTCTAGCTAATACTCCTTTGATCATTGATTCATTGTGAGGTAAATTTGGGAATGAAGCAGAAACTGTCTTTTCAGCCATGACAAGACTGATGAAGCTGCATCTGCAGCACTATCCTGGCAGGATTTGGAGGGGAAAGTACTTTATTTTAATTTGTGTTTACTGACAGAAAAGCCAGTATTTTGCCCATGCAGACTGCACAACAGTGAACAAAAAAAAATGTAACTGTGAAAGAGAAATGCTTATCAACTGAAGCAATCCTTTGCCTTTTTGTTGTTGTTTTCCCCCTCTGTATAATTCAAGACAATAGCAATTATGAAAAAGTGTCTCTACTTAAGCAAATGTTTCTACAGCTTCGTTCCAAGGCCTAATTATGTAAAGGGAGGGATTTCATTTTTTTCACAGTCTAAAGGTTAGATTTGGATCATATCAAATCTACCGACTACACCCATCTGAATTTTGAAAAGGATCTTTTAAAAAGGCAACAGCTCTTCCTTTCCTTTCATAATATTGAGCTCCATTTTCCCTAACTTATTTTTCACTCCTTTATAATTAATTCTTAGAGTAATTAATAATGCATACTTCACTCTCAGTGTTGACATAATTTTGCAAATGCATGATGAATACTTTTAATAATTGTCTTTTATTGTTGCTGCTTTATTTTTAATGATGCTTTTCGTTCAGTGTTGCATATATAAAGATGGACTATTGACTATTTTTAAACTTTTACATAAGATAATAGCTTGTCAAAATATATTTACACAGATTGCACCCATAAAAATGTGTGGTGGTTTTGTGTGTGTGTGTGTGTGTTTGTGTGTCCTAGAGATAAAAAATACCGCAAATACAGAACCAAATTGCTAAAACAGATTTGGCATTATTTGATAGTATCATTAGTGTTGGATGCCAGGCTTTTATGGGGTATCAGAAAAACAGTTGGATAGGATAGGGGACCTATACTTTATATTGTGCAGATATTCATTCATCCAATATATCAGAAGGGAGCCCTTTACAGGTAGTCCTCAACTTACAACACTTCATTTAGTTTTAAATTTTTGGGCACTTATATCTTGGAGGACCTCTCAAAGTCTATGAACGTTAACATGCTCGTGAAGAAGGTACAGAAGAGGCTGTACTTCTTGAGAATGCAGAATGCTCAGGAAGATAAATCTATTTCAACATCTACTTCTGTCCTACTATCACAGCACCATTGAGAGTGTCCTGACATATGGCATTCTTGCATGGTATGGGAATAGCTCTGTAGCGGACAAAAAAGCTCTACAGAGAATTATTAAAATTGCCCAGAATATTATTGGACTCCAGCTACCAGCCCTGGACAACATCTTTGAATCTCGTTGTTTGAGGAAGTTGCGTAACATTCTCAGAGATTCTTCCCATCCTGCTTACAATCTTTTTGGACTGTTGCCTTCTGGTAGAAGATATAGAACATTTAAAACTCGGACCACCCGTTTTCTGAATAGCTTTTATCCCAGAGCTATAATTGCACTTAATAATCAGTGAACTGTTGGATAGTACTATTTGGTCTGTTGGGTAGATGCTGGGTGGTTTGGGGGTGGGGAATTGTGGTGGTGGGGATTATGTGTGGGACCTGGTCTTTAGGTGTCATGTAAATTTCGTTGTATGTGTATACTGTATACACACACAATGACAATAAAGTTATTATTATTATTATTAATAATAATAATAATAATATTAATAATAATAATATTAATATTATTATTAGTGACTGTTCAAAGTTTCAACAACACTGAAAACAGTGACTTATGACCATTTTTCACAGTTACAACCTTCACAGTATCCCCATGATCATGTGATCAAAATTCAGAAGCTTGGCAACTGGTTCATACTTATGTCTGGGATCATGTAACCTTCTGACAAGCAAAGTCAATGGGGAAGCCAGATTCAATTAACAATTAGGTTACTAACTTATGAATTGCAATGATCCACTTAATAACTGTGGCAAAAAATGTCATAAAATGGGGCAAAACTCAACAGATTTTCACTTAACAACACAAATTTTAGGCTCAATTGTGGTTATAAGTTGCCATTTCTGTGACAATTGTAACTTATGTTCCAGCATTAAACTAGCATGCAATAAACAGAGGAGAGAAAAACCAAAGGAACATTGTGAGAGGCCATTTAGGCTACAAAGTCTAATTCCCTGATCAATGCAAGAATCAGAATGAAAATATTCCTTAGATAGCTGTTTATGACAAGTAGAGTATTCTGCTTGAATATTGACTAAAGAGAAGCCCACAATTATAAGCTATTAATTATATCAGCATTGCCCAGCCCATCAATTGTGTTGCAATACTATTCCCAGAATTTGTAGTTAATACCAATTCTGTGCTGTTCAAAAATTCTAGAACTTATATATACAGAGTTTATTGGAATGGGGAAGACAGGTTTAAATAATGCTGCAAACATTATATATGGATAAATGACTTTATCCATATATAATTATATAGTCACCTCTAGGTAAGATGGGTGGCATATAAATTTTATAATACAACACAACACAATAATAAAAGGAAATGACCAACATTTCTAGTCAAGTTCAACTGCTGAGGAAAATAAGCTTCTGATCTCAAATGTAGCAACTATATATTATAGGGAAGGTAGTGTTCCAGAGACTGGCTGTGTAAAATACTTTCAGGTGAATACAAAAAATATTAGAACTGAAATGTTTGTAAAAAGGGGTCTGAGAAAATGTAAGTTTTGAGTAGCTATTGTTCACAGTGGAAAAATTTCCTGCCTGCCTGAATTATGTATTAACTCAAAATCCATATAATAATAGTAATAAAAGATAGTTCTGTATATATTTTGTGTTATTATAGTGCTACATGGAAATAAATGTCTTATGAAAAAATCAAAATTATACTGTGTTCAAAAAGAATTTCTGGTCAATTTTGTCCCACTCATTAAATTCAAAAAGAAGGACAGAAAACCATGTAATAAACTGGTATGAATAGTGAAAGTGTTCACCGGAACTGTTTTCTGTTCAAAAGTTCAGTTTCTGAATGACCATTTTTTAAAATAATTTTTGTTCCTTTTAGCTCACATTGATTCCTTTTAATCATAAACCATTCAAATATGTTTATAGTGTTACTGTTCAATTCTTTCACCAATTTTTGAGAACCTTTACAATCAGTTACGTTTTGCTTTATATAATTTCCCTTTGTCTATCATTAAAAAGTGCAATTTGTTGCAAATTTTGGAAGGGTTTCAGGCCAAGATTTTAAGAGCTGCATGAGGCTCTAAATTATGCTGTTCATTCTAAAACTGTGGAAAGAATTGATCAGCATGGAGAGATGTTAGAAAAGTAAATCTCAAGTGACATCCCTCTCCTTCCTTAGATTTTTCAGTCAGCTTCAAAAAATGTGATAGATTACAATCACCATCTTTTTGTTGGAGAATTTAGGAAGCTGTCATAACAAGGATTATATACCTAAATAATGTGTTATAATTAAATTAATGGTTGTCAAGTGTTTGAAGTTATTATTCAAAAATCAAAATATCAGATATCTATGAAGAATGGCATTGTAGTCACAAATGAGAAAACCAGCATTTTTAATTTAAAATTGTCTCCATTTATTTAAAGATTAATTATAAGGCAGTTAGGAGGCACAATTAGAAACTACATTATGGAAGAAAAGTCTGTTAATCCTACAGATAATGTGCTGCTACAAAACCATGCTGAGTGTTAGCATGCAAATTAGCCCAGCATTATTTTATGCAGTGTGATACCAACACTGTGATATTTAAATTTCAGGGTCTTTGTTTGTTTGTTTCAGCTGTCATTTGAGCATTTGACATCATGTATAAATAATTCATTGACATCCAAAATGTTTATCCTGTCTATGATGCAAAATAACCCTGACCTACTTGCGCATTTTATATGGAAACAATGATGTAATTGATTACATTAACAATTCTATTATTTGCTCTGAATTATAAAAGGGATGATAAAAGGTTAATTTGTCTAGTCCAGATAGAATGGCCTTTAGTCTTCACCTCCCTTCCTTAGCTAATCAGTGATAATATTCCATAACTGCTTGAATCCCAAAGAATTCTGAGTACAAAATTCTTACCCACAATTATATATTGTCATTCCAAAAGTGAGACTTTCTTAAGTGATCAATATTTCATTTTTCTGACAGCAAGATAACATGTAACAATTTCTAATTGGTTTAGTTTTTACCTATAAGTCTGGGAGATCCACATTATCTGGTATTAGAGCTAAAAATTTTGTTCCTTAATTTAGGCTGGTTTACTTTGTGTTATTTTTCTTCTACTTTTCAAACCACTTCTTCACCTAAAAGAAATTATGTTAGAAGTGTGCTACCTATTTGGAAATAACCTAAGGTACTTCTTCCCTTTGACTATACACTTTAGTTATGCTATATCTTATCAGCTATGTATATTGCTCTGAGGAGAAAAATATGAAAAGGAGTTGATTTTCTCAGCAGTAACTGGAAGTATAGGCTGGCTTTTTACATTCCCCAATTAAAATTTCCAGAGGCTTTAAACACAAGAAAGAATCACATAATGGAGAGAGTTAAAATTGACTCAGATACAGTTAAAGCAGCTCTTTTTTTTTTTTTTTAGCCCTGTGTATAGGAAATGTTTGCCAGAAACTATGGGTCCAAAAAAGAGTAGCAGAGAGACAAAAAGAAGATGGCAAATACACTCAGCTGCTTATCAGTAAGGTCAGGAGTGTGGGGTGGCTGAGGGTGAAGGGTAGAAGCTGCAGTCCAACAACATTTGAGGGTCAAAGACTGTGTCTTCCTGCCATAAAGATAAAGCTGAGAAATTCATTATGAATAGAAATCACAGAAGCAACTGTATTAAATTCCTTAGATTTATAATCCTTGGAGATTTCTTCATATACATACATAGAGTTGCATTAGAAGACCACAGTTTCTTTTTGTATCTAGAACTTTACTTTTCCCCAGAAACATGCTGTGTCAGTCTCCTACAGCGAGAGCATTTCATTTTGTATTATTCTGTTTTTTTCTGCCATTCCTTTTTTTATATACTTCTGTGATTGCTGGCTTATAGGAAGCTATTTGAGTTGAGAATTCTGATTTAGATTCTTGTTAGTAAAAGTTATCTACCTCCCACTGTCAGGAAAGCAGAGATGGAGGGAAGAGACAACTTCTGCCAAACTGTTGAATTTGAAATGGAAGACTTAATCTGAGCGTGAAAGCTAAATTGAAACCATCAGGCATAACCCTTTAGGTTAACTATTTGTTGCAAGGGCCTAATTGCAAGAAACTGTTCCTGTCACTAATGAAATATCACTGGCTAAAAGATGGACAGATTGGTTTGAATCCCCCAAAGTCCATTTTTTATGACCCAGTTGAGGGCACAGAGGCACACACAATTAAATTCAGTTTCACAGCAGTCAGTTACATAATCATTATGAAAGAAAGAAAACAGCTTTTAATAAGATTATTTCGCAGTCCTTCATTTCTTGGATCAATGTTAAAAGAAGAAATGATATTTATCTGCCTTGTTATGTTGAAACATATAGATATTTTGCTAGTTATATGAATTCAGATAGCTAAACTAAACTGTTCCATGGCCTTAGTGGGTTTGGTATGTTTTTATAGTTTAAGGTGGTAGGCTTGCATCTGCACACACAACATTAGTGCAGTCAATCTTAGGTCTGGAATTTGCAATATTATTATATTAACAAGTACGAGTATTGTATTAACTAATTTACTCTATTCATAATCATGAAACCTCAAGAAGTTTTTTCCGCCTACATTCCCATTTCACCACAATAAGGTTAAACAAAAATAGTCATTGCTAAATATCTTATAAAATTGATTAAAAGACCCTGCATCATGTGGGGAAGTCAATTCATATATAGAATCTATATTATTATATAGAATCATTATTTTTTAATTAAGGTTCAATTAATTATTTTAATTAAGGACCACATTCTCTTATTGACATTTGCTGGTCATTTAATATCACCAGGAAAACTTTTAGCAGTGTCCCATTTTTAGGAAAATGAGAGGGCTTTGAAATGACTTTTCAATGGATATATGTTTGGTTCCCACTCATCTTCCAGAAACTGGGCAAAAATGGTCAAATTCTCTTCCAGAAGGATTTGGGTCTTGATCCCATCTTGATTTAGTTATAGTTTGATTAATTTATATTAAGATGTCTTTGTTATTTCCTCTTCCTCAGTGTTGGGAAATTTTATTATGGATATTGTTATATATTTTTAACTTTATTACAGATTCTTAGTAAGAGATTCCGAAACCTATGATTAAAGTTATAAGCCAAATATCAGACTAAGTAATAGGTAATTCCAACTGCACATAACACCTATCAGATCTTAGCTGAACATGGAAGTTAAGTAGGAGTGGATCTACTTAGTATTTGAAAAAGAAGACCACCAGAAAATTGTCAGATTACATGAGGAAGTAGAGGTTAAAACATGATTCTATGGCCTTTCATGGGGAGCCCAAAGGAGCACGGAGTCATGAGGTTTGGTGGTGCCATGAGAGCCCCCTCTTTGCCTTTGTACACTAATTTAACAGTTTAATTATTCTTGCCTCCTTTTTAATTTCAAAATTTTAACTCTTAATGTTTTAATTTTAATATACTGTTTTATATTTTTATGCTTTATTGTACATGGCCATCAGTCCCTCTCTGAGGAAGATGAGCAGTTCAGAAATGTGAAATATAAATATAAATAAGTAAAAAAAGTTCATAAGAAGTCAGTGGCAAATGTCTAAAATTATATATAAATATAAATATATATGTTGTTTAAAATTGTTAACAAAGAAATAAGGGATTTCTGAGATAGCTATTTCGAGTTATTTACCTCTCTTCAGTCAGAATTCACCCTTTCTGGGATTCGAACCTGGGCAGTCTGCATGCTAGGCAGAAGCTTTAGCCTCAAGCCACAGGCTCTGTCCCACTTTGTTAGTAGTCAGGGAGTGGATATGTGTGTCAAGTGGTTATTTTTTAGATTGCACCCTGTAAACCCAAATATGGGAGGAAGAAATCATTCTTTCCTTTGCTTGTTTCAGCTCAACCCAGAGCCATCTGCAAGCACAAATATATATATATATGTTGTTTAAAATTGTTAACAAAGAAATAAGGGATTTCTGAGATAGCTATTTCGAGTTATTTACCTCTCTTCAGTCAGAATTCACCCTTTCTGGGATTCGAACCTGGGCAGTCTGCATGCTAGGCAGAAGCTTTAGCCTCAAGCCACAGGCTCTGTCCCACTTTGTTAGTAGTCAGGGAGTGGATATGTGTGTCAAGTGGTTATTTTTTAGATTGCACCCTGTAAACCCAAATATGGGAGGAAGAAATCATTCTTTCCTTTGCTTGTTTCAGCTCAACCCAGAGCCATCTGCAAGCACAAATATATATATATGTTGTTTAAAATTGTTAACAAAGAAATAAGGGATTTCTGAGATAGCTATTTCGAGTTATTTACCTCTCTTCAGTCAGAATTCACCCTTTCTGGGATTCGAACCTGGGCAGTCTGCATGCTAGGCAGAAGCTTTAGCCTCAAGCCACAGGCTCTGTCCCACTTTGTTAGTAGTCAGGGAGTGGATATGTGTGTCAAGTGGTTATTTTTTAGATTGCACCCTGTAAACCCAAATATGGGAGGAAGAAATCATTCTTTCCTTTGCTTGTTTCAGCTCAACCCAGAGCCATCTGCAAGCACAAATATATATATATGTTGTTTAAAATTGTTAACAAAGAAATAAGGGATTTCTGAGATAGCTATTTCGAGTTATTTACCTCTCTTCAGTCAGAATTCACCCTTTCTGGGATTCGAACCTGGGCAGTCTGCATGCTAGGCAGAAGCTTTAGCCTCAAGCCACAGGCTCTGTCCCACTTTGTTAGTAGTCAGGGAGTGGATATGTGTGTCAAGTGGTTATTTTTTAGATTGCACCCTGTAAACCCAAATATGGGAGGAAGAAATCATTCTTTCCTTTGCTTGTTTCAGCTCAACCCAGAGCCATCTGCAAGCACAAATATATATATATGTTGTTTAAAATTGTTAACAAAGAAATAAGGGATTTCTGAGATAGCTATTTCGAGTTATTTACCTCTCTTCAGTCAGAATTCACCCTTTCTGGGATTCGAACCTGGGCAGTCTGCATGCTAGGCAGAAGCTTTAGCCTCAAGCCACAGGCTCTGTCCCACTTTGTTAGTAGTCAGGGAGTGGATATGTGTGTCAAGTGGTTATTTTTTAGATTGCACCCTGTAAACCCAAATATGGGAGGAAGAAATCATTCTTTCCTTTGCTTGTTTCAGCTCAACCCAGAGCCATCTGCAAGCACAAATATATATATATGTTGTTTAAAATTGTTAACAAAGAAATAAGGGATTTCTGAGATAGCTATTTCGAGTTATTTACCTCTCTTCAGTCAGAATTCACCCTTTCTGGGATTCGAACCTGGGCAGTCTGCATGCTAGGCAGAAGCTTTAGCCTCAAGCCACAGGCTCTGTCCCACTTTGTTAGTAGTCAGGGAGTGGATATGTGTGTCAAGTGGTTATTTTTTAGATTGCACCCTGTAAACCCAAATATGGGAGGAAGAAATCATTCTTTCCTTTGCTTGTTTCAGCTCAACCCAGAGCCATCTGCAAGCACAAATATATATATATGTTGTTTAAAATTGTTAACAAAGAAATAAGGGATTTCTGAGATAGCTATTTCGAGTTATTTACCTCTCTTCAGTCAGAATTCACCCTTTCTGGGATTCGAACCTGGGCAGTCTGCATGCTAGGCAGAAGCTTTAGCCTCAAGCCACAGGCTCTGTCCCACTTTGTTAGTAGTCAGGGAGTGGATATGTGTGTCAGGTGGTTATTTTTTAGATTGCACCCTGTAAACCCAAATATGGGAGGAAGAAATCATTCTTTCCTTTGCTTGTTTCAGCTCAACCCAGAGCCATCTGCAAGCACAAATATATATATATGTTGTTTAAAATTGTTAACAAAGAAATAAGGGATTTCTGAGATAGCTATTTCGAGTTATTTACCTCTCTTCAGTCAGAATTCACCCTTTCTGGGATTCGAACCTGGGCAGTCTGCATGCTAGGCAGAAGCTTTAGCCTCAAGCCACAGGCTCTGTCCCACTTTGTTAGTAGTCAGGGAGTGGATATGTGTGTCAAGTGGTTATTTTTTAGATTGCACCCTGTAAACCCAAATATGGGAGGAAGAAATCATTCTTTCCTTTGCTTGTTTCAGCTCAACCCAGAGCCATCTGCAAGCACAAATATATATATATGTTGTTTAAAATTGTTAACAAAGAAATAAGGGATTTCTGAGATAGCTATTTCGAGTTATTTACCTCTCTTCAGTCAGAATTCACCCTTTCTGGGATTCGAACCTGGGCAGTCTGCATGCTAGGCAGAAGCTTTAGCCTCAAGCCACAGGCTCTGTCCCACTTTGTTAGTAGTCAGGGAGTGGATATGTGTGTCAAGTGGTTATTTTTTAGATTGCACCCTGTAAACCCAAATATGGGAGGAAGAAATCATTCTTTCCTTTGCTTGTTTCAGCTCAACCCAGAGCCATCTACAAGCACAAATATATATATATGTTGTTTAAAATTGTTAACAAAGAAATAAGGGATTTCTGAGATAGCTATTTCGAGTTATTTACCTCTCTTCAGTCAGAATTCACCCTTTCTGGGATTCGAACCTGGGCAGTCTGCATGCTAGGCAGAAGCTTTAGCCTCAAGCCACAGGCTCTGTCCCACTTTGTTAGTAGTCAGGGAGTGGATATGTGTGTCAAGTGGTTATTTTTTAGATTGCACCCTGTAAACCCAAATATGGGAGGAAGAAATCATTCTTTCCTTTGCTTGTTTCAGCTCAACCCAGAGCCATCTGCAAGCACAAATATATATATATGTTGTTTAAAATTGTTAACAAAGAAATAAGGGATTTCTGAGATAGCTATTTCGAGTTATTTACCTCTCTTCAGTCAGAATTCACCCTTTCTGGGATTCGAACCTGGGCAGTCTGCATGCTAGGCAGAAGCTTTAGCCTCAAGCCACAGGCTCTGTCCCACTTTGTTAGTAGTCAGGGAGTGGATATGTGTGTCAAGTGGTTATTTTTTAGATTGCACCCTGTAAACCCAAATATGGGAGGAAGAAATCATTCTTTCCTTTGCTTGTTTCAGCTCAACCCAGAGCCATCTGCAAGCACAAATATATATATATATATGTTGTTTAAAATTGTTAACAAAGAAATAAGGGATTTCTGAGATAGCTATTTCGAGTTATTTACCTCTCTTCAGTCAGAATTCACCCTTTCTGGGATTCGAACCTGGGCAGTCTGCATGCTAGGCAGAAGCTTTAGCCTCAAGCCACAGGCTCTGTCCCACTTTGTTAGTAGTCAGGGAGTGGATATGTGTGTCAAGTGGTTATTTTTTAGATTGCACCCTGTAAACCCAAATATGGGAGGAAGAAATCATTCTTTCCTTTGCTTGTTTCAGCTCAACCCAGAGCCATCTGCAAGCACAAATATATATATATGTTGTTTAAAATTGTTAACAAAGAAATAAGGGATTTCTGAGATAGCTATTTCGAGTTATTTACCTCTCTTCAGTCAGAATTCACCCTTTCTGGGATTCGAACCTGGGCAGTCTGCATGCTAGGCAGAAGCTTTAGCCTCAAGCCACAGGCTCTGTCCCACTTTGTTAGTAGTCAGGGAGTGGATATGTGTGTCAAGTGGTTATTTTTTAGATTGCACCCTGTAAACCCAAATATGGGAGGAAGAAATCATTCTTTCCTTTGCTTGTTTCAGCTCAACCCAGAGCCATCTGCAAGTACAAATATATATATATGTTGTTTAAAATTGTTAACAAAGAAATAAGGGATTTCTGAGATAGCTATTTCGAGTTATTTACCTCTCTTCAGTCAGAATTCACCCTTTCTGGGATTCGAACCTGGGCAGTCTGCATGCTAGGCAGAAGCTTTAGCCTCAAGCCACAGGCTCTGTCCCACTTTGTTAGTAGTCAGGGAGTGGATATGTGTGTCAAGTGGTTATTTTTTAGATTGCACCCTGTAAACCCAAATATGGGAGGAAGAAATCATTCTTTCCTTTGCTTGTTTCAGCTCAACCCAGAGCCATCTGCAAGCACAAATATATATATATGTTGTTTAAAGGGTGAATTCTGACTGAAGAGAGGTAAATAACTCGAAATAGCTATCTCAGAAATCCCTTATTTCTTTGTTAACAATTTTAAACAACATATATATATATTTGTGCTTGCAGATGGCTCTGGGTTGAGCTGAAACAAGCAAAGGAAAGAATGATTTCTTCCTCCCATATTTGGGTTTACAGGGTGCAATCTAAAAAATAACCACTTGACACACATATCCACTCCCTGACTACTAACAAAGTGGGACAGAGCCTGTGGCTTGAGGCTAAAGCTTCTGCCTAGCATGCAGACTGCCCAGGTTCGAATCCCAGAAAGGGTGAATTCTGACTGAAGAGAGGTAAATAACTCGAAATAGCTATCTCAGAAATCCCTTATTTCTTTGTTAACAATTTTAAACAACATATATATATATTTGTGCTTGCAGATGGCTCTGGGTTGAGCTGAAACAAGCAAAGGAAAGAATGATTTCTTCCTCCCATATTTGGGTTTACAGGGTGCAATCTAAAAAATAACCACTTGACACACATATCCACTCCCTGACTACTAACAAAGTGGGACAGAGCCTGTGGCTTGAGGCTAAAGCTTCTGCCTAGCATGCAGACTGCCCAGGTTCGAATCCCAGAAAGGGTGAATTCTGACTGAAGAGAGGTAAATAACTCGAAATAGCTATCTCAGAAATCCCTTATTTCTTTGTTAACAATTTTAAACAACATATATATATATTTGTGCTTGCAGATGGCTCTGGGTTGAGCTGAAACAAGCAAAGGAAAGAATGATTTCTTCCTCCCATATTTGGGTTTACAGGGTGCAATCTAAAAAATAACCACTTGACACACATATCCACTCCCTGACTACTAACAAAGTGGGACAGAGCCTGTGGCTTGAGGCTAAAGCTTCTGCCTAGCATGCAGACTGCCCAGGTTCGAATCCCAGAAAGGGTGAATTCTGACTGAAGAGAGGTAAATAACTCGAAATAGCTATCTCAGAAATCCCTTATTTCTTTGTTAACAATTTTAAACAACATATATATATATATTTGTGCTTGCAGATGGCTCTGGGTTGAGCTGAAACAAGCAAAGGAAAGAATGATTTCTTCCTCCCATATTTGGGTTTACAGGGTGCAATCTAAAAAATAACCACTTGACACACATATCCACTCCCTGACTACTAACAAAGTGGGACAGAGCCTGTGGCTTGAGGCTAAAGCTTCTGCCTAGCATGCAGACTGCCCAGGTTCGAATCCCAGAAAGGGTGAATTCTGACTGAAGAGAGGTAAATAACTCGAAATAGCTATCTCAGAAATCCCTTATTTCTTTGTTAACAATTTTAAACAACATATATATATATTTGTGCTTGCAGATGGCTCTGGGTTGAGCTGAAACAAGCAAAGGAAAGAATGATTTCTTCCTCCCATATTTGGGTTTACAGGGTGCAATCTAAAAAATAACCACTTGACACACATATCCACTCCCTGACTACTAACAAAGTGGGACAGAGCCTGTGGCTTGAGGCTAAAGCTTCTGCCTAGCATGCAGACTGCCCAGGTTCGAATCCCAGAAAGGGTGAATTCTGACTGAAGAGAGGTAAATAACTCGAAATAGCTATCTCAGAAATCCCTTATTTCTTTGTTAACAATTTTAAACAACATATATATATATATTTGTGCTTGCAGATGGCTCTGGGTTGAGCTGAAACAAGCAAAGGAAAGAATGATTTCTTCCTCCCATATTTGGGTTTACAGGGTGCAATCTAAAAAATAACCACTTGACACACATATCCACTCCCTGACTACTAACAAAGTGGGACAGAGCCTGTGGCTTGAGGCTAAAGCTTCTGCCTAGCATGCAGACTGCCCAGGTTCGAATCCCAGAAAGGGTGAATTCTGACTGAAGAGAGGTAAATAACTCGAAATAGCTATCTCAGAAATCCCTTATTTCTTTGTTAACAATTTTAAACAACATATATATATATTTGTGCTTGCAGATGGCTCTGGGTTGAGCTGAAACAAGCAAAGGAAAGAATGATTTCTTCCTCCCATATTTGGGTTTACAGGGTGCAATCTAAAAAATAACCACTTGACACACATATCCACTCCCTGACTACTAACAAAGTGGGACAGAGCCTGTGGCTTGAGGCTAAAGCTTCTGCCTAGCATGCAGACTGCCCAGGTTCGAATCCCAGAAAGGGTGAATTCTGACTGAAGAGAGGTAAATAACTCGAAATAGCTATCTCAGAAATCCCTTATTTCTTTGTTAACAATTTTAAACAACATATATATATATTTGTGCTTGCAGATGGCTCTGGGTTGAGCTGAAACAAGCAAAGGAAAGAATGATTTCTTCCTCCCATATTTGGGTTTACAGGGTGCAATCTAAAAAATAACCACTTGACACACATATCCACTCCCTGACTACTAACAAAGTGGGACAGAGCCTGTGGCTTGAGGCTAAAGCTTCTGCCTAGCATGCAGACTGCCCAGGTTCGAATCCCAGAAAGGGTGAATTCTGACTGAAGAGAGGTAAATAACTCGAAATAGCTATCTCAGAAATCCCTTATTTCTTTGTTAACAATTTTAAACAACATATATATATATTTGTGCTTGCAGATGGCTCTGGGTTGAGCTGAAACAAGCAAAGGAAAGAATGATTTCTTCCTCCCATATTTGGGTTTACAGGGTGCAATCTAAAAAATAACCACTTGACACACATATCCACTCCCTGACTACTAACAAAGTGGGACAGAGCCTGTGGCTTGAGGCTAAAGCTTCTGCCTAGCATGCAGACTGCCCAGGTTCGAATCCCAGAAAGGGTGAATTCTGACTGAAGAGAGGTAAATAACTCGAAATAGCTATCTCAGAAATCCCTTATTTCTTTGTTAACAATTTTAAACAACATATATATATATATTTGTGCTTGCAGATGGCTCTGGGTTGAGCTGAAACAAGCAAAGGAAAGAATGATTTCTTCCTCCCATATTTGGGTTTACAGGGTGCAATCTAAAAAATAACCACTTGACACACATATCCACTCCCTGACTACTAACAAAGTGGGACAGAGCCTGTGGCTTGAGGCTAAAGCTTCTGCCTAGCATGCAGACTGCCCAGGTTCGAATCCCAGAAAGGGTGAATTCTGACTGAAGAGAGGTAAATAACTCGAAATAGCTATCTCAGAAATCCCTTATTTCTTTGTTAACAATTTTAAACAACATATATATATATTTGTGCTTGCAGATGGCTCTGGGTTGAGCTGAAACAAGCAAAGGAAAGAATGATTTCTTCCTCCCATATTTGGGTTTACAGGGTGCAATCTAAAAAATAACCACTTGACACACATATCCACTCCCTGACTACTAACAAAGTGGGACAGAGCCTGTGGCTTGAGGCTAAAGCTTCTGCCTAGCATGCAGACTGCCCAGGTTCGAATCCCAGAAAGGGTGAATTCTGACTGAAGAGAGGTAAATAACTCGAAATAGCTATCTCAGAAATCCCTTATTTCTTTGTTAACAATTTTAAACAACATATATATATATTTGTGCTTGCAGATGGCTCTGGGTTGAGCTGAAACAAGCAAAGGAAAGAATGATTTCTTCCTCCCATATTTGGGTTTACAGGGTGCAATCTAAAAAATAACCACTTGACACACATATCCACTCCCTGACTACTAACAAAGTGGGACAGAGCCTGTGGCTTGAGGCTAAAGCTTCTGCCTAGCATGCAGACTGCCCAGGTTCGAATCCCAGAAAGGGTGAATTCTGACTGAAGAGAGGTAAATAACTCGAAATAGCTATCTCAGAAATCCCTTATTTCTTTGTTAACAATTTTAAACAACATATATATATATTTGTGCTTGCAGATGGCTCTGGGTTGAGCTGAAACAAGCAAAGGAAAGAATGATTTCTTCCTCCCATATTTGGGTTTACAGGGTGCAATCTAAAAAATAACCACTTGACACACATATCCACTCCCTGACTACTAACAAAGTGGGACAGAGCCTGTGGCTTGAGGCTAAAGCTTCTGCCTAGCATGCAGACTGCCCAGGTTCGAATCCCAGAAAGGGTGAATTCTGACTGAAGAGAGGTAAATAACTCGAAATAGCTATCTCAGAAATCCCTTATTTCTTTGTTAACAATTTTAAACAACATAAATATATATTTGTGCTTGCAGATGGCTCTGGGTTGAGCTGAAACAAGCAAAGGAAAGAATGATTTCTTCCTCCCATATTTGGGTTTACAGGGTGCAATCTAAAAAATAACCACTTGACACACATATCCACTCCCTGACTACTAACAAAGTGGGACAGAGCCTGTGGCTTGAGGCTAAAGCTTCTGCCTAGCATGCAGACTGCCCAGGTTCGAATCCCAGAAAGGGTGAATTCTGACTGAAGAGAGGTAAATAACTCGAAATAGCTATCTCAGAAATCCCTTATTTCTTTGTTAACAATTTTAAACAACATATATATATATTTGTGCTTGCAGATGGCTCTGGGTTGAGCTGAAACAAGCAAAGGAAAGAATGATTTCTTCCTCCCATATTTGGGTTTACAGGGTGCAATCTAAAAAATAACCACTTGACACACATATCCACTCCCTGACTACTAACAAAGTGGGACAGAGCCTGTGGCTTGAGGCTAAAGCTTCTGCCTAGCATGCAGACTGCCCAGGTTCGAATCCCAGAAAGGGTGAATTCTGACTGAAGAGAGGTAAATAACTCGAAATAGCTATCTCAGAAATCCCTTATTTCTTTGTTAACAATTTTAAACAACATATATATATATTTGTGCTTGCAGATGGCTCTGGGTTGAGCTGAAACAAGCAAAGGAAAGAATGATTTCTTCCTCCCATATTTGGGTTTACAGGGTGCAATCTAAAAAATAACCACTTGACACACATATCCACTCCCTGACTACTAACAAAGTGGGACAGAGCCTGTGGCTTGAGGCTAAAGCTTCTGCCTAGCATGCAGACTGCCCAGGTTCGAATCCCAGAAAGGGTGAATTCTGACTGAAGAGAGGTAAATAACTCGAAATAGCTATCTCAGAAATCCCTTATTTCTTTGTTAACAATTTTAAACAACATATATATATATTTGTGCTTGCAGATGGCTCTGGGTTGAGCTGAAACAAGCAAAGGAAAGAATGATTTCTTCCTCCCATATTTGGGTTTACAGGGTGCAATCTAAAAAATAACCACTTGACACACATATCCACTCCCTGACTACTAACAAAGTGGGACAGAGCCTGTGGCTTGAGGCTAAAGCTTCTGCCTAGCATGCAGACTGCCCAGGTTCGAATCCCAGAAAGGGTGAATTCTGACTGAAGAGAGGTAAATAACTCGAAATAGCTATCTCAGAAATCCCTTATTTCTTTGTTAACAATTTTAAACAACATATATATATATTTGTGCTTGCAGATGGCTCTGGGTTGAGCTGAAACAAGCAAAGGAAAGAATGATTTCTTCCTCCCATATTTGGGTTTACAGGGTGCAATCTAAAAAATAACCACTTGACACACATATCCACTCCCTGACTACTAACAAAGTGGGACAGAGCCTGTGGCTTGAGGCTAAAGCTTCTGCCTAGCATGCAGACTGCCCAGGTTCGAATCCCAGAAAGGGTGAATTCTGACTGAAGAGAGGTAAATAACTCGAAATAGCTATCTCAGAAATCCCTTATTTCTTTGTTAACAATTTTAAACAACATATATATATATTTGTGCTTGCAGATGGCTCTGGGTTGAGCTGAAACAAGCAAAGGAAAGAATGATTTCTTCCTCCCATATTTGGGTTTACAGGGTGCAATCTAAAAAATAACCACTTGACACACATATCCACTCCCTGACTACTAACAAAGTGGGACAGAGCCTGTGGCTTGAGGCTAAAGCTTCTGCCTAGCATGCAGACTGCCCAGGTTCGAATCCCAGAAAGGGTGAATTCTGACTGAAGAGAGGTAAATAACTCGAAATAGCTATCTCAGAAATCCCTTATTTCTTTGTTAACAATTTTAAACAACATATATATATATTTGTGCTTGCAGATGGCTCTGGGTTGAGCTGAAACAAGCAAAGGAAAGAATGATTTCTTCCTCCCATATTTGGGTTTACAGGGTGCAATCTAAAAAATAACCACTTGACACACATATCCACTCCCTGACTACTAACAAAGTGGGACAGAGCCTGTGGCTTGAGGCTAAAGCTTCTGCCTAGCATGCAGACTGCCCAGGTTCGAATCCCAGAAAGGGTGAATTCTGACTGAAGAGAGGTAAATAACTCGAAATAGCTATCTCAGAAATCCCTTATTTCTTTGTTAACAATTTTAAACAACATATATATATATTTGTGCTTGCAGATGGCTCTGGGTTGAGCTGAAACAAGCAAAGGAAAGAATGATTTCTTCCTCCCATATTTGGGTTTACAGGGTGCAATCTAAAAAATAACCACTTGACACACATATCCACTCCCTGACTACTAACAAAGTGGGACAGAGCCTGTGGCTTGAGGCTAAAGCTTCTGCCTAGCATGCAGACTGCCCAGGTTCGAATCCCAGAAAGGGTGAATTCTGACTGAAGAGAGGTAAATAACTCGAAATAGCTATCTCAGAAATCCCTTATTTCTTTGTTAACAATTTTAAACAACATATATATATATTTGTGCTTGCAGATGGCTCTGGGTTGAGCTGAAACAAGCAAAGGAAAGAATGATTTCTTCCTCCCATATTTGGGTTTACAGGGTGCAATCTAAAAAATAACCACTTGACACACATATCCACTCCCTGACTACTAACAAAGTGGGACAGAGCCTGTGGCTTGAGGCTAAAGCTTCTGCCTAGCATGCAGACTGCCCAGGTTCGAATCCCAGAAAGGGTGAATTCTGACTGAAGAGAGGTAAATAACTCGAAATAGCTATCTCAGAAATCCCTTATTTCTTTGTTAACAATTTTAAACAACATATATATATATTTGTGCTTGCAGATGGCTCTGGGTTGAGCTGAAACAAGCAAAGGAAAGAATGATTTCTTCCTCCCATATTTGGGTTTACAGGGTGCAATCTAAAAAATAACCACTTGACACACATATCCACTCCCTGACTACTAACAAAGTGGGACAGAGCCTGTGGCTTGAGGCTAAAGCTTCTGCCTAGCATGCAGACTGCCCAGGTTCGAATCCCAGAAAGGGTGAATTCTGACTGAAGAGAGGTAAATAACTCGAAATAGCTATCTCAGAAATCCCTTATTTCTTTGTTAACAATTTTAAACAACATATATATATATTTGTGCTTGCAGATGGCTCTGGGTTGAGCTGAAACAAGCAAAGGAAAGAATGATTTCTTCCTCCCATATTTGGGTTTACAGGGTGCAATCTAAAAAATAACCACTTGACACACATATCCACTCCCTGACTACTAACAAAGTGGGACAGAGCCTGTGGCTTGAGGCTAAAGCTTCTGCCTAGCATGCAGACTGCCCAGGTTCGAATCCCAGAAAGGGTGAATTCTGACTGAAGAGAGGTAAATAACTCGAAATAGCTATCTCAGAAATCCCTTATTTCTTTGTTAACAATTTTAAACAACATATATATATATTTGTGCTTGCAGATGGCTCTGGGTTGAGCTGAAACAAGCAAAGGAAAGAATGATTTCTTCCTCCCATATTTGGGTTTACAGGGTGCAATCTAAAAAATAACCACTTGACACACATATCCACTCCCTGACTACTAACAAAGTGGGACAGAGCCTGTGGCTTGAGGCTAAAGCTTCTGCCTAGCATGCAGACTGCCCAGGTTCGAATCCCAGAAAGGGTGAATTCTGACTGAAGAGAGGTAAATAACTCGAAATAGCTATCTCAGAAATCCCTTATTTCTTTGTTAACAATTTTAAACAACATATATATATATTTGTGCTTGCAGATGGCTCTGGGTTGAGCTGAAACAAGCAAAGGAAAGAATGATTTCTTCCTCCCATATTTGGGTTTACAGGGTGCAATCTAAAAAATAACCACTTGACACACATATCCACTCCCTGACTACTAACAAAGTGGGACAGAGCCTGTGGCTTGAGGCTAAAGCTTCTGCCTAGCATGCAGACTGCCCAGGTTCGAATCCCAGAAAGGGTGAATTCTGACTGAAGAGAGGTAAATAACTCGAAATAGCTATCTCAGAAATCCCTTATTTCTTTGTTAACAATTTTAAACAACATATATATATATTTGTGCTTGCAGATGGCTCTGGGTTGAGCTGAAACAAGCAAAGGAAAGAATGATTTCTTCCTCCCATATTTGGGTTTACAGGGTGCAATCTAAAAAATAACCACTTGACACATATATATATATATATATATATATATATATATATATATATATATATATATATATATATATATATATATATATATATATATATATATATATATATATATATATATATATATATATATATATATATATATATATATATATATATATCCATATAGTCACCAAGAATCAAGTGTGAGATAAGGGAGTTGGAAGTTTTAACCTCTATACTATTTATACAATAAATATATTGTTGTATCTGTGATGAAGGGAAAACACGGGCTTCCTTGTGAGAAAATCACAGTGTGAAAGTTCTTGGCTCTCTAAGGAGAGACAACTCAGCATAGCAAATATATACATAATATTTTATTGTTCTACAATCCTTCTCCAACAACAGGCTATTACATTGGTTCAATTCTGCCCTGCTAGGACTTTGCAAGATGACATTGTTACATTAATATGTCTTTAATACTCAGTACTTTATATTCAGTGTCTTAATGCTCAGTTTGAACAAAAGTCTCAAAGTTTATAAAGTAGCATACATTGCCTTTTTCCAAAGTTCTTATACTATTCGGAATGTGATTACTCTTCTTCTGGTTGATGCCGAGATCCAGGCAAAGCTCCAAGCTTTAGGCAATATTCCCACCAGGATATGCTTCTCACTGTAGCTTGTGATCCTGGCAGTTGAATGAAAGTGCTCTTGCTTGCCAATCTTCAGATGTCGCTTCTGCTTGCCAGTCTGTGTGCTCTTTGCTTATCACCTTTGCTGCTACACCCTCTCCTTCCCCTTAGTATTTGTTTTTGTAAGCTCAAAAGACAGGGTGGAATGAGGCTGCCTTTGGACCAGCACATCCTTGGAAACATGAGGATGTGGCTCAATTATCACAGGCAGCCACAGCACCAGCTTGGATGCCTGTTAGTAGAGTTCTGACACAATGGGTGAATGCCTGAAGGAGGGAGGGAGGGGGGAGCTTGTCTGCATGACTGCATCTACTTTTGAAAAGAGCAGAGAGCAAGCCCAGCTTCACTCCCTCACACACAGCAACAGAATAAATATGTTTACAGACTTTGTGCCTGATGTGCATAAAGACTGCTCTGATGAAGAAGCAGTATGAGGTTGGAGAAGACTGTTGAGGGAGATGGCAAATGCAAAGGACAACAAAAAGAAGCCTGCAGAGAAAGAACCTGCTGGATAACTCTTATCAGGCCTGTATAAACAACCCCCCTCCCCACCTTTCTAAACTGCCTGGTCCAAGCAGAGAAAGGAGATGGGTTCCTCAAGCTGGAAACCCTTTGTCAGGGGGAAAGAACAGAGGCAGAAACTCCATCAATAAGGAGTTGCTTATATACTCACAGCTGAGGTTGGAAGGCTTATTGAGACTGATGATGCCATAACAATGCTCAAACTGCCACTTCCAGAAGAGTTCCTTGGTGAGACATTTTATTTTGAATGTTACTTTGAATTCTTGACTGCTGAGCATCCAAAGAGTTTCCTTTTGTTTTCAGTCTCTGACCCTGAATGCTCAAGGAATGGTAGAAGAAACTTCAATAGGTTCTGTACATCTGTAAAGAGTCCAGGTTTGTTTTCATTAGTTAGGTCTCCATCTACAAGGATCTTGAAGAAAAAGATCATTAGCACAGTTTCTAGTGGACCTATTCACATTGATTACATTGGTTTCAGATGATTATACATTATAAATGCCATGGTACCATGCATTCCCTATCCAAATAACCTAGGCATCGTGGTTGAATCTTGTTCTGGAAGTAAATGACACAGACTATTTAAACTGTACACACACTCTCTCACACTGAGGAATGACAGGTTTTCTGTATATGTTCTTTAAGACGTTATTCTTATACAGAAAAAATATACTTTTAATTTCCTGTTACTTGCCAAAATAATCATTTTCTTACTCTGTAAAGAAAAAAAATCAGGAAAAAAAGGTAAGGCAGGAAGCAACTGATAATGTCAGCTGGGGAAAAAATGATTTTTGCACTTACCATTTTTTATTTCAAAAAACTTCATGCTAAGAATCCCTCTTTGATTAATTGCTTTATATACACATGCATTTGTGCTTTCTTCAGTATTATGAGAATTATGGGGTTGGAAAAACTATCCATCTCTACATGATAAAACTGTACTAGTTTAACTGATGCATGTGGATTTAATATTATTTAGTTACATTTGAACAGATACTCAGAATGAAACTGAAAATGTTGAACCTTATTTCAAACAAATCAAGATTTTTAATTCTTAAAGCTTGGGTGCATGGATAAGCCATTTTCATTGATCAAGTATGATTCATTGCAAGTGACAGATTTACAAAACATGTGCTACTTTGGTTGAAGGCCATCTAACAATTGGATAACAAACTTAGAAAAGATGTTAAACAACTCTACCTTGTTAATGCACTATTTTTTCTTCTATCTGACGGGACTCTAAAGTTTAAGATTATCTATAGCACATATAGCAAGAAAACCTGAAATAGTCAACATTTCTGGTTAGCACAGAATGCAAAATCAATTATTAATGCATATTTTATATTCTGATTACTAACTCATATCTGATAATTTGTTACTACCATGATATTGCACTTTGTGTAATTTGGACATAAAGAATTTTGTAAAGCTAGTGTTACAGAATGTAAACTTGTGTTATGGACATACTCTGTGTAACAAAACAATTGTAGTTTATTCAGCAAACCATGGTCTGACAAACCACAGATGAATGCTGGTACAAATCTAATCAGAATGAAACTTTAACGTCCTTGCTGTATATCTTGAAATAAAGAATAACTTTTGTATTTCTTTAAATGGTCCCACCAACACAAGCTGCTTTCCCTCCATGTGAGAAATAGTTATTTTAAATGTTTAGACTATTGAATCATTTTTGTTAAAAAAATATCACATTTAAAATAAATAGGTTTAATTAAAAGAGAAGGCATCAATTCTCCAGCATGGTGGATGTATAATCCACTGGATAGGGTTATTTCTGCCCTCCTGCTCAGAGAGACTAGGAAAAAAGCTTTAGCCACGCCTTCCCCTGGGTGTGTCTCCCAGTTTTTTCCTAGTCTCGGCTCAGAGCAGACACCTTTTTTAGTAGGCTCCGTAGTTTGTTTGACTCAATCTCAAATTTATCACCAAACTCCAAGATTTTTCTTCAATTTAGGCTATTTTTTACCTTCAATCCATTTATTAGAGCAATCCGGTCCTGGTTTTTGAGTTTGCCTCAGCACGGGCCGATCTCTCACAGCAGGCCGGCGGGGAAGCCAGCCGAGGCCTCCGCTCCCCCCAGGGGCTTAGAACCGCCGAACAGCAGCTGCCTCCGCTCCCCCCACGGGCTCAGAAACGCCGGGCTCAATAAAATCAGCCGGGAAGGAGGAACGGGGACAAGAGAGTTATAAATATCCCCAGCTGCTGAAGCCGGCACGCAAGCCAGCAGTTGCATCCCGCTCCTCCGTGGTAGCTTAAACCTTCGGATTTGCTGCTCAAACGGCAAGGAGGCGCAGCAAACGGCGGCAAATACTCGATCCGGACACGGGGCTCCGTTGTCACGGATCGCAACAGGTCTCCACACGCAAGTAGACTGGTGGGGGGAGCAGAGCAGGGAGAGCGTGAATTGCTTGTACCACTCCTTCCACGGGGCCGTGAATTTTCGGGGGTTAGAGAATCACCTCAGAAGTGTGCAGACGCCATTTTAAGTCGCAGTTTTCCCGCCACTCCAGGCTCCCGGGTGGCGACGGCCATTTTGATTTAGGCCTACAGGGCCCAGGCCGCAGAGCCCCTCGTCTTGGCCTAGCTTATTAGGCCCGTCCAGGGAGAGCCTCTGACGCACACCTTAGCGTCCAGGCCATTGTGGGGCGCCCTCCGTAACCGCAGGAACGCCCGGCTTTTCATACATCTCTTCATCAGGATATAGCAGGGAGCATAAGAAATCAATTCCAGGGCTGCTGGAGGAGGCAGTACCCCGTGGGCCCTGGCTTCCTAGGTCCCGGCAGGAGTGAAGGATTTCACAGGCCGCCTGTTTTCCCATAGCCGTGGCCTTTAGCCACACAGCCTACAGGACAGGCCTATTACCTGTCTGGCTGATCTGCCACATCTTATCTGGTCTCAGCGTAAGAGGCAGTTGCGCCTCTTCCCTGGACATTGCTCTGCGGCCATACTTTCCAATTCCCTTACACTAGTCACCCTTATACAGGCTTGACTAGTGGCAATGGCAGACAGTTCCTCGCCCCTGGCTATACCGGTCTCAGGTGCCCCCTCCGCGCAACCAAAGCGCAGGGCAACCGAATTAAATACAGGAGGTAAGAAGAAGGCCAAGACCAGGCATCTTTCCTCCAAGGAGACCTCTAAGTCGGCGGAGCGAGTGGCCTCGAGGAGGCACCAAGCACTGGAGAGAGAATTCTCCAAGGCACAGAGGCTCCTATCCAGTGGGGCCGATCCGGTTCCCCCTGCCCCACTGGATACCAATACTAGGGAGCCTTCCCAACCAAATGCCACCTGGACTGCTACTCCTCTGGGGGATACCGAACAGGCAGGTCCCTCTCACTCCTCCCCTCCTCCTCAGCAGGGCCCCCAAGTGGCTACTGCCCCAGCGTTGGTAGGGGCAACCCTTGGGGCCCAGGGACCGGCATGGTCACAGGCCCAATTCCAGGCCTTCATGCAGCACGTCTTCACGCAGTTCATGTCTACATCTGGGACCCAACAGGTTCCCCCTCAGGTCCCCTCTCCTCCCAATGATCCTCCCCCTCAGCAGAGCTACTCCCCAGATCCGGAATCTACTGATTCGGAAGCTTCATCCCAGATGGGGGAGGGGGAGTCCGATGAATTAGACGTAGCGAACACCCCCATGTCAGACGAGGAGGAAGCAGAACCCGATCAGGCCTCTGCCTCCTGTCTCTTCGATCACTCCATCTTTACTGCTTTACTGTCAAAGGCATGCTCCACTGCCTCTTTAACCTCTGTGCAGGAGGAGAAACCTTCCACCTCAGCGGACAAGGAGTCAAATCCGCTATTCAAGGTGAAGGTAGTGGAACACAAACAGATCCCCTGTCCCTTTGTCTTCCGGGACGCGGTGGAGGCCCAGTGGGCCTCTCTGTCCACCATTCCCAGGGAAAGCACGGTGGAAAAGAAGCTCTATAATGTTGCCCCGTCTTTCGCTTCCCTACTTGAGGTACCGTCAGTGGATTCCTCACTAACTTCCTTGTTCTCAAATTCTGCAGCCTCAGGGGACATGACAGAGTTCCTCTCTGCGGACGAAAAGAAGTTCGAGGCCAACTACAGAAGGGCACACCTGACCTCCGGTCAGGCCATTAAGGCTGCTACAGGTACCTCCTTCTTCGCCAGGACCTCCATCATGTGGCTCCGTGAACTTCAGGCCACAATCCCGCCTGACCAGGTCAGAGTTCACCAGACACTCGTGAAACTGATAGGGGCCTCACAGTATATGGCCGACGCCTCTCTCCACTCGGCCAAGTGTTCAGCCCGCTCAATAGGGGCCACAGTGGCCTCCCGCAGGCTCCTGTGGCTGAAACACTGGAGGGCGGACTTACGGGCAAAGTGCCGCCTCTCCTCGGCCAAGTACACAGGCAAGGACCTGTTTGGCTCCATCCTTGACCCACATGTGGTCGAGGGTAAAGACAAACGTAAAGTCATTGCCCACCCTTCCAAGAAGGCCAATAGACGGCAGCAGCCGGACTCCCGCAGACAGACGGCACGCCCCTCGGGCACCTGGGAGTGGCGGCAGCCCTTTCGGACAGGGCAGTCCTGGGATGGGCCCAGAGGTTCACGTTCCTTCCCTCAGAGGCAGGACCGTCAACAGGACCGCCAAAATTCAGGACCCAGGGCCCAATTTCAAACTAAGCGTCCCTTCAGGGGGTCGGGGAACCGCCCTTTCCGGCGGACCAAGTGACTACCTCTGGGACATCCCAATAGGGGGGCGCCTAGAGCGTTTTTATCAGGTCTGGGAACAGACCACCTCCGATTCCTGGGTCAGGGACACAATCAGACGAGGCCTAGCACTCGAATTCAAGGCGATCCCACACGATCGCTTCACCCAGTGCCCGGTATCGCGAAATCCCTCCAAGGAAAGGCTGGTATCCTCCGCCATCAAACACCTCCTGGACATCAGGGCCATAGAACCCGTGCCGGAGGACCAAACTGGGACAGGCTTCTACTCCATCCTGTTCGTGGTCCCCAAGGCATCAGGAGGGTGGAGGGCGATCCTGGACCTAAAGGGCCTAAACCGGTTCCTAGTGTACCGGCGTTTCAAAATGCAGACCCTAAGGTCCATACTAGCCAGCATCAGAAAAGGGGATCTCCTCTCATCCATAGACCTCACAGAGGCCTATCTCCACATCCCAATCGCCCAGTTCCACCGCAGGTTCCTGCGCTTTTGCTACGCGCACCGACATTATCAATACCGGGCTCTCCCGTTCGGCCTCTCCTCGGCACCAAGGGTCTTCACGAAGGTACTAGCAGTCTTGGCCGCTCATCTCTGGATGATGCCGGTGCGCGTGCAGTGCTACCTGGACGACATCCTCGTCCAGTCCAGATCCATTCGGTCGGCACAAGCAGACCTGAGAACCACCATCCAGGTACTTCAGTCCCACGGGTTCTCAGTGAACTTCGGGAAGAGCCACACTTCCCCCTCGAAGAGACTCCTTCACCTGGGGGCACTGATAGACTCGGAACGGTGCAGGGTCTACCTGTCCCAGGAACGGCAGCTGAGCATCCGGAAATTGATATCCCAGATCCGGGGCACGAAAAGGGTTCCCCTGGTGCAGCTGTCCCAACTCCTGGGAAAGATGGTATCCTGCATAGGGATAGTGCCATGGGCAAGGCTCCACTCGAGGACCCTTCAATGGTTCCTCCTCCCCTTCCAGAAACAGAACCTCAGCGCCTCTCCCCACAAGGTCCAGGTGCCGCACCACGTCCTTGCGTCTCTCCAGTGGTGGGTTTCTCCAGCCATGTACAGGGGGACTGTATTCAAGGAACCCTCCAGGGTAGTCTTGACAACAGATGCCAGTCTGTTTGGCTGGGGTGCTCACCTCCAAACGCAGCTGGCACAGGGACGTTGGTCCAGGGCGGATCTGACGCAGAACATAAATTGGCTAGAGCTAAGGGCCATCCACCTGGCCCTCCTCCATTTCTCTCCCCTAGTATCGGGCAAGCATGTCCTAGTCCTGACAGACAACGTAGCGGCCAAGGCCCATGTCAACAAGCAGGGGGGCACGCACTCCTGGGCCCTTCTCCAGGAGGCCAAGGAACTGGGGCTGTGGGCAGAGACCCATCTGAAATCGATAAGGGCGGAACACATCTCGGGGGAGGCAAACCGTCAGGCGGACTCGCTGAGCAGGGTAACCGTGGACCATGCAGAATGGCGACTGAACACCAAAATATTCGACATGATAGGGTCCAGGTTCGGCGAGCCATGCCTGGATCTCTTTGCCTCCCCGAACAACGCCCAACTCCCCAGGTTCTTCACCAGGTTCCCGACCAAAGGGGCCGAGGGAACAGACGCCCTACGGTGCAGGTGGCCCGAGGGGCTGTTGTACGCCTTTCCTCCCCTCCCCCTGATCCAAGCCACCATCCGCAAGCTGTTACTGGAGCAGGCGGAAGTAATATTGGTTGCACCATATTGGCCTCGGCGTCCGTGGTTTGCAGATCTAGTGGATCTGTCCCTGTCCCCTCCGTGGAAATTCCCACCGGACAAAGTGGCCCTATCTCAGGGGGAGCTCCTTCACCCAGATCCGCAGTGGCTACAATTGGCCGCTTGGCACTTGAGCGGGAGTGCCTAACTAGGCAGGGCTACTCCCCAAAGGGAATCGATATGATTCAGGCTTCTAGACGCCCCTCAACAAACAGAATTTACGACGCAACCTGGCGCAATTTTTGTCAGTGGTGCTCCTCTCGGGGCTTGGATCCCCTCTCAGTAGTCGTCCCAAACATCGTAGACTACCTATTAGACGGCATGTCCAAGGGGCTGTCCATCAACACCATCCGCAGACAGGTGGCGGCATTAGCCACGATCCTCACCTGTGACAATTGGGGCCCTCTCTCTCACCATCCAGCGATCTCGGCATTCCTCAAGGGGGCGACAAACTCTAGTCCACCCCCGGTGCATAGATACCCTTCCTGGGACCTACCCACAGTGTTACGGGCCCTAACGGAGGCTCCATTTGAGCCCCTGCGATCATGTTCACTACATTTTCTATCCTTGAAGGTGGCCTTCCTAATTGCCATTACTTCCGCTAGAAGGATTTCGGAGCTGGGAGCTCTTTCAGTTCGGGAGGACCTGTGTATCTTCCACCAAGACAGAGTGGTCCTCAGACTAGATCCCTCGTTCATACCAAAGGTTAACACCAGCTTTCACAGGACGCTGGACCTCGTACTACCAAACTTTTGTCCTAATCCGACCCATAGATTAGAACGCCAATGGCATAAACTGGACGTGCACAGGGCTCTGCGCATCTACGTAAAGCGCACAGGTCCCTTCCGTAGGTCCGAGTCTTTGTTTGTCTCTTTCCAACCATCAACCATGGGCAGCAAGGTATCTTCCTCTACCATTGGCAGATGGATCAGGGCCTGCATAGCTAAGGCGTACGTCGCGCACTCACTGACCGTTCCATCACGAATCACGGCCCATTCTACACGTAGTGCAGCAACTTCCGCGGCCTGGGCCACCCAGGCTTCCATAGAGGAAGTTTGCAGGGCGGCGTCCTGGTCGTCTCCGTCCTCATTCATTACCCATTACAAGATTGACAGGTTTGCCGCGGCGGACGCCGCGTTCGGCAGACGGGTCTTTCAACAGGTGGCTGCCCTCAGGGAGACGCCAACCTAGTCTTCCCACCCCGGGGGACATGGGGGAGCTTTGGTATGTCCCTATCCAGTGGATTATACATCCACCATGCTGGAGAAGGGGCGTTGTCTTACCTGAACGCCTTTTCTCAGCATGGTGGTGTATAATCCACTCCCCCCCTTAAACAACGGGCTAGGCTTGCGTGGAGGGCATCCCCCTTTTTCTTTCTATTACTCTGTTATTTTTTTTTTATGGAGCCACGGTGTCAGAGCTTAGCTACCTCGCCTTTGTCAAAAACTGGGAGACACACCCAGGGGAAGGCGTGGCTAAAGCTTTTTTCCTAGTCTCTCTGAGCAGGAGGGCAGAAATAACCCTATCCAGTGGATTATACACCACCATGCTGAGAAAAGGCGTTCAGGTAAGACAACGCCCCTTCTATAAAGTGCAGCAGTTGTTCAAAGGATCTATTCCTTATTTGTAAGCAAATTAAGCAGGATAGTTTTTGTTTTGTTTCCTGAATGTATGTCAGTATACTGCATCTACCTCATACTTGGTGATGTGCCAGCAACAGTATGTTGGCTTTTTAAATGATTGCTGAATTTGAAATGCTTGGAGTAAAAATGGGTTTTCACTTCTGGTATACCAGGCAAGCTGTGCCAAAACTGACTTGAATTGCCTTTATTTTACGGGTGGAATTAAGGTTATTAACCTAGGTAATTTTTTCTGTCTCGCTAAAAAGCTTATGAACACTTCGATTGACTAGTGCTGTAATGGCAGCAATGGTAAATATCTATGGGTTTAACATTTTACTGCACACTTTGCAGCAGAGATATATGGAATGCAAATGGTAAAGACATGAATGAAAGGATGAAATGAAAGATATGAAGCTCTACTGCATGAAATGAGAAAAGGGAAGGATGTAATAGGTTAGAACAGGGGTTCTCAACCTTGGCAACTTTAAGACTTGTGGACTTCAACTCCCAGAATTCCTCAGCCAGCAAAGCTGGCTGAGGAATTCTGGGAGTTGAAGTCCACAAGTCTTAAAGTTGCCAAGGTTGAGAACCCCTGGGTTAGAATGAAGGAGATGCAATCTTGTGGAATATAAAGTAGTTGACAAATACTTGTATGGAAATAAAGGTGTTGGTTTAATTATAAATGAAAGAGGTAAAATGCATGTCAGAAAATATGAACTGGTATCACAGGTTGTTGTGGATGGTCTTTATAGGTTAGTGATAGTGTTGATGTTCAATAATTAGTATGATCTGGGGAAACAATCTGGTAGATGGCTTGGAGGGGTGACTGAAAAAGAGACAAGTTTTTTGTTTTTTTTAAAAAGTGTGTCATTAGACATTTGAAGCTCTAGGCATGAATGGGAATAATGAATAATGAGAATTTGACTAGAATATTTATTTACTTTGAATATCTGATTTAAGCAAAGGTGTATTTCTTTTAAAAGAGAAGTAGGGTGAATAAAGAAGCATGGTTCTTTTAGTAAAGGATGCAGAGATGGCAAAAGATTATGAATGTAGGACAGGCTTCTTTTTGGTAATATTAAGATTGGATTGGGGTGGATGATGGGTGGGTAGGATGAGAAATCGCAACAAACAGCATAAAACTGAAGTTCACCAATTAATGAATTTATTTTGCTAATGCAGAAGTTCATTCTATAAACAGCTTTGCATGTGAGAAGAACTGTGGTTGCTGGTTGTGTTTTCACATGTGAGATATAGCTCAATAATTTTCAGATTACTCTTAGTGTGTTGTGGTGATACCTTTCCCTTGGTTCCCTCAGGGAAGGGACATATAGATGAAGACATAAAATTATTGGGTTGAATTTTACACAACAATTGCATGCAACCAATTCAATCAGGTTTTTTTTTTTAAGGAAAAAAAAACATGTTATACTCCAGACATGACTACTAAAGCTTTACATATAAGAAATGTATTGTTTTAATCTTGCAAGCCAGTATCTGTTGTGTGGGATGAGTGGCTATGTAAATCATATAAATAAATGTATGAATTTGTAAACCAAAGTAGTTCTTACAAAACAATTATAAGCATAAATAATACATTTAGTAATCTCCATTGACACCCAATGTAATGGGAACAAATTAAATATCAAATACAGAACATATTTTTCCTGATTTTTCAAAAACTCATCAAAATGGCCACCAACCAGACTTGGGGTTTGGGGAGGCTATTCATAAGAACAGACGCTATAGTGAAGAAAAATCCCTTTGTCTTCCTGAGCCTCTAAGATTGAGGTACCTTAATTATCCTTTTACACAATGAAAACATAATAAAGTTCTGTTTGAAGTAGAAAATATTTAAGATCCGAAGCATAAAAAGCTTTAAAACCAGCACTTTGAATTGTTCTCAGAAATCTATCAGCAGACAATGCAGTACTTGCTAATGTGTTGTTATAAGTATACAATAGCTCTTAAATATGATCAAATGGACTCTCACATTCTATATCAAATGGTTTCTTAGCAATCTTCAAAGCAGCCCTATGTAAAGCACTTTGCAATGTTATAGCTTTGAGGTGTTAAGTGTATCAGTTGCACTCAGTGCTTTTTTTGTAAAAAAAAAAAAGAAAAGAAAAGAAAAGATGCTAGAACTCACACATGTCATACAACCCACCTTGCCTACCCTACAAGGTTCCATCCAAAAAAGGTGCTGGAACTCCGTTCTGGGTGTTCCATGACAAAAAAGCCCTGGTTGCACTCATCTAAGACATTCGTTCCAGATAGATATACCAACTGAAGCTGGCAAGTTTCTCTGTCCAATGTTCACATTCAAATCCATCAGATGCTTTCATTTATCATCAACTAAAGCATTATGCATTTTCCTCCACAGATCCAGTCCATGGTCCTCAGAATGTAGAGGTTGTAGACATCCGATCACGTCAGTTGACTTTGCAATGGGAACCTTTTGGTTATGCTGTGACTCGTTGCCACAGCTATAACTTGACAGTTCATTACCAGTACATATTCAACCAGCAGAAATATGAAGCAGAGGAACTAATTCAGACATCATCACATTACACATTGCGAGGATTACGCCCCTTCATGACCATCCGATTGCGGTTGGCTCTTTCAAATCCAGAGGGCAAGATGGAGAGTGAAGAATTGGTGGTGCAGACAGAAGAGGATGGTAAGAAATAAAGTTCTCACTATTTAAATTGTTTGGGGAGAAAAGGGAATTTAAAAAGGCTTAAAGTAAGATTTTACTGGTAGATAGAAATTCAATCCATATGTTTGACCATTCCAAAAATAGACTACAGTTTAATATTGGGAAAATAAACCTCTAAAAATTGTTGCAGGCTAAAATTATAGCTAATACTGAACATAATGAAGCTTCCCAGTTTGCTTTTGGGAGGATTAGTTCTGATTACATCTTACAAAATCAGTAACTATATATGTTGGAAGATTTTAGTTGTCTTCTCTAAATACGTGTCAAAATGTTTCAGGTGAGTTTGCTTAAAGTCTACTTAAGAATTAATTAATTTATTTTCAAAGGCATGTCAAAGTTAAAAAAATGCAGTAATTTCAAATTAATAGACAATGTGCTAACCAGGCATCTGAATGGAAGTAGTTATTCCTTAGTGTTATTTACTGATTATTTATTTAATAGTCATTCTTCCAGGAGGCTAAGGGTTCAAGAAAAGGAAAGGAATTAAAGATCTATATGTTAATTAAACATATTTATTTATGTTTCATATTTCTAAACTACCCTTCTCCCTCAGAGAGGAGCTATCTCTTTATTAAAATGAGTAATCTAGTTTAGGGGTCCCCAACCCCCAGGGTGTGCAAGCGGCGCATGGGCATGCATGTGGCTCTACTCATATAAGTGATGGGTGTGCATGTGAGTGTGTAAAACTCCATTTGTGCAATAGGCAGGCGTGTATGCCTACTGCAAGCACAAATGGAGCAGTGTGCTTGAGCGTGCTTGCCCGCTGCATGCATGGAACCATCTCCTCTCCTCCCTTGCCACCACCACTGGTTCGCAAAGCTGGAAAGGTTGGGGACCCATGACCACTTAATGGAACCCAAGCAAAACCAAGTACTGTTATTTTAACATGTCGTTATTGCACATACAGGTGGTCCTTGTTTAATGATCACTCATTCAATAACCATTCAAACTTGCAATGGTGCTGAATGAATGGTAATTATGACCAATCCTCACTCTTATTTCAGTTTCAGTGTCCCTGTGATTACATAATTGCCATTTGCCATCTTCTTTCATGCTTTCCTACAAGCAGTCAATGGAAGAACTGATAGAAGGTTACAAATAGTGACCATATTAGATGCATGCTTAAGGACCCATGGTGTTCATTTAACAGAGGCGACTGGCAGTACTAGAATTTCTGTCACCAAGTGATACAGTCACATGACATTGTACTTTATGATTGTGTCAGCAATGGAAATTCAGGTCTCAATTACTATTGTTAAGGGAGGAGTATCTGTTATTTACAATTTACTCGTATTATTATAACACACAAATTTGTACATGGTTTGGAAAAATTGTACAATTTTTATCAGAAATCTGAGTGAATATTGATTGTAATATAATGTGATGTTAGGTTATAGAGAAAAAAAATGAAATATTAGGATTTACAACATTTTTATTGTATTTTTAGTTCCTGGAACTGTTCCCCTTGAATCTATTCAGGGAGGACCCTTTGAAGAGAAGATCTATGTTCAGTGGAAACCACCAAATGAAACCAATGGAATAATTACCCTCTATGAGGTAAGACAGAATGGATGCCTCAAGCTATACTCCTTCTATCCCTATGATGGATTTTACCGTTACTTTTTGGACTGTTAATTATTATGGTATGTTGTCACTTGGCAAAAAGGATTGGAGTGTTTAGGTGAACAAGTTCTGCATTGGTTTCACCTGTGAGGAATATTGTAGAAGAGGGATTTGAATTACTGGTGTCTTACAACCCTTAACTCAAATACTTTGCTGCTTGTACCAAATAAAATTCATGCTTTATCCTTTTGCTTGTAATTGATGGCATAATAGTAGATATATAAAGAAATCCTAGTTATGAAATGAAAATAATTTATAGTGGTATGTCAATGCAAACATATCTACAGCAGAGCTGAGGTAAAATTAATATCACAAATCTTAAGGGCAAATATTGTCTCAAACTGGTATGTCTTGACAAATTTGAGGTTGAAGTGTAATTACTTCATACATAACGAAGTCCATTGCAAATCTGGTCTGGCTGGATATAGGCTTCACTTTGCCTGAATTTCTAGATATGATTCAGTCCCATTGATCAGATATAGCAGGGTTGTTGTTTTTTTCATTGTAGTAGCAATTCTGGAGAATGGAGGATAGACATTATATATCCTTTGTATCAGTTGGGATGCATTCTTTCAGAGTTCGGAAATCTGGAGTCCAAGTCCTTAAAATGCTATGATTTAGCATTTTGATAATAAAATAGTATTCATCTGGATTTATGTCATCTCCCTTTGTTTTTCTCTGTGGAATGTAGCCATGTGAAAATCAAAAACCTCCATATTAGTTTGATTGCTATAATTAATTGCAACTAGTGATTTTAATCAGGAAGCCAAAATGAAGACTAGAATCTCTTGCATGTTACTCATGGTTTAATTCCTATGTTCTGGCAAGAAGAGATTAAATATGAATAGTAAAATTCAACCTTATTTCCTACCTGCAGTTTTTTTTAAAGGTTCAGTTGATACACCTTTGAAAATGGAATATGATCTTGCGTATTGTGTCGAATTTTAGTCTCTCATTGAAATGCCTCTGCTATAAAAGCAGATGGTAGAAGGTTGGGGGTTTGCAGCAAGGTTAATGTGCTGAGCCTTTCACATCTGGAAACATGATTTTCCAAAGTGGTTTGGGTCAAAGGAAGAAATTGAGTTGAATGTTTTCAGCTGAGTCTCCGTGGATCTTTGTGCATGTCACTGAAAAGCTTCCGCTGTTTGCTGCAGCTAGCAATCTGTAAGCAGACATTCTCCATTGTGGTTTTTACACTGCAGACCAAAGTATTTTAGATTACAAGATGAGGAATGAAGTATATCTAACTTGAAAATAAAGTCAGGCAGTACAATTGCCACTAGGATAACAGTCCTTAAATAGCAAGTTACAATTCTATAAAAGATGTTCAATTAAAACAAAAATGCTATGAACTTTAATGTAATTGAAATATTTATACTAGAAATTTGGATGATCTGGTGTTATAATAATTACCAGGAGAAATTACAATACAGGTTGTTCTCGACTTATGACCACAATTGAGCCCAAAATTTCTGTTGTTAAATGAGATATTTGTTAAGTAAATTTTGCCCCATTTTACAACCTTTCTTGCCACAGTTGTTAAATGAATCACTGCAATTGTTAAGTTAGTGTCAATGTTGTTAAGTGAATCTGGCTTCTCCATTGACTTTGCTTGTCAGAAGGTCACAAAATGTGATCACATGACCCCAGGACACCGCAACTGTCATAAATATGAGTCAGTTACCAACAGTTTGAATTTTGATCATGTGACTGTGGTGATGTTGCAATAGTCATAAGTGTAAAAATGGTCATAAGTCACTTTTTTCACTGCCATTGTAACTTTAAATGGTCACTAAATGAACTGTTATAAGTTGAGGACTACCTATATAGGCTTTTTGACTTTTAGAGTTTTTGAAAAGATACTTCTGTATTCTTGCCAAGAAAACTAATGGTCATGTTCATAAAATTGAACTGGGAAAAAAAATGAGACTTGACTTTTTTCTTTAGATATTTACCTATGGCAGAAAGATAAACTCAGTTGTCTCTAACAGCATTTACAAAATTGATGAGAACAGCTTAGGGAATGCCAAGGGAGCACTTCTAGAGCAGCACCAGTTCAGAGTGCTCACTGGAGGTGTTAGGTAGGGATGAAAGATATCACCTTTTTTTGTCAGCAAAAGCATTTATGTTGGATGTAGTCTATTGGGTGGCAAGCAGGGAAGGCGTAGATAAAGTGCTATGTCTTGCAGAGAATTCTGGAAGTTAAACTGACTCAGAAATATTTCTAAAAATATACTAGCTCTTGTCCACTTAGAGAAGAGCTGATAGCAGTTTTCCAATATTTGAAGGGCTGTCACAGGGAAGAGAGGATCCATTTATTCTCCATAGATTTGAGGGCGAGATAAGAAGCAATGGGTAGAAGCTTGTCAGGCAGGATAAGAAGCAATGGGTAGAAGCTTTCCAACTTGGAAATAAGGAGGAATTTACTGACAGTGAGAATTATTAATCAGTGGAACAGCTTGCCTCTCAGAGTTGTGTGTGCTCCATTGCTGGAGGTTTTCAAGAAAAATTGGACAACCATTTGTCTGGGATGGTATAAGGACTCAGCCTGCCTTGGGCAGGGGGTTGGACAAGAAGACCTCCAAGGTCTTTCCAGTCTGATGATTCTATGATTCTAAGTGGAATCTCTTTCTTATGCATTAGTGACTTTTCTTCTTTATGCAGAAGAATGGATTCTGAAAGGTTTATAATCTTCTTAAGGGATGGTTTGAACACAAATGTTGGAGAGTACAAACAATGCTATTTTAAATTGTGAATAAAATAATTCTGTTTTAAAATCAGATGCTTATAATCATGATACTGTTTCCTCAGTTCTTCCCTCATTTTTCTTCCAGATTTGAACAAATCATTGCATTTAAAAGAAAATGACAATTCACTTCAGGCATTCAGCAATTAATGTAATTAATTATGCTTGAGGAAAAAAATGACAGCACTATTAAGATTATAGTTTTAATAGCTATTTGAAATAATGTATTTTTGTAATGAAAATTGAACAGTTCACTGTGTCAGAGACACATTCCCTTGAAATGGGATTACACACTATATGGGGTTTATTGTAGCAAGTGAACACATAGCAAAGCAATAACCAAATTACTTTCTTCTTTTGCTAAGATAGTTGGTCAGGATGCAGTGGGACTTGGAATTGGAAGACAATGCTGTAATTTCTTACTACCTTGGCAGTACTTTGGCAGTTTTGCAAGGCATAAAGTTTCAGTAGTCAGTATATGTCTTCGGATGGGAAATGCAGACTGGTTAGAGAATGAGATGTATAATGTTGGAAGGGATAATTAAGGCCACTGAGTCCAGCCAGCTGTTCAGTGCAGAAATCCAAGGACAAGAATCCATGTCAGATAACTCTCCAGGCACTACTTGAATAAAAACAGTGAAGAGAAGAACACAACCTTTTCAGGTAGATAATAGTTTATCACATAATATGATTTGTAAGAACAAGGCTTCTGTACCTATAAGCAGACTCATCACTAGTACTGCTTCCGATTAATTAGAACAAGAGAAATTCAGACTGACATATGTAGCAGCAAAATTAACATAATCCCTAAGCCACCATAACAAATGAATGTGTTCAACTTTCATGGTCCAGATCCGATGTTGTTGCATACAGAATATTTACCAGAACATGCAGAATACAAATCTACGCCAAGCCAATAAAGTGTATATATTCTTTTAGGGTGTGGAGAGCTCACTTTTCACAATGACTATAATTTAATGAAACTGAATTCCACTTCAGTTGCTTCACACTGAATTTTTGTTTAACTCTTGATAGCATTACAGTAATTTTAGGACATATTATTATGGAACGTCATAAGAGAACTAATGATTTTGTTATATAGCTGGTAGACACTGGAATGAGATCAGTGGAAATGATAGCAATACTAACTCAAACATTCTTTCTTTCCCTCTTCTGCTTTTCTGGCAATGATACTAAGAAGATTTGAACACTGCAGTGTTATTCTTTAAGCCATGAAATTAGATATACCATGCTGTGGTACCTCCTCAGCAGCTTTCCATTATCCTTATCTTTTATTTAGGACACTGATCCAGGTTGAGAAAAGGCTTAGAGATAGGCAGTATTAGAGATATCTACCTAGTTCACCAAGAGTAGAATGTGTGATTCCCATCTTGCATTATCTTGTGAGCAAGTGGGTGACCTGTTCTATTTCCAGTCTTTTAGCATTTTGGAATGGTTGTGATAGCCCTGAACATTTGCCTAAGAAGGAAGAAGCCCAAAGCCTGAAACAAAGACATGTGCCAGATTTTAGTCAGGAAATAGGGACAAGTATTGGTACATTATTATCAGGAAAGGAAAACTGAAAATAAAAACTTAGGATGATGCCTCTGCATTTCACTTTCTAAAAAGAAACACTTTTTCCCAAATTTAAAATCTTGTGAAATTCTCTAGAATCAAACACATTATGATCCAAAACTGAAATTCCAGGAGAAGATCTGACTTTTATTCTCTTGCTAGTTATGATGTCTGTAGAGGACATTCAGATATACTTTTCTTCCTGTTAGAAATTAAGGAGAAATTTCCTAACAGTGAGGACAATTAACCAGTGGAACAGCTTGCCTTCAGTAATTGTGGACACTCCATCACTAGAGGTTTTTAAGAAGAGATTAGAGACTGTCTAAATGGTATAAGTTTTCCTGTTTGAGCAGGGGGCTAGATTAGAAGACTTCTAAGGTCCCTCCCTTCCAGCTCTATTCTGTTCTGTTCTGTTCTGTTCTGTTCTGTTCTGTTCTGTTCTGTTCTGTTCTGTTCTGTTCTGTTCTGTTCCACTCCACTCCACTCTACTCTATTCTATTCTATTCCTTTTATATACTCACAGATGTATACATACTACAGTTTGAAAGAAAAAAAATATATAGCAAAATTGACCAATTTCATTGCCAAAAATAAAACACTCTTTTTAAATTTTAAACCAGTGTATGTTATTTTACTATTTTAACAAAAGCTCAAAATTTCCAATAAAATCCAAAAACGAAAACAATGAAACATTTGGCATTAAGAACATAATGTTTCTCTCAAAACAGTCTCTTCTAAAGATTGTGTTCTTTTTAACCTGATTTGTACAATAACCAAGACACCATTCAAAGAAGCAGCTTTCTTTTGTCTATATTCCTAAACTTCATAGTAAAACCTCTGAACTGTATAGCACAATAGACACATAGAACTGAAAGGAATCATTGAGGCTCTTGAGTTCAACCGCATTATTCCAGATTCAAGCATCCCCATCAGAAGACTGTTGTGGCTCTGTATAAACTGATCCAGTCAAGTAGAAACAAGAACCTCTAATATCTGCCTGTTGTTACTACATATGTGCAACAAGCAGAAATGATACTGATTTAGCAGAAATGTTTGGGAAAGGACAATGGGAGCCTAGGGCATTGGCAGTGGCATACAGGAGGGCTTTTCAACCTCTTCACAAATTATACCATTTTTAGGACATGACAATATTCGAGTACCACCAGTGCTTAGCAAGATGTCAAAAACTTGATGACTGAAAGAAAAATGGGTGGGATTTTGGGTTTTACTGGTTAGATTCATTTGTTGTTATAGAAATGGCTAGTTTATTCTACTGAACAGAGGAAGTCGGAAGATGGCCATCAGACTGCTCCTTTAGTACTCTAGGATGAATAAATTATGTTTTAGCTGTTTTCCTACTTTTTAATGCTTTAATTTATGTTATTGGTGATGATTTTAGATATTTATTGTTTTAGCCCTGTTGTATGCTACCCAGAGTAACAGAATAACAGATTTGGAAGGGACCATGGAGGTCTTCTAGTCAATCCTCCCTGTTCAAACAGAAGACCCTATACTATTCCAGACAAGTAGCTGTCCAGTATCTTCTTAAAAGCCTCCAGTAATAAAGCACAATTTCTGAAGGCAAGCTGTTCCACTGGTTAATTGTTCTCACTGTTTGGAAATTTTTCCTTAGTTCTAGCTTGCTTCTCTCCTTGATTAGTTTCCATCCATTGTTTCTTCTCTTGCCTTCTGGTGCTTTGGAAAACAAGTTGATTCCTTCTTTTTTTGTGGCAGCCCCTCCAATATTGGAACTGTTATCATGTCACCTCTAGTCCTTCTTTTCACTAGGCTAGCATACCCAATTCCTGCAACCATTCTTTATGTGTGTTTTAACCTGCAGCCCCCTAATCACAACACCTTTGTTGTTGTTTTCTGCAGTCTCTCCAGAGCCTCAACATCTTTTTTTATAATATGGTGACCAAAACTGGATTCAGTATTCCAAGTGTGATCATAGTCATGTGCTTGTGAAATGGGTAGCTATGTAAATTAGATAAATTTATCTATATGAATAAATAAATAGACTCCAATTCAGTCTTGGAATTTCAGCTCTTTCAAAAGTAGTTCCTGACTATGTTCCATCACTCACATTCTTATATCCTGCTCTTTCATCTTGCTCATCATAATGTGTGTGTGTGTGTGTGTGTGTGTGTGTGTGTGTTATTAGAGAAACCTAAACCAAATAGTAGTTCTTAAAGTTATACATTTAACTATCATTAGTTTTCCTTAAAATCAATTATTTCCAGCATTACACAATAACTTTCTTTCAATATTCCTTGTTACTTTCACTTCCATAACTAAGACCATTTCTCCTGTGACATCCTAGTGTCTGTCCTCATTAATTTTATTTTAACACAGAATTGGATATAGGCTGTAAGAATAGAATAGAATAGAATAGAATAGAATAGAATAGAATAGAATAGAATAGAATAGAATAGAATAGAATAGAATAGAATAGAACCTTGGAGATCTTCTAGTCCAGCCCCCTGCTGAAACAGAAGAACCTATACCATCTCAGACAAGTTTACTGTCTAGACTCTTCTTAAAAATCTCCAGTGATGGAGCGCCCATGATTTCTGGAGGCAAGCTGTTCCACCAGTTAATTGTCTTCACCGTTAGGAAGTTTTTCCTTAATTCCAGGTTGCTTCTCTCTTTGATCAGTTTCCAGCCATTGTTTCTTGTCCTGCCCTCTGGTGCTTTGGAGAATAACATGACCCTCTTTTCTTTGTAGTAGCCCCTCAAATACTGGAAAACTACTATCATGTCTTCCTTATTTCTTCTTTCCTTTAGACTAGCCAGACCCAAGTCCTGCAGCCATTCTTCATATGTTTTAGTCTCCAGGCCTTTGATCATCTTAGTTGTTCTTCTCTGAATTTTTTCCAAACTCTTTTTTTGTGATATGGTGATCAAACTTGGCTGCAGTATTCCAGGTATGGTCTTACTAGGGTTTTATAAAGCTGTGCTAATATTTCACATGATCTATGCCTCTGTTTATACAGCCCAGGATTATATTAGTTTTTTTTGGCTGCTGCTGCACACTGCTGGCTCATAGACAAGTGAGTGTCCACTAGGACTCCAAGGTCCCAATCACAGTTGCTGTTTTTAAGCCAGGTCTTGCCTAATCTGTACTTGTACCTTTGATTTTTCCTGCCTAAATGTAAAACTTTGCTTTTCTCCACATTGAAACTCATTTTGTTGAATAGAGCCCATTGTTCAAGTTTGTCAAGATCTTTTTGAATCCTGAGTTTATCTTCTGAGGTGTTGGCTACTCCTGCCAGTTTAGTGTCCTCTGCAATTTTGATGAGTTCCCCTTCAATTCCCTCATCTAAGTCATTGATGAAGATATTGAAGAGTACTGGGCCTAAGAAGGAACCTTGTGGTACCCCACTGCTTACTTCTCTCCATGTGGATGTAGCGCCATTGAGGACTACTCGTTGAGTACAGTTTGCCAAATAGCTACAAATCCATCTAGTGGTGATGTCTATTCCACCTTTTTCTAGTTTACCCAGGACTAGGTTGTGGTCTACTTTATCAAATGCCTTACTGAAATCTAAGTATATTACGTCCACAGCATTTCTCTGGTCTACTAATTTAGTCACTTTATCAAAGAATGAAATAAGATTGGTTTGGCATGATCTGTTTTTAACAAACCCATGCTGGCTACTAGTTATGACTTTGTTTGCTTCTAGTTGTTTGCAGATCTGTTTTTTATTATCTTTTCTAGGATCTTCCCAGGTATTGATGTTAAACTGATTGGTCTGTAGTTTTCTGGGTCCATTTTTTTTCCTTTTTTTCCTTTCTTGAAGATGGGAACCACATCAGCCTTTTTCCAATTCTCAGATATTTCCCCGGTGCTCCAGAATTTTTTGAAAGATATGGTTCAGTGGTTCTGAGGTAACATCTGCCAGCTCCTTCAGAACTCTGGGATGTAGTCTGTCGGGTCCTGGTGATTTATATTTGTCAAGGTCAGATAGGTGTTCTCTTACCACTTTCCTGCTTATTTTAATTTTTGTTTCTAGTTTGTGTTTTGCAGTGATTTTTTGGGTATGTTGGGCTGTAGTTTCTTTTTGGGTGAAGACTGATGCAAAGAATGAGTTAAGCAGCTCTGCTTTCTCCCTGTTGTCTGTTATTTCCTTGCCATCCTCTCTCTTTAGTGGACCTACAGTTTCCTTAACTTTTTTCTTGTTGTTAATATGTTGGAAGAATTTTTTTTTAATTATCCTTGATTTCTGTTGCAAATCTTTGTTCATTCTGAGCCTTAGCTTTCCTGACTTTATCGTTGCATGTTCTGGCTGTCTGCTGATAATCGGCCTTAGTTATGTGCCCCTCTTTCCACTTTTTGTATTTGTTTTATTTGTCTTTCAGTTTGTCAGACAGATCTTTGTGCAGCCATGCTGGTTTCTTCTTGAAATTCTTGTTTTTCTTTTTCAGTATTGTGCTGAAATACTGAAATATTCAGTATTTCAGTATTTTATGATTGTATTTTTCAAAGTTTCCCATATTTCTTGGGTTGTTTTCCCCTTTAGGATTTTCATCCATGGAATCTTCCCTAGGTTATCTCTGAGTTTGTTAAAATCAGCCCTTTTGAAGTTTGAAACACTGGTTGGATTGTTTACAATTGCTAGTGTTTGTATTATATTAAATTCTAGTATGACGTGGTCACTTTCAGCCAAGGTTTCGGCAACTTAAACTCCGTCTATCACTTCTTCTCTATTAGTAAGAATTAAGTCCAGTATAGCTTTGCGTCTAGTTCCCTTCTCCACCTTTTGGATGACAAAGTTATTGGCTAGGTTGGTTAGGAATCTGTTTGATCTCCTGCCTGCTGCAGAGTTTGTTTCCCAGTTGATATCTATCTATCAATCACTAGTGAGAAATAGTCTAAGTCTTCCACTTTCTTATTCAAATTGTCCATGCTCTTTTGGTATCATCTTTAAAAAGTATCTGCTACAAAATTGTTCCAAATGGAAGAAACTGTCCCAATAAAGGAAAATATTTGTAGCTCAGGGTTGAAATGAAAGGTCCTTGGTTCTCTCTGACCCTGGTTGTTTTCTTGCAGACAAAATAGGTAACACCATCAGTGTTAGTAAGTAACTGAAACCAAACCCCATTCCTTACTATCACTGATGATGTTATCTAGTTTGAATAATGAAATGTCTTCAAGAAAACAACCATGCTCGAAATAAACTGTTTTCCATACAGAAATGAACTCAGCATTAGAAATAGCAACATGTAGTTTCAATAGTTGACCTCAGTATGTGTGTACCTAAAACAATCATCAAGATAGGAGTACACTAGATTTGGAGGCTGAGAATTCCCCCCCTTGCCCTAATGGATCAATCAATACAGTTTTGAATATATGATTTATCATATACACTGATGGATTCTCACTGAAAAAGCTTTACATTTATCAATTTTTGTTAGCATTCATTTTCTTTCTTCCCCTTGTTTGCCTTAAATTTTAGTTGTAATATTTTTAATTTGTGCTTGTATAAATAGTAAGATGCAAGTGAAAAATTACTGATTTTTTTCATATATGAAAAAGTAAAAATGGAGAATAGAAGATACAGCTGGCTGGTCACTTGTACACATCTTCAAAACCTTAACATAAGAACAAATAATAAATGAATTTTATTGTTGATTCACTTTGCAGAGTGATATGGATGGAATATAGGTTTAATAAATAAATGAAGGTACAGATACCCAGCCAAAGTTGTGTCACTGAAATAAAAAATATAGATTTTTAATTACACCATTTAGTTCCATGCCATTTGCTAGTAATTTGTAATATACGCATTCCATTTCATTATATTACATACATAGTGTATTTTCAATGGTAGCTTAGAGTTAGTATGTGGAATTGTTGGTGTTCTCTGAAATTCCATTATCCTACTCAGTAATATCAGTACAGGAGTATTGGAGAAGGGTTATGTTGATAGGATAGTGAATATAAGTGATGTGTTAGGAAGCAGTAGTTAAATACAGCTTCTTCTCAACTTACCATTGTAATGGAAGCCTGCCCATTGTGGTCACAAGTCATGAAGGTTATTAAGCAGAGCGTGGAGTATCACAAGTGGGGGAGGGCTGGGGAGACTTAGCACTGGCCCAGACCCTCAAATACAGCACCTGCCCAGCTTACACATGGCCTGTTCTAGGCAAAACAAGGCTGCTCCTACCCCTTGAGACATCCCTAGCAGGGGGCATCCCTGTGGTTGATTATAAGGATAGACAAATTGCCAAGTTCCTGAATTTTGTTCATGTGTCTGCTGTAACTTTGAACTGTTGCTAAGTGACTGGTCATAGGTTGAAGACTACCTATGATCTATCTTGACTACTTTGCACCTGTTTTGATGGAATCACCCTATGGGAAGGTTTCATTTTGTAGCTGACTGATGCCTTCTTGGGAGAGTGTGTATTTGGCAAATAAGTGGGTGGTTCTGTCTTATCTGTGAGTTGCATGATTTGTGGTGCTGTTTATTGTGATAGGATAGCCCATTGGCAATTGAGCAATTCCTTCAATTAATTATTAATTATTCATATGATTATTAAAATGTGTATTTTGCCATTTTTGTCTATTTAATGGCAATCATAAAGGACTAATCTAATCAAGAACAGATGGAAGTTAATAGATGGAAGAAGCTAAATGTTCTGTGTGCCATTTTCCTGTGGTGGGTGAAATTGTTACACACTCATACATCAATTAGGTGTTCTTTCATTCTTTGTCTCTGTGTCTGTCTGTCTATGCATCTATGAATACATTCATTCTAATGGGATTGTTTTTGTCATTCGTGTTTTGGTACTGAAGGTTAGAGTGGCAAAAGAGAAAGATGGGCCAAGAAAGGATTAATTTTTCCCCTTCCATTTATTGGGAGCCTTATTTAGATTTTGCTCAAATATCCTCAGTCTTAAGTAAAACAAAATAGAAAAATGAATTGAATTGCATGTTACACATTTAATATCATAAGTGGTTTGATCTCACAGTTAAATTAAACATTAATTATATTAAGTTGTTTATGTCAGGGTGTAGATTGCAGAGGCTGATACCTAAAAATATGAAAATCTGATTAAGTTTGCATGTTTAAATATCCTATTCTATATGCATTGATACACTACCACAAAACAATATGAGTTATTTGCTGTGCTATTATAAGGAAGCTGACAAGATGAACTAGAAGTTGACAAAAGCTTTGGAAAAATTAATATACCTTAAACAGATCCTCTGAAGAGCTGGCACAGCAAATTGTGTGTATAGCAAAATATTCAAGCCTAAAGGACTGAGAAAAGTACAATACAGGAGACTGAACAATTCCTCAATGTTTAATCTTACCGAAGCAATTTCTATGCATTTCATTTTATGTGCTATTAAACTGAACAATACTGTTCACCAATAAAGTCATTTAAAAAACCCAGCTCATTAAAACTGTTCGTCTAATATATAGCTTTCTAATTAATGTCAGTGGGTTGCAGAGCTTTGAAAATAGAATAACAGAATTGCCTTCAGTGTTGAAGAAGTGTCTGTGTTTTTGTTTGTTTGTGTGTGTGTGTGTGCGTGTGTGTAGTATATGTATGTAATGACATTTTAATGAAATCCATAATGTTCTGTATTCATCACAGTGAGGCTAACAGTTGCTTTGTTATTTATTTTTTTCTATTTTTCCATTTCTATGCCACTTCATTTAATTTTACTTATTGCCAATGAAAATCATATTATTTTAGGAAAGTGTGTATAAGATAGTAATAAGAATAGTGCAGAAAATGCAGTGGCTTATGTGTAATGGAGTATTTTACAAAACTAGTTTTGGAGGAATGCAAATATTAACTATTGTTGAGAAGTAAACATTATCAGTGGCCTTAATTAGCACTTGCCAACATGATTTTCAATAAGAACCAATCATATAGATATGATTCTACCAATCTCTTTTTCAGCAGATATTGATTGCCTATTCAAGGTCATATGCTACTGATATGCAAGAAATAAATTCATATTAATCACAATTGAATGTAGGTGAAAGTAGTTTAAAGTAACTCCTCTCATTGCCCATTTTGTTTTGTTTGCAAGATGACTCATCCAAGTTTTTATTATTTATCCTTCCTTTAGCTTGTAATACATCTCAATCCTTGCTTTTTGGTAGAATGGCCTTCCAAACTTGCTAAAGGGCTTTGTGGCCTTTAGAAATTTGAATAAGAAACCACCAGCAAAACAATCATTGATGAACATCAAATTTTAAATTTTTAAACACTGATGCCATGTTATTACATTATGGGAGGTGTATAATCTTGTATTGACACAATATTATACCAAGGTAGAGTTTTTATAAAGCAAAAAACAACAACCATAAACATAAGCAAGGTATGCTTAATGCTGAACAGATCAATGCAAATTCTTTATAGTTGATCATAAAGGTTTATATCATTTTCAGGAAATTTGACCTCTCAACACTGTCAGTCCACCATAGAAGTTCTCTTTATTTAACCTTGTTCTCAACAAGCTACCAATGTTGTCCAGGACAGATTGATAGAAAGATATTTTTCAATTTGACAGCTGACTTCTGTGCCTAAAGGAGAACTAGAATGTTGGTTTCCCAATATCTAGTACAGCACTTTAATCGTTACACCATAATGATTCTCTGAGATAGACAGATTTCATAATACTCTATATAATTACTTTAGTTCTTATTCAGTTGGGGTTTTGTATGACTATATTCTGAAGCTTGGGTATATTTTGATAAGTTTATCAACAGAGGACTTGGGTTCCAATGAAGTTAAATGTAGCTTTTAATAAGGTGATCAAAACAGCATCTTTTCTTAATTGCAATACTGTAGACAGCTCTTTGCCCAGTTCCATTTATTTCAAGAGAAGAATGAAAATTTAATTAGGCTGGTGAAGACATTGTGCAAAATCTTTCCATATGGTTATAAAAGAGACCTTCTATAACATTAAGAGACCTTCCTAACATTATAGTTTTGTCCTATCATGTGCTACGAGGAAGGAACACTATGATTGGATGATGAGTAGTAATTTGTAAATGTAGAATAAATAGAAGTAATCTGATATACAATAAGATCAGGATGCGTTGATTTGCTGAGCCCTTCTATCCTTCAACTTGGATAATAGCATTTTAATTCTGCCCAACTTATATGGTCATAATGTAACCTTCATGAAATATCTCTGAAAATATAAATTAATCTCACTACATACAACACAGCCTATTTAAAGATAGATAGTACAAGTGCTCAGTTGGCACCTAAATAAGAAGCCACAAACTTTATTTGTGCATTACAAAATACTTTATGCATTGCAAACTTTGTGCATTATAAGATTACACATAAAACAGTCTCTCTAACATTGCTGGTCAAAATATTTGTCATCATTCTTCTGCCTGGATTTCTTCTGAACTTCAATTTGACCAAACACTTGGTGTTAATCTATTTCCTATCTATTAAAATTCTGTGTACAAATGTCCTCACTTAAGAGATATTTGTTTCATAAGCCCCCCCCCCCCCCCCGGGCAATAACTCCCTTGACTACTGCTCCATCAACTGTTGGGGAGGGAATCAGGGACCCCACTGCACAACTAATATATAATGTTCTAAAGACCCTGACTAGGTAGTAATAATGAGACAAAGCCTTAGGCTATAAATCACATTGATTTGGGAATTGTAGGAACTTGTTCTGTTTTGCCTGAGGCAAAGGTCTGCTCTGCTGTCAGCAGTGTTTCCTAAAGACTCCTGGATTCCTCTGTCATGGTAATCAAGTGCCAACAAGGCTGCTTATAAAACTGCATTTCTTCTTACTAAATCCCCAATTACTTACTGCTACTTTAGATCACGTAATCCCAATGATAAAATGAGTGTACTGTAACACTGATGAAGATTCTGTTGAGGAAATTAAATGAATATGATGCGATTGAATATAATATATGTACACACACAGACACACACACAAACAAACAAACAAGACATTTCCTTGGCAGAATGGAAGTACAGAATATTCTTCTATAACAAGTTATAGAAGGTTGTTTTGTAATTCTGAAATGAAGAAGTTTTACCAATAAAGTGCTATCTTTCATTAAAAGCAAAAAGTTAGATGTTCATTTGCTTTCTGGATTTTCTTTTTTAAAATACACAAACAAGCCAACAAAAGACTTTTGTCAACAATGCAATACCAACATTTTCAAAGTACATCAAGAAAAGTGCTGCACTATCCTAAACCAAAACATTACATGGAAAAGCTGAAGATGCATTGGAAATGGTATGCTAATTTTGCAAGTGTATCTTATGTCTCCAGAGAAAACTAAAAGCTGCAGGAAGACTAAGAAGGCAGCAGCTTTATTAAATATCAATTTCTAGCAATTTAAAGCATTCATGTGCATCAGGCAGAGCCCCAGGAGTATTTGCTTCAGCAATCCCTTGGCGTGAAGTCCAGGAGGGTAAAATGGAAGATGAATAGCTGTTGGGCAAAGAGATGTGGCTTTTACCCTTTCAGTTTATGAGACTTCTGCAGAAAACAACATACCCAAAGATGTTATAAAAAGTATTGAGTTGAGTGAAATATTCCTCAAGTTAGAACCAAACTGGTTGTCATGCAGCAGTTGGCATTTCTTTCTTTTCTTTTAAAATGAAAAATAATGAAGGGGAGCCAGGATTAAAAGTAGAAAAATGGTCAGTGTTAAAGTTGCTTAAACTTTCTGCTCAGTTTGTTACTGTTGTTGTTTCTGTCTGAACAATTAGTCTCAAACCTGTTTTTCTTTTTTTAATCTCTCTCTCTCTCTCTCTCTCTCTCTCTCTCTCTCTCTCTCTCTCTCTCTCTCTCTCTCTCTCTCTCTCTCTCTCTCTCTCTCTCTCTTTCTCTCTCCTTCCTCCCACACACCTTTCCTTTTATCTCATTGTCTCAATTCTCCCCCCCCCTCATCTTGGTAGAACAGCAGTTGAACACAGTGGAGCAATTGGATTTGTAAAAGATACTGGACAGCAAAAAGTTAGCCTTTCCCAATGAACAATATTTTTGTGAACATTTATTATAATCCAATATTTCAGAATCTCCCTTGTCAAATGGATGATATTTAGCAGACACTGTGCAATTTATATCCCAGATACTGAAATATAGAATATATGGATTAGTAAAGATTCCATGATCCAATATTGGAAAAATGAAAATATACCATCTGATGAGATCATAATTGGACCCCCAGTCCATGGACCAGTACTGGGCCACAGCATGCCAGCAACTGGTCTGCACAAACAAGCAAAGCGGCATCCACGGGATGCAGGCAGCACACAAAACCACGATCCTGTGGTCTGTGGAAGACCTCTCTCCACAGAACCGGACCCTGCTGCCCAAAAGGTTGGGGACCTCTGTGATAAGAGTCTTGTTCAATATTGCATTTCACAACATACCACTTTTTGCAATAATTATTTATAAATCTTTCAGATTATAAAACTTATCACTTACAAATATAGCCAGAAGCATACAACATTTCAATCCAGTATAAACCTATTCTGCTTTTCCAGTGCCTTAAAAAAACTTTTTTTTAATTAGAGGAAGTTATTTATTTGTCTATCAAATTTATATGACTATCCATTTCACAAAAAATTGCTCTGGGTAGTATAAAACAATTAAGTTAAAAATATATAAAAACATTATTAAAATATAAAATCATCATTATTAAAAAATATAAACGATCAGGGCAAGAAAGAATAAATATAAACCACAATGATGGAGCCAACTTATCATATCACTGGTGTGCTAGGAGTCCCAGTTTGGATAACAAAGCCAGAAATAACATTATGTCTGAGAAGGGAGGGCAAGATTTTATCCAATGCCTTAGCTATCTCTTATTCCAAGTGGCAACCAAGGCTTCAGATGGACCATGTAGCAGATCAGCAGGAACAGTCCCCATATTCCTCCAGTCCCCAAATCCCTCCATCAGTCACCAGGGTCAGACCAATCTAAAGGATCCAGCCTTTCTGCAGTGGATAGTGGCAGTAGGGAATCCCATGGAAATCAGGGCGTGATCTGACCAAGGGAGACAACAAAATATTCTCCATAGTCATGCCTATTGCTTTGCCAGGAATACTAGATTTAGTGTGTGATTGCTGTCCAATGTGGGCTCTGGATGACTTGGGATATCCCATCTCTTCATGGTGGTCATGAATTTTCAAGCCACTTTTAATCCCATTCCTAAGGAAGGTATGTTGAAATCTACCAAAACCATAACTCTGGGAAATTCCACTTCCAATCCAGAAATGGATTCAAGGAATTTAGGAAGAGAGGTTGCTGTGCAATCAAGAAACAGATACAACAGTAACAATCCCATCTGATTCCTAAAGCCCAAGTTAATGAATACAAGTTAATGAATACCTGTGGTGCCACATGCTTAAAGCAGTGGTTCTCAACCTTCCTAATGCCGCGACCCTTTAATACAGTTTCTCATGTTGTGGTGACCCCCAACCGCCCATCCAGTTGGCCGGGGGGGGTATCAAAAACTTGACCAAAAAAAAAGAGGAAAAAATGGGAAAGTATAGGTAGTCCTAGACTTACAACAATTCGCTTAGTGACTGTTAGAAGTTACAACAGCACTGAAAAAGCGAATTATGATCATTTTTCACACTTATGATTGTTGCAGCATCCCCAGTGTCATGTGACTTACATTCAGATGCTTGACAACTGATTCATACTTATGATGTTCACAGTGTCCCAGGGTCACGTGATCAATGGCCAGGGGGCATGGCCAGCTGATCACTCAGGTTGCAGAGTGCCTGTGGGGGGGAATCTGTGGGTCTCTGGGATGGGAGTGGGGTGGGTGCCTGCCTTCCTTCCTTCCGCTTGTTCCTTCCTTCCTTCTTTTCTTCCTTTCCTTCACCTACTTTAGTCTCTTCTTCCATCCCTCCATCTTTCCCATTGTCCCTTCCTTCTTTCCTTCACCTCCTTCTTAGTCTCTTCCTCCTTCCCTCCTTCTCTCCCATTGTCCCTTCCTTCCTTCTTTCCTTTCCTTCACCTCCTTCTTAGTCTCTTCCTCCTTCCCTCCCTTTCTCATTGTCCCTTCTTTCCTTCCTTTCCTTCACCTCCTTCTTAGTCTCTTCCTCCTTCCCTCCCTCTCTCCCATTGTCCCTTCCTTCCTTCTTTCCTTCCTTTCCTTCCCCTCCCTTAGTGTCTTCCTCCTTCCCTCCCTTTCCCATTGTCCCTTCCTTCCTTCTTTCCTTCCTTTCCTTCACCTCCTTCTTAGTCTCTTCCTCCTTCCCACCCTCTCCCATTGTCCCTTCCTTTCTTCCTTTCCTTCCCCTCCCTTAGTCTCTTCCTCCTTCCCTCCTTCTCTCCCATTGTCCCTTCCTTCCTTCCTTCCCTTCCTTCCTTCCTTCCTTCCTTTCCTTTACCTCCTGCTTAGTCTCTTCCTCCTTCCCTCCCTCTCTCCCATTGTCCCTTCCTTCCTTCCTTTCCTTCACCTCCTGCTTAGTCTCTTCCTCCTTCCCTCCCTATCTCCCATTGTCCCTTCCTTCCTTCCTTCCTTCACCTCCTTCTTAGTCTCTTCCTCCTTCCCTCCCTCTCTCCCATTGTTCTTCTTTCCTTTCTTTTTTCCTTCCTTCCTTCCTTCACCTCCTTCTTAGTCTCTTCCTCCTTCCCTCCCTCTCTCCCATTGTCCCTTCCTTCCTTCACCTCCTTCTCTTTCTCCTTCCCTCCCTCTCTCCCATTGTCCTTCCTTCCTTCTTTCCTTCATTTCCTTCACCTCCTTCTTAGTCTCTTCCTCCTTCCCTCCCTCTCTCCCCTTGTCCCTTCCTTCCTTCCTTCCTTCCTTTCCTTCCCTCTTTGTCCCTTCCTTCCTTCCCTCCCTTCCACGTTCCTTCCTTCCTTCCCTCTCTCATTGTTCCTTACTTCCCTCCCTCTTCGTCCCTTCCTTCCTCCCCCCCCCTCCATGCCCAGGAAGGGACAAGGGGAGGGGGATAGGCTGCTAGCGTGGCTGGGGGCTTTGCTGCCGGCAAACCTGCCTGTGCACAGGCAGCGACAGAGGAAAGCTCCGCCCAGCTCATTTGCTCAGCTTTGCTGAAAGACATGCCATTTGCTAAGTTAGCAGAAGCCGGGCTACAGCTGATTCACGCTTCTGCTAAATTAGCAAAGCTCGAGCAAGTTTGCTGGGCAGGAGCCAAGGAGAGCAGCTACAGCTGCAGAAGCACAGATCAGCTGTAGAGGCTTGCCCTGATCCTGGACAAGAGGGAAGGAAGGAAGGACGGAAGGGACAAGGGGAAAGAGGGAGGGAAGGAGGGACAAAGAGGGAGGCAAAGGAAAGGAAGGAAGAAAGGAAGGAAGGGACAATGGGAGAGGGAGGGAAGGAGGAAGAGACCAAGAGGGAGGGAAGGAAAGGAAGTTCCAGCCAGCAGAGGCTTGGCAGCCCGGCTGCCGAGGAAGAGAAGAGCGCAAAGCCAAGGAGAAGAAGGTGGTGGTTTCCTCCCAAAGGGGGCTCCTTTTCTCCACCCCTTTCCTGGGTTTGTGGGGAATTTCTCGTCACCAATGCTGACAGGGGTTCCTTCGCGTCTGCCGCAAGCTTTCTCACCCCCTTTGCTTCTCCCCCCCTGCTTTCGTGAGGATTGCGGCACCCTTGGGAAGCCGATCATGCTTTGAAGCTTAGGGGAGGAGGAGGAGTCCCCCTTCCAGCCGGGCTCGACATGAACGGGTGGAGGAGGAGTCGAGGACGGGCGGGGTGGCAAAGGAGACCGGCGGCCATCACCAGACCTCCTGGCTGACAAGCGCAGGAGTTGGGTGCTGCGACAGCCTCCCCTTTGCTGACCTGCGTGCACGAGAAGAAATCAAGCCGGTTGCTGCACAATGAGTCTCTGGGGAGGGCGGGCCTTGCTCTGTACCTGTGCTCTTCATGCACCCCCTGCAGGGCACATTTGGTAGAGTTCGTGCAGACTGCCGCCAAGCAGCATATTTTCCACAAACAAATGAGGTGGAGTGGAGGGGGGGAGGGAGAGAAGGCGGTTGACAAGCCCTGCCTAAGACCATCAGAAATATGTGTTTTCCGATGGTCTTAGGCGACCCCTGTGAAAGGCTCATGCGACCCCCAAAAGGGTTGTGACCCACAGGTTGAGAACCGCTGCCTTAAAGCAATAAGAAATTTCTGAATGACAAGCATCATGCCTCTACTCCTACCCTGAAGTCTTGATTGATTCCACTCCTGAAACCCAGCTGGGCATATTTCCAAAACAGCTACTTCCTTCTGGATCCAGCCATGTTTTGGTGATACATGCCAGGTTGGCCCTATCATCAATAAGTAGATGACTATTGAGGGAGGTCTTATTATAGACATGCCTGGCATTTAGAAGCAGCAATCAAAATCCAAGGCCCCTGAAGGTCTGCTGACAGGATACCAGAATTGGGATCAAGAAGCTGGAAAGCAAAACCTTCTCTACAAAAACAACCTTATGATATGAGTTGGGCTGACAATGAATGGTCCAAAGTCACCCAGCTGGCCTCTGTGCCTACAGATGGCCTAAAATTTATGATTTTCTGATTTTTAGGTTAGCAAGTAATCATTACACTAAACTGACCTATATGCACCAAAATGATTTTGTGATGTGCTTTATTCAGTGAAATATGTTTCAAATTACATGTTTTGTGAGAAAACAGTTTCAGTAATTCATACTTAATTGTGCAGTTATATATTTCATGGGATACAGAGTATAAACTGTCATGCTGTAGACTAAACAGACCACGGAATCTATAAAATATAGTTTATATTCTGAACATATGCACATTTGACTTCAGTTGAGGTTTTTTAGATCATTTTCATGCATTCTAAAATAAAAAATAATTATTTAAGAAAATTAGAATGAGAACATAGCTTAAAAGGTCAGTCCTTGTATATATTGAGAGAAACAGTGGCATCAACTCTGATTTATCTCCATTTATCTGTAAAGTATACAGAAAGAACAGCATTTCTGTATTTCTAAAATCTCTATTTCTGTATTTCTAAAATCAGGTTAAAACAGACATTTCTGGTTTGCCTATAGAATATAATGCATCTTTTATAGCAGGCATGTCAAACTGCCGGCCCACTGCCAGTTGGATGCGTCACACCGAAACCGCACCCCCATTGCCGGCAATGGGGGAAATGTCACAATACATCGCACGATGTCACATGACATTGCAAGTTTGACATGCCTGATTTATAGCATATATTCTGCTCCATTACTGTGATGCCTTTTATTTTCTGAAACTCTAATAACTAGTGAAAAAGTTCTAACACCAGATTAAAAAGAAAAATAGGCAGGGAGCTTCCTTCCCTTGTACCACAACAAAATCTAATTAAGAGGAAGACACACCACCTAATCTATTATTTTCATGGCTCAGTAGAAATCCAGTCAGTATTGAATGAAGAACAATCCAGCTGTATCAGAAGAACAATGTAAAGTGCAAGATGACAACTAACATTTTGACACCCACATTTCTCAGACAAATAGATAAGTAATTGGAAAACAGAAGAACAATTCTTGCTTGTTGTGGGAAGGATTATCATGGCTCTCACCCCTTGAAACTGGGGGCTAGAAAAACTCAAGTTTTAAAAACTTGAGCGTAAAACTCCAATAAAGTAGGAGATATTATTGTATCATTCAGGTGGAAAACTGCTAGAATTCCTTTTACAAAACCTTCTATAGCTTCTTGTACTTATTGTAGAGAAAGGTGAAGGGAAGGCAATAATCTAGTTGTGTGACAGCTGTGAAAGTACCAATTTCAGAAGAAAATAAACTGCTCTGTTACAGTTAGTAAACTGTACATTTTGTTGTGTTTTATAGTTGATTAATAGACCTAGAATGTTTTATCATACAATTATTTTTATTATAAATAGTCCTTGTTGAAGCAAGGATAAGGATTCTTATTAGTTATATATCTAATTTCACCTCTCTATAGTTCTGGGGGTTTGTTCTTATCTATCACATTATAGCTTAACTTTACTTGTGTATTCTTTCAGATAGACATGTAAAGAAACTTAGCAACTTAGCTTTTATTTCTATATTCAGAATTTTATTATAATCATTTATATATATATTCATAAAGCTATGCACCAGTTCTAAATCTCTATTCTTTATTCTGTTTTCTCTATTATAATAATCTTATTTAGTCAGCTTCAAATTGTTAATTTTTCTCAAGTCTCTTTTCCCCTGAACATATTTATCTGTCACTGGGACCTTTCTCTCCTTATTATGACTTCTCTTCAATTAACCTTTCAGGAAATTTATTCTCAGACTTTATTTATTTATTTATTTTTATTTTTATTTTAAGATTTTTATACCGCCCCCCTCCCGAAGGACTCGGGCGGTGTACAGCCCAATTAAAACGACAACATACAAAAATTAAAATTATTAAAAATAAATTAAATAATTTGGCCCAATATTTAAAAACCCAATACATAATCTAAAAACGTAATCCCCTAAAAACAATTATGGCCATTGTTGGAGCTGGAGCCATTATCCCAGGCCGGCTTGTCGGAATAAATATGTTTTTAACTCTTGACGGAAGGAACGCAATTCCGTCATCGTACGGAGTTCGGGGGGAGCTCGTTCCAAAGCGTTGGAGCTCCCACAGAGAAGGCCCTCCCCCTGGGGGTCGCCAGCCGACATTGTCTGGCTGACGGCACCCTGAGGAGACCCTCTCTGTGGGAGCGTACCGGACGGCGGGAGGTATTTGCTGGCAGAAGGCGGTCCTGTAGATATCCAGGTCCGATGCCACGGAGTGTTTTAAAGATGGTCACTAACACCTTGAAACGCACCCGGAAGGCCACCGGCAACCAGTGCAGCTCACGCAGGAGCGATGTTACATGGGAGCGCCATGGCGCTCCGGTCACTACCCGTGCGGCTGCATTCTGGGCCAGCTGAAGCCTCCGGGTGCACCTCAAGGGGAGCCCCATGTAGAGAGCATTACAGTAGTCCAGCCTGGAAGTGACGAAGGCATGAGTAACTGTGCATAGCGAGTCCCGGTCTAGGAAGGGACGCAACTGGCGTACCAGGCGAACCTGATAGAACATCCTCCCGGCCACGGCTGTCAAATGGTCCTCTAAAGACAGCCGTGAATCCAGGAGGACTCCCAAATTGCGAAGCCTTTCCATGGGGGCCACTGTTTCGCCCCCAATGGACAATGAAGGAGTCAATTGACTAAACCGGGACGACGGTAGCCACAGCCACTCGGTCTTGGAAAGGTTGAGCTTGAGTCTGTTCTTCCCCATCCAAACCCGCACGGCCTCCAGGCACTGGGTCAGCACGGCAAGAGCATCGTTGGGGTGGTTCGGCGTGGAAATGTACAGCTGAGTATCATCAGCATACAGATGGTACTCCACACCAAAACCACGGATGATCTCACCCAGCGGTTTTACATAAATGTTGAACAGTAGGGGCGAGAGGACTGATCCCTGAGGTACCCCACATACGAGGGGTCTCGAGGTCGACCTCTGGCCCCCTGTCAACACAGACTGCATCTGGCCAGAGAGGAAGGAGGAGAACCACCGCAAAACAGTGCCCCCCATACCTAGCCCCTCCAACCGTTGCAGTATGATACCATGATCGATGGTATCAAAAGCGGCCGAGAGGTCCAATAGCACCAGAGCAGAGGAACAACCTCTGTCCCGGGCCTGCCAGAGGTCATCCACCAACGCGACCAATGCTGTTTCCGTGCTGTAACCAGGCCTGAAGCCCGACTGGTATGGATCCAAGTATACCGATTCCTCCAGGTGTCGCGGGAACTGTCGGGCAACCACGCTCTCGACAACCTTTGCAAGAAAGCAAAGGTTGGAGACAGGACGATAATTTGATAAAACAGCTGGATCCAGGGTAGGCTTCTTAAGGAGGGGCCTCACTACCGCCTCTTTCAAGGTGGCAGGGAAGACACCCTCACTTAAAGAAGCATTAATAATTGCCTGGAACCAGCCTCGTACCACCTCCCGGGATGCCAACACCAGCCAGGAGGGGCACGGGTCCAATAAACAAGTGGTCGCCCTAAGTCCCCCGAGCAACCTGTCCACGTCCTCGGGAGTTACGGGGTCAAACTCAGCCCAGATAGCAGTCTCAAGACCAGACTCCGTCTCTCCCACCGGACATACCCAGTTGAAATTAAAGCCTTCCCGTATCTGAGCGATTTTATCATGCAGATATTTTCCAAAATCCTCAGCTCTACCCTCTAAGGGGTCTCCTCTCACCTCCGGATGAAGGAGGGAGCGGGTCACCCTAAACAAGGAGGCTGGGCGGTTATCTGATGACGCGATAAGAGCAGTGAGGTAAGAACACTTCTCTGCTTTTATCGCTGCTAGGTAGGTCTCTTACTAGTGTTCGGTCAGATTCGGCACGGCTCGATCTCCAACTGCTCTCTAGGCGTCTTTTCCAGCGTTTCATCTCTCTCAGCCCCTCAGTGAACCAAGGGGCCGATCGAGACATACGTCGAATCAGAGGCCGCAAAGGCACGACCCGATCTAGAGCACCGGCCGCAGCCCTATCCCAGGCTGCCGCCAACTCTTCGACCGAGTCGTGTATCCGAACCTCAGGAATTGGCCCAAGCTCCATCTGGAACCGCTCGGGTTCCATCAGCCGCCTGGGGCAGTACCATCTCACTGGTTCCACCTCCCTGCGGTGGGGTGCAGCGGTCAGAAAGTCCAAGCGAACGAGAGAGTGGTCAGACCATGACAGGGGCTCAATAACTATATCCCCTATATTCTGACCACTCAGCTACTGTCCAGAGACAAAAACCAGGTCAAGCATGTTCCCCCCTGTATGTGTGGGGCCTTGAATTACCTGGGTCAGGTCCATGGCTGCCATGGAAGCCATGATCTCTCGAGCTCCCCCGGACGTCCCGCCCACAGATGGCAGGTTGAAGTCACCCATGACTATTAGCCTGGGAACCTCAACCGCCACTGCGGCGACAACGTCCAGGAGCTCAAGCAGGGCGGTTGACACGTGGCAGGGAGCCAGGTACGTAATCAACACTGCCCTCGGACCCCCAAGGTCCCACTTCACCAGGAGAGATTCACAGCCTGCTGTCTGAGGAACAGTGACCTCCCTCGGCCTGTAATCTTCCCTAATCACGACTGCCACTCCCCCACCCCTGCCCCGTGCTCTCGGCCGATGGAATGCAAGGAAACCCGGTGGGCACATTTCCACCAGAGGGACACCGCCCTCCGGTCCCAACCAGGTCTCTGTTATACCCGCCAGGTCTGCTCCCCCCTCTGAAATTAAATCTTGGATGAGGGGGGCCTTGTTTACCACAGACCTGGCATTGCACAACATCAGCCTACAGCCAGGGCCCTGTGGTTCTGAATAACCCCGAGAACAGGTAGAGCCTTGGGGGTCGGAGCGCATGACTACTCGTAAACAGTGGGTACGCGCTCCCCTATTATGATACGGCCCCCTGCTCCCACCATATCTGCCCTATTTATGGTCTCTTCTCATCCTTCCTCTTCCTGTGTTACACCCAGAAACTTCTAAATGTTTGGATACCTGGGTCTGTAGCCAGGTTGATTCCTCTCAGTTTCTTTTTGAGGTTTATTGTGACTCTCTTCTTCCAGGATAGTTTTCATCTATCTTCTCTGCTTGAAGTAATACTATTTTTTCCTTTTAGTCTTTCAACCTCTCCTGAAAGTTTCTGTGAGTATTCTCCTCTGTCTCTGATGTATGCTTTCTGCTGGAACTTTCAGTATATTCCCAGCATGAGAGTGAGATCCTCTTCGTGGCTCTGCCTCCTCAGGGCTTTTTTTCTCATAGAACGCCCAGAATGGAGTTCTGGCACCTTTTTTGGATGGAACCTTGTAGTGTAGGCAAGGCAGGTTGTATGACGTGTGAGAGTTCCGGCACCCTTTTTTTTTTTTTTTTTTTTTAGAAAAAAAGCACTGGTCCTCCTTTCCCAGCTCTCATGGATTTTGCTCATCTGCTTTCTGATCTCATCTATGACCCACCAGCAATTGTCCCCTCTCTTTGACTCACCTCATTTCTCTCATAGTAAGTAAATCATGCACCAGGACATACACACATACATTTATTAAATTTATGTCCGAAACGGTATAGGGTTACCTGCCTGAGCAGGGAGTTGGACTTGATGACCTTCAAGGTCCCTTTATTATTATTATTATTATTATTATTATTATTATTATTGTTATTATTGTTATTATTGTTATTATTATTATTATTATTATTATTATTATTATTATTAGCTGCTATCTCATATTGAAATGATTCTGGGCAGCTTATAGCATTAAAACATTAAAATTCTACCAAATAAATATTTCTAAAATGATAAAAATGGAAATCAAAATCACAATCAAAACAAAATTATAGTTAAAAGATGGGGAGGAAGGGAACAGAATGTGAGACGTAGACGTGGGATTGCCCCTTAATTTATCAACCATCTGCAGTGTGATGCTCCCCATTGAGTTCTCATTCAGCTTTTGAGCTAAATGTTCTTGACTTGGGGGAAGTACAGTACAAGCTTCTACTATTGAAACTTCCAAATACTTCTCTCTCCAGCTCCTCTGCCCTGGAGGTTCTTTGCTTCAGCTGACTGCCTCTTATAAACATGTAACCTTGTCCCTTTTCCATGAAGTCTTTCTTAGATACGGATACCTTCATGTCTCACTTCTCTCTTGAACACATCATGCACTCTTAGAATTTTCTCCTTAAGAGCATCACTAGCAAGCCATTCTGATTCTTGCCTATACTCTAATGTACAAATAGCTAACCTTTGCTAATCATACCATGTCCCTTCTAAAACATCTTATCTTCAAAAATTTTAATGGTGTATGTGCATCTGGATATGTACTTCTAGTTAGCTGCAGGTGGCAATGCCCTTTATGAGAGACAGCCTGAAGCCATGTTAAATATTTTAATGTACTTACAAGAAATCAGGGATTGAAATCACTCAGGAAATAGATAAAACATTAAGAATTCTTCACTTCTAGCAATTTACCAAGTAATTGTTAAGTAATTGTATTTATTTATTTTTAAGAAGTTTTGCAGGAACTTCTTGAATAAAAAGTAGCCCATCAATGGTTACAAATTTATTCAAGCTCCTAATAATGAGAACATTTTCTACAATCTCTTGCTCTACTAGTGTGTTAAAATATCTTTCAATATTCATATAAACCATTTGACATATATATTTAAACTGTTAGATAATGATTAACTACACAGAAGCATGATATGAAATAATGTTAGTATCTATATCACATGCTTTAACTTCAGATATCAAGGAATGAGATAGCAAGAAATAATCTAAATATGTAAGGAAGAAATAATAGAAGGCCAAATATCCACTAAATTAGATTCACCCATAGGTTTCCAAGATTATGAAAAAGTAGTATGTAGAATGTTCCTAAAAAAGTTCTAAGGTCTCTAAGGATTATATGATCCATTAAATTACTATTTGCCCTGGACAATCTGTGGTCAGGATTGGTCAAACTATTAAAAAGAGATAAACATTGACCTCCATATGTAAATCGGAAGTGTGATAAATACAAAATTTTGAAAGTCAAATATTGTTGGGTGATTATAGAGTGATGACTGGAAAAGTGTAACAATACAGAATTATGGAAACAATTTAGTCAAAATAAATGCAACTAATGCAAGAGTTAGGTAAACAAAGTTTTTCAATGACAGTACTTTTTCTGTTACCAACACTGTCTTCAAGCAACATCAGTGCAAACTGTTCAGCTGAGATCATCAGATAAACAACATCAGAACCAAATAGCAAGACCATAACTGAGCCCAAAATTTCTGTTGCTTTTCCTTGCTATGTGAGGCAGTTGTTAAGTGGGTTGCATTTAATTTTACACGATTTTTGCCACAGTTGTTAATCAAATCACTATAATTTTTAACTGAATCGCATCATCATTAAGTAAATCTGGCATCCCCCATTGACTTTGCTTATCAGAAGCTGGCTGGGAAGATTGTAAATGGTGATCACATGACCCTGGGACAGTGCAATTGTCATAAATACATGTCAGTTGCCAATTGCCCGAATTTTGATCACATGACCATGGGAATGCTGCAATAGTCATAAGGGTGAAAATCAGTCATAAGTCACTTTTTTTAGTTCTGTTGTAACTTCAAATGATCACTAAATGAATGGTTGTAAGTCGAGAACTATAGATTAATAAAAAATCTATAAACGGATTAATAAAAATAATCCCAAATCAGACAGATTATTGAAAAACAAAAGCATATTATTGGTTCAAATATGAAAGTTACATTTGGAAAATTTGGTAGGTATAGGGTCAAAATATAAAATCAGTGTAATGAATTAATTTGGCCTAATTTATGTGAAGGGAAACTTGAGAATTTATGGGAAAAGTTAAAGGTTGAAAAAAAAGCAGAAAATAAAAGGAAAAATTAACCCTAACTCAACCCTAACTCAAAAGTATAAACACAACTAGAATGTCCTTGGGGGTAGTAATTCAAATTGTCATATATCTGAGTTTGCAAAAACAGCATTCAGTCTCATACCCTTAGGAAACCGTATAATAGCATATGGCCCAGGGTTTCTATTGAACCATCACCATAAGGACATAGTTGAAGTGAAGGCTTTACAAAATTTTAAAATTGGAATGAATGATGAATATGTGGCTGGAAAGTACCCTTTTAGGGCAAATGTTAAATAATGGGGTGTTATGTAATGACTCCAAATCTTGGAGTCAGGTTGAGGGAAACGTAAGGTGAGCATTGCAGTGCTTTGTAAGCAGGGAGAAGTCAAGACAAGAAGTTAGTTCAGAGGAATTCTGAACTGATTAGAGACTGGTTAAATAATTAAGATCTGCTTTATTGCTATACCTTAATGGTATTTCTATATTTAGAACTACCATATTTAATACTGTAATACCATATACATGCAATTGTTGAATCAGTCAAAAGTATGAATACATAGATAAATTAATATTATTGTCTTGCAGTGAAAATAGCTCCAGTTAGTAGGTGCAAAAATTCCCTTGTTTCACTAATATTTTATGGTTGTAAAATAATAGCTAATGGAGGAATATCACATTGGAAATGGTTACTGAATTAAAAGGCATACACACAAACCCGAGTGCATTTTGTTCCCTCTCTCCCCATCTTTTAACTATATTTTATCTTAATAATAGCAATAGCACTTAGATTTATATACCTCTTCATAGTGCTTTACAGCTCTCTCTAAGCAGTTTACAATGTCAGCACATTGACCCCAACAATCTGGTCCTCATTTTACCCATCTTGGAAGGATTGAAGGCTGAATCAACCTTGAGATGGTCAGGATCGAACTCCTGTAGTGGGCAGAGTTAGCCTGCAATATTGCATTCTAACCACTGCATAACCATGACTTTTATATCTTGATTGGGATTTCTATTTTTATTCTTTTAAAGATGTTTATTTCTTAGGATTTTAATGTTTTAATGTTTGAAGCTGTCCAGAGTAATTTATTACAAGATGGGGACAAATAAATTCATTAAATAAATAAGCTTGTTTATTTAGTCAATCAACTGTATGTCATTGAAGAATCAAAGTAAACTTCAATTGTTGTCCATTGACAATGACTTTAAAACAAATAATTATTTTTAATACATTATCTTTAATTAGAATTAATAAAAGCTTATTTTTCTTTAAGGTTGTGCTCATACCATTCAGTTTAAAATACTGTTAAAATGGCTTTATTTTCAATCCTTTGGTTGATTCTTATAAACACAAGTGAAATTCTATAATTTAAGGCCCCAAGTATGAAATGATCACCAGCTGGTTGTTCTTGGGCCATTCATTCCTTCTCAACTCACCAGACAGGGTTATTGTTGGGAAAATAGGAAGAAGGAATATTAGATATATTTTTCACCTTGACTTGTTAAAATGATGATGAATGATGATGATGATGATGATGATGATGATGATGATAGGATATAAATAAATGTTGAGCATTTTATTAACAATATTATATAGCCACCTATCTTATAACCAACTCTGATTGGATTGATTAATGGGATTTCTTCCATAAATACATACATACACATACACACACACACACACACATACATACATACATATGTACTATATACACATTAGTTTCTTATACATGTATTAATGCTATGTTGTATTTTTTTTAAAAAAAATATGTGAGTAGTTCTTGGACCATAAATAAATAAACATATTTCATTCACAAGTATTAAGATGATTAGGGGACTGGAGGCTAAAGCATATAAGGAACGGCTGCTGGAATTGGGTATGTCTAGTTTAATGAAGAGAAGGATGAGGGGGGACATGATAGCAGTATTCCAGTATCTCAGGGTCTGCCACAAAGAAGAGGGAGTCAAGCTATTCTCCAAAGCGCCTGAAGGCAGTACAAGAAGCAACAGATGGAAACTAATCAAGGAGAGAAGCAACCTAGCACTAAGGAGAAACTTTCTGACAGTTAGAACAATTAACCAGTGGAACAACCTGCCTCCAGAAGTGGTGAATGCTCCAACACTGGAAGTTTTTAAGAAGAGATTGGACAGCCATTTGTCTGAAATGGTATAGGGTTTCCTGCCTGAGCAGGGCGTTGGACTAGATGACCTCCAAGGTCCCTTCCAACTTTATTATTATTATTATTATTATTATTGTTGTTGTTGTTGTTGTTATTATAGCAAAAATGTAACATACTCCTGTTGCAATAGTACAGTCAGTATCGCATCATTCCATTATGAAGTTTTTGTTACTAATTTTTTTTAACAATTTAAGTTTCCTTAATTTAGCTTTAAACGAAACATTGAAGTTTACTTCAATATCTTTAAAACACACAAGAAGCAACAGCAAAATCCCTACTTTCTCCAAGTGACTTCTTACCTATCTGGACTTGTTTTATGAGTTGTTTGTTTAAGGAGAAAGGTAATTCTATATTTGCAAAATTGTCTTGCCCATATTCATATGTGTTAAAATTGTGGCAACTTTACTACCTAATCAGATATGTCTGCATCTATAAATAAACTTTAAAAAGTTGACTGTTAGTCATATCCAAATTTTAGAGTGATCACTGTAATGCAGTTGAGTATAAAGAAGTAATCTTATATTTCTACTAAGATTAAAGAGTCTTTGTTTTATTTTATTTCAAAGATTAATAATGCTTCTATATTTGCCATTTTAGAAGGGGTTCGTGCACATGCAAGAAGTAATTCCTGCAAAACCTTGTGACACATAATACATTTGTTAGATTGATGGGCCAAATTGTACAACAGGCTACTTTAATGGCAAGTATGGGCAACTAATCATTCCTCAAGGGTAAGGATAAACAATATTGTCCTCTACTCACTTCCGACAAAGAAGGCAACTTTTGTCTTTTCTTGCTACCCATTAAAAATAGTGTTCTCCAGCTTTTAGTGGCAAAACATGTTTATTTATGTATAAGACTTGTGTAACAACTCAGAACCACAACTCTGGATAGCTCACCACCATTATGTAAAAACAAACATCATAAAAAAATTAATAAAAAATATAATGAAAACAGAAACAGAAAAAGCTTGTGCCACAATCCCTGGATACAACTAGCATCTCTATTTTCTAACATCAATTTCATCTTATCCCAACCTCGGAGGAAGAGCTAGCTCTTTATACCTTTCCTGTTATGGTTAAGAGGGTAGGGGCCTGCTGAATTTCAGTGGAGAAAGAGTTCCACAGGGCAAGGTGTCCACACACGCACACAAAAAGCACTCTTCTTAGGTCCCCAAAGATGGCAACATTTAAGTAAAAGGATATGGTGCGTGCCTATTCTATCAGAGCTGGTGTGATAGACAGATACTCTCAAGGAGATGCAATCCTGCATATAGCCTGGACTCATACCATCCTTCTGAATCTTGACCCTATCTTCCAAAGTTGTCCCCACCATCACCAGCATTGTGTCATCTGCAACTTTGGTGAAAGCCCCTTCAGTCCCCTCATCTAGGTCATTTATGAAGATGCTGAAGAGCAGTGGGCCAAGACAGTACCTTGAGAAACCCCACTGCATACTTCCCTTCATGTAGATGTAGTTTCATTAAGGATTTACTCACACTAAGTGTGGCTGGTCAGCCATCTGTGAATCCAGCTGATCATGGTACTGTTCCACAAGAAGTAAGCTGTGGGTATTTTATCAAATGCCTTATTGAAACCTAAGTATGCTATATCCATAGCATTTCCTTGGTCCACTAATTTAGTTGCTTTATTCTCCCCCTCCTTCTCTTCTTTTCAAAGTAGTTTAAATCAGGAAACAGACTCTACAGGAAGGGTAGACACTAAACTTTATTGAGCTAGCTATAAGTGCAGAACCCTGCAGAAGTCTTTGTGTCTTCATTCCCTTTTATGCTCCAGGGAGACAGGTGTAGGAGTCTCTTTATATCACTCTCCAATTTTCATAATATTTGTCCACCACTCTGGACTTCACATTTCTTTTGTATCTGGTGTTTCCCTTTGGCTTATTAATTTCTTCTCCAAGGTCATCTTTTTGCTTCTTTATAAGACCTGAGCATAGAAGAAGATTCAGACAGGGACATGTGGTCTTATTATTGACAAATTTAGATGGGAAAGTAATTTTCACTAAGAAAATAATGTTGAAGTGAGATGAAAATCTCTTTCTTTATGCATGGTTGTCCCATATAGATTATACATTCATCACGTTGCTAGCTTAGAGTATATATAGACTAATATATATTCCATCCCTAAAGTGTAGGGTACAAAATAGAAGTGGCAAAAAAACTGAGAAAGAGGTCTAATAATGATAGACTTTATTTTGTATGGAAGTAAAAGAATTCCACACAAATTTCCTCCCAATTTTTTCTCCATCACTAATTCAGCTACAGATAGAATAGGAACACAAGCAAGAATTGTTGTTGTTGTTAGTTGCAAAGTCGTGTCTGACCCATCACGACCCCATGGACAACGTTCCTCTAAGCCAGGGGTCCTCAACCTTGGCAACTTTAAGACTTGTGGACTTCAATTCCCAGAATTCCTCAGCCAGCAAAGCAATTCTGGGAATTGAAGTCCACAAGTCTTAAAGTTGCCAAGGTTGAGGACCCTTGCTCTAAGCCAAGCAAAAATTAGCAGAACTGAATTCATAGGGAGTCTGGACATTACAGCAAATATTTACAACTCAAGAAAAAATAGGGGTTTTTTTCAGCAAGAACATTGTTCATAGGTTTTCTTCCCCGATTTTCCAATTTTCTTTTACTACAGAAGCCTAATGAGGTACAGCTTTTAAAGACCTGCCAGAGCCTAATGGGATCAACTTAGTTTTGAGACTCCTAGCATGAAGAAGCTTACAAATTAACCTTGCTCACCTCCTTCATAATTTTCTAATTTTTGGACTTTTTGTTCTGTGGGTTTCTGACAAGAAACAGTTGGGAGCTCTGTCTGTTTAAGCAAACATATTTGTGTGGTAGAACTATTGAAACTGGGGCTGTATACATCTTGCCATGTGACAATAAGCACTGCAGTTGCCTTTCTTCTTGAATATGATCAAGCAGTTAACATAGGGAATTTTTTCAAAAAGTGAGGGCAAGATAAATGCTTGATGATGCCAAAACATTAAAACTTGAATGAAATTTGCCTTTTATGACTGAGTACATGTCATAAAATTCTCATGCTGGAAATGACTGGCTTCTTAACCTTCTTAAGAATTCTTAGCTTTCAATATGAAGATCACAGGAGTCAAAATAAGGAATATTTCTATCTCTTTCTGATGAATTTTAATCAGGTTAAATTGCTATAATTCTCAAAGCCTCCACGACCAGACTAGGAAATTATTCTAGATGAATAATTATAGGTATTAATTAAAAAAATAGAAAATTAATGCTAGAGAATTGTACAGATGATTATTTCCTTTTGTCCCTTGTATTAAAACAGCTTCCTTTAAGCCTTTCTTGGTGAGCTGTAAAGTTATCTTAGGCAACTTGACAGCGAAGCCTCAAAACCCACTTACACAAATAGCAATCAGAGTCATTGTTTAGACAGACAATGACAGGAAATGAACATGCCTTCTACTTGCATGCATTTTTGTTACTTCACTATCTTGGGGCAAAGCCAGCAGTAAACTACTGTAGTAAATGAAATCATTCTTTTCAACTAGCAAAGCATTTTGAATTTGGTTTTATCCTGGGTTTTTTGATAGCAGATTTCAATCAAGGATCCCTACCTAAAAGACTAACATTTTTCAGTCTTTGGGCATTTAGAAAAGGATTGTTTTGTGAATTTCAGTGCTTTCAGCCTGGTATATGAAAAAGTATCAGGCAAAAAAAAATCTTCCTACTACACTTGACCTTAGAATAATTTGCGCTATCTGAGAATTGGTCATGACTGAACAAAAGAAAAAAAAGCTGTTAAAAGCAGCAAAGTGAAATTAATCTGCCGTCCCATGTTCTTATTCCCAACCCCATCCTTGAATTCTAGATTGTTAAATCCTTCTTGATATTACAGTATTACCTGGTTAAGAGTTATTAGATTGGCAAAGTTTCTGCACTCTGTCTATTACTAGTGATCTTCTATAGTGCATTACCTGGTTGCAGCATGTATTATTTTAAATGTTTTTTCTTACTTCAGTAAAAGTAGAATTCTGTGTCATTTTTGTGCAACTTTTGTCACTTTTGTCCATCTACACCAGGGGTGTCAAACTCGCAACATCACATGACGTGTTGTGATGTATTGTGACTTTTTTGCCATTACCGGCAATGGGGATGAGCACAGTTTCACTATCATGCATCTGGCCCATGGGCGGGCAGTTTGACACCCCTGATCTGCACTTTCGTGAGTTCACTTGCTGGGGGTATCATAGTACTCCTATTGAAAAGACTTCACCTAGGTTCTCATCTAATAAGCTCTCAAAAGATTTTGCCTGATCTTCGTAGTTAATGAAACAAAACAACCTACACTGAAGGTTCTCCTGAAAGAATACTGGGAAATTTCAATATTTTGAAAAATAAAAAATAAACTTTAAATCAAAATCGGAAGCTTGCATTAAATTGGAAGCTTGCATTTTAAAAAAAAGACATAGGAGGGTTTTTTCTATGCTAAGGGAAACAAAATAATGAAGATTTTAGATAAAGTTTTAGCTCAGAAAGTTTACAGAATTGCATTTTTAATGTGTTCAAGACAGTGTTGACTTCTGGAAACTGAAATTTTCTTGGCAAGATACTTTAAAAGTGATTTGCCATTGCCTCTTTTCTAGGACTGTGAGAGAGTGACTGGCCAAGGCTTACCCAAATGGATTTTCTGAAATCTCTATTCCTAAGATTCTCAGGATGGCGACCAGGGAGCCGCAAAAATTGATTTCATTGTGAAATGAATTAATTTTGTTCTATCTTTAGTACCGTTTTATTGCATAGATAGGTCTACATAGATCATCCAATTTCATGCAGATAAATGGTGAGAAATTAACCTATAATAAATATGTTTTACTGCTTTTTATTTTTTTCCAAAATATGTACATATAAATATAAATACTCAAACTGCATTTTAAACATATTTTGATATAATCTGTCAATGGAAATTTTGTTGGCACTTAATATAAATATGAAAAGTAATGGATAATTCAATTCAGATCCATATGACATTTTTGGATATAAGTGTTGTGAGTGTCCCTAGACCAGCTTGGGAAGTATCAGAGGATGAGGATCAGCAGCCAGGCCCCTCTGGGTGTTTTCCCCTCCCGGCAGCCGAGGAAGAGCAGCCAGGCCCCTCTGGGTATTTTCCCCTCCCGGCAGCTGAGCCAGACAGGGAGGAGATTTACAGGCAGTCTGGGTCAGATTCACAAAGTGAGGGGTCAGATTTGGATCAAGAAGATAGATGGCTTGATCCGAGATTCTGAAGGTTTGATAAACGAAGGTGTCAGTTAAGTGCAAAAAGGAAGTAATGGGGGGAAGTGACGTATCGGACACTATATTAGAAGGGGACAGAGAGACTACGCCTTTGTCACGAGCAACGTTAATCAAGGAGTAGCCTGATATCTGGAGCCGTGCGTTTGAATTCAGTCTTCTGATGTTTTGGAAATCTACGGGAGAATAATGAGGTCTTGGCCGATGTGATAAAGAAAGAGTGAGTTAATTGGAAGGCGTGGAAGGAGCATGTTTTAATCTAAATGTAAATAAATGAGACTTGGCTGTTTCTGCCAGCAAAATGCCAGCAGCGTGCTTTGAAGTGAATTCTTTTGAAATGTGTTAAATAAACCTCTTAAAGACATATTTATGTGGATTTTAATGAGCTGAGAGGGGCCAGACAGAACAATAAGTATTGAAGAAAGGCATGGAGGGCCAGGGCTGTTTCATGCCCCATCATTTGCAGTACCTTTAAAGTTTATTAACGTCAGATGTTTAAAAATTATCTTGGTTAGGAAGACTTGTGGTATGAGGAAAATAAAGAGTTTGAGTGAGAGAACAAGGAAAGGGGACTCAAAAGAAAAGAGCTAAAGTCCCTGCAGAATTGGCGCCCAGCTCCAGAAGTGGTAATGAATGATAATTGGTGGGATAGAGAGGCTGGAATAGCAGTCTTGGAAGATTATGTGACATCAGGATAATGTTTAGATAAATTAATACACTTTTAGATTTATTTCAATGACAGACATTTAACATCTTGATTGATATCAGTACTCTTTCTTCTAAATGCTTAATTCTGGCTGGATCATGCTGCTTGCTTCATTCTTTTCAATGTTATCAGCAAATTTCTGTACTTCAAAAACAAATATTGTTCTAAACTGATTATTTGTAGAATTTTTTTCTGATGAAACAATATGATTTCTGGGCAACAGAATACACTATTTGTGATTTTTCCCCTTGCTTATGCTTCTCAATCATATTCAGACAAATTGGATTGTGGCCTATTATATTTTTTCTAGTTTGGTTTAGCTGAATGTTTGACAAGTAATTTTTTCCCCTCTAGTATAAAAACAGAGTTTTCATTTCCTTTCTACCCCAAAGGCTTTTTCATACACCCATGAATTTGATTTTTGTGAAGCATTTCATAAAAAATTGAAGGTTTGTGCATATTAACACACATTGATTTATTCACATTACTCTGCACGTAAGTGAGGATCCTTGTAACATCAGAAAAGGTTAAGGCAGCAGCCGAACACAATATATTTTATTGTTGAAATTGAGCCACCTCTAGATTGAATTTAGAACACGGTAAAGAAATTGGTCGGTAAATTAGTCATGAGTTTTACCTCTGAATATAACTGTGTAATTTGCGTGGTTGTCATTAATAAGCATAATGGAAGTCAGACAGAATTTCAAAGGTGTGCTTTAATATACAATGTACTAAAAGTATATCAGTAGTTGCAGCAATGTATGAGATGATGGATATTTGCCGAAAGTAAAGTATAAACTGAACAGAAAATTAAATGGCTGACGATAATGTTGAATGACAAATGTAGGGGAATTAAGGAGAAAAGAATAGGCGACCTCTGGCTTCATACTACATACTACACATGTGCATGCTCCTTTTTGAGACAAGAAGATGTCATACCAAGTGTAGAAAAAGAAATATTTTTTTTTAAAAAATTCTCTTAAACTCCACCCATCTACTCATTTCTCAGTCTTTTCTCTTGACTCATTCTTCTTATGTTATACATTTGTTTTGAGATTTGATGCTCATTCTTTCTCTCTAAACAGCCTTTAATTTACCTCTAGGTAGTCCTTCGATAATGCTTACTCATTTATATATTCAATTTATATTCCTTTAGCATACATTCATTCTTCATTTTTGTCTTAAGTGTCCCATTTCTATTTCCACCACAAGCACCACACCATATATTGTGGTGCTCTAGGTGATGTCAACTTTTTTTTCCCATTAAGATGGCAAAAAATTACCACAAAGTATTAGAATAGTATGAATAATAAATACAAATAAAATAACCAGAACAATACATTATGATAAAATTTAAAAACCCAGTCCTTTCTCCCTGATTTTGATTGCAAACATGGTCAGATATCCTCCACTGTTGCCAAACAGGTTTTAGAGGAAAGAAATTAGGATTTCATTCAAAAGTATATAAAGCTGAGATGGGCTGCCTTTTATTTTTAGTTTAGTGTAAGAATACAGTATACCAGAGCGTATCATGCTGACATTTACACCCTGCCCTGGTTTTATTTTTTTTACACTCCCCTTTTTCTTTCAAAAATTAACAAACGCTTAGTGCTTAAGAGGTTAAAAAAAGGAAATAAGCAAAAATATTTTCGCCAAAATAATTTGATGTCCATTTTGGTCCTATGAACGTAGGTATCTGAGAGCTATAAAAAACAGGAGCAAGATTTTTTGGAGAGTGGAGTTAAAAAATAAATGTAGACTTTAGAGTTGTTTATAATGCAAGGCTTGTTAAAAATTAAAAAAGAAGAAAGAAGAGAGAAGATAGAAAGAACATTTTGAGTGGCAGCAAAGGAAAAAAAAACCTCTTATTGTACAGGTGCATAATCTTCTTTTATATTCCTGGTCAGATTAAACCATCTAAGCAAAATAACTTGCTTATTATGAACTTAATAATTTTAATAAGATCACAAATCAGTAGGAATCTATCTGTGATATATACTTATTAACTATTAGATGCTGTCCTTTTATCAACTTATCATGATAATGAAGATGCAGTTTAACCAAAGGCTTTTGGTGAATCGTAACACATAATAAATAACAGCTTTTTTGACATTTTCCATTGTGACATTTAACTGGAATTATAAAATTCCAATAAATATCAATGGTGTCCTGACATTTAAACTAACAGTGATCCCTGACTATTTCTTTTACTCAGGTATTATATTTTCATTTAAAGTTTTTAGGACTGTTCATAAATGAAAGAATACCAATATGGTGACTATAGGTACTATGTCACATGTAAACCCTGATCTTAAACTTATAATTAAATAATTATTACAGATTATCTGGATCCATTTCAGTCTGACTTCAGGCCAGATTACAGTGCTGATTTAGCATTCATCACATTTGCTGATGATCTTTGGTGGAGCCACGATGCAAATGGTACATCTATCCTATTGCTCCTTAACCTCTTGCTGGCCTTCAGCTGCAAAAGCTAGGAGGGGAGGCACTAACCTCAGTGATTGGTTTCAGTCAGTAGTAACAGGGAGGAGAAATTGTATCTATGGCACCTCTTACTTGGAATTTATCAAGGCTTAACACTATGTTCACCATCTCCCAAACACTGGTTGGATCATGTATTAATTACTTTGGGGTGCAGTATCATCAGTATATAGATTGTATCCCATTTCCATTTCCATACCAGGTTGCACAGATAAAGCTGCCAATGTATTGACCCAGTGCCTGGACACTCCAATTGTTTGTACTACTTCTATAGTAACCAGATCTGCTAATCCATAGTTTTTGGTTGTGACTAAATTATTGAGATTGATACTGCAATGCATGGAGAAGCTGGATCATGGAGAAAGCTAGGGCGTTTCAGAAAAACATCTCCTTTTACTTCATTGACTATACTAAAGCCTTTGAATGGATCACAACAAATTGTGGCAAGTTCTTAAAGACATGGGAATACCAGACCATCTTATTTGTCTCTTGAGAAACCTATATGCGGGTCAAAAAGCAACAGTGAGAACTGGACACGGAACCACTGATTGGTTCAAAATTGGGAAAGGAGTCCAGCAAGGCTGTATTCTGTCACCCTGCCTATTTAACTTATATGGAGAACACATCATGAGAAAGGCATGGCTAGATGAATCAAAAGTTGGAATTAAGATTGCCAGGAGAAATATCAACAACCTAAGATATGCAGATGATACCACTTTAATGGCAGAAAGTGAAGAGGAACTAAAGAGCCTCTTGATGCGGGTAAAGAAAGAGAGTGCAAAAGTTGGCTTGAAACTCAACATTAAGAAAACCAAGATCATGGCATCCAGCCCTCTCAATTCCTGGCAAATAGATGGGGAAGAAATGGAGTAGTGACAGATTTTATCTTCCTGGGCTCCAAGATCACCATAGATGGGGACTACAGCCAAGAAATTAAAAGATGCTTGCTCCTGGGAAGGAAGCTGTGGCAAATCTAGACAGCATACTAAAACGCAGAGACATCACCCAACCAACAAAATTATGTATAGTCAAGGCTATGGTTTTCCGAGTTGCAATGTATGACTGTGAAAGTTGGACCACAAGAAAGGCTGAGCGCCAAAAAATTGAGGCCTTTGAACTATGGTGCTGGAGAAGACTTCTGTGAGTCCCCTGGACTGCAAGGCGATCAAACCAGTCTGTCCTAGAGGAGATCAACCCTGATTGCTCTTTAGAAGGCCAGATCCTGAAGTTGAAACTCCAGTAATTTGGCCACCTAATGAGAAGGAAGGACTCACCGTTGAAGAGCCTAATGCTGGGAAAGATTGAGGGCAACAGAAGAAGGGACAATAGAGAATGAGGTGGCTGGATGGAGTCACTGAAGCAGTAGGCTTAAATGGACTCCAGAAGATGGTAGAGGACAGGAAGGCCTGGAGAAACATTGTCTATGGGGTCGCAATGGGTCAGACATGACTTCGCAACTAACAACAACAACAATTTCCCTAAACTTCTGCACTGTGGAACTGATAGTGTAGAATCCCCAAAGTCATACTGGTGAGGGTAATAGCAATAGCACTTAGACTTATATACTGCTTCATAGTGCTTTATAGCCCTCTCTAAGTGGTTTACAGAATCAACATATTGCCCCTAACAATCTGAGTCCTCATTTAACTGACCATGGAAGGTTGGAAGGCTGAGTCAACCTTGAACTGATGAGAATGGAACTCCTAGCTATGGGCAGAGTTAGCTTGCAATACTGCATTCTACCACTGAGCCACTGTGGCTCTTCAAGGTAAGTTTCAGAGGTGTTTTGCATTTCATGGCCATCATTGCCAAGAAAAACATAGGCTGTTGCTTCCTCATATGGACAATCACATGTTAGACTTGAAACATGTGTGACATTATATTTCATCCTTTTCCATTGTCCACTTTTTTTAAGCTGCACAGTATCACCTTGCAGCAACAGTTGTGGAAGGGGCAAGGGGGTCAGTGTGACATAAACAGTGGTGTTTTGATGCAAACCAATATCTTCTATTTGTAATATAATGTCAAATGCATATCCCAAAGGACAGAGCTTGACAACTTTTTTCAGCATTGTGACATAAACAGTGAGAACTTACAAAACTCTGACATTGGTAAAGACAGAAGGATAGAAGACCTATAAGAATGGTCCACTGCAGCTGTGTGATCCAGATTTTTTTATACACATTTTATTGGTTTTTTTTTTAATTTTTACATCAAAGTGCTCAGGAAAACACCGTGGTGAAAGAGTAATCAATCATAGCAAAACAAGTCATATATAAGTAACTAAAATTAATACCTTAAAAATTCCCCCCTCTATTTCCCTACATGATATAACAAATTTAGTTTAATCTATTTCTTCTTAAAATTCAATCAATCCACAGAATCATCCCTACTATTACCTCTATATAAATCACTCCTGCTTTTAAGCTCCACTAATTTCAATTAACATATTCCAATTAATCTTAATCAAACATATTAATAAAACTTTGGGTATCCCTTCTACAACACACATAATATTCCAAGAATAACATTCTAATATTTTCACATATATTCCATCTCTTAATTTAATACATCATTAATTAATACGCTTTCTTCTCTTATCATAGATCTCTCTAATTCTTCTGCTATTACAAAATAGTTTTATATATAAACAGAGTAAAAAAGCAAAAAAAGAATCATTTCAACCTGTTAAGTAAAATTTAAATCTCAACCAACTTAACTATCATATCTAAGACAAACATATTATTACACCAATTATTATATTACTGCTTTCATTTACTCAATTAAATTGTCAAATCAGTCCAAATCTCTAAAGCCTTTTTGGCCCAATAATTAAGATTTTAAATCATATTTTTAAATCTAACTCTGGCTTTTTTTCTATACTAAGCTGGTTTCTGTAATGTCGCATCTATGTCATCAAATCTCAGTATTTAAGTACTAATGTTTATCAACAAATCGATCTGATCAAAATTCTCTTCCCCTTCTTCCAGTATCATGTAAGCAATATAGTCCATTTTATTTCATATTATAATTTCAGCTTGATTATCCAGGTTGTCATAACTTTCAATCGATCACGTCTGGCTGTCAATTCCTGTTAATTTTAGCAATGGGAGTACTTCACTTATAGTCATTTTTTTATCTTCAAAGTTCTCCACCATTTGTACATAGACTTGTGAAATATCCTCCTATGTAGTAATTAGTTGATTTATAGAGTAGTCATTTAAAGTCTCAATCTGGAATTTTGGGTCCAGAACTTTTGTAAAGTTCAATTGATCAGTGAGTTCTTCTATCTCAAATTGTGTATACTGTTGCATATAAGCTTCTTCTTGGCCTGTAGATTGGTCTTTTAAAATTTGAGGCTCAGCTTGTGATTCTACAAGATGATTTTTAGTTTTTCTCCATGACTTCATCTCCTCTGTCATTTCCAATATTTTTTCCAATATCAGCTCATAATCCAGTCCAGAATTCAATTGATCAGTAAATTCTTCTTCCATCTCAGATTGTGTACACTGTTGCATATAGCCTTCTTCTTGGCCTATAGGTTGATCTTTTAAAGTTGGAGGTTCAGCTTGTGGTTCTGCAAAATAATCTTTCATTTTTCTCCATGACTTCATCTACTCTGTCATTTCCAATATTTTTTCCAATATCAGCTCATAGACAAGCTGTGGGTAAAAGTCTTCTATTTCCATAGTAAAAGAGTCTTTCAATCTTTTTGTGGAAACTATATTTATTAAGAGTCCATATACATCCGCCTCCACAATTTTTAAATCACAAACACAACCCACAGCTGTTTCCAAGCCTTTATCTTTTCTTCTTGTTAATTTCTGAAGGTCAAAACCATCTTCAAACACCAAAGCAAAGACATTACAATTGCAGTAAATATTTTCACCACAAGATGTCCTCAGTAAGCTGTAGAATTTTTTTTCTTTGCACGTTAAAAGCCTTTATCTCGTTAAGAATGACCAAGAAAGAGACAGAAAAAAGCAAATATCTTCAGTATAGTAAGTAGAATAATGCTCTATATTACAAATCTTTCCAGGGATGCCCCAAATCCAAAAAGTTCAAAATATAATAAGTGCTATTCTGTAGTTTTGTTTAAAGTATTTTCCCCCCAAACAGACAGATGCCGCTTTCTTACGGTAGAACAGGGAAGTCATCCAAAAAGCAAGCTCTTTGCAGGAAAAGTAGTTCAGGCAAATAGTCAGGATGGAGAGAGGGAGGAAAAGTCTCACCCAGATTCATCACAGTGGTTCTTTATGCTTTATGATTTTCTGACTTCATCTGGCACAGCAAAGTGATCGGCCATTTTACTGGCCGATCTTCTTCTCCGTCGGCCCTATGGAGTTGGCTCGGTCTGTAGGGGGAGCCACCACTCCACCACAGCCGAGCAAAAGCCTTCTCGATGGTGGTCGCCCCTCCAGGGTGATTTAAGACCCGCATAAGGATCTACCAGTGGAGAGAAAACAGCCAACGAAGAGCGATAGCTCTTCGTGTGGCTGAGCCTGCTATGAACCAGAAGCGGAACTCAGTGATCCAGATAATTTTTTGACTGTAATTTGAGATTTGTCCACTTATGTGGTAGGCAATTCTTCCACAAATCTGATTGTGGAGACACCAAGATTGTTGGATAAAATTATTACAAAACAGCCTTCATCAAACCCTCAGAGCTCTAGAAAATAAACAAGATAAGAGTTATCTAGAGTGATGGTAGCACAAAACAAAGAGCAATTTAGATCAATCACAGATTTCTTTCCTTGCTTGGCCTAAATTACAGTGAAACATGCTTACTTTTCCACTTTTATTACATTATCAGGATAACTCTTTCATTGTTGAAAGTTTCTTTGCAGAGAAAATAGCTTATATTTGTTCAGAGATTGATTATAAAAGTTTAACATGATGACTGTTTATTTAACTATTTGGTTTTGCTGATCCTGTGGAAGCCGAGGAAATGGATTATTTGTTGTATGTGTGATCTGGATTCATATTCTTTCTGGCTACTATACTTAGCCATCTGATAGAGGCATCATGTGGCAGAAATTGGGATGTGCTACTTAGCCATGAATGAGGCAGATATGAACATTCTCCTCAATAAAATTGTCTAGCCATTCACTTTGTTACAAATCTTTCCTTTCTGGGAAAAATGCTAGATAATATGGGATAGAATCTGCTGATCCTAGATGAAGTAGATTATCTAAATTCTTTCCTTTCTAGATTCAGGTCTAAGTATGAAAGATAAGCAGGTCTGATTGCTCCAGTGCATGGGTATCAAACTTGTAACATCACGTGACGTGTTGTGACATATCCTGACTTTTCCCCATTGCCAGCAATGGGATGGGAACAGTTTTGGCATGATGCATCCAGCCTGTAGGCTGGCAGTTTGACATCCCTGCTCTAGTGGTTATCTTACCTCAAATTCTGAAGTATGGGAATATGTCCTTTAGGCCTTTGAGCTGTATTTGATTCCATGACCATCCTATATTGTTGAATCACGAGTAGGGGTTGAGAATCAAGGCATATTTACAGTAGCTATGCTCTTATTTTAGTGGACAGTCCCTGTAGAACTGGGAAAAGAGCACTCAAGCGCACAGCTTCTCCAATGTGGGATACCATATCATTTAGCTATCTCTTTTGCTGTAGAAAGCTGCAAAAAAAGGCTATCTGTCAATTTGAGATGAGCAATGTGGTATCATCAGTTTATTTGCTTTTAATCCTATATTATAAACCACCCTGTGTTTCAAGAAATGGGCATTATATAAAGATGTGTGTGAATGTACACACACACATAAGTGCATACATTGGGTAACTAGCATTTATCCTACAAATCAGTTGAAGTTAACTGAAATATATTTGTTCAGTTATTCTAACTAAATTTATATCTTTGTAGATGGAAATATATAGGGAATTAGTTATGCATTCAGATCATACATTTTTTTATTCCCCCCCCCCACTTATTTCAGATTACCTACAAGGCTGTTGGATCTCTAGATCCTACTGCTGACTTGTTGAACCAGAGAGGAAAAGTCTTCAAATTAAGGAATGAAACTCACCACCTCTTTGTAGGGTTATACCCAGGAACTACCTATTCATTCACCATTAAAGCCAGCACAGTAAAGGGTTTTGGACCTCCCATCACCACACGGATTGCAACTAAAATTTCAGGTATTATTATTAAGGGGAAAATGGCATGCTGAGAAAATTCAGTTTTGACTCTGAATTTGGTTGATAGAGGAAAAATAATTAGCACTCTATCAAAGTTAAAGCAATTAGCATCTTGGGCTACATTTTTTAAAATGTGCCTATGAGGAAAATAACTTGTCATAAAACAGTGATACAATCCTGTCATTTAACATCATGCACTCTAGTAAGTAATAAGACATAGTGGTTGGGGCTTTTCATTTTGTTTTATTTCCAGTTAAGCATTGCTTTATGAATCCATTTAATTTTAAATAGCTCAGAAATTGATCTACAATGATTCAAAACATTTCCTTCATCACTAAGCTTTGTGCAGTCCAACTTTTAATCTGCAGATGCACCTAGCAACAAAAAATATCCATAATTTATAACTGTTAGTCTCCATTGTGCATTTATTTAAAATATTTTCATATTCACATATAAAGAAATTGGAGAACTGACAAGATACAACACATTGTTTCTTTTGCTTTAATACAATATTTATTTATTTAGATTTTGAAATAATTAATAAACAATGTTGAGATTTCAAGAAATGAGCTGAATTTCTTTTGTTTACTTTATACTTTATGCTAAAACATAATATGATTTATTTTGGGCTTAGATCAATGCCTGAAAGGGGTCTGCTCACACAGATTGTTGTGTTGTTTTAGAAACAGTCCCTTGCAGAAGATAGCTGTAAGTTAAGATCTGAAATTGGAAGGAGAGCAAGAGATATTTAATCAAACATAAAGGAACAAGGAGAGATAAATAGCAAGAAAATCAGTTCTTCCTAATTAGGTTAAAAATTCCACCAAATGTTCACTGCTACAAAAGAACAAATAGTATCAAAAAGCATTTTGTATTTAATTGCCTTCTACTTGTTGATTTCCAGAAACATAAATCTTTCTGTTGTTCCACAGCCCCATCAATGCCAGAATATGATTCTGACACCCCTCTGAATGAAACAGAGACCACCATTACAATCATGCTGAAGCCTGCACAGTCTCGTGGTGCACCGGTCAGGTAACTTTTTTTCTATCCTTGTTTAGTCTCCTTTTTCAAAAATATTATGACATGTGTCATTCCATATTTCTAGATTATAAAGAGGAAGAATTATAACAAAACAAAGAAAACAACAATAACACCAGTACTTCAGACAAAGATACAGAGCAAGTATCTCTAAAAATAAAATGCTGAGATTGATGGTGATTGCACCGTTGTGCAAAAGACTCTATGTTCTCTGGGGCATAAAAATGTGAAAGAATTCCCCAAAGGTTCCTCTGAGAGCTAATTTAGGCATTTTGGTCTCTCTGGATTTCACAGCAGAATGAATGCTAGCATCAAGCCATGTCTGCTAGTATTCATTTTTGCCTATCAAAAAGTTCCACACACAAAATATGTACATAAAAAGTGTAATTAAACGTTGTGGGCAAAAAGCTGTGAATTAACTTTGAAGAGACGCTTAACTTTGAGTTTTGATGAATTGGTGCTTCAAAGCATTGCTATGTAGTTATACCCTGTTTTTGAAAGTAATAGTTGAGAAGCTACCCTTTTTAGTTTTGACCAATTAAAATTATCCACAAGTAGTTAGTCTGTGACGTGGTCCCTATATGGGGGAGAGAGTCAGAGAAATAGGTGCCACTCTGAAAGCTATTTAAGGCATCCATAAGATACAACCACTCAGATCTGCTCTGAGTTATATTCCAGTTGGTTTGCAGTGTCAGAAGATCCAGGAATAAACAGATTATATGGATTTTTTCAGATTGTTTTCTGACTGGGATATAGTATTGAGATAATATTGATCACCTTTGTAGATGATCTTTAGTAAGTTTACTGGGATGGGGGTTGTGTATCTAACCTGTCCTCTATTCTCTAAGTGGCCTTCAAAACACAGTATCCTTCTGTAGTAGCTTTGAAATGAGGTGCATGATGTTATAGTTCTGTCCACCTCATCAGAACTGACTGTCGGTGATGCTCAACAATCAAATTAAATCACAATATTAAAACACCATTATAAAAATAATCATTATAAATGTACACAATCAATATTAAAATAATTAAAAATGAAAATATACAAACCACAAATAGGGGAAAAACATAGTAACCATATATTACCCACAATAAGGGAGCCACTTTAAAATGTTACCAGTTACCTTGGACCTCCAAGCCTGATGACTTAACCAGGTCTTGACAAATTTCATGAACATTAACAAGGATGGAAGCCCTTCATGGCACAGTCTGGAAATGTGCTTTCTTGGTTGTAGCTTCTGTCTTTTTGAACAACATATCCCACAAGATTTGCCCAGCCTCCAAAACCATCTCGTAGATCTCTGTAAGGTGTTTGGTTTTCATCTAGCCATTAAGACCAAACACTGAATAAGCCTACCCTGAAATTATTTGGGAAATACTTGAAGATTGACTGCAGTTTGGCCTCAATTGTTTTTTATATAGTTTTTTATGTTTGTTTTGTGCTTTTAATCCTATGTAAACCACTTAGGGTCAAAATTTGGAGCTAGACAGCCTTATATGTAAGATGGATGGATGGATGGATGGATGGATGACATTCTTTTTCATCAGCTGGTGACAATCTGAAGAAGAAAGGCAGCAACATTGGAGGACTCAGTCTCTTGCATAACACATGTTGCACATGTATAATCAGCATTACCACTCACTGATGACAGAAGAGATGCATCAGAGGCAAATAGAAAGCAACAAGGGACAGCAATTGTCATGTCACAGTAGTTTTTTACAGTCTAAAAGATGGTGCAAGGCACTCTAAATAAGCAATGCAGTCTTTATCTGTTCTAACAACAGGCTATAAAATTAATGGTGTAGCTGCTACAACAACTGTTTCTAGTTTCTTAATTGACCTAATGCAAAATATTCACTTATCAGTAATAAAGCTTTTATCTTGTTTAACTAATGAAAGATACACTAATACTTCAGTTGTCAGCTGTAATTCAGTTAACATATATATGTTTTACATCTAAGATGCTGGTTCCAGAATGCCTCTAATAACCTATCCTTCAAATTTTATCTCAGGTCAATATATGCATGTTTAGGATTGGTAAATATTGGGAAACCTCTTCTACGACAATAGCCCAAATATTTACAAAATTTCTATATATATCTTCACCAAAAAATTCATTATATATTTTCAGTTCATGAGTAATATTATGCATTGGTTGAAATCAATATTTCACTTTAAAATGAGGGAAGATGCTTGTTTGAATTAAGAGGGAGAAAATAAATGAACAAGCTTGGTTGACCTAAAAAGAGTGCAAAGAAGAGCAACAAAGATGATCAGGGGCCTGGAGGCTAAAACATATGAAGAACAGTTCCAGGAATTGGGTATGTCTAGTTTAATGAAAAGAAGTAATATGAGTGACATGATAGCAGTGTTCCAATATCTGAGGGACTGCCACAAGGAAGATGCTCCAAAACACCTGAGGACAGGACAAGAAGCAATGGATGGAAACTAATAAAAGAGAGAACCAGCCTATAACTAAGGAGAAATTTCCTGACAGATAGAACAATCAGTGAAATGAAGTTGTGGGTGCTCCAACATTGGAGATTTTAAAGAAGAGATTGGACAACCATTTGTCTGAAATGATATAAGGTTTCCTGCTCAAGCAGGAAAGGTCCCCTTCCAACTCTGTTATTTTGTGATTCATTATGTATAAGTCTGTAGGAATTCACATCAAGCACCAGAATATGCATTTCTTATTAAGATAACAGTAGCTTTTCCTATTTAAGAAGATACTCAGTAACATTTAAACATTTCAGATTCTTAATATAAAGGAAGATATTTAATCAAGTGATTATCACTTTCCCAGTGAAATTATCAGATATAATGTGGATAGTTTAATTTTGCCTCAATAAGAGGCAAATCCCACAGGATTCAAACCTCTAAACTGAAGTGTTTATATTAGAAATATTGTTGATATTTCAAATCAGAATTATGTGTGACTCCCGAATTGACTTCCTATCATATTTTCTTAAAACAAAAGTATTTCTTGCTTGTGAGGAATACTTAAAAACAAATGTATTTCCATACTATTCATCCAAGTATTGACTGAGATGATGGAAAGTAATTATTCAATTCTTATTTTGAAATATGAAAGAAGAAAACTTATTTTATCACTGGACTGTCATTTTTATTAAAACTAATATATTATTTTGTGTTTATATTGTGTTTGTTTTTGTCTATTAGCAAACTATACATGGTGAACTATATATGTTGTTGAAGACCAGAACATGCTATATTATATATCATATATCTTTCTTTTCTAATTCTGTTCTATTTTGTGATTTAAATTTTGCTTTTTTTTATTGGACAGTTTTAAAACCAAAAACCAAAATTAAGGTCCCTCCTGTAAATCAATAAGCATCTACCGTATTAGAAACCAAGTCTGGGTGAAAATCTTTCTGAAAAACCTTGTTCCTTTATAGTATCGTCTGTAAAAATAATTGAAATGTCAATGCAGATGTCTTCATACAAATACATACAAACATCCAATATGTGAGGTCTATTACAATGATTGTTTTTTCTCTCACATAAGTAGATTCAGTTACAAAGTCAACATGAGCCTTTCCTTTCCCCTGATTTCTCCCCAAATTGGGTTTCACACGCTCTTTCATTAAATCCACTTTCCATTCATTCTGTTGGGAGATTTGTTGATCTGCTAATATTGAAACTGCTAATCTGTACTCTTCTTTCCTCCTCCCTCCCTCTCTCTCTCTCTCTCTCCCTCCCTCCCTCCCTTCTTTTCTTCCTTCCTTCCACAAAATAATGTATGAAACATTCAGAACCCTCCCAGTTTCTCATCATAAAAGCTCAAAGCTCAGTCATATTTTGTATTCATTGCTTTCCCATGTATACATATGAAGTGACTAAAACAAATTTCCAAAACTTTTTTTTCCCGATGTGGATTCTGACCAAACACATTCAGTTTTATTTTACAACTTTTCATTAATATTGAATACCTGGTTTACTCTGTCTTCAGCAGGGGAAAATATGTATTAACTCTGCAAGCAATAAATAGATCTAGTATTAGATCTATTAATATATATTAACAGATATACTGAAATGGGAACATAAATGAACACATACACTTAGACTTACTGTTTACTTTGCAAGAAAGATTTCTGGTTTGGAAAATTTATATCCAGATTTTTAATAAAATATTTAGCTACTGTATATATTTGCTGGCCTATATAGGGATATACAGTAGATGAATTGTCCTTATTTCTGAAAATGAGTAATGTGGTTAAGGCTTTTTTTGTCATTTGCAGCTTAGTCTAGAATAACCATGTGATATTGCACGATCATGGGGATATTCTACAAGGTGTCTCAAAGACAAAATAGCCTCTGAAAGGAGGTGTCACCTCTGATATGGTTGGTGGCAAAACTCTCTTCTCATTCTGTGTCACCCATTGACTATTTACTAGTCCATAGGAATAATTGTCCCAAACTGTCCTCTATAGGGACTTCCTAATGTTCCTAGTCCCTAACAGTTTTAAAACATCAGTTGCTCAAATCCCATTCATATATGGACAGTTGGCGGATTTCTCTCATGTATCTTATAGCAATTTTATTTCTATTCTCTCAAATATTTGGACTTCATGTGATTGCTAATTTTGTTAGATCTTTTCATCATTCTGCAGATTACTGGAGTTCACTATCCTGAATAGTATGATTTTATTTGTAAACTTATTTTTCTTTTTGATATTCCTGGCTATAACAGTAATTAATAAATGAATATGAATATCCCATGTGGAACCTCAATATAGATTACTCAGATCTAGTTAATAGCCACATCTCAAATTAGACAAAAATATGACAATTGTATCTTTTTATACCTTATACCAAGCTATCTGGAACAAATTCCTTCTATGCTTTTGACCTAAACACAAAGTAAGAGATGACTAAGTTCCCTTTTTTCTGTATATTATTGAGATATTTCAAGACTTAATTATATCACAGGTATATAAATTATGGAAACATGTTAATGTTCCCATGATTAAAATTATAGAGGCTCTAATTGAAAAAGCATAAACTGAAATGAGGAATTTCTAATTATAGTTTGCTTTGAGATATTAATTTTTCTCCATAATGAATGCATAATTCTTCAAACAAGAAAAGGAGACTATTGCATTAATGTGTTAACTGAAGATAGATTCAGGGAATTGCCATAAATGCATAGTGAAGATACAAAAGAAACTAATTAGAGTGTAAGTGTAGAACACCAAGAGTTCTTTTGTCTATAGGAACTAGTTAACTAAAAAAAAAAATTACAGTAGATTTATGTGGATTAGTTTGAATTTTGGGAATAACAAAATATATAGAATATTTTGTAAGTACATCTCATGGGCCTATGATCATTCATGCCTTGGTGACTTCTCAATTGGACCACTACAATGCACTTTACTTGGGGCTGCCCTTGAAGACCAAAATGTTACAATTTGTTCAAAATGTGTGGTACTGGATGTCCTTTAGTTTGCCTATATCATACTGTTGTTGGGCAAGCTGTATTGGGTCCTAGTTTTGCTCTAGTTTCTAGTGTAATTCAAGGTGCTAATTATTTAAAACCCTACCTTCACCAGGGCCAAGCTATTTGTGGGACCATTTTTTCCATCAGGTTAGCTAGGTGAGCATACTCCAGCCCCCTTCCCTTAAATGCCATAGTCTAGAACAGGGGTGTTAAACTCGCAACATCACGTGACATGTCATGACATATTGCAATTTTTTCCCATTGCCAGCAATGGAGTGGGCATGGTTTCACCATGATGCATCCAGCCTGCAGTTTGACACCTTGGTCTAGAAGAACCTAGGAAGCTCCTTTTTCTGGCAAAACATAAAGAGTTGCCTTTTCTTTCAGGTACTTGAATAAGTTGAGGTTGGAGTCTAGAGAATGTACTGCTCAGTGGATTGGATGCTCTTGATTAAGACACTAGGTTTTGCATATCATTGCCTTTTTATTGTTCTCATGAACCAGCCAGAATTGAACTTCATAAGACAGCTCTCAATATAAATCCAAATAAATGTGATTGTTTTTAGGTCAGTATTTAAAATGGGATTATAACTGTTATTTAATCCTTTTGATTCTGCATGATCTTTTGCAATAAATATTTGAAATAGTGGCTTTATTTCCAATAATCCTTCTTGAAGAGGATAACCTATAGCTTTACTGTATAGAATGTGGCTTTAAGTTCAATGATTCCCAGAGTTTTAGTAAGCTGGATCTGTCCTTGTGCTTGTGTTTCTATGTTTCCTTGCATTGTTCATAGTAAACTGATTTATTTGGGAGACAAGAAGTTTCCTGATTTTTAAATGTCCTTAGCAAAATTCTACCAAGTTAATAATAGGATCTTTGGTAGAAACCAGATTTCAATTACTTTGTTATTCTTGTCATCCAAAATATCCTTTTCCAAAAGTAAAATTCAAAGACAAAGTTTTGCAATTCAGCTTTTCTGATAGTAGTTTTTGTAGTGATATGTTACAACTGCTGTCACTGGGATGTACGGTATCTGCAATTTAACATTTGTCAAGATTTATCATCTTTCTCTCAAATTGAACCCATCTCTTTATTTTATGGTCACAGTTCAAGATTTCTATGAATTTTTTAATTTAAGAAAATGAAGTCTGTTACCTCTTCAACTTTTTGCATTGGGTTGGGATTGCCCCTTAACATAATTTCTTAACAAGTGGCTGGCCATATAAATTAAAGTGGTTGACCATATAAATTAAATAAATAATCATTTTTAATATTCACCCAGCATACTGGCTTTGGCCTTTCTTCTTTCATCTTCAGCAAGAATTTTTTTTTAAGACTTCCTTACCTCCATCCATCAAAAGATCTCTGGGACTGTTAATATTTCTCCTAGCAATATTTTAACTCCATTGTCTATTTCTTTTAGTTCAGGATTTCTTTTGATACAAAGGATTAAAGGGTCATAAAAATACAAGGTGATGGTAATAACCTTGGCACACTCAATTTTTTCATATTCTATATTAAAAACCATACAGAACAGTTTAAATAAAATTTTCATTATCTTGAGCCTAATCTCTAACAGAATTTACACTTAATACTCATTAGATTACAGCTGGAGATTTTCTGACTTTATCTTAAATTTGGCATATACAGCTCTAATTTGTGCATGCAGGATATTTTAAATTCCTGGGGATAATTAAATTAGGGCTTTGATCCTGAATCCAATTAAGAGTAAGGCATTGTTTTAACTTACCAAGGCAGAACAGAAGTAACTAAGAGGTCCCCTTGATTTTCCATCTTTGATAACATAGTTTTGAATCTCAGCATATAGGAAAAGCATATAGGATGACTTGATCGAAGTATATAAAATCATGCATGGGATAGAAAAGGTGGATAGAGAAAAATTCTTTTCTCTATCACACAATACTAGGACAAGGGGGCACTCCCTAAAGCTCATAGGTAAGAAAGTGAGGACAAATAAAGGGAAACATTTCTTCACCCAGAGGGTCGTTGGTTTATGGAATTCACTTCCAGAAGAGGTCGTGACAGCTGATAGCTTCAAGGCAGAGTCAGACAGATTCATGGATGCCAAGTGTATCAGTGGTTATTAAAACGGATGTCCATGTGCCGCCTCTATGTTGGTTGAGGCAGGCAGGATTCCCTTGAGTGCCATTTGTTGGGGGTCAAGGGAAAGGGAGGGTTTTGCCTTCTCTTTCTGCTCAAGATCCCCATGTACAATTGGTGGGCCACTGTGTGAGACAGAATGCTGGACTCGATGGGCTTTGGCCTGATTCAGCATGGCTCTTCTTATGTTCTTATGAAAAGATAATGTGTATAGGGTCTTAAGACAAAAAGAGAGTTTTAAAACATAAAGTACTATATTTTAGAATAGAATAGAGCTGGAAGGGACCTTGGAGGTCCCCTACTCAAGCAGGAGAACCTATACCATTTCAGACAAGTGATTGTCCAGTCTCTTCTTAAAAACGTCCAGTGATGGAACACCCATGATTTCTGAAGGCAAGCTGTTCCACTGGCTAATTGTCTTCATGTTAGGAAGTTTCTTCTTAATTCCACGTTGCTTGTCTCTTTGATCAGTTTCCAACCATTGTTTCTTGTCCTGGTGCTTTGGAGAATAATTTGACCCCCTCTTCTTTGTGGCAGTCCCTCAGATACTGGGATACTGCTATTTCTTCTTTTCTTTATATTAGCCAAACCTAATCCCTGAACCATTCTTCATATATTTTAATCTCCATGCTCCTGATCATCTTAGTTGCTCTTCTCTGAACTCTTTCCAAAGTCTCAACATCTTTTTTGTAGTATGGTGACCAAAATTGATTGCAGTATTCCAGATGTGATCTTACTAGGATTTTATAAAGTGGTACTAATACTTTACATGATCTTGATTCTATGTCTCTGTTTATACAACCCAGGATTGTATTAGCTTTTTTGACTGCTGCTTCACACATGTTCAAGTGATCATCCACTAGGACTCTAAGGTCCCTCTCACAGTTACTGCTTTTGAGCCAGGTTTCGCTTAATCTGTACTTGTACCTTTGGTTTTTCATGCTCAGGTGTAAAACCTTGGTTTTCTCCACATTAAATATAATTCTGTTGTATATGGCCTGTTATGTTTTCAGTTTGGTGAGGCATTGAAGAGGCAAATGGTGCAAACACCAACTCTTTATTCAGCTAACAACAGAAGCAGCACTAACTGCTGCTTAACCAGTATTTATACAGCTCACCACTAAGCGGCAGCCAATAGAATTTCCTGCTTAAAAGACAAGCTAATTAACATGTAGACCAGGGGTTCTCAACCTTGGCAACTTTAAGACTTGTGGACTTCAACTCCCAGAATTCCTCAGCCAGCTTTGCTGGCTGAGGAATTCTGGGAGTTGAAGTCCATAAGTCTTAAAGTTGCCAAGGTTGAGAACCCCTGATGTAGACAGTCAGTCTGGAGCTCAAGCAGGTACAGCAGTTTGACCGTTTCCAGAAATTTCCAGGTAATAAACCTCAATACATAAGAGGACCCATTGTTCAAGTTTGTCAAGATCTTTTTGGATCCTGAGCTTGTCTTCTGAGGTATTGGCTATTCCTGCCAGTTTAGTGTTATATGCAAATTTGATGAGTTCCCCTTCTATTCCTAAGTCATTGATGAAGATATTAAAGATTTTGGTGTCTTCTAATATAAAAATGCCTTAGTGGATCAAGCTATATTGAATTAAAATACTGATGCATTTTCAAATCGGAATAAGCAATAAAATACTAAAGAGAAATGTAGTACAGTTGCTACCCCTTGTAGGTTCTGATGAATTCATGTGAAAAACAGGATTGAACTCTATTATGATAGATGCAGGATTTGTGATCATAATTCAGACAGCTATATTTTTTTTCAGAATTCTAGCTGCTACTTAATACATTATTTATGACATTAAATTAATTGGGGAAATTAATGTTTACTGAAGAGTTGCCAAACTCTGCTGAAAAGATATCAAATCCCATTCAACAAGTTTTCCTAAAGTGCATTCCTTAGATAAATTGATTAAAGATAATGTAAGAGGCAGAAAATTGTCTGCTTTCCCAGACAGATCACAGAGCAAAGAGAACAAATGAGCTAATTCTTTTTTTATTATAAGGCTACATTGACATAAATTTGCAAGTCTGGTAGTACAAATCTCTCACTGTCTCTTTTTACATTTTGAGAAGTTAGGGAAGATCTTTTCTCAGTTTCTTTCTCTGATTGTTATGCAGCTGCAGGATCTTCTTCCCCTCTCCCCCACCTCTGATTGTTCTCTAGGCAGTATCATTTTCACATACCATTGCAGAAATCATAGGCATGAAATTGTTCCAGATATTGTTCTTGATATCATTGCTTGCTTGCTTGCTTGCTTATTATTTATTTATTTATTTATTTATTTATTTATTTATTTATTTATTTATTTATTTATTTATTTATTTATTTATTTATCCATCCATCCATCCATCCATCCATCCATCCATCCATCCATCCATCCATCCATCCATCCATCCTATGGCATTCAATGTCAGGGAAATCAGAAAATGCTAGACACAATGCAGACCTGACAGCCTAGATTGCTATTTGCATTCTGTTTAGCACTTGCACTCCCATGCTTGGTGTATCAATGGTGGTGGAAAATTAGTTTTACACCAGCTAACTAGCGGCACTTGGGTTTCCGGCTCTTCTCGGCTCCTCTGCTAGTCTTGCCTTGCCTTGTGTCATGTTGCCTCTCATCCAGCCAGGTCCAGTACCAGCTAAACCTATAATAATACAGGACTCCATTGTACATGTGAATGCAGCTAGGTTTTCCCACCCAGGTGGTACCCATTTATCTACTTGCAATCTGTTTTTAAACTGCTGGGTGGTCAGGAGTCAGAGAATGAGCAATGAGAGCACACTCAGTCTTGTGAAGCCAGGATCGAACTAGCGGAGTGCAGACCATTTCTGGCCAGCAGTTTCAGCATCATTAAGCCACTGGGTCACTGTGTCTCCTTTCATATCATTGTTAATATAGTTGTACAATTTATTAGAAAAAAAACTGATGTAACCCAAGCTTTGAAATATAGTCAGCTCTTTATGATTACATGTATTACAATCTATATTTGATGAAGATTAACTTTATTCTTAAGTAAAATCAAGATTATTTTTGGATTAAAGAACATACAGATAGGAAAGTCGGTGTGTATATGTGTGTTTTTCTTCTTTAGTAAAATAAAGAAGAAAATCTATTGCTGTTATTTCTAAACAATTCTATAACTTGGAATGAAAAATGTGGCTGTTTTTCATGTGTTTAAATTGTTTCCAGTATGCACATAATTTCAATTTTTTTCAACAATGTTATATGATTAATTAAACTTATTTCTTGGAAGTACCAGACATCCTCTGAACGTTAAACATTTACAAAATATGTTGTTGATGCCTTGAAAGGGTCATGAGTTAATCCTTCAGTCTGTGTAAATTTCCCATATAAATTGGTTGAATTTAAAGGTTATCATTCTGGAGTATTTGTTATACTAGTAAGCCAAGACAAATTCAATACCAATTTAAGGTAAATTGGCAGATACTTATTATGAAGTACGAAAATGTGTTGTTATATTTGAATTTCATAATAAACAGGAGGCAGCACATGGCTGACTTTGTCTGAAATTAGAAACTAAGTAAATCAGTCCCGTTAGTAGTTGGATGGGAGACAGAATATTGGAATTATAAACTAACCTTAGAAGTAAAAAAAACATCCAAGAAGAAAGCAGTAGCAAATTACTGCTTTGCCAAACAGGTACATAAATAGGTTTGTGAAATCACTAGGAGTCAAGCATAATTGTAAGAAATTTGTATTTGTGTGTGTCATAAACGTGACCCTTGCTGCAACACAGAAACTGGTCCTGAATTCAATGAGCCAATTCCCCATGAGATCTCCCAATAGGATCCCATTGAGCTCATTTATAATTGGAAACAATCCTGCTGACAAATGTTTTAGCTGGGATGCTCCAAGGAACAATGTTCTCCCTTCCAAGGCATTCAAAAAGAAAAAAGAAAACCTTTCACATCTCTTATGAGCTTTCTACAGCCGTTACATACATGATTAAGAAAGGATATATTAAAACACTTGGACATTAAAGCACAGGTACAATCATTTTAAGTAATACTGTGCTATTGAATCAATGGGATTAATCTTCCATTGTCCTGGAATGAGGCTCACTCAGAATTAATAAGCTGTCTTCTCTCACACAAATAGATGGAGGAATTCCCTCAAAGGTAAACTACTTTTCAAAAGCACAGTATTTAAAGAAATGTTCTTGCTCTGTCTCTTGGAAAAAAATTCTCATTGCACAACACAACAAAACAAAACCATGTAGAGCTATTGTTCTTCACTTTCTCTTCTTGGGTGTTTGATTTATCCTTTTAGATCAGATCTCCAATCTGCTTCTCTTCTTAGTTTCTTCCTGGCTCTTCAAACTTTGATTCTCCCCCAGGCAGTTTCCTGTGCAATTTCTTTACTGATGAAACCACCCTACCTTCCTCTTTGCATGTTGGTTTACCTGCCAAGTGATGCTCCTGAATCCCTTGTATCCTCAAACTATCCCTCTCTCCTTGTTAGCAGCAGGGAATGGAATACCAGACAGGCAAAGCATCTCTCTCTCAGTCATTAAACAGGACAATCAATAAACAAGGACTACTTGTATTTTTCCAATTTTTACATTCAATTTCTTGCCATTCTACTTTGAGGACAAACCCACTGCCCAGACTCTAGGGCTTGGTAAATTGTAACCCGGAGACCAGGAGGTATAATAATAAGATATTGTGATTATAGTTGTCATAATCCCGTACCTTACTTGACTCTTTAATCTTTTTCTAACTTGGCTTCTCAACCATGTCAATCATTCAATTTATTGCAATCAAAGTAGTTATGTTAAAGGTTTCAATGTAATTTCACAAGTTATAAATTCATGTAGGGATATAGATTTTGCTGCAGCTCCAAAATGTTTAATTGTACCACAATAAACCTTACACAAGTGATGTTCATTCAACAACTGAAGGAGGATTCAGTTGAATGTGCTTATAAGCCTTTCAGAATTCAACAAAACTTTGCTGTTCCTTTTCTTTCTGTTCCTCATTCCAATTTATTTGGGTCATTATTTGGACTTAAAGTATGGAAATCAGTTGATAGGAGTATCTGAAATGGAATTAAAAAGGTCATCACAGCCCCAATTCACACTGTGAAGCCACATATTTGATCTGTTGTTTACCTCTCTGCAAGTATTGTGCAAGCTAAAGATGAAAGACATCAACTTCAGTCATTTGTCATGGTCAGATCACTATCTGGTCACTTTGGGACTCACAGCTACCACTGTCCTTAGAGAGTGCAGGGCCATTAAGATAATTTATTCCAGGCACCTTATGGATCCAATTAGTTTCCACCATACACTTGGGAAATTTCTCAGTGATCTAGTAGACAGCTGTGTGAGTTGTTAGCTGAGTTCTATAGCAGGGAGACAGCAAAAGTGCTCAACAGGAGTACTGCCAAGTGACAATTCAGTTCAGGCTGACATCATAGCAGTAAAATTATAATACTTCTCTTCACTTATTACATTTGTAGAATGCTGGTCAGCAGTGTTATTTAGTGCAATTCTTGGGATTTTTCTACAATACTGTAAATGCAAACACTTGGACTTTCTACCTGATATCCATTTTTTTTATTGTTAATACTCTTCTGAATTAAATTCTTTTTCTTACCCAAAAAGTTTTTTGTTCCTATCCCATTAAATGTTCCTGGTCTTTTTCAGTGTCTACCAGCTTGTTGTAAAAGAAGAACGGCCACAGAAATCACGAAGAGCTGCAGACATCATTGAATGTTTCTCTGTTCCAGTGAGCTACAAAAATGCTTCAAGTCTTGACTCCCCCCATTACTTTGCAGCTGAGTTGAAGCCAGTCAATCTTCCAGTTACACAGCCTTTCACAGTGGGAGACAACAAAACCTACAATGGCTATTGGAATGCTCCACTTTCACCACTGAAAAGCTACAGCATTTATTTTCAGGCTCTTAGTAAAGCAAATGGGGTAAGTGTATCATGAGCAAAATTCACTCAATTTAATAATAAATCCCCTGGATCTTTTTTAAAAAAACAAGTTTGCCAAACCACGGGATTGTTTTAATATTTGAAAGTATGCTTGTTGTATTATGACAAGTATACCCAAAGTGTATAACACATTTGCTTGAAGTTGGAAGAATTAAAGTGATTGTCACTTTAATATTCATTGCAACATATGTATTAGCTTGTTTGCAGTAGAAAACCAAGTAGGAAAGTTGAGCAAGATCTCTTTGATGTAAGAGAAAAAAGATTCCTCCTACCCTGCCTCTATAATCCTGCTCAAAATCTCTGGGAGGGAGACAGACTACATTTTCTGTCTTTCAATGAACTACAGAGTAAACAAAAAATGCACAAGAGAGATTTCCCAGGGATACCATTGTTGGAGAAAGGTGAAAATCTCCACTCAAACTTTCTGTAAAGGCTAGGGAGAAGGAAGGATACACATATGTGTGTAATTGTTATTTATATTCTTGTTTGAAGACCTGCATCTTCCAACTTATAAGTAATGACAGCTCAAGAGCTGATATAATTCCAAATCGTGCAGATATACAAAAAAACAAAACAAGTTTACACTTCATTCTGTAATTATTTAATAAGAGGTGCCAGTCCAAACTGCTTCCAGCTATCCATTTTCCTCCCATCAACTTCACTTTATAAACATTGTTTGGCATAGAAATGGTGCATTAAAAACCCCTCTTTATTTGATAGTACTGTAAATCTAACATGTTTTTCCTAGTAAATAGTATCTCCTAATTTCCACACATTTCAGATTAGCGTCTTTTAATGAGATTTGTATCTATCTATTTATCAATGCCTGGCTGTTCCTCTTCCCATGGTATTTTAATTAAATATGAATTGGTCACAGTAAAAATGAAATTTCAATGTTGATTTTGTCTTCAGGAGAAACATTTACATTAGGTAGTATAAACAGAATGGTTTAATTGGATGAAAATTGTAATATCACCTCTGTATTCATTTCTAATTATTGCTTTCTGTCCTTGATAACATTCTTGGATTTTCTTCTGAGGTTGGAGGGCAGAATTCAGAATATTAAGGCACCCTCAACAACCATAGAGAACATTCTCAGAAAAAAAAATAAAACTGTGTGAGAAAAGGCAAGATATAAATGCTTAATGTTTTAAATAAATCAATCAAATTAAATGCATACATTAATAATTGTTGAAACCTTCTAAGATTATCAAATCTTGTGAGATTGTTATGTTTACATCTAAAATATTGGTCATAAAAGCTGAGCTTTTGAGAAATGCTAATGGTGAGATTGTCAAAAACTTACATCCCTGAATTCCATCCACTTGGCAGGGGTTGTGGAATTTAAATAAGATACCAGGGGCTGCATATTTCTACTCTGTCAACATTCCTGTGCGTTGTTGCATAATCTCATTGAATCAGGAACCAGATGTATTTTCTCTATACAAATCTTTGCTTTTTTCCTCCTCTACACCCAACTCTGACACATTTCATTTAAGCATCTGGCTTTTGACAAGTCCATAGAGTGAAAAATCACACATTCCAGTAAACAGGTGGTTTGTATTATATAATGAAACAATATGATGTACAATAATACTGGTCTCACCGGATGTCGAATCATGTGTTTAGCTTATCCCACCAGAAAATATATTTGTTATAATAAAGTATTGTTCTAATTTTTTTAGAATTATTATTAAAATATAAGATGAAAATTGTAAATATATAATGCTATATTAATGCTTGCAAAATGTGCACAAAATAACCATATTGATAGAACCCTATTATATACAATAATTTATACAAGCAAAATATGCACAAAATAGCCACATTAATAAAGTTCTATTATATACAATAATTTATTCAAAATCTGGTGTTTGGAGGCACATGTTTTACAGTGTAAAACAGAGGAAGAAACAACATTTGTAGTTTATTACCACCCATCAAATCTTTCTTTTTCAGAACCATAAAGACAAATTGCAAGGTACAACTGGATTATATATCATTTGGGTATGAATTATGTGTTCTTAAATTATGCATAAACAATTTTTTTGAACAAAAGGCATCTAGATGAGTATAAATCAAATCTGTATGGTTTGCAAAATTTTCCTCTATTTTTATATTCTAATAATTTTCTGAAAAAGAAAGAAAGGAAGGAAGGAAGGAAGGAAGGAAGGAAGGAAGGAAGGAAGGAAGGAAGGAAGGAAGGAAGGAAGGAAAAGAAATGATTTGTAACTGTCCCTAATACTCTTCTGTAGAGCTTAATTTTTTTTTCAAGTTTTATATTCTTATGCTAGGCATATCTTTTTTCAAATATGCATTTCCTTCTATATATTTGTAAACGTGTGTGACTAGAGCGTGATGAACACTAGAGGACTCTATTTATACCAGTGTATTTTTGTCCTTTTTGCAGATTGCACCATTTCCCTTTCACTAATGTGCCTATTGAATTTAATTTATATCCCCAATCTATTCCCTGACAATGGCACTCAGGTTTTATGCACAGTGGTATCAATTTTCATTTATTAGGGCTGAATACTCTTCAAAACTGATTTGAAGTGCTTCAAGTCTCATGCAGAAATAGCATTTCTTTGCTGTTCATTAAAGCAACCTGATCTTGTTTCAGGTTTCCATATAAGCATTAAAAAAGTGATACCCTTTAAGGAATTCATCATCAAAGTTCAGGTGACTCTTGAAGCAATAGGAATCTGAAAAATATCATGTTCCTTTAAATGAATAGTAGATGAGAAGTGTATGCTTACATTCAGGTCAGGTCCAAGGAACTTCCATTTTCACTGTGTGCATAGCCCTATATTTATTATGCTAGCCATAGATATTCCAGAAATATTCTTTATGTATGACTCTAGCTGAAGGATATTGTTCCTTCTTAAATGCTTCATAAAGAAACAATCTGATGTCCTTTCATATTCTGTCATTTGCAGGAAACCAAAATAAATTGTGTCCGGCTAGCAACCAAAGGTATGTTCAAGATATCTTTCTCCTCTCTTTAAATTATAAAAACAAATTCCTTCAGTGATGTAAAGCACAAGCACTTTAAGATGCCCCTGGATGTTTCTTTCTTTTGTTACCAGAGAATAACAAGACTGTTTTTCTAAAAATATATATAGTTATTGTCATTTACACAATACCATAAAGTGGAATATCCATACGTTAATTTAAACCAGAAAAGCCATTTTTGTTGTTTTTTTCAAAAAAGATCTCTTTCCTCTACTTCCTCTACTTCCTTTCAAATAATTCTTATGTTTTTAAGAATACCATGCTCCAGGCAGAGCTTTCAGTTTTGATAATGATATGGAAGTGATAATCAAGCTGGTAAATAGAATTCAAAAGAGAGCGCATGCCTTGATTTCCAATGAGAGTGTTTTCACAATATCTAAAAGTTCAGTCTTGATTTGTACAAGTTTTGCTGATGTGTCTCCAGGGTCCTTGACAAGAATGACTTCAAATTAATGGTAATTTAAGATGAGAAATCAAACCATTGGCCACATACTAATGTCTAGCTTAATCTAAACAGAATAGCAGTGATTTGTTAAAATAAATTTGACACCCCTCAATTTAAATGACAGAGATGTGATTCCTGTGGAAAGGCATGAATCAAGCAGGTAGCTTTGCCATCAAAGGCCTCAATAGAACAATTTATTCGTAACGAAAACTAAAAGTAGAGAATTCTTGTCTGCCAAATCTCTTTCCTCAGTAAAAATGTCCTTGAACACAGTTGGAGAAATGTGGAAAATGTGCATATTTTAAAACTGTATTAACAATCAGTTTAATATAGACATTTTTCCCCAAATTTCATTTTGGTGCCAAGCTGAATAATAGAATTATTATTGTTCAATTTATGTCAATGCCTATTTTCTCATGTTATGGTTTTATTTTTCCTGTAGCTTCTATTGCAATTTTATGTGAAATCTAATGATCCCTGTCAAGATATAAAATTCACTGAATATTAGCACAGTATTTAAATATTTGGGGAAATATCTTCTTACTGTACAACAATTAAGGAATAAGAGTAAGACAAGTAGCTATCTATATATTTAGTGATTTAAAACAATGTTCCTGAAATAACAAAACTGTTATCAGTGGTGCCATGAATATCTTCACTGGTCTCTTATTTTAGAAGAAATAACTAGAGCATTTTAAGCCAATAAAGGAGTCCATCATAACATTTAAACTTTATTTATAGGTTAGCCTTTTCTTACACAATATATTTTTCATATTGACAATAAAGTTTATCGTTTTTTCTTCAATGGCTATAATTACAACATCAAAGGGTTGGTTTGGCAACCACAATTCCATTCTCTGTTTCCATGATCCTGACTTTGTTTTGTCTTTACACCATGATTTACACAAACTTATCCTTCTGTTTTTGATATCACAGAATACTAACTAGCCACAAAATGAAAAAAGTCAGAACAATTCATTACTATACTGTTTTCATCAGCAAAAGTTATCTTCTACTGAAGTTCACGACCATGAAATGCCTTCATGATACAAACTAAGCCATAATATATTTGTTTAGTTCCAGCTTAAAACAGTGGGATTTCTAAAATCAGGTTTGTGGTTTAGCATTATGTGTGAACCCAGCCACTATGACTCATTCAGCATACCTTAGTTAAATCAAAGCATTGATAAGTCTGTGATGATCCCAGAGTTTAATCACTGGATTATATCTGAATGTAATATTCCTATGTATTATATCTCCTGCTTAAAAAGGAAGGGAATTGGTAAAGATCTTGAAACATTAATGCAGAAATATCTGTCTGAAAACCATACTGTGTATCAGCAATGCAAGGAAGTTTTTCTGCAACTAAAGAATTACATTAACATGACATCAAAAATCCTTTTAAAAAGTGACTCATATTAAATTGGAGTCAGAGGGGAAAATATTAATTCTTCAGACTTGTCATTCAAAGGCCTTTCCTACTAATTGACAAAAAAAATCTAAGGATAGTAAAAGAAGGAAGATATTTTCAGGGTGATGGAGTTTTAAAGACTGAAAGCTCTGACAGGAATATAGTTTAGCATTTTCCCAAGCTTCTCTCCTGAACTTTGGGGGGGGGTCTACATCTGTATTTAGAAAAGAAAACCAAAACAATGTGAATTTGTAGAATTTATAGCTGATAAGGCTTGCACCAGGTTGCGTGGGAATAGTCTATTAAAACTTGCTTCCATGTTGCTAAGATAAAGCAAGGAGCAAAAAATCCAAAGCAGGTTTTGAGACATGGCTAAACCAAAGGTGATTGGCAAATAGTTTCCTACCAGCAGGTGACTTCCAGTGTGATGTGCAATCATGTATCCATGTACCCATAGCCTTTGGGGTATTTGTAGAAGTTTATGTAATGGTGAAATTTATTTTATTTCTAGATTTTTAAATTGAAAAACTATTTTAATTTAATGTTATTTAATGCACAGAAAAAAATAAAATATGTTAAAGAAAATGGCAAGAGGACAAAGAAAAGAAAACCGTGCTGTAGATAACCAAGAGTTATAAAAAAAAATAGAAAACCTAAACATGACCTAGACAAAAAGAAATGTTATGGCCAACTCAGAAAGTATGATAAAGCTCTATATACATTTATCATTCACTATTATTTTAGGTGGTTATAGTTTGGTGAAGTTTGAGAACTCTAAAACTTCAGTTAATTTCTCAATTGTTTAATAATTCATCCCAAGAAATTTTGATTCTTTACTTTCTCTTTAATGCCTGGAAGTAGACTCAAATTGATTCATGCCTTGGCTTATAAAGCACTAAATTTAGCTATGATGGAAAAGAAGAAAATGTAGGTAATAATCTGGCAATACCAGGGGTTAGTAGAATAGAAGACAAAAAATTTGAAAAGATTTTCAAGATCTGAAAATTAAAGTTGAAGGATTATAGCATAAATCAGCCACTACCACTACCAAAAATTGGAACTTAAAAAATCTGTGTATTGACAAAATTTGCATCTATCAGTCACAAAAGTCCACATTCACACATATTACTACACTGATACATTATGGCATCCTAGGTTCTTGAGAGGAATCTGATGCATGTGATCTTTAGAGCTAAACAGCTTCCATATTTCTACATAATGCTTCTACTCAGAAACTGTCAAGAATGCAACATCATGAGCAGTTATGGACATCCAGAGGTATTACCCCACATTTCCCAGCAACTGGACAAGAGCAAAATGAGGGAAGTTGGTTTAAGTAACTCTCAGGAAAGATAAGTCTAAGTGCTATTGCTATTTACATGGTCCTCCTATGTAATACTTCTGATAAGTGATTTGAAGGGATTACCAAGAGTTTCCATGTGCAATTCAAGATGCTTGCTACCATCTATAATAAACTTCATGTCATAGGGTCAGATTATTTAAAGCAGAGGTCCCCAACATTTCTGGATTGGCATCCCAGAGGAAAAATAGGAAGGAGGCAAATTTACATGGAGCCATGCACACCCATGCAACACTTACAGCAGTGCTAGTGCCCATGCACACTTGCAAATGGGGCCACTAGCATCCGCAAGCATTTGCAAATGGGGCCGCTAGCACTTGTGTGATGCTCACAGCGGTGCTAGCATGAGTAGGGGAAGTACATGCACTGTCCAGCCATTCCCATGGCCCGGTGTCCAATAGGCTACAGACCAATAGTGGGCTGTGGCCTACAGGTTGGAACCCTTGATTTAAAGGACCATCTTTTTCCTGTCATATCTGCTTATCCTGCAAAACCTGATCAAGTGCATATATTTTGCATCCTATCCTTTAGTCAATGCTATCTAATAGGACCTTGTATGCTTTCTTTATTGTAGTGTCTACCCTTTGGAGTAGCATTACCCCATAGATTTTTAGACTGTCCCTATTATGTAAGGTTTCAGATTATCTCTGAAAACCTGACCTCCATATAAACTACAACCATTTTTATGCAGGTTCCTAGCTTATGTGGAAGTCAGTGAACTGTATTTGTGAAGGCTTTCAATCTATGGGTAATGATGCTATACATGTAGCAGGAATCTCTTGAATTATATCTGTGGAGATGGAGTTTGCCTGAAGTAAAACACTTGAATAGAAATTAAGACAAAATTGCTTGAGATGCAGTCATGTGACCATAGGAGGGGGACAATTGTTGAAACTTTGACACAGGGTTGCAAGTACCTCTAGGCAGATTGGTTGTAACTTCAAAAAGTCACTAAGTAACTGATCATAAATTGATGACTACTTTTATCTTGGGACATTGCAACTATCATGGTTGCTAAGTGCTCAAATTTTGATCACATGACCATGGGAATGCTGTGATGGTCATAATGAGCAATGAGATGCTCTCTCTCAACCCAACCCACCTCACAGAATACTTGTTTTGGGAAAATAGGAGGAGTTATTGCCATCTTGAGTTATTTATAAAAATAATAAAGATGGGATACAAATAAATAAATAAACAAAATAAGTGTGAGGATTTGTAAAAAAGATGTTGAGACTCTAGAGAGATTGCAGAGAAGAGCAATAAAAATGATCAGGGGACTGGAGGCTAAAACATATAAAGAATGGTTGCTGGATTTGGGTATGTCTAATTTAATAAAAAGAAGGACTAGGGGTGACTTGACAGCAGTGTTCCAATATCTCAGGAATTGCCACAAAGAAGAAGAAGTCAAGCTATTCTCCAAAGCACCTGAAAGCAGGACAAGAAGCAATGGATGGAAACTAATCAGAGAGAGAAGTAACCTAGAACTAAGGAGAAATTTCCTGACAGTTAGAACAATTAATCAGTAGAACAAGAAGTTGTGAATGCTCCAACACTGGAAGTTTTTAAGAAGAGATTGGACAACCATTTGTCCAATGGTATAGGGTTTCCTGCCTAAGCAGGGGGCTGGACTAGAAGACCGCCAGGATCCCTTCCAATTCTGTTATTCTAATTCTAATTCTAAAAAAACCCATAATAATTGCTAAAGAATGTAGAAATCAAATGAAAATTAATTCTTTTTCATTTCAGGAGTTTGGGTGAAACAAAAGATGAAATTTCCTAACCTGAAATTAAATAAGGTGGGCTGAGCTGAAACAATTTCAAGAGGGGGGGGGAGAAAGAAAGGTGATATTTAATATCAGCATCTGTTGATATTGTTACCTTACCAATTTCCAGTTTGTCAGTGTAGGACTCTTTCAAATAATCTTAATCAAATAATGTGCAAGCAAGATGAATTCATTCTGAATTTTTTTTAAAAAAAAGTATGCATGTGGGTTTCCCATTGTACAATGCAATCCCTGTTTAATTTAGAAGGAAACTGGCTAACAGGACTTTTTGCCATTTCTATGTTTCTGGAACTTTATAAATAATGAAAAAGAAGAAAACATTGATAAAGAAATTAATTCTTTTTTCCATAATCATTTGGAAATCAACTCATGACTGCTTATCCCAAAACCCAACTATTCACCCAATGAAAAAATGGGAGATGGATATTTTGGTGAGGCCTTGAATAAAGCAAGAATTGTCTCCTAAATTATTCCAAAGGTTAGTGACCATAACCGAGACTGGCAACTCTGTTGTTAAGGCAAGGAGTTGTCAGTAAAGGCACAGCTGTGCTTACAATCTTACTTCAGCTTTCCTTTGCTTTATAGACCTGTGAAGATCGTTAATGAGAGGATTGGTTCTAAAATTACTTTTTCATCATCATAATTGCAAACAAACACTAAATGAGGCAGTTGTACCCTTTATGTGTACGTGTGTACTTATACATTTAACAAATGTCCAAATAATTTTCTTCTCAGTGTATGCCTCTGATATTTATATACAGTAGATCCTGTTTTATTTCAAACAGTGAATTTCCTGAATTTATTATAATGTTTAGTATATTAGAAACATACATGCATACAATATGATTGATCTACTCATCTACACTGCTGCGCTACTCTACATATCACTCAAATGAATATAAAACTGCTATCTCCTTTTTTTTCTTTATTAGTAGTACAATCTGTTTTGTGCCTTTAGTCTTTTTCATACTTGAACTTCTATCCATGACAATCTAGTTATGTTTAAATGAGAAAGAGGTGGGACTTTATCCAGGATAAAAGAAAAAAAAACAGTGAACATGTTTATCAACCTTAATGTACATCATTAGTAAAACAGGCATTTCTTTCAAATAAGATAATAATTGAGCCTCAATTTATTTCTTCTCTGCCACAGAATTTTAATTGAAAAAATCTGTTATTGAATCTTTAGTTTATTTAATGACATCCTGTAAATTTTATATTCTTTAATCTGGTATGGGTTTCTTTTTTTTTCTTGTAAATTGATTTTTTTCCTTTTCTCCCCGAACAATATCTGTTAGCATTAACACTTTATGTGTGAAAATTGCATTAGCTTGTGAATGGTATACAATTGATTCATGCAATGAAGAACATATTTCATTAATTCTAATTGAAACATAGGCAGAGGGCTCATAAATGGTTTTTTATCTCATACATAATTACCGTATGTATATTGAAATTTTGAATGCAAATTTTTAGGATTAAAATACGATTTTCTGAAATGGCACATTTTTATTTTTATTTCCTTTTTTTCTTTTCTCTCTCATGCATGCTGCCTGGAAACTGTTTTTCTTGTTCTTAGCAGTAATAGGTAGGCAACAGGTGACCACCCAAAACCCACCCAGCCTCATGAGCACAGGTGATTATCAGTACAGGAAAGGAACTGCCATAAAAATGCAAACATTTTGACAGTTACTGGATTGTTATGTCATTTGTCTGCATGTTGAAACAAGTATGCTCTCTTTCTGATTTGTTTAATCGCATATTTCTTAATAATTTTACACTCTGCTAGCATAAGTGCAGTTTGAATATTTGCAGATAGCAGTTAAACAATACCTTTATCCAGAATGACACTCCATTGCCAAGCTAGCCTTAAAGTTTCAGATGTAATACTGGGAGCTAGTGATCTTCGGATTGTTTGTATGGATATTTTCCTAATAAACAAAAGGAATTGTTAGCAGTACTTCTTTTTAAAAAATAATAATAATAATTGAGAATCAAAAAAGGGTGTTGGAAAAAATGAAGCCAAAAATAAAGAAATAGAATAGTGTTAAATAACTTTTCAAATGGGTTGACATGATAAACATATTACACTAGTCAGGAAAACAAGCAGTTTAATTTTTAAGTTGACATACACAGCATGTTTAATATGGCTTCATGAACTTTCTCAAAATTTCATCTAATCCATGCACATAGAAGATAAGTATACAGTGTTTTCCAACAAAATGGAAACCAAGGAAGACTAAAATTATATATAATTGTGTGTATGTGTGTGTGTGTGTATGTATGTATGTATGTATGTGTGTGTGTGTGTGTATGTATATATGTATGTATGTATGTATGTATATATATATATATATATATATATATATATATATATATATATATATATATATATATATATATATATATATATATATATATATATATATATATAATTTTAGTCTTCCTTGATTTCCATTTTATGGGGAAACACTGTATCCTTATCTTACCTTGTATAGTAGCTGATTAAACATGACTTTGTTTCAGAATTTTGCTTTAAGTCATAATGCATTCTCTTAAGATGAGCATACAAAGATGAGCTTTCTTCAGTTAAATAAACAGAGCTTAAGTTTGCTATATTTAAAATGGTTCCAAGCACCAATATCTTTTAGCGTCCAGTTAATGAAAGCAAGCAAGTTATGTTAGCGTTATTTTATTCCAAATATAAGAATGTAGAAGATCTGTACTACATTCCCATTACTGACATCTTCAAGAATCAACATTCAGTTTCACTTTGTTGGACTCCCTTCATAATACAGGAGGATATTATGTTTTCTTTCCTCTTTCTGAAAAAGGAATACATGCAGTTGAATATCACAAAGTCAAGAAAGGGTTGTAGTATATTTGTCATTTATTCATATTAAGGAGAGTATTTTGTTTGGTAGACTTGCAAATCATGGAAAATTTCTTTATCACATTTTCTCAGTATGTTGAACCTTTGAGGAATTGCATGAAGAGTAAACTACAGTAGATCCACTGAATTCCAGGGACAAGCTAATAAAGCCAATATATACTAATCCAGTGAAAATATGGGCAAAATTTATCTTTCTGTTTTCCTTCAATATTCAATGTAACATGATTAGTATTATAGTACCTGTAATAATATCAAAATATTATTTGTAGTTGCACAAAATATGAGGACAGGTTTGGTGTAATAGTTACGGTTCCACACTCCAAAATAGTAGAATCATGATTTCTAGTCCAGCCTTAATCACTAAGCCAGCTGGTTGACTTTGAGTCAGTCATGCCTTCTCAACCCTAGGAAGAAGTCTAGGCAGTTTCTAGAAGAAAAGACTGACATGAATATAACCTAATCAAAATCAGAATTGTGATTATTACTATTACTATGACTTCTTATAACTATAACTTGGTTGCTTGTATCTTACAATTTATATTAAATCCTAGATGATTTAAGTTGTTTGCTTATTTAGTATCCTATGATTTTCACTAAGTGTTGTATTATGATTTATGATGATTTATATTTTTATGATGATTTTGATCATGATTTATGTATGTACATAGAGAGCTTATGCACCGGAAACAAGTTCCCTTTGTGTCCAATCACACTTGTCCAATAAATAATTCTATTCTATTCTATTCTGTGAGAAAGAAACTGTCAGATGGGAACATGGAAGGAAAACAGCTATTTTTCCCCCCTGGAAGCCTGGAAGAACTTAGCGTCTGACAATTACTAAATAGCAGTCCAGATTTGGAGTAGGAAGGCAAAGTGCTACTATACTATTTGTCTTTGGGTAGATTTTTAATGTTTCTTCTTGCTCTGCTCCTAAAAGCATTTGTTGTAAAATAGAAAAAGAACCCAGTAAATAGGACATCCATGAATCTCTCTGAGTGCATATTGAGGTAAAGCTGCATCAGACATCAGCACAACTTGTAATTTGCTAATGGCAATATGTATAGGAAATAATTGCCTCTAGATGAAAAGGAAGGCAGATTTACCCACTCCTCAATATATGAATAGCTCTATAACATCCAAAGTCTGTTCTTTTGAGTAATATTTAATTTACTGGTATTTGTTCTTTTGTATTATTAAAGCAATTATATTGTTTGCAAAATATTCTACTTTCATCTAGGTCAAATCTATTATTTGCTGTTGGTCTTTTCATTTACTTGGACACTATTCATTTGACAAGTTCCTACTTTGTTTTATTTTCATATAGTTTTGATGCATTTCTTGTTAGGTTAGATTGATGGATATTGTCTTTGCATAATCACTCCAAAATATATACTGAAATGTAGGTTTCTTTCATACCATGATCAAATTGTGGAAAGAACAATAGTTATATTCAGAATAATAAATACTTAAAATTTACATGCTTATTCAGTTTATATGAGAACCTTTTTTAACAAGACTAATCATGATTTTTTAAAAATGTTCTTGAGGTGCATTTTGAGAGTGTGCTTATTAACTTAATATAATTACAGTTATTGTTAAAAAATTTTACAAGGAAAATCAATGACATTAAGGCTAATTCCACAAGGACAATTGTTTTTCTTTTCCACTACCATCCTAGACATACATAGACACATAAATAAAGTGGAAGTAATTCATTCATAATCATTGAACTGAAACTTTTCTTAATATTAAGTTTCAGTTATATATATTTAAAAAACATTTGAAACAATCATCAGAAGATTCAAAAATGGCAAACACTTTACATGAATATATTTGAAGATGACCCAGACAATATTTCCCTTATTATATAACATAGGACAAATGAAAAGGGTAGTTTTCAGTAAAATCACTTATCCAGAAGGGCTATAAATTTTTCATAGGGTTTTATTCAGTTGAAAAGTCACCTGTATGAAGAAATAAAAAAGCATTGCAATGAAGGAATATTACATTTTTATTCCAAAAGATCATAGTTGCATTATCTCCATCAATCTTATTCTACAACAATGATTGTGTGAGATAATCTGGACTGAAATCACCGGCCCAAATTTAATTATTATTAAAACATATTTGTTGTATTTTTATTTATATTTACTTATTTTATTTATATGTATACGTACACAGATTTATACAATATGTATATAAACACAAACACATGCACATGCACATATATTCAAGAGATGAAAAGGTATAGTATCTCAGAAGAAAAGATACAAACAAGTTTGAAGATCCCTTATTGTAAAAAAAAAACAAAAAACCTAGCAGGATGGATTAAAACAGGTGACCTAAGCCATTTGGCACTGGGCTGCACATTTGGAATGCTGAGTATGTGCTGTTGATACTTTTACAAAACAGTTATGGGAGGAGCTTGGTCATTTACAAAATGGCTGCCCTAGGGGACACAATTAATTGTGAAGCATTGATTAATGGAATTCTACTTGCCATCATTCCTAGCATTCCTTCTGCAGAATATTCACTACTGTTCTTGATGAATTATGTTTTTTCTAGATGGAGTTGCATGTTTCCAAGCAAACAAAATTAGTTGCAATTGTTTCTAAATACATATATTTAGAAATAAATGTAAGGCTTGAGGTTTGCACTTTTCTTTGTAGCATGCAGTCCATGCAGATACTGTTTAATTAAATGTGTGTTTTTAATATGGCAAAACTCATATGGGAAAGTGGTTGGTACTAAAGGAAGTATCTATATATATATATTTTCAGTGCATTATTCTCATCAGATTTGGGTTCCTTACATACATGTTTCCACATCTGTAATCACCAATTTAATGCCCCATAGATATATATATATATATATCCTGTAAACCCAAATATGGGAGGAAGGAATCATTCTTTCCTTTTGCTTGTTTCAGCTCAACCCAGAGCCATCCAGCAAGCACAAATATATATATGTTGTTTAAAATTGTTGACAAAGAAATAAGGGAATTTCTGATATAGCTATTTCGAGTTTCTTAACTCTCTTCAGTCAGACTCACCCTTCTGGGATTCGAACCTGGGCAGTCTGCATGCTAAGCAGATGCTTTAACCTATTGAGCCACAAGTTCTCTCCCGCTTTGTCAGTAGTCAGGGAGTAAGGATATGTGTCAAGTGTTTATTTTTTAGATTGCACCCTGTAAACCCAAATATGGGAGGAAGGAATCATTCTTTCCTTTTGCTTGTTTCAGCTCAACCCAGAGCCATCCAGCAAGCACAAATATATATATGTTGTTTAAAATTGTTGACAAAGAAATAAGGGAATTTCTGATATAGCTATTTCGAGTTTCTTAACTCTCTTCAGTCAGACTCACCCTTCTGGGATTCGAACCTGGGCAGTCTGCATGCTAAGCAGATGCTTTAACCTATTGAGCCACAAGTTCTCTCCCGCTTTGTCAGTAGTCAGGGAGTAAGGATATGTGTCAAGTGTTTATTTTTTAGATTGCACCCTGTAAACCCAAATATGGGAGGAAGGAATCATTCTTTCCTTTTGCTTGTTTCAGCTCAACCCAGAGCCATCCAGCAAGCACAAATATATATATGTTGTTTAAAATTGTTGACAAAGAAATAAGGGAATTTCTGATATAGCTATTTCGAGTTTCTTAACTCTCTTCAGTCAGACTCACCCTTCCGGGATTTGAACCTGGGCAGTCTGCATGCTAAGCAGATGCTTTAACCTATTGAGCCACAAGTTGTCTCCCACTTTGTCAGTAGTCAGGGAGTAAGGATATGTGTCAAGTGTTTATTTTTTAGATTGCACCCTGTAAACCCAAATATGGGAGGAAGGAATCATTCTTTCCTTTTGCTTGTTTCAGCTCAACCCAGAGCCATCTTGCAAGCACAAAAATATATATTTTGTTTAAAATTGTTGACAAAGAAATAAGGGATTTCTGATATAGCCATTTCGAGTTTCTTAACTCTCTTCAGTCAGAACTCACCCTTCCGGGATTCGAACCTGGGCAGTCTGCATGCTAAGCAGATGCTTTAACCTATTGAGCCACAAGTTCTCTCCCGCTTTATCAGTAGTCAGGGAGTAAGGATATGTGTCAAGTGTTTATTTTTTAGATTGCACCCTGTAAACCCAAATATGGGAGGAAGGAATCATTCTTTCCTTTTGCTTGTTTCAGCTCAACCCAGAGCCATCTTGCAAGCACAAATATATATATGTTGTTTAAAATTGTTGACAAAGAAATAAGGGATTTCTGATATAGCCATTTCGAGTTTCTTAACTCTCTTCAGTCAGAACTCACCCTTCCGGGATTCGAACCTGGGCAGTCTGCATGCTAAGCAGATGCTTTAACCTATTGAGCCACAAGTTCTCTCCCGCTTTATCAGTAGTCAGGGAGTAAGGATATGTGTCAAGTGTTTATTTTTTAGATTGCACCCTGTAAACCCAAATATGGGAGGAAGGAATCATTCTTTCCTTTTGCTTGTTTCAGCTCAACCCAGAGCCATCTTGCAAGCACAAATATATATATGTTGTTTAAAATTGTTGACAAAGAAATAAGGGATTTCTGATATAGCCATTTCGAGTTTCTTAACTCTCTTCAGTCAGAACTCACCCTTCCGGGATTCGAACCTGGGCAGTCTGCATGCTAAGCAGATGCTTTAACCTATTGAGCCACAAGTTGTCTCCCACTTTGTCAGTAGTCAGGGAGTAAGGATATGTGTCAAGTGTTTATTTTTTAGATTGCACCCTGTAAACCCAAATATGGGAGGAAGGAATCATTCTTTCCTTTTGCTTGTTTCAGCTCAACCCAGAGCCATCTTGCAAGCACAAATATATATATGTTGTTTAAAATTGTTGACAAAGAAATAAGGGATTTCTGATATAGCCATTTCGAGTTTCTTAACTCTCTTCAGTCAGAACTCACCCTTCCGGGATTCGAACCTGGGCAGTCTGCATGCTAAGCAGATGCTTTAACCTATTGAGCCACAAGTTCTCTCCCGCTTTGTCAGTAGTCAGGGAGTAAGGATATGTGTCAAGTGTTTATTTTTTAGATTGCACCCTGTAAACCCAAATATGGGAGGAAGGAATCATTCTTTCCTTTTGCTTGTTTCAGCTCAACCCAGAGCCATCTTGCAAGCACAAATATATATATATGTTGTTTAAAATTGTTGACAAAGAAATAAGGGATTTCTGATATAGCCATTTCGAGTTTCTTAACTCTCTTCAGTCAGAACTCACCCTTCTGGGATACGAACCTGGGCAGTCTGCATGCTAAGCAGATGCTTTAACCTATTGAGCCACAAGTTCTCTCCCGCTTTATCAGTAGTCAGGGAGTAAGGATATGTGTCAAGTGTTTATTTTTTAGATTGCACCCTGTAAACCCAAATATGGGAGGAAGGAATCATTCTTTTCTTTTGCTTGTTTCAGCTCAACCCAGAGCCATCTTGCAAGCACAAATATATATATGTTGTTTAAAATTGTTGACAAAGAAATAAGGGATTTCTGATATAGCCATTTCGAGTTTCTTAACTCTCTTCAGTCAGAACTCACCCTTCCGGGATTCGAACCTGGGCAGTCTGCATGCTAAGCAGATGCTTTAACCTATTGAGCCACAAGTTCTCTCCCGCTTTGTCAGTAGTCAGGGAGTAAGGATATGTGTCAAGTGTTTATTTTTTAGATTGCACCCTGTAAACCCAAATATGGGAGGAAGGAATCATTCTTTCCTTTTGCTTGTTTCAGCTCAACCCAGAGCCATCTTGCAAGCACAAATATATATATGTTGTTTAAAATTGTTGACAAAGAAATAAGGGATTTCTGATATAGCCATTTCGAGTTTCTTAACTCTCTTCAGTCAGAACTCACCCTTCCGGGATTCGAACCTGGGCAGTCTGCATGCTAAGCAGATGCTTTAACCTATTGAGCCACAAGTTCTCTCCTGCTTTGTCAGTAGTCAGGGAGTAAGGATATGTGTCAAGTGTTTATTTTTTAGATTGCACCCTGTAAACCCAAATATGGGAGGAAGGAATCATTCTTTCCTTTTGCTTGTTTCAGCTCAACCCAGAGCCATCTTGCAAGCACAAATATATATATGTTGTTTAAAATTGTTGACAAAGAAATAAGGGATTTCTGATATAGCCATTTCGAGTTTCTTAACTCTCTTCAGTCAGAACTCACCCTTCCGGGATTCGAACCTGGGCAGTCTGCATGCTAAGCAGATGCTTTAACCTATTGAGCCACAAGTTGACAGGGTGCAATCTAAAAAATAAACACTTGACACATATCCTTACTCCCTGACTACTGACAAAGCGGGAGAGAACTTGTGGCTCAATAGGTTAAAGCATCTGCTTAGCATGCAGACTGCCCAGGTTCGAATCCCGGAAGGGTGAGTTCTGACTGAAGAGAGTTAAGAAACTCGAAATGGCTATATCAGAAATCCCTTATTTCTTTGTCAACAATTTTAAACAACATATATATATTTGTGCTTGCAAGATGTGCAATCTAAAAAAAAAAGAAACACTTGACATATATATATATTTTGACATATATATATAATTTTTAGAAAACTAAAGCATCAATTGAAGTATAAGGAAGTATAAGAAACTGGAAGTATAAGAATCTTGTGCTCAATTTTCTCACCACATGACTCTGTTCCTGAAGAAATCTGGGATAGTAAATGTTAACAAAAAAGCAATATTCTGACACAAAGTCTTCTACAATTAAATTTATTGAACAGGAAAAGGATTAGATTACCAAAATCTTGACAACTGGATGCTTTCAATTTAGTTTATCAGTTTTCAGTTTATTTCTAAATTCATTAGAGTAGGCATTTCTAATTGTCTTCATTAAAACTGACTGATGAATAGAGGAGGTGGCTAATCATTTTTCTGATAATGGAGGAGCTACACAGATATTGAGCTCATAATTTTTTGCAAACTATTATTCATTTTATTGGGTTCTGAGAAGCCTAAATCTTGCTTTCCTCATAAGGGACTTTTGTGGCAAAGTTAGCAGTTGTTCACTCCTGGAAAGATTAGAATCAATTAACCCCTAATCTTTAAATGATGAAACAGAGCTTACTGTACAATTGAACACACATATAGATATTTACAGACACATCACCCACTCAGACATACGCATTCACATGCTACACACTTTGCATTTTATTAACTTGTTTTCTCCATGAAAGAGTTTCATTGTACAAGAAGCAATAGCTATCTTCTCAAAAGGTTTAGTTAAATGAGCTAATCCTATGAAATTCATTTCACATTTTTGTAGATTAAATTCTCAACGTAAGGCTACTGAAGCTCCAGTTGTGAAAAGACATCGACATGAAGAGAGAAAGAGGTTGAAAGCTCCAGAGCAGAATGGGACAACTTACCACAGCCAACTCACTGCAGCCAATTTGCCATGGCCAACTTGCCACAGCCAGCTCACCGCGGCCAACTCACCACTGGACAACATGCTGTGGGACAATTTAACAATTCTATTTAATTAATTTTTGCCATTCACATTTCATTCTGTCCTTCCTTTTACATCCTTTCTTTAATGATTCTATTCCACAGTTTCTTTGATATTAATGTAACTCTTGTGCAGTGAGTTGGCCATGGCAAGTTGACTGTGGTGAATTGATCATGGCAAGTTGGCCATGGTGATTTGGCCGTGGTGAGTTGATGATGGTGAGTTGGCAATGATGAGTTGGCCATGGCGAGTTAACGATGGTGAGTTGGCTGTGGTGAGTTGGCCATGCTGAGTTCACCATAGTGAGTTAGCCATGACGAGTTGGCCCCAGCATCTTGACAAAACAAGAAGAAAATGTTTTGTAAGAATCACTTGTTAGCTTGGTATGTTAGATTGACATGTTTTGAGGTTTTTATTGATATCAATTATAAATATAAATCTTGCCCCCTCACTTCCTCAAGCTATATCACAACTTTTATGGAGTGATATAATTAGTGACATGAAGAAAGGAACACTTTTTGCTAGATTCCAGAAAAGATTCCATGTTATAACAAAGCATTATACTATACATCAAGATTGTGTAATACTTTTGGTTTTCAAAGCTACTTTGAAGATTGTCTTTTCTCCATATTGTTTTATAGCTAGATAGGAAAGCTGTTTGAACTTGGAAAAAGATGGAGTTGCTTTAAGCCATTGATGACATTGGCTTCATGATCACTTCTGCATGCTCTGAAACACCTTTTTCTTTATCTCTAGTGCACAGCTAGGGGCATTCAGAGCCAAGAGAAAAAATAGAAACCCAATGAAATGAATCAGTTATAAATGTAGCTTTTAAAAAATGAAAAATCCATGATAAAATTGTTCCAATATGAACAATTTTAAAACTCTACCTTCTATTGACACCATGATGAAGATTTTTGTATGGAATTATTAAATATTATATACAAACATTATTTTGTCAATGTTAAATGCAGCTATTGATATACTGTGGCATTTGGTATGATACACATCTTCTCCAGATGACAGGAGAACTTGGATAATTTATGTGTAACTTCTTAGTAATTTATCTATGGCAATAGCTATTGGAGACTGTAGATAATAGAAAATTAATTCTATAAATTATTATGGACTATTTGTATCATACTCTGTACTCCTGCCATTATCTTACTTGTCCCTGATAGTTTGGAAGGTGAATCATTAGGAAAGTCATATGAAAGCCTATCTAAGTTCCTCGGCCTTGCCACTCTACTTTATTTATGTTTTATTGATCATGTGCCATCAGGTCAGTGTCAAGTCTTAGATAGATTATAACTATGATCATCTGTCCTTAACCTGGTCTTTCAAATATTCCAAGTCTTTCTTTACCAATTGCCACTAAATCCGTGCACCTTGTGCTGGTCATCCTCTTCTTCTCTTTCTACTTTATAGTAGAGTAAAATGTTACCATAAAATATTATAGCAAATTAGTCCTCATTTTATTTAATTAAAAGAGCTGAATTGATGTGGAGGAGATTTGACTGTTGCTCTGAATTTGATTTCCCCATCCAACTCTTTGCAGAATAAATAAATGTTTATTGTAGATTGGCAAAGAAGTTCAAGAAAGTGGCATTGTGCCATAGATATTTAATTGCTGAGATTGTAATTTGTTGAAAGTCTCTTGGTTGTGGCTTATAAATAAATAAACAAATACTATAGTCAATCATTTATTTAGATAATACACATCAAATTACTTTAATAGGAACTGAATTTTTGTTAATCAAGACATAAATATACACAGGCCCACACACATGCACAGACACACTAGCACACAGAGATACAGATATGCATACCCACACACTTCTACAAATACAAGCAGTGAAAACCAGGTAGAATTTCACTGTACTCTGAAATGAAACACACAACCTATCTTGCACTAATTGTTTATCTAGTAGCCACTGAGATTCAACTTCTTATATTTATTCCCCCAATTTCTTTATACAGAGACTGTGTGTACCTTGCAATAAGCAATGTAGCTTCATGCACATATTGAATAATGTTCTTTGACTATAACCAGACAGTTGAAAATTCTTCAAAATCTTCTGCTTAGGATCAGTCTATACTCTTAGCAAACTGTATTCTCCAAATGCAGCCTGCTTCACTTGATTTTGTTTGCGTGCCTCCAGAGATTGAAGAGCCAATTTTACCAATTTCATTTGAGTGTTTTCTGGTTTATTGGAAGCCCTTAAGGGCATGAGAAATACCACTGCTATTACAGTATGTTTTTGGACAATTGCAGCAGTTGAATGACATAGATCCTATTCAGATACTCCCTTAATTACCACATGCTGGAGGCAGTAATCCATAAAGTATAAGCTCTTAAAATGCTGTTCTACTAGTCATTGGGGATACTGGACAGAGCACAACAGTTATTGAAATTTCTGGCAGCTAGGCATATTATCCTGGTTTGCTTCATTTAGTAAATGAAACAAAAATATTATTGCTGTCTGTAAATGAGGGTTGCATATTTAGAATAACTATTGATGTTGTAAAATATGAGCAGAGCTATATTCACACTTTGAAATTTTCCCACTTTTCAGTTATGAAGCTTTGGCAATTAAAATGGTATTATGCTGTTGGTGGTGTAGCCAGGTCTATTACCAAAGCTCCAGGAATATGAGACAAAGGGTCTTCTCAATTAATCTTAATAGTCCTGTGTAAGATATATAATAATCCTGTATAACTAAATCTTCTTATAAAGAATTGGTAAGTTTATTCTACTAGTTAAGGCACCAGGTTAGAAAGTGGGAGATTGTGAATTCAAGTCCCATCTTAACCATGAAAGCCAGCAGGATGACCTTGGGCCACTCATTCTCTCTCAGCACAGCTTACCTCACAGAATTAATGTTGTGAGAAAAGTAGAAGGTGTGTTCATCATTTTGAGATATTTGTAAAAGTAATAAAGGCAGGGTACAAACACATAAAAATATAATAATTTTAAATACATACTTGAATGAATGTTTACCCATTTTTTTTCACTTGACATACTTTTCCGAGATCTGACATCTTCATTAGACATAAAGAAGTGATTGATTGAATAACAGCACAACCCACATTCCCCTACCTTGCCCTGTCCTTCCTACTTGTAATTGAAGATAAATGGTTGCTTTTATTTATAGATAGATAGATAGATAGATAGATAGATAGATAGATAGATAGATAGATAGATAGATAGATAGATAGATAGATAGATAGATATGATTGTAAGCTTCCCAGAGTTACCCTGTGGTAAGATAGGCAGCCAATAAAATTTATAAATAAATAAATGATCACATGCTATTTGATAATGCATGATAAATTTACTGAAATGGGGTTATGTTTGCCATTTAGTCTGTTACACTACTGAGTCTCCACATACTTTGGAAGGGAGAAACTATTTTTGTCATATTTGGAGCAAAGATAAATCTTTTTATTATGGTCAAATACAGGTTAGGCTTTTTGTTGCATTTAAACAGTTGTTGAAATCTGATTAACCTAGGATTTTTCAACAATGCTTTTATTTTCTCCTTTTCTACAACTTCTTAAGGAGCTTCTACACAGAATTCTAATGTGGTGGAACCAGAAAAACAGGTTGATAATACAGTGAAAATGGCTGGAGTTATAGCTGGTCTTCTGATGTTTGTTATTATCCTTTTGGGAGCAATGCTTACAATCAAAAGGAGGTATGTTTCTAAGATCTTTACATTGCCTTGATTTGGGAATGTTTATTATTGCTGTTATCTTTTGTTTAAATATTTAGCCTTTATTGGTTCATATTTTATGCTCATTTGGGGGTGCAAAGAGGCAGTTTAGAAGTTTTTCCTCTTTTCATGGTATTTTTTATACACGGGCCGTGAAACACGGCTAAATAAATGTATGGGGATTACTTAGTCTGATTATATGTTGTGTGGCTGTATGAATGTATATTTTTCTTCAGCCATTTGATGGAATAATGAATTGTGATTTACTTATTACTGGCTTGGTGAGTGTGGGAAACATGTAGAACTTTTTGATATTCATTTACTATGGGGATAAATATATGAATGTTTAAATATATAAAAATCAATTTTAAGTCCTGAGTTCTCAATACATTTTGTCATATTCATAGTATAGATTTTTGTTGTTTATAAACTCATTCTTTCTCCCAGAAAAATCTGGGATTTGTAATTCTGCCAAACTGGGAAAGAAAAAGTAATCTATAACAAAATACGTATATATATTATCACTTAATTACACTTCCCAAGATTCTTTGATTGAAGATATAATTACTAAAATATTATTCCAATAATAATAATAATAATAATAATAATAATAATAATAATAATAATAATAATAATTGGTTTATCCAGGACAGCTTGTATTACCTGAGCAAGTCATTTCACTTAGCTTCAAAAAGCAAAGTAGGTCCTCACAGGTTGATTATACTTCCACTCCCTCAAATGATCAATGGTGTACAGATATGTACACAATTTTATTAATATTAAATGTTTGAAATTTTCAAACTGAAACAATTCATTAGAACAGCATTATATTCAAATTGTGTATGTTGGTACATGTGTGTTTGTTTGTGTGTGTGTGTGTGTGTACTTGAAGAGTGATAAATATGCAGCTTTTGTGTTACAATGTTGCTTGTCTGCTATTGTTATTACAAGCTATGAAATGTATGAGATGCTTCAAAAAATTCCCTTTCTATTCTTTTTTTAAGGAGCGGTGCAATAGATCCAAGGTGATTATTAATCTGCTAAGTGTGGCTTGATTGTGCATGCTCAATGACAGCCATTTCCTCTGGACCATCCACTCAGATGGACAAAATTATTAAAATTTGCTTGAGAAAGAAAGGCTGTATGAGGATTTGTTTCGGTTTATATGACCACCACTTTATGAAGTTGTTGCTGGCATGTATTAGGAAAAAAAAGTTTTGAAGTAGACCATCTTTTTTGCATCTGTATATGCTTTCTATGTGAACCACTGGCTATCACACTTTGAACCAGCATGGCATGTTGAGTTTCTTTGTTCTCATTTTATGATCACCATGCCTATTACATACTGTGAATTAGTCATTCAGTTAACCTGGCAGTTTCTAGCATCAAGGAAGCAGTTTTGTATTGGTTTTATACAAAATCTACTTGTATTTCAGCATAGTTAAAGAAAGCCATAATATACCAATCTGAGCCTATGATAGTCATGGGAATCTGCTCATACAAATAATTTTTTTCTTTTTTTAGTTATGTATAACAGAACTCCTTTAATTTTAGAACTACAGTACAGGTTTCGATATCTGTGCTGTAATTATGGATAAGTATAATTTATTGTATGTTCTACAATAAATGGCACCAAGGGGTGGGATGCTTAACACATTTTTCCTGTTTCTTAAAAATATTTTCTTAGAGTAAAAGCTATGTTATAGAAAGGCAAGCAGTCCATCAAAAAGCATACATAAAATAAATTCTACTACACTAAACACCAGTTCCCATTTGTCTCTATAAATCCTGAGGATGCTTACAAGCAGCAATCTACAAATATAGCCTATTAGAACTCTTAATAAAAATATATTCTGCATATATTTTTTGCAACTGTATTTAAATTCAGTTCAATGAATTAAATACTATACACTTTTCCATCTCTTTTGCAGTTTCTCTTGCTGAAAATGGGTGGGGGGGAGGAATAGCCCTCTGTAGGGGTATATAAAATGACTGAATTTGAACACTCTCTAATTTTGAACCATTTCATTTTTATTCAAACATTATTTAATATGTAAACCAGCTGTCTGACAGCCAAACCAACTGTTGGGTTGTTTTGGAAGGGTTTTATACTTGACATAGATAGAGTAGTTTGCACACAAAGCTCTTCAAAATGAGATATTTGCTCTTGCTCTTTGGATTGAAAACAGTTTGAACTTACATGATGCCATACATCTGTAGCTTCTTGCATTAAATGAAAGCAAATTAGAAAACTTTATACAACTAAGCTAAATTTGTGGGCATTTGCTCATAGACTTGCTTTCCTCTCCACTAATTCCATTAAAGTATAATTGAAAAAGTAACTGGAATAAAAATAATACATGTTTTTTTTATAAACAAATGATTTTGTATGGAACTATATTCTACCTTTATTTATTTATGAGCAAACATTAATTACATTTCACTATGCTGCTATTTATGATCTAATTGTTTTAAAGTATACTTATAGGAAATTTAATATAATAGTTCTGGAATGGAAGGCAAAAAGGAATTTATATATTTTCTTCCTCAAATTATTTATCTTTTTACTAAGTGTAACCAGACTGTTTTCAGATATCAAAAACATGTGTGAGGTGTAAACTGCAATTTTTACAAATACAGCAAATAAAACAATAGCAATTGCTGTTAATTAATATTATCACAGAAATGCTGAAACTTCATTTTGATCAATGTTCCCTGGTAAACTTAATGACATGTCAAAGTATAACAATTATTGGATATGCAAAGATAACTTTGCATATAAATGTATTGGTATTGAGTCCAGTTGTAGAGGCCACACTGGAAGAAAGATTTAGAAAAATTGGGATTGTTTCCAGAAAAAGCAATGAGGATAACCAGGGAACTAGGAACCAAATTTTATAAATGAGTTTGAAGGACCTATAGCTATGTTTAGCCAAAGGGATATAGGATATATGATAGCATGTTGTAATATTTGAACAAGTCCATTAGACAAGGTTCTAATTTCATCCAATTAATTATCAGACCTAATAACATCCATATTATTAGATAGAACACATCATCTTATTAAAATAATATTCAATTCATTATTAGTTCAATCCCAATCTAGAACACCTCTTCAGTTTTCTTCATTCCATTATATAATAATTTTCATACATGTTTTATTATTCCAAACATACATTCTTACTTTATTTAATATATATATTCTAATAATCACCCATTTTTCTTACTTCTAACACAAGAGCTTAATCCTTAGATCAATCCATAATTCTAAAATGCCTTAAATCCAGTATATGTAATTTTAAGTTTCTCTTTTCAGTCTTATTCTGGGCTTCTTTTTCTGCCAAGCAGGTTTTCACAACAACACTTCCTTTCTAACTGATGGGTCTCTCTTTGTTGCTTGTGATGCCATTTGAGGCAGTAATAAGCCTCCTATCCTCTGCATTGGACCTCTATTTTTCTTATTCTTGAAGCCTTGGTGCTTTAAAGGTTCAAATCTCAGTCTTTGCTTTTTCTGATCCTCAAAAATACAGATAAGATGCTTGTAAGGTGAAATAGGTTCCTCTGTATCCTCCCTGAAGTCATCTTTTAGTGTATTTTGTTTTGTAGAATAGTCAGATGTAGTCAAAAAGTCACTTTTAGGATTTAAGGAGGAATTTCTGGTTCTTAGTTCTGTAGTAATTTCTTTTGTTGGAGCAAATTCCTCTTTAATCTCCCTTAATTCCTCTTCTGGTAGGTTTTGGTTTGTAGAATAAACAGAGGTGATCTGAAAGTCAGTTTGAGAGTTTGGGGTAGAGTTGACTCTTCATTCTGTAATAATCCCTTTCCTTATAGCACATATTTCTTCAGTAACCTCGTAAATCTTTTCCAGTATAAGCTTGCAATTTAAGTGAGAGTAAAGTTTCTCCAATTTAAAAGTGGTTAAAGAAAATCCTTTCTTTATTTTATTTTTTTTAATGAAAGCTGTAATTAAACAGTGTCCACCCCTTCAATTCCCACAGCTGAATCAGGTTATCTTTTCCAGGAATAGTTTGAAGGTCAGATCCTTCTCTCCAAAGACTAATCCACAGTTGCAATATTAATTTTTCACCACTAGATATCCTCAGTAAATAAAAATACTTTTCCAGACACCATTTTCTCCCCTTTTTCTATCTTTTAAAGGAAAGAGTGGAGAAAGAAATAATCTTCCAATATTAACTACTAATACAATTCGAAAAAGCGTTGTTTTTTTCTGTATCCCAAAATAAATAAAAATAAAATGTAGTCTTTAAAGATTCTTTGTTCTCAGCATCTTTCTTCTCACACAAACAGAAGCTGCTTTTTCCAAACGGGGAAATAATTCCAACCAAGTTTTTACAAGCAGTAAAAAAAGCCAAAAGAGGGAAAAGAGAGGGGCAAAAAGGGTCTCACCCGGATCCTCTGCGGTGAGTCTAATTACGCTTAGCTGTAATTGTGACTTCGGCTGGTGCAGCAGGATAATCGGCCATCTTGCAGGATGATCGTTGCTCCATCGGCCCTAAGGAAATAGCTGGAGCCAAGGGAGAAGCTGACACTTTCCCACAATCACCAGCAAGCCATCTTCTCAGTAGTCACCCCTCCAGGGCAGATTTCGACCCCCTAAGAGGTCTACCGAAGCAGAAAACAAGTCCCCAGATGCGACCGGTGTCACCGCATACTGGAACTGTAGTTAGTAAATTTCTAACCTACTATAAAAACTAATCTCAGAAAATGAAGGATTGCCAGAAAGGTAAAGCTTGCACCCAGGAATTTAATATATACCATATGAAGATCATTAGTATTTGTGTACAAACACATTTTGGGGGTTTTATAAACTTTGTACACAATCAATTTTCAAGCAATAAGAAAACAGCAATAGGGGCCCAGCAGCTTTAACAAAGAGGATTTTGGTTCAATTGTCTTTTGCATTTACAAAATAGAAGCAAACTAGAAACAGACATTAAACAGGACTATCTTGTCAACAAAATCTGTTGGTGCCCTGAAGTTACTTTTATGCCTTCATCTAATCAAGTAGGTCAGAAGTTGTACAATAATTGGATCACAATGGAAAGTATTGTCATATTGAGAGACATATGGTTTGCAAAAACCCATAATGCTTTGGAATGAGAAGCAAATTAAAAAAAAACCATTGGTGAGTTGGAATACCTGGGGAATAAATGAATTGAGTCTTCAAAAACCCAGTGCTCACAAATAATTAAATAAATAATAAGATGGAGATTACAAAAACAAGCATTATGTATCCTAGCCATTCAGAATCCAGCCTTCAAGAAAATTAGTAGTCTTTCAGCCCACCGAGCAACAAGGACAAGATTCTCTGTCTTTTAAAGCAATGAGGCAGAAAAATAGTAATTTAATTAGACAAACTCGAGGCATTACCTTCAGATATCAGAGCGGCATCTGTTCATGGCCTAAGGCATTATGGCTGATCAGCAACAGACACAATTCATTTAATTTTCCTTATGCATTTTACTAACCAAAGGGGTGAATGATACCAGTGCAGAAGGTAAGGAGAAAACATTTTGGAATTAAATAGCAACAAAATTGCCAGAAGAAATTAGAGATGGATAAATAGTCAAAAGATTTTATCTAACTGACATAAACACAAAATCAAACTGAGATGCTTTTGAAAAGTTTAATTAAAATGATTCTGTGTTGAATATAAGCACCTCAGATTAATTTGACTATATTCAGGCATAATAAATAATAATAATAATAATAACAACAACAACAACAACAACAACAACAACAGCAATACAGTTGGAAGGGACCTTGGAGGTCATCAAGTCCAACCCCCTGCTCAGGCAGGAAACCCTATACCATTTCAAACAAATGGCTGTCCAATCTCTTAAAGACTTCCAGTGTTTGAGCATTTACCGCCTTTGGAGGCAGGTTGTTCCACTGATTAATTGTTCTAACTGTCAGGAAGTTTTTCCTTAGTTCTAGGTTGCTTCTCTCTTTGGTTAGTTTCCATTCATTGTTTCTTGTCTTGCCTTCAGGTGCTTTGGAAAATAGCTTGACTCCCTCTTCTTTGTGGCAACCCCTGGTATATTGGAACACTGCTATCATGTCACCCTTAATCCTTCTCTTCATTAAACTGGACATACCCAGTTCCAGCAACCGTTCCTTATAGCCTCCAGTCCCCTAATAATCTTTGTTGCTCTTCTCTGTACTCTTTCTAAAATCTCAACATCTTTTTTACATTGTATTGACCAAAACTGGATGCAATATTTCCAGTGGGGCCTTACCAAGGCATTGTAAAGTGGTATTAACACTTCATGTGATATTGATTCTAACCCTCTATTAATGCAGCCTAGCACTGTGTTGGCTTTTTTTGGCAGCTGCAGCACACTGCTGGCTCATATTTAAGTGATTGTCCACTAGGACTCTGAGATCCCTCTCACAGTTACTACTATTGAGCAAAATATCTCCTAAACTATACCTGTGCATTTGGTTTTTCTTACCTAAATGTAGAACCTTACTTTTTTCACCACTGAATTTCATTTTGTTAGATAATGCCCAATGTTCAAGTCTGTCCAGATCCTTCTATATCTTAAGCCTGTCCTCTGGAGTGTTGGCTATTTCTGCCAGCTTGGTGTCATCTGCAAATTTGATGAGTTCCCCATCTATCCCCTCATCCAAATCATTGATGAAGATGTTGAAGAGCACTGGCCCACTGTTCTACTACATGGTTCAGTAAAATAGCCATTAATATTCATTCATTCATTTAATGATGGTAAAAATGTACAACAACCTTGCTAAAAGTGACTTACAACACACCCTTGAAATTGTGACCCTCACACCACCTATAGACACAGGATCACAGTTAGAGTGCTTGACATCTGGCTTGCATTTACAATGGCTATATCTTGAGGTTATGTGATCACAATTTGAAACCTTCTCTGCTGGCTTCCAACAATCAAAGTTAATGGGGGAAGCTAGATTTGCTTAATAAGTTAGTAACAATGATAATAAAATTGGGCCTAGTCATCTAATGACTTGCTTTACAACTGCACTGATTTACAATGGAAATTTGGATCCCAATTATGGTCATAAGTTAGAATAGAATAGAGCTGGTAGGAACCTTAGAGGTCTTCTAGTCCAGCCCCCCCTACTCAACCAGGACAACCTATACCATCTCCGACAAGTGACTATCCAGTCTCTTCTTAAAAACCTCCAGTGATGGAGTGCCCATGATTTCTGAAGACAAGCTGTTCCACTGGTTAATTGTCCTCACTGTCAGGAAGTTTCTCCTTAATTCCAGGTTAATTGTCTCTTTTGCTTTGGAGAATAATGTGGCAGCCCCTCAGATACTGGAACACTGCTATCATATCACCCCTATTTCTTCTTTTCTTTAGATTAGCCAAACCCAAGTCCTGCAGCCATTCTTCATATGTTTTAATCTCCAGGCCTTTGATCATTTTAGTTGCTCTTCTCTGAACTTTTTCCAAGGTCTCAACATTTTTTCTGTAGTATGGTGACCAAAATTGACTGCAGTATTCCAGGTGTGGTCTTACTAGGGTTTTATAAAGTGATACTAATACTTCGCGTGATCTTGATTCTATGCCTCTGTTTATACAACCCAGTATTGTAATAGCTTTTTTGGCTGGTGCTACACACTGCTGGCTCATGGTCAAGTGATCATCCACTAGGACTCCAAGGTCCCTTTCGCAGTTGCTGTTTTTTGAGCCAAGTCTTGCCTAATCTGTACTTAAACCATTGATTTTTCCTGCCTAAATGTAAAACTTTGCTTTTCTCCACATTAAAACTCATTTTGTTGGATAAGGTCCATTGTTCAAGTTTGTCAACATATTTTTGGATCCTCAGCTTGTCTTCTGGAGTGTTGGATATTTTTGCCAGTGTAGTGTCATCTGCAAATTTGATTAGTTCCCCTTCTATTCCCTCATCTAAGCCATTAATTAAGACAGAGCCTTGTGGTACCCCACTGCTTACTTCTCTCCATGTGGATGTAGTACCATTGATGACTTCTCACTGAGTATGGTTTGTCAGCCAGCTACAGATCCATCTGATGGTGTCGTTGTCTATCCCACCTTTTTCAAGCTTACTGCGCAGCAGGTTGTGGTCTACTCTGAGGCCTACCCGTAGAGAAGATCTGCCAATGTGTTTAAAAAGATCCTTCCTTCTCTATTTATCTATTGGTTTCAGGTTCAAAAGATAGACACACGCTACCTCTTACACATTCTTCCATTACCAAAATATTTCTGAAAGGGAAACTAGTGCCACATTCTAATCAAATTCTGTGTTTCCTAATTAAAAAATGGAAGAGGCTGCAACCATGGCACCTAGTGATAAGTGGAAAAAATAATCCTGTTTTGTTTAGTGGTCTACTTTTTTTTAGTCCAATAATTATTGGTCTAATTTTTAATTAGCAGTACCTGGAAAAATCAAAACATTGAGCTTAGAAGTAAATGAAGGCAGGACTTTCAAAACTTGAAGTTTCTTCTCTATGTCTTAATTTACAATTTACCCACTACCATCCTATTTTATTTTATTTTTTAATGCTTGGTGTGATTCCAGGAATTCTGGCCTTTGAAAATAGGGGCTTCTCTCCTAGAATTTCTTGGACTGGCTATGTAGCCACAAATTTTCTCAGGTCACATGGCCTGTCATAGAAGCTGTAGGAACAAAACCTATTTCTTTTGTCTATTCAAACTTAAGAAAAATTTTTGCTTTTTAAATTGAAGATTAGTTGCACAGAAAGGGTGAAAAGTATAAAGTAGGACAGCAGCTTTTAGTTTGGTCTATAAACTCCCTTCTATGGGGATAATCACCCTTTCATTTTAAATACTAATGAATGAATATGCTATTAAATAAATCCAGAAATTGCCTTAATCCATTAAAATAAATGCTAGAACCTTTAAGAATATATTATTCACACACAACTGTGAGACCACTTTCTGCAAATAAGAATTTATTACTAAACATATAGCAGAGAAAGGAATGTAAAAATAACATGTTTTACAATTCAATAAAAATACTAAAAGTTTCTTCCTTGTAATAGTCCAAATTCCTTGTATTTCTCTTTCTGCTGCTCCATTGATCAAATCAGATTACATTCATATCTATCTCTTCTATTACAAGAAGGTATTGTTAAAATCTATCTGTGTGGTTGCCAGGAGTCAAAAATGACTTGATGGCACATAATCAATCACTAAAATAGGATCAATGCTTATCATTTAGGACATCAAGCAAGTATTTGTAGAAATGTGTATTTTCCAATGATTCAGAATCAGTATCGGGTTACTTTTTATATATTTAGAATATTTTTCCCTAATAAAATAGTGGCTTTAATGTCTTTCTTTAAGCATATACGTCTATGCAGCTGGACTAATTTAGTGTATTCTTTTCCAAACAACTCCCATGAATACCATGGAATATTCTACTCTATTTTGTGAACCTCAGAGGGAAAAAAAAGCTTCCATCTGTTCATAAATAGTGGAGAAAATTATTTTGATACTAAAGATTAAAAGACCTATGGTGCCATTGGTATTTGTATCCCCATTGTTTTATATTATATTGCTGAATTTCATCAGGACCATAATCTAACCTTGGGGTCTATCAGAAACCTGGAACTAGAAACTACTCTCCAAAATTTTGATTTGGAATTTGTGGTGTGAATCTTTAGAAATCTTTAGAAAGTTCACTGTTATTATTTTTTTTCCTATGTGTAGAATTTGAATTAATCCCTATTAAAATCTATTCACATAACGTGAAAAGTGCAATGAGCACAAGGACAGAAAGTTGGATAATTTTATATAAGGTATACAGAACTCTTTGACTTGGAAATGGAAACGTAAGAAGCAAGAAAAGGAATATGATGAAGACATTGTCTTAAATATGCATTTTATTTAAAATGTTTTATTTTTGCTTGCTTGTTTGTTTTTCCAAAAATAAATAGCTTCATTGGGAAGAGGACGAGCTCATTATCAGAACTGTGGGAAGATGGAATAAAGAAGTATAGCCCCATGGCAAGACAAGCAGCAAATAAATTTAACAAATAAGACAAATAAATACAAGAGACTTCTAAAAAAAAGTTTGAGAAAGTAATAGGAAACATATTTATTTTAATTTTATGTATGTATGTACAAAGGAAAAATGGAAATGATATTCCTTCCTTATTTGTCTTACCTAGTATCTTATATTTGTTTCAGTAAAGCAAAGATGCACTTCTCCATGTTTTCTTTTTTTAAAGCATACAGTTGGTACAAACTTTTTAAACATTGTGGATATTTGGGGAGAAGCAAGTATCGTAACCATTTGGTGTCTTATATGCCTGCCTTGTTTTCTTTAGATTTAATAATATAATAATCTAAAAAAGCTGAATAAAACTTCTTATCAACTCATTGATTGTCAAAATATATAAGTGTATTTGATAGGAAACCACTCAAGTTTCTATAAACATCTGGAAAAATTTCAACTTCAGTTCCTTGTTTGTAACCAATCTGACAAACTGTGAACAGCTTTTACATTTCTGTAATGAGATACATGTCCACAAATGATATTTTCCAGAAAACATGTAATAGGTCACAAAATAAAAAAGAAGAAGAAGCAATTCTTTAATCATTGTTTATGAAAAATATCAACATGTGTAGTAATTCAAGCCCATATAAAATATATTAATTATTGAAAGGAACAGATGGAGAGGAGCCTATGTACTTTTAAGAGAGAATAGAAGTAGAATGACAAGAATTTGGGTACAAAGGGTAACCAAAACCCCAATAACCACAGCAAGAAATTGAGCTGAGGAAAAGGAAACAGGTGAGGAAGAGAAAAAAAATTTTTTTTCCCCTTTCAGTGCTTTGCAAAATACAGGAACTATGAGAACATTTTCATCCTGGTGTACACTAGGCAAGCCTCCTTTTGCAACAGCAGGTGCCACAGATCCTTAGTCAACGATAATAATTTCCAGGACACACATTTAGAGGTTTTATTCCTTCAAGTAGATAAATAAGATTTATATGTAGTTTTGTATGCAACAGCAGGCTTTAAATTTGGAAGCATGGAGAAAGCAATAAAGTTCACAGAATGGAAATTTACTTGAATAGTTAATGTGAATTCAGCAGTATTTTGTTTGATAGAATAGTGGAGACAGAACTTTCTGATTTTTAAGTTTATTATGAGCAAAATAAATAATGCATCTCTCCATGTAGATGTTTTGTACAGAACGATTTTACATAGTTTTCCAAGACATTTTTTCTAATTTATCCAGTATTATGTATAGATTATCTAAAATATTGGAGGTTGTGTCATTTTTGCAGTAGCCAAGTGAGAAAATGAAATCTTTGTATTATTATCACAAGTTGATTCTACACTTAAAAGCTCCCATTGAAATCATTGGATCTAAGTTAGTCATAACCAATGTCTCATTGATTTAAATGTAACTAATCAGTAGGATGAAATCTGTAATCAATCAGAATGAATGAAACATGATAGGTACCAAATGTGCTTGAAATTACATTTCATGCATAAGTAATTGGAACATAAATATTCAAGCTATTAATTCCATACATTAGTACTGTAGTATAATGAATACGGAACTGGAAGTTTTAAAGGATTCAGTAGAATGTGAATGGAAAAAGAGGAGTCTTTGAATAAGCTAGCAGTATAAAGCCTTAATAAATTTGAATCATGGTACACTGAACAGTCACGTGCCTGTTTAAATTGTGGAGATGATGCTGTTGTAGCTTTGCTTGCTAAAACCTCATTGTGGGGAGTTGCTAATACCGGTAAGTCTAGAGTTAATGTCCAAAGCCGTAAGCAGGATACTGTATGTTATAAAGGTATAAAGTATAAACATACTGTATGTTTGAAAAAGATTTAATGTGTAAGTCATTTATTTTGACATCTCTGGCATAGAATATTTGTTTTCAGAAGTTAAGAATTTGCTCTGTGCTATGTTCCCATTTGTATGCTTCTCTTTGTTGGAGTCAGAAAAAATGATATGGTTCATTGCAAACATATTCTGAAGCTTGAGACATTTTTGTTGTTGTTGCTAGGCCCTATGTATTTTTAATTAATTAAGACTGTTGGCAACTGTGATTTCAAGAGTCCTTTTCTTGTTGCACTTGCAGTAATGAACTATATATCTTAAAACATAATTAAGTTTGTAACACTGGACATATGCATACTGATAACACAGAGAAAAGAAAGGAACCAAAACCTGTAAAAACTGTGCCTGATTTAATTCCTTGTGACTTAGTTTTACAAATTTTCTTAGTTTAATTGGAATTTAGGAAGATGGAATAGACAGCAAAGCTAAATTAATCTGCTAAGAAATTCCATCCCTTGTTTAACTGGAAAAAAAATTGTATAAATCTCTGTCTTTAAAGCAGTGGTTAGTTGGTTACAAAGATGTTTTAGCTGACAATTTCTGATATTCAAGAACTACCAACGATCATACATCTTGAAAATGTAATAACATTTTAAACGTGTTAAAATATTAAGTATAGCTCATTATATAGTTTTTGCTTTTGTCTATTGTCTGTAACAGTATGTGACACATTTGTTAAAAGAGAACAACTTGTTCCTTGTTTTACAAGGTGACTTTGAGGTGTAACATTCCAATATGAATGGATGAACTTCAGGAGGTTAATGAGTAAGTGGGAAGAACATGATATATCATCAGCAGGGGGAAAAATTGAATGCTATGAGTATTTGAAAGATTATTTCTAAAGCAGGTAATTTAGCATGCACTGTGTGCATTGGCTGTGAACACGTGTGCAGTTATGCACAACTGCAAGTCTTATTCATGTACAACTCAAATAAATTTCATTCCAGAGAGGAAAAGGGATACAAAACATGTCTTTCAAATTATTTCTTGGTATGATACCAATGGGCTAATTTAAACTATGCATTTGCTTTCTAGTGGTTTGACAAAACCTATGTTGTGTAATTGCTTTGTATGACTCATAGTCAGTTTGAGAGAACATAAAATGGATATTTTAATGCTCAAAGGAGCTGATGTACGAGTGGGATATTCTATGCAATTATGCAACATATATTTGCATGTGTGTTCATAATGCAGGACAATTCAAGCTTAATTGTGAATCCTAGATTTACAAGGGGCCAGATTAAATATGTATGTGGACTTTACTAGTTAAAAGTGTGTTTGATGTTGTTTGAATCTTTGCCAAGACAATACTCTTTCCAGCAAATTATTCTACATCAGCTTACTTATTGTTCTGTCTAGCCCCTCTCAGCTCCCAGGAATACACTTAACGAGGTCGTTAAGACTTGGTCAATTAGCACAGTTCACAAGAAGGCAGTTCAAGGCAAACTGCTTTATTCAACAATTTAAACAGACACACTAGGAGACTCAGTTACAACTCACTGCGAACTCCCCCAGGCCACTCCTTGGGTAAACGTTGCTCGTGACTAAAGCTGAGGCTTCCGTTCCCCTGCTAATATAGCCTCCCATACGTCACGTCCGTCTTCCACCCAACTGACCCCTTCGCCTATCAGACCGTCTGTATCGTGGATCAATCCAATTAGCTTCCTGTTCCACATCTGAGTCATCCTCCTCTGACTCAGCATGCATACCAAGCTCCTCGTTATCTGGCTCAGCTGCCGGGAGGGGAAAACACCCAGAAGGGCCTGCCGGTGCTGTGTCATCATCTGAGAAGTAACCAGCCTGGCCAGAGACACTCACAACACTTATAGAGGTGGCACTTATATCTAGAATACATAATTATGAGTTATGAAGTGCATAGTTTGCTTATTACATTTTCATATGCAAAAGCAATTCCATTATTAGAATATATAGGAAATAAAATCAATTTTCAACTTGTATTTAGTAGAGCTCAGCCAATCCATTACTTTGTCTTGCTGTTTTCACATTTCTCCTTCCCTTGATGATTTTTTATTCATGTAGTCGGTCTATTCTCACTGTGTGATTGTTCTTTTGCTTTTAGACACTGTACTGTCCCCCCCCCTTTCTTTCTTCATCTAAGATAACTTTTCTCTTCCACTTATTTGGCTTCAAATAATGTCATGTGTTAAATGTGATTGACTTCTCTGTAGTGTGATTTGGCTCTATTGTGACATTTTGAGAGTGTCAGATAAAAATATTTACTGATTATTCTAGAAACTAGCAACTAAAAATTAGGTGTCAAAAATGGATGCATGGAATGCAACCATTGTTGCTGCCATAATCATGAATAACCCCTTCTTCTTCTTATGAATTTTGAGTCTTAAATTTAAACCTCAATCACCTCTAAACTTGTGTTCTTCGTCATGCCTAAACAGGCTTAAAACTGCTTTACAACAATTGGTAGGTATTGTTGTTTGGTTAGGAGCTCAAAGCCTTGTGAACTGACTTGCCCAGGACTATACAAAATATTAGTCACATGCAAACATTCATGTTTGATGAAATTAGACCAGTGTTCAAAAACTAAAGGAGAACAAAGCAAATTTGGTAGTAGAGTCAGCTCTGCAATACTATGTCTAGTTCAAACTTAAAATCCTTGATACGAAGTCTAATTATGCTTTTTTCCTTCTTCCCCACTATTGGACATTTCCTTCATCTGACTGCATATTTAGAAGAAATGCATATTCCTACTCCTATTACTTGTAAGTACCTAGTTGGATATAACAATTTCCTTAAGCATGCACACCAGAGTAGCAGGATTTTGTTTCTTTGTTTATAAAATATTTTTCTTGATTTTTTTGGTATTATTTCACTATTTTTAATGAGTACTATTAATACCATGCTATGAATACCCCCAGCCACATATTTAAAGGGGACAAAAATAGAAGAACACAAGAGAGTTGGTTCCATGTGCAGATATAATCCATACCACTCCATTTTTCCCCACTAGTCTTTGACTAGCAACCCTGTCTGATTAGGGCCAAAAGAAATGAATACCATAACAGGCAGGACTCTTTGTTATTCTTCCTCACATTTCTGAAAATCAACACTGTGTATTAAGAAATCTTCATCTGGAAGCATTCTTGCTTTTTTTTAAATTTAATTTGCTATTTGGGCACCCTTTACTGAGAGTACAGATTGTGGGAAAGATAAATTTGAACATTTGCATATTCACAGTTCTAATCAAGATAGAACCATAAGGAGGATCCTTTAAAATCCTTAAAAATATCTGCAGCCATGTGCTTCTGAAGCGATCCAATTAGAACTGTGATTCATGCCAGCACCTTGATTAAATATTGTTCCATTGGCCTTCCATCATTTGAGATAAAAAACAGATATTGATCATATAATTCCTTAGCATCTCAAATAAAGGTCTGCATCTATTAATAAGGCCAGAATTAAACATTTTTAACAGATATAAATCTAAGGAAATTGCATAATCTAAAAGAATGAAGTAAACACTTCTTCCACAGTATTCAGACTAGCTTTATGTAGAATTCACATACAGGATATCATGTGCCATGTATGAATCAATTTTGAGAGTCCACTAAAAGTGCTTATTGTACTATAACTTCACTAAATTTTGTTTTCCAAGGTTTTAAAACATATCCTAGTATTTGAGTTCAATTATTTTGGGCTCTGCTAATCCTTAAATTATGCAGGATCTTTGATTTTCTTTTCCCCCTCATCAAATGTTTATTTTTATTTTTATTTATGTTTATTTTTTACTTTTAGAAAAGAGCCAAATGTGAAAATGAAAATGAATCATGCATATGTTTGTTAAAGTTCATGTCTTTATTTCCAACTATTTATATCTCTAAGAGATATAAATTTTGTTTTAGAATAACTTTTGCACTTAACAGGAAGTGCCATAATATTTTATATATTATTTTATATATTATTTTCTCTCAAAAGAGAATTTATAGAAGTCATATGATTTTCTCAATTAATAAAAGGCAAGAACATTTATGTTCCTTTTTTTTTCTTGCTCCTTAAATTAATTATTTTGCTTCCTGAAATGTGATTATCCTTCTGGTTCAACATTAGTATGTTTATAACATTAGGTTAATATTACTCTAATGAATGGATTAATATTACCCTATTAATAGGATAATATTAAGTTTTGTCTCCTATTCACAGAAGAAGGACAGAATGTATGAATATCATTTGGTGTAATATAACCATAGATTCAATCTTCCTGTTCTTCACAGTGTCTTTCCAGCAAATAGATTCTCTAGCTCAGGGGTGTGAAACTCAATTTCATTGAGGGCCGCATTAGCATTGCAGTTGCCCTTTGGGGGGGGCTGGGGGTGTGTGGCCAGGGTGAGTGCAGCATACTGGGTGGGCGTGTAGGGAGTGGGTGTGGCCTACTTAGTGGGCGTGGCCAGCTTTACATTGTTTGTGTCAATGGTGCCTGTGGGGGCCTGGGCAGGATTGAGACAGATCTGGGGGTCTCTGGCAGAAGGGGGTGGGACCAGGGCAAGTGCCAAGGCACGGTCCACTGGAGGAGCCTCACTGTTCCTCTCAGGCCATGTGGGGGGGCTGGATGGTGGTGCGGGCTGCTCGGAGCCCTGGGCAGCAGAGGTCAAATGCCCAGCCTGGTCCTCGAGCACCTGTGGCACCAAGCCCAGCCCCACTTCCCCAAGGGGGTACCCAGCTGCACTTACCTCCTCCTGTGCTTGCTCTCCTTAGCTAGGTTGTTCATGATGGGTACCAGGGCAAAGTCAAAGGGAGACTGAATGCATTTCAGCATAGATGGACACCAGAAAATTGTACATTGGCTCCCGGCCGGCTAGCCTGGGCCAGGGCCAAGGCAATGTGGGCCGTTCCCTGACTATTTCTAGGATGGCTTTGCGGGCCACATTAGGCCACTTTGCGAGCCGCATCCGGCCCCCAGGCCTTGTATTTGACATGTTTGATCTAGCTCAAGGGCACAAAAAGTGAAGCCCATCATTACCTGTTTTGCAGTCCTTACTGTAGATTTGTTTATAAAAATACATAGTCATTTATATACTAGGTCTAGCTGCAGAAAGCATTAGAATTTCAGGGAGAGACAGTATTATTTCCAGTTCAAGTTTCCTTAAATGAGTCACTCAAGTGGTAGAAGTTGGAAATGGAAAACTGAGGGGGGAGTGAGTATGGGGTGATGATAATGATATTAAGTTGAATCACAACCTGATTAGGTTTTAAATCATCTTTTAATTCACAAAATGCTCATAAAAGCTAGTATTTTTTTTTAATACATGGAGCCTAAAGGTATATTTAACAGCTTCTGGATGGAGTATAGGTATTCTTGACTTATGACCACAATTGAGCCCAAAATTTATGTTGTTAAGTGAGACACTTGTTAAGTGAGTTTTGCCCCATTTTATGACCTTTCTTGCCACAGTTGTTCCCTGAATCACTACAGTTGATAAGTTAGTAACCCAGTTGTTAAGTGAATCTGGCTTCCCCATTGATTTTGCTTGTCAGAAGGTCGCACATGATCTTGGGACACAGCAATTATCATAAATATGAACCAGTTGCCAAGCATCTGAAATTTGATCACATGATTATGGGGATGCTGCAAAGGTCATAACTGTGAAATATAATCATAAGTCACATTTTTCAGGACCATTGTAACTTTGAATGGTTACTAAATGAACTGTTGTAAGTTGAGGACTACCTGTAGTGGTGTAGTCATCAGCTAGAAAGTGGGAGACCATAAGTTCACGTCCCGCCTTAGGCATAAAGCCAGCTGGATGACTCTGGACCAGTTACTTTTGCTCAGCCCTAGGAAGGAAGAAGTGGTAAATCACTTCTGAAAAACCTTGCCAAGAAAACTGTCCAAACAGTCGCTGAGAATTGGACCTGATTGAACGTAAGATATGATCCCTCTGCCTTTGCTCTGGTTATTGATGACCTGTAATGTTAGGTTTTGTATCTTGCTTTTCTAATAATGTAGAAATTAAATAGAAATTGTGAAATAGTCCATCATCAAGGCAGTGACTAGTTTTAGATTGGCTTAAATTTATATTGTTGCAGCTTTAGATTTTTCTTTATGCTACTCTAGAAATTTCACATTATTTGCTATTGGGGGAGTACTATTATTTCCTAAGAGGAAAAAATTCAGTATGCTATAGGCTAGGTTTTAGTTTTATCTCTTTGACAGAATATTGCTGAACATTCTTTTGAATGTGCAAAATAAGAACCCAGGGATTATATATAACCTTCTGCATGCTTAATATCATATATCAAAGGATATATTTGGTTTCCATTGCAATATCATACATAAAGTAATAAAGTTGTTAAAAGAAGTGATTCAAATAGAATCATTTGGATAAATCTGTACCAACTATTTTGTGAAATGTCATCATTTACATGTTGAATCTGTCAAATATAGAAAATAAATAAAACATTGATTCTCCTTGCATTTTAAGAATATAATCCAGCAAGAATTGCTGTTATAGCATTTTATATGTTTTAAAGTTGCAGATCAATTTCTTAAGTCAAATCTTTGAAATGAATGGAAAGAAAAATGCACAACTGCAATAATTTTAGAAGCTTCGCATTTGGAAAAATGTATGATTATGTAGATTCCTTACCATTAAATCACAAGGTTTCCTATTGACAATCACTTGCTCTAGTACAATTTCAGCATACAGAGCTGAATTTCCTGCCTTTGTGACTTTGTGAACCTAGTATTGCTGTTTTTGTAGCACTCTCTTCAGCTTGTCCTAGTCATGTAAATTTTGAATGTTCACCAGGAATTTTTGCACATCTTTTTAAGGATTTAAATCTGATCTGAGTTTCTCTGTGAATACTTGTTCTTTTTTATTTAGTTAGTTATTCTGCTGCTACCTTCCTTTCGTCCAAAGGATTTTACATGTTACCTCAGTACTTTCTCTTTAAATAGATAGTGCCAGATCTAGATGGCTGATTTAAATATTCTACAATGCTTTAGGATGATCTCTGGTGGATTTCAAATCCTGTCTCCCAGATCAAATACTGACGTGGCACCTACTATCTGATTCAAAGGTGAAATCAAAGTAGAGATTTGAACAGAATTTAAAGGTTTATCTCAGATGTTATGTAATTGTAGTCACTGAAAGTCTAGTGCTTATTATGTGCTAAGAAGTCTCAGAGAGGCTCTGTTCTTTATTGCCTAAAAATCCTTCAAATATACTACATTCTAGCTCTACTGTTGGTCAACAAAATGCAACACATGTATGAAAACAGTAAACATAAGCATTTTTCTATGACATTTATCTCAGCACACAATGGTTTCATTCTTTTCTGACAGTCATCTGAGAATTCTTTCTTCACCATTCACCTTGTAATTTGTGTAATGACCAAAACATAGGTATACACACACACACTGTCTGATAACTGGCAGGCAAAATTCTTCAGAATTTCACATTTGATAAGCCTATGATCTGTAAAGGATTGGCACTAATGAGATGAAAGTCACTTTTCCTAGATGCTTCAGTTATGTTTATGGTCAAGGAAGGGAACAAAAATTATCACTGATATAGCTTGTCATGACTTTACAAATAGCATTTGAATTGCTTTCTTTGTGGAGGGTAAATTTCAGATAAATGCTTCTGTCACTCAAAAGACAGCTCGGCACACTGACAGGTCAGAACTCATATTCAATGTTTAATTTTATCTTTTTTTTCCTTGATGCTTCTTACAATGGAAGAATGTAACTAGTGGAGTCCCCTGGGTTCTGTCCTAGGATAAGTGCTTTTTAAGATATTTTTATATGGTCTGGAATTGGGCATGACTAGTGAAATCACCAAGTTCACTGAGGATACTAAATTGTTCAGAGTAATAAAAACAATAAAGGATTTTGAAGAATTCCAAAGGAATCTCTCCACACTAGCAGAGTGTCATAATGCCAGATGTGAGCAAGGGTAAAGTGATGGATCTTTCTACCAAAAACCCTAAGTACTCATAAACGTTAATGGGATCAGAGCTATCAATGATTAATGAGGAAAGAAAATTTGTCAACATCATAATATCCTTATATCAATCAATGATATATTGAAATACTGTTTGTAGTTCTGGTCAGCACACCTCAAAAAGGATATAAGGGAACTAGAGAAGTTTCAAGAGCAACTAAGATAATCAGTTCTTAGTTTTCCCATAAGATAATCAGAACAGTTTTCCTATAAGAAAAGATGGAGATTTTGGGGACTTTTAGTCTAGAAAGGAAGCAAATGAGAGGGAGCATTATTAAGGTGTGGAAAGTAAGAATGATGGGCATAAAGTGGATAAGAAAAAGCTGTTTCCCCGTTCTAAAATCCTAGAATTAGAGATCAAGGCAGTGCAATTGAATTCTTTAAAAATACAGTGTATAAATAAATTGTGGAATTAATTCCACCAATTCATGGACATCACAGAGATCAATGGCTGCTAAGCCTTGATGGCAATGTGACTACCTCTGAAGGTTATCTAGTAGACTTTGTACAGTTGGTGGTTGGCTGTGAAAAAGATTGCTGATCTAGATAGGCCAGGCATCTGATCCAAAAAGGCCCTTCTTATGTTCTTAAGCTGACATTTTAAAATAGAAATGAAGCAAAATAAGCCTTCAATAGGCTGAACACTTATTTTAAATCTCTCTTAGGCCTGTTAAAATGTTATAAAAAGGTCACTGTGGTCCCACTCTAATGGTTTAAATTGATTCATTAGGTTTCTTCAATATATAAGGATATTACAGAATCCTGTTATTTTGAATCATTATATTGGCATATCAGGTTATTTGTGTGATACATAAGCTAGATAGAGGACATGAATTATCCCAAATGTTTTTCTTAATTTCTAAGTCCAGACTAGTGTTTCAGGATCTCCTCTCATTTAAAAAACAGCAACGTAATTTTGAATTATTTTACTGCAGATTTACTGCAGATTATTTTACTTTGGATCTATTTGTGGGGGCTATTAAATTAAAAACTATATGATTTGGCTTTTGCAGAACAAAGAAACAGTGGTATTTTTATAATTTAACAAGCCCAGAATAGGGAAATATATCTTTTGGTAGCTTTTGATATCAGTGATGGTACCTTGTTGGACCAACTGAGGGAGTTGGGTGTGGGAAACACAGTTCTTTAGTTTTCTCCTCCTTTCAGTCAGTGTTGGTAGGAAGGGGAAGAGTCAGATCTATACTGCAGAGTACTTCAGAATTTGATTCTATCCCCTCCTATTTAATATCTTTATGAATTTGCTGAGGGAATAATTTGTTGTCATGGAGTTAGGCATCAGTATATTTTAGTGGAATTTCTCTGTCCTAGGCCATCCAAATGTGGTAATGGACTGAAAGCTGAAAATATTTGAATGGGAAGAAATTGTTTTGGCTCAAGTGATTTTTCATCATTAACTCTGAATGAGATAATAAAGTTGTGCAATGTGAATCCTACTTGAGGAGAAAGTGGCAGCTGTGATCATGATAGCTTTCACACAAATGCATCTTGTGCACCAGTAGCACTTATTCCTAGATGAGCAGGCACTGTTCATGGGTTAGTCATGTCTTACTTACCTCCTCTATTGCAACATGGTCTATAGGGGGTTGTCCTTGATGAACATTTGGGAACTTCAGTTTGTCCAGAATGCAGTGCACATGTGCTTTTTGAACACACCAGGATACAACCATATATAATTACTGGTATATGAATGGCATGAGTTGCACTGTTCCTTAGTAAGCTTCCAAGTACTATTATGATGTTGGTTATCATCTATAAAGCCCTATATAGAATGAAAGTTAGTTACAGAATTAAGTACCTGGGATGGTTTCCATATGTACCATCAGTTATGGAAGGATGGATTTGCTCTGGGTTTTGTCAGTAAACCAGTGTCACCTGTTGAGTCCGCGGAAGCATGCTTTATCTGTCATGACATCTATACATAATCTCCCCCAAGAGATAAAGACAATTCCAACTCTATTGGCCTTTCAGAAGACTGAAGATCTGGGTCTTCTTCTATGCTTCAGGGTGAGAATCTTAGTTACTGAAATTCTGGTATGGGTGCATGAAATACATGAAAATTGAGGTCTAATGGAGGATTCTATTTGTTTCTTTTTTCAGTTTTAATGGATTGCTATATTTTCATTTTGTTCACCATCCAAAGTTTAACTGCGTAGATGGGCAGCCATATAAATTGAATTATAAATAAATAAATAAATCCTTTGAAGAAATTGAATTATTAGGGTGTGTAGGAATTTATTGCAATGTATCATTTAAATTTATTCTAATAAGCGATATTCATCTTTTTATACCCCTTAATAGTATATCAATAATGACTAACCTCAGTAACTTAAAATGTTCATTATGATAGGCTCATCATTTCAGATTACATTTTGACTGAGAAATCAAACAAACTCTAATAATTAACTTTATATAGCTGCATTCTATTAACAATCTAGAATATTACTTCTGCATACGTTGCACAATTAACAAGTAGCTAGTCTCTGCAATATATTGCTGAACCTATTATTGGTTATAATGATATATTTTTTCTTTATAATGTTTATTATTATTTATTTAGAAGTGTATAAAAACAAATAGCCCTTTGGGGGACTTAGTATTTTGGCCCCCTATTAATAACATGTACTGTATTTCTATCTTAACACTTTGTGCTTACTTTGAACGGCATAAAGTGGAAAATATCTTTTTATCACTCAGTGCAAGACTAGTACTTGCCAAATGAATTAGTCCTATAGGTTCCCCTAGGTACAATTTATTGTGCAATGTTTAATTTACACTACAGTAAACCCTGAAAATTGGGTTATTTCCAAAAGTTGTAGATAAGTTAACCAGGGGAAATGTGATGTGTGTATACAGCCTCATATCTTTTCACAGAAGACATGCCTCTGCACATGAGTTCATTCCTGTGTCAATATTAATGATACCGCCCCAGCAGACTGTGACACCCATTTACTAATATTTATATAGTGAAAGATTAATTGCAACCCATCTCACATCTACATTGTCATGAAAGGATTATGTTATGCCTGTCATTAATCATTACAGAGTAATGAAGCCATAACAAAATGTACACATATTTGTTTTTTAAGAGCCATTTCTCACATTAGAACAAATTTCTAAGCAGAAATGCTATGTCGTATGGTTACATAGAATCTAGCACACTCATTTTGAACTTAGCAGATATTATGTTAGGATGTAATGAGCATGTATACATTTTCTTAATCCTATGATAGTAGGATGCCTCTGTTCCAGAGTTCCTTTGGAATTTCTCTTCAAAACTTATCCTTGGGAGTTCTGAATTATTTTTTCTTGTTTCTGAAGTGGAGCTGATGTCCTGTCATTTGCTTATTCATGTCTAAATCTTACAAATCTCTACACAAATGTATAACATGCAACAGTTTATGTTCCACAAGTTAATTTTCTTCTGTCCCTCCATCATGAACAGTATTACAGCAGGATATATAGATCAACCTACATGGGGGCCATATCAATATTGCAGATGTTCATTCATTAGGCATTTTGTGCAATATCTGCATCATCCTGATAGTATAAAAAAACTATTTGTTCGAAATGGTATCAGGTTACCTGCCTGAGCAGGGTGTTGGACTTGATGACCTCCAAGGTCCCTTCCAACTTTTATTATTATTATTATTATTATTATTATTATTATTATTATTATTATTATTATTATTATTATTATTATTATTATTATTATTATTATTATTATTATTATTACTACTACTACTACTACTACTATTACTATTACTATTACTATTACTATTACTATTATTATTAAAGTCCTAATATTAATTATGCAATATCTAATTCTTTTTTAAAAGCAATGACTGAAAGGGCATTTCAAATCTTTAAATTCCATAATATCTGCTTCAAATGATGAGTGTGGGCTGACTAGTCTCTCTTCATTAGTCCTGTTCTCTTTTGCCCAGTTGTACCACTATTAAGATGTAATGACAAGGGACACAAAGTCACTCTTTTTTTTCTTTTGTCCCTGTTTCCATCTTTGGACACATCAGGCAGAAGCCAATACCAGTATAGAAAAGAAGTAATAGGTATCTTTTGGGGTTCAGCAGGTGTTTTTTTTGCTGGGGTATGGGATTCATCAGATTTCTAGTCATACCTTGTCCAAATGCCAGTTTCAATCCTCCTTTCATTTACAAGAGTATAGTGATTCCATTTTTATCTTTACTTTGCAGGATCCAAATTATAATTGTTATTGAATGTGAAATAAGCAATTTTGACATACAGGAAGAATTTAAGATCTCAGACAGAAGTTTCTTTGGTGATGCTATTTTAAGAGCTACAAAAGGGAGGAGAGAGTGGGTTGGTGTATGAAATTATAGGTTGAAATTGCATCTCCCATCTCAATGTTATTGGCACCAATGCTTCACTTTGTCAGTGCTTTAAGCAAAGCATCCTTTCCAAGCAGCTTCATGAAGCAGTGCAGACCTTGCTTCTTCAAAGAGAAAGCAAAGTTGCATCACTGTTTCATTTTTCACTACTCCACAGTCTCCTCTGACACATTTTGTGCTCAGAAGAACCCTTCAAACTGGAGGAAATGCCAGAGGAAGTCATAGGAGCAATGAACATTGCCTCAGCAAAATAATTAGTGCTGTCCTCATTGCATAAAAGTTTCATAGTAACTTTCCTGCATGAGAGGCAGACAGTTTTCTTACAGGATCAAAAACAGCTATTGTATCAACTCACAATCTTCACCTGACATTCTTGTCTCTAAATGTCTGCAATATTAAATGACCATAGCCGATACCAGAAAAGATGGATTGTCTATGTAAGAATCAATTTAATTTTTGCTTAAATAAAAAGCCATTATTTAGCTTTTTTTGTTCCTATGAACAAAACAATTTATTTCATAGGAAGAGGAAAACTGGTAACATATTTTATTCAGATTTTATTACTGAATAAAATAGTGTACAAAGAATGTCTGGAATATCTGCAGGTATACTCTCCTTTTCCCTCTTTTTCATTTTCTTATCAACAAAGTTCATGCAATATTGTGATGTTCTATATCCATCCAGTTTTAAATATTGTTCCCTTCCCCATTTCCAAGCTGGGGATCTTGCACTGGTGGGAATGGGTAAAAAAAGTTTTTGTCTTGCTACCATTTGTGGTTAACCCATGCCCAAAACGGATGATCTTCTGATGGGTGTAAAAATAAAAAATGGTCTCTTTATAGGGACAGCATTTTATTACTATACCTGTCTGCTATATGTTTAAGGAAACATGGGAGGGGAAAATTTGGGGTGGGTAGAGAAATTCTGGAGTTTTTCTTTACTGATTCTCATTCAGCTTGATGACATACAATTTGCATCTGAGATTATTCCAGTAATGCCAACAATAATGGGTTAAGAAGAAAGCTCTATGCAAATAAGAATATGTTGGTATGAGTTATCTTTGTCAGGGTTTAATATTATTGAAAGAAAGAAACGTGATCTTCCTCTGGTCATCTCTTCTTTGGAATGAACTTCCACAAGCAAGAGAAAGGAGATGGTAACTCTGACTTTATTCAGCTTTCCTGTCAATCTCCAGTGAAAAAAAGAGGGTGATCTCTTTTCCTTTAAGTCCAGCATGCTATATTTTCTGGATTAGCACTACACGTGTCTTTTAGATCATCAACACTGGCCACAGTGTTCTGGAGGTGAAATTCATCTAGATATATTAATTCATATTATATCAAACTAATTAAATGCAACTATTCTTTATGTCCCATGAGCTTAATATATTCCCCTTCTGTCCCATTAAAATTTACAATTTGCTGGCAATTTTGAGAAAGGCTTTGAAAGCTACATTCAAGAATTGCTTCTTCACTCCCCACTTTGGCAATCTGGAAGCTCAGAGTTATATTCCAATCTAGCAAGCTTTCTTGAAGTCTTCAACATATATTGCTTTCTGCTGTTGGGTTACCATATTTTGTCATAATATTAGAAAGTTTGGGAAAGTAATGTTCTACAATTTTCTAAACCCATCAAACAAGTAGAATGCAAGGAATCTAGTCCTTAGTTCCAAAAACATCCTTTGGGATAAAAAATGAAATAGCAGCATTAGAAGAAGAGAGTTCACTATGATGTTATTTTTTCCTAGTTCTGCTTCAAAGTTAGTTTCTAGACCTTTACAGATGCAATGTATGAGATGCTTTAAGAACATTACGTTGCAAGTGTTTGCATTTCAGAGTCACAAATAGCAGTTTTTCTTACTGTTCACTTGGAAGACTTGATTCTTTTCGAGCCAACAGCAAGATGTTTGCACAAATTTTAATGGCTTATTCTTGTAGAAACTTACTACAAAAATTATTATTTTTTAATCTTAAATTAAGGAGAAGCTTAATTTGTGGTATTTTCCAGTATATCAGAAACAGTTATGGAAACAGGCTTCTAAGTGGTTAGAAATTGCACATAACTCGATGATGGGCACTTTATAGATGGCACTGGAAAACTGTAAGTGACCTAGGCTGATAAACCAAGCATGGCCTTTAGATTTTTAAATTATATACGATGTTTAAAATAAATTTAAATTTTAAGTATATTCAAGTTAAGAAAATAAAAATATGCTTCATTATTACCATTTTTCTTCTGGAGACTAACTTTTGGCAAAAGAGCAAGGTCTCACACAAACATTTTTTACTTAGTAGACAGATTGCTTTTCCAGTTGGAATAGAGGTTGACAGCATTTCTAAGGCTGGGGGGGAGGTATACTTGAGCAGAGACAAAATTATAAAAGGAGCTTCCATGATTAGTTTCATATAATTGCTTGATAAGATCCCATTGCTATCCCATTTAGTTATGCTCTTTTTTTTCCTTGACCCAAATTTTGAATGCTGTGAATTTCCATGATACTCCATTGCTACTTTCATATCCACTCTCCATTGCTAACTCTTGCAAATGGAGATGTATCAAAATGCATCCTCAGGTTTGCAACAACCCTGCATGTTATGTCAAATCAGATAATATATGCTCTCTGTCTCTCATTCTCATTCTCTCTCTCTCTCTCTCTCTCTCTCTCTCTCTCTCTCTCTCTCTCTCTCTCTCTCTCTCTCTCTCTCTCTCTCTCTCTCTCTCTCTCTCTGTGTGTGTGTGTGTGTGTGTGTGCATATATAAAACTGTAAATTATTGTTGACTTGGTTTTATTATAATTTCTTTTAATTTATGAAGGAAACTAATTCTGATTTCTTCCTTTTTCAAAACACTCTGAAGGAAACTAGCCAAAAAGCAAAAAGAGACCCAAAGCAGCAGTCAACGAGAAATGGGGCCTGTTGCTGCTTCAGACAAGACTGCTACAAAAAGTGCCGCTCACAGTGAAGACACTTTCACTTCAGGCTGCCAAGATGTTAATGGATTCAGTAAGTTTCACTTCTCAGGATGATTTTGGTAATTAACTGACTTGCATCCCAGTGAAGCAAACAGACAAAAAGTTAAAGGTATAAAGTTAAGGATTAAGGAAAAAAAAACCTCAATATTATTTCTGTCCTGCTCTAATTCTTGGAAACAGGAAGAGGCCTCTTTCACTTTTGTAATCCCAATTCAAAGCAGATACCAACAAATTTCAATGTCAGCCCATTTGGTCTAGTACAGTGTTTCTCAACCTTGACAATTTTAAGGCATGTGGACTTCAACTCCCAGAATTCCACAGCCAGCAAAGCTGGCTGTGGAATTCTGGGAGTTGAAGTCTACATGCCTTAAAATTGTCAAGGTTGAGAAACACTGGTCTAGTGGTTGAGATACCAAGCTAGGAGACTGAGAGTTCTATCCCACCTTAGACATGAAAGCTGACTGGATGGTTTTTGGTGAATTATTCTCTCCCTCAATCCAACCTGCTCACAGGCTGGTTGTGGGGAAAATAGTAAGAGGGAGGAGTATTAGGTATGTTCACCCCTTGACTTAGTTATAGAAATAATAATGGTGGGATATAAATAAATAAAAATACCTGAAATCCCCAGATCCTTGTCCCTAGAACTTTCTTTTTTCACTTTTTGTCAAAAGCCAGTGCAGTGTATTCCTACATTTTGAAACTAGAAACATAAACAAACCTATATGTCCTAATTATGCTTAACACATTTAATAACAGAAGGAAAAACCAAACGTATAGCCCTGATTCAAGTGCAAACTGAAAAATATTTTGCATAGAAAAGACTGGACAGCTATCTGTCTAAAATGGTATAGGGCAGCGGTTCTCAACCTTGGGGTCGCGACCCCATTTGGGGTCGCACGACGATTTCGCGGGGGTCGCCGGACACCGCGAGCCGCCATTTTATTTTTTAAATTTTTTTTATTTTTATTTTTATTTTTTGGCGCGCGCGCCGCACATGCACAGATCCGCCCGTCGCGCCGGGAAAAAAAATAAATTAAAAAAAAAACCAAAAAAAACACAAAATGGCGGCTGCGACGGGCGGATCCGCGCATGCACGGCGCGCACGATGGGCCAATCCGCGCATGCGCAGATCTGCCCGTCGCGGCCGCCATTTTGTGTTTTTTTGTTTTTTTAAAAAAATTTTTTCCCGGCGCGCACGCACGCGCGCACCCCCGAGTCGGGGTCACGGCGCGCATGGGAGGGGCAAGTGGGGTCTCAACCTGAGAAAGGTTGAGAACCACTGGTATAGGGTCTCCTGCTTGAGCAGGGGCTTGGACTAGAAGACCTCCAAGGTCCCTTCCAGCTCTATTCTGATTGATCACACTGTCTACTACAATGCCTTCTCCATTACCGTATAAGAAATGTGCTTAGCTTGAGGATTCTGAACTGGATCCACTTTGTAAATATAGTGTATAGTCTCCATCCTGAAAGTACAATGATCCTATAGCTCTTTCAACAACCATGAATAGCTGTGCATCTAGTGAAAAGAGTAACGGCAGTTTCACACTGAATGCTGTATGGCAAAAGCCAGCATTGTCAAATAAGCTGTTGCTTCTTACATCAAAACTGGGAAGAAAACAAAAATTCTTGAATTGATAAGCTGAGGAATCCACCCACAGATTACATTTTTTTCTCTCTGTGGAAAACACTATTATTATCAGAAATGGACAGCTAACGAAAAGCATAGAAAAAAGAACTTTTTAATTGTCTATGCTGCCTCCATTACTCAGTTTTAGTTTCTGAAATATCATTCTTCAGATTCAGTTATTAATCAATAGCTATTAAAACCATGTGGAACAGGTGAACAGAAATATGCACTGTAGCATACAAAACTATGAAACCAGGAGCTAGTGTAAAATCCCCCCTGTGATTACAAATTGCACACACTTTCACATAATGCTGCTTTCTGTTGAATTGGTCCTTGATTCAGATATGTAGAACAATAAACAGTATTAGCTAGCATTTGTGCACTGAGAGTCATAATTACTAAGGAGATGCAATGATGGATTTTCCTCTTTGTCTTTATCATCTTCCATTGTAATGATCAAAAACATTCTAAACAAATGAATACTACCCCACTTTAAAAGGGAGATGTCACTCCTGCTTCTGTGCCAAATTCCTCTCTCAGAGAAAATAAAATAATTAATTATATTACTGGTTTGCTAACTTGAAGCAACAGGTTTTGTTAATGGTGCTTTAGAAACTTTATTTCTCTTTCTCCTCTTTTCAACCCTATGAAAGTTAGAAAACAAATAAGCAAACAAAGTTAACTCTGGTGAAACTGTGTAGGAGCAAGCTACCAAGGACAATACCATTTAGATAGAGAGTTATACATGGATTTAAGGGTTCAGATAAATTTGGAATATTGATTTACTATAAATTATAATTGACTGTAAAAATAAACAGCTTCTTATGGGAATCAGATTGATTCTGGCTTGGGAACTGCAAATTAAAACAAAAGATAAGTGATGGTTTTAGAAATTGGACTCTGAAGGGGAGTAAAGATTTACAAGCATTGTGTCAGTTAATACTGGAACTTATAGAGTGTTACAAAACATAACATTGGAAATATTAAAGGAAATATTTGAATAATGGAATCAGAAGTTAGTAAATATAATATCAACAGTCAGTATTATGTCTGCTTCTATGGAAAGATTATGTCTAAACATTTTTAATGAAAGAAAAACAGATGTAGAATAAATTTTATCTGTCAAGATAGAGAAAATATAGAGTGTGGAAATACAAATAACAAGTCAAGAGAATGATTTGTAAAAGGACGCTTTACCTGATATATAAAAAAAGCTAGGTGAAGAGAACGACCTGGGAAATGTTTTCATATTAGATCTCCAAAAAGGCTTGTTAAAGCCATGAAGAAATCTGTATGATAGCATAAAGAAGAACTGAAATCAAATCATATATAAATATTTTATTGAATTAAAAAGTGAGTCTGTTAGAAGTAAAAGGAAGGAATATAACTTGGTTTAATAGATCAATGTTACACAAAGACTTAAAAAAAAATGTTCTGGCAGCCCTTTAGGAACTTTTAGCTGACAACAGGATTGAACAGTTCATGTTTTATGGATTTGCTTATAAATATGGGATGGGACATAGGATGAAAAGATATCTGTTTAACCTTATACTATGAAGAGTTTGGGTAGGCTTGTTGTGCTGAAGGTAGGAAATAACTTCTTTATATATTGCTTTTCTTTTTTTTTTCTTTTTCTTTTTTTCTGCACTATTTATTCTTTCCATTCTCTTCTCCTTCTCTGCTTAGTTTGTGTTAGTTTTTACTATTGTAATTAATTTTTTTAATAAAAATATATTAAAACAGAACATCAGAAGGAAATAGCTTTTCATAGGTAGATTCAACCTTCCCCGTTTTTTTCTGTTATCGTTGTACTGAGAAGAAACTGGCTTAGACCATTTTATTTTCCTCTTCATGACAATGAAGAGAAATTCAAGCTTTAAATTACAATTCATAGAACTCAGTATGTTCAATGTTTCATTGTTTTTGATTTTTTTTTTTAAAAAAATCACTGTACGTCTAGATGAGGAATGATCAGGTTGAAGACAAAACAGAACTGAGAAATAAGAGAAAAACTGTACAAATGTTTCTATAGCAATTTTATCTACAAGTATAGCTAACATATCTTTAGGTAGCCATAAATTTATGGTAATAAAAAAAATCACATAAATATCTGGAATGTGTTGAATATGAGTTTGTCCTCTAGTGTTCCATGAAGAGACTGTGATTTATCAAGTGCCTTATAGAACAAATGGATACTTGTACTACATCCATAAAGAGAAATTTCTACTGTCTAATTCAGAAGATATTCTGAAGGGTTCCTACAGAACAGGTTCACATAGTCTGGCATCCTATGAGCAATGGCGACGTATTCAGCATGTAGGCATTTCTCTGCTGACACCCTACTGATGAGCTGTCATGCAGGACTAAAGAAAATGTGAAAGAATAAGCCATAGGACATTCTGGATACTCCGTATTCACAGCTGAGAGAAGAGTAAAAGAAAAAGATGATTGTCAGAATGTTAGAATATCATGTTAAGCTATGAAAGTTCCTCAGGAATCTCAGGTTGCTTCTTAAGATATATCAAGTTGGCAAATAGACAGTTTTGCTTTGAAAAGAAAAGGCACAAAAAAACTTCTGAAACAATCTATTTTAATCCTTGGAAAGACTTTATGTTAAGATGGGGGAATGTGGATTTTTGATTGAACGTTGAAAGTCATGCTGCCAGGGAGCATTATAAATTTAGCATTATTTTCTGGCACCTGAATAGGTAGAACAATCAGGGCAAAAATGATCTATCACCAAGGATGAGTGCATAAGATGCTGCTGTTGGACAGTGGTTTTTCACATTGCTAGATGTAAAAGAAGACCTCCAAACCATAGGTAGTCAGGAGATTTTCTAAAATCCAATGTTCATTATTGATTTGTTAGGGGGGGGGCTTATTTCAAACAATACATATTTTAAAGCAATATTTACAACATATGTTAATTAGCATATTAATTGGGGGAGAAGGAAATTATTTTGAATAACTTCCCTGCTAAATATTACCAGAGTTTCATTTTACACTATTATACATATAATAGCACACATACACACAAACACACAGCAGTGGGGTGGGGTAGAGTGGGGTAGGGTGGGATGGGATAGGATAGGATATTAACTAAGCCATAGTCCATTTGATATAAAGTCTAGAAGAAAAGTCATGAAGGATAATAAAATAAATTGCCTATTTTAAATAAAAATAATATTCTACCCGGAGAATACCAGAATACGTAAATTGAGTTTAGAAACAGACAAACTAAATTATAAAATCAAAAAATAAAAATATAGCAGGATGCCAAATGCAGAATGAAATGATTGAAAAATGTTGCAAAATTCCTATTTTTGCAACATAAAATTATCTCATAGAATCATGTTACTTTCTAATTGATTTTGACAATTGTGTTCAGGTCCAGATGCCGGAGTCATAAAAAAAAGGGTGACAAACTATATTACACTTTCAGTCTAAAGATGGGCAAATAGTCCATAGTAGCTTGGAAACCAAGAAACCTAAACAGAAGGATGGTGTTTTTCTCAGAAACAAATTGTTCATATGGGGTTGAGCAAAAAATGAAGTTCTGCTTTATTTTCTTTATATACTTTTTAGTATTAGATTGAGCCCTTATTTATCATCAGCCCCAGAAAGCAAGTTCCTACTAGTTTGAGCTCTTAATTAATTAATTAGCTATCAATATTTTTGCTAAAATAAACAAATAAAACCCTACATTATATTAAATCACTAGTATGATTGTCCCTTTGTCAAGGCAGAAATTATTTTATATTAGCATATTACCACAATCAGGAACCATGACAAATGGTTCACCATGAAGTAAACAATTTGTCACGTAATAGCTAAATGAAAAGAAAGACAATTGGTAAGCCAATTTTATAAGTATTTTCTTTACCACTAGGATAACACAAAAAGTAATATGAGATATTCTGGAACTTTGCTTAGGAAATGTCAAATAAATGACAACCTTTTATTTCAGAAGAGTGAGTTTGGATGTGTGTATAATTAAATCCATTGTAAACATCATTTCAAAAATAATTTATTTTGTGAAAAGTATGTCGTCTCATGTTATACACTGCCAAGACTAACAGAATAAAAATATAAATTGATATGATAGGCTTATCATATTAAAATCAGAACTGTAACAATTAATGGAGAGTTCTGAAACATAACTTGCCTTTTATATTCAAAACACAGTTTTTTGTGGCAGAATTTGAATTGTCTGAACAGATCTTAATCTTATTGTTGTCATATTTCTGCACTATCCACACACTTCTAATCTCACAAGATTTCCATTATGTTCTAAAAAGTTGAGAATTTGGGTTCCTTTTTAAAAATTATAAAACTGATTGAAGCCTATGATTTACATGAGATCAGATAATACCTGGCTGTTATGGGAAAAACAATGTTTGTAACTGTTTATAATTCCCCCCCTCTGCAGATTACTTATGTACTTTTAATATCATATACTGCCTGGTGTTACAGTGTATAAGTTGAGTGCATAATAATAATAATAATAATAATAATAATAATAATAATAATAATAATAATAATAATAATAATAATAATAATAATAATAATAATAATAATAATAGAAAACAAAGAAATAATGATCTGTTACTACAGATCAAGTCCAACAAGAAGAGGATATCTAAAATGAATGCATCAGTTCTGGAAAGAACAACATCCAGAATCAGAAATAACAGAACAGAGACTAGCAGATCAACACTGATTTATAATACGAAATAAAGTATTCACAGAAACAGAATTGAACGAACTGCAAAGGTTTACCCAGGGCAAAGAAATCAAAGCCTTGCCAGAAGTAATTCAGAATGTAGAGGCAAACCAGGGGGAGTTGGCAGTGAAGGAATCCAGCAGAGATATACAACTGTTCTCATTTGGAAACCAGGCACCTCTTCCTCAGGAAGAACAAAACCCTCTAACTAAAGAAATAAAAGAATTGAAACAAAGAATAACCGAGCATCTAGAACAGCACAAAAACAACAGAATAAGGCTGCCTGCATTGAAGCTTGTTCCAAAGAAACAGCTAGCACAAGCATTAAAAGATGCAAATACTGCAAAACCAAGTATAAGCACCAATTCACTGCAAGAAACAAACCAACTAATGTACAGCACAGCTACAGTTATAACTGAATACCTGGAATGCAAAATCGACAAAGACGAAAAACAAACAAATAGTGCACCACAAAAATGGAAGGTTAGACTAGAAAATAAGATCAGCAAGTTAAGATCACATGCAAGCAAGCTAGAACAGATGAAAGAAAAGAAGCTGAAGAACGAGAAGACCAAAGAATACCTAATCAAGAAATACCACTTAGAAACAAGGAAGATCAAGGAAGCACTGGAAATAATAAAGCAACAAATAATAGCTATAGCCAGGAAAATCAGTAGATATGAAGCTTGAATTGCAAACTATAGGCAGAACCTCCAATTTCAATCCAATCAGAAATGTTTTTACCAATCCATCAATGGAGAAACTGCAATGAATCAGTCAGTACCTGACAAGGAAGAAACAGTGCAGTTCTGGAAGCAGATATGGGATAACCCCAAGAAATACAACAAGGATGCGGCTTGGTTAAAAGAGATGGATGCAAACAAAACAGAAGTTGAAATGAAAGAACTAGTAATAACAACAAAAATGGTAGAAAAAAGAGCAAGGAAAATCAAAAATTGGTCAGCACCAGGTGAACATTAACTGCATGGGATTTGGTTGAAACATCTAACTGTTATACACCCACTCATTGCCAAGCAGTTCAACAATATACTACAAGGAGGAGAAATTGAAAAGTGGCTAACAACTGGGAAAACCTACCTAATAATGAAAAATCCAGCAAAAGGGGCAACACCAGGCAACTACAGGCCAATTACCTGCTTACCAACAACTTTCAAATTACTAACTGGTATGGCAGCTGATGCAGTACAACAGCATCTAGTTGAAAACAATCTCTTTCCACCTGAGCAGAAAGGAAACTGCCCCAATATCAGAGGAACAAAAGATCAACTGCTAATAGACAAAATGATGTTGGAAAACTGCAAGAAAAGGAAAACCAACCTGAATATGGCATGGATTGACTACAAAAAGACATTTGACTCTCTGCCACATGACTGGATAATCAAGTGCCTAGAAATAACAGGAGTCAGTAGAAACATCAGAAAATTTGTGCAAAGATCAATGGCACAATGGAAGACACAGTTGCAGATCAATGGTAAGAGACTGGGAAAGGTTAATATCAAGAGAAGAATATTTCAAGGAGATTCATTATCACCATTATTATTTGTTATTGCACTGTTTCCTCTATCAACAATACTGAATAACTCAGGACATGGCTATCAAACATCAGAAACATCTGCCAGACTATCCCACCTCCTTTACATGGATGATCTGAAGCTGTATGGAAAAACATCATCCGAAATAGAATCGCTGCTCAACACTGTCCGTATATATAGCCAAGATCTTGCAATGGAGTTTGGCTTGGACAAGTGTGCCACACTTACTATCAAACAAGAAAAAATAGTGAAAACTGAAAGAATCAAGATGCCCCACGAAAATAACATTAAGAGTCTGGATGAGGAAGATTACTACAAATACTTGGGTATCCTTCAAGCTGACAACATCAAGCACACTGAAGTCAAGAAAAATATTAGAGGTGAATACATCAAGAGAGTGAAGAAGTTCTTAAAGTCCAAACTCAATGGAGGAAATACCATAAAGGCAATCAACACCTGGGCAATTCCAGTCATTAGATACACAGCTGGAATAGTGGACTGGACTCAAGCAGAACTAAAAGTAATGGATAGGAAGACCAGAAAAATAATGACAATGAATCATGCCCTTCATTCATGCAGTGACATTGACAGACTTTATCTACCAAGGCAAATAGGTGAGCATGGAATGCTGCAAGTACATCAGATAGTTGAAGTAAAAAATGGCTTTGGAAGAATATCTGAAGGACAGTGATGAAGATGCACTGAAATTAGTATATCAGGAAGGCTTACTGACTACTGGAGAGACCAAACTGGCCTACAAGAAAGGCCAAATGAAGAACAGAATAGAGGCATGGGAAGACAAAGCACTACATGGCCAGTACATTAAAAAAATAGCTGGGAAAGCAGATAATAAAAAGACCTGGCAATGGCTAAGAGCAGGAAAATTGAAGAAAGAGACCGAGGGACTAATTCTGGCTGCACAAGACCAAGCCTTAAGGACAAATGCATATAAAGTCAAAATTGAGAAGACAGCAACAGACAGTAAGTGCCGCCTATGCAAAGAAGCTGAAGAAACAGTGGACCACCTGGAAGGCTGCTGCAAGAAGATCGCCCAGACTGACTACAAGCAGCGGCATGACAAAGTAGCAACAATGGTGCACTGGAAGATCTGCAAGAAATATCATTTGCCTGTAAGCAAGAACTGGTGAGACCATAAAATAGAGAAAGTCATAGAAAATGATAAAATTAAACTGCTCTGGGACTTCAGAATTCAAACAGACAAGCACCTGCAACCTAACACCCAGACTTAACAATTGTCAATAAGAAAGACAAAAAAGTCTGGATAGTGGACATGGCAGTGCCTGGAGACAGCAGAATAGATGAGAAAGAACTGGAGAAGATAACAAAATACAAAAACCTACAAATAGAAATAGAAAGACTGTGGCAAAAGCAAGCAAGGGTAGTACCAATAGTAATAGGCGCCTTGGATGCAATCCCAAAACAACTGGAGCACCACTTGAACACCATTGGCATTGACAAATTTGCCATTAGTCAATTGCAAAAGGCGGCCTTACTAGGAACTGCTTCCATCTTGCAACGATATCTGTAATACCATCAAACATCCACATCTGCTTATCCCAGGTCCTTGGTAAGGACTCGATAGGTAGACAAAATGCCAAATCCAGTCTGAACATCTGGCTGACTGTGCGATGATCCATAATAATAATAATAATAATAATAATAATAATAATAATAATAATAATAATAATAATAATAGTAATAATAATAATAACAATAATAACAATAATAATAATAATAATAATAATAATAGTAATAATAATAATAATACCATAAAGATCCTGGAGACAGCAGAATAGAAAAGAAAGAACTGGAAGAAATCACAAAATACAAAGATCTGCAAATAGAAATAGAATGACCGTGGCAAAAGAAAGCAAAGATAGTACCAATAGTAATAGGTGCCTTAGGTGCAATAGCAAAACAAGTGGAGCACCACTTAAACACCATCGGCTTTGACAAAATCACCATCAGTCAATTGCAAAAGGCAGCTTTACTTGAAACAGCTTACATCCTCTGACAATTCCTTTGACATCATCAAATAATAACATCTGCGTGTCCCAAGTCCTTGGAAAGAATTCGACAGATGAATGAAAAGCCAAATCCAGTCTAAACATCTGGCTGACTGAGTGACATACCATAATAATAAGCATTTAGATCTTCATCAGCATTGTAAATAGAAAGGCATATTACTTATAATGTTCACCAACATACAGACATGTTATAATTGTAATATGTTTTAGCAGCAACATTCAATATGAGATAGAAAGGCAGTTTACAGAGATTAAATCTATTGACTGATAAATATGAAAATGTTCTGTTAGAAGATGGCATCTGTTAATTTTTCAATTAACTTTTTTTTAATTCTACAGTATATAGCAAATATAAATCACTGTAAACATTTTTAATATATTTTTCCTCTGTTTATACAGAAGTGCAAATGGCAGGGAGAAACAGAGGAAATTTAAACTCAGTTACAGAAAATTCTTCCTATTGATTAGAAACAATGATTTATTATTGTTAATTTGTTCTGGGATTGCAAGCAATACATCCCAAGAGATGGCAAAATTATTTTCAGAATATCTCATGAATTTATACTTAGACATCTTAGAAATAGTACATATATCTCTAGCATTACTTGCAGAAAATTTGAGTACTTGTCTTGTTTTGAATTCAGAGAGCATCTGTGAGCAAAAAGCATATGGCTTGCTATGTTTTGTTGCTGTTTACTTTACAAAGCAGAGAATCAGCTTTTGCTTATAAATACCAGAAAATTATTATGTAAAGCCAGTGTGAAAAATTTGGCTGAGACTGAAAGATCCATGTTCAGATTTTCTCTGCAAACTATCCTGACATATTCTCTTATTCAATGGAAAGAATTTATATTATTTATTATATTTTATAATATTTGAATATAGCTTGGACAAAGGTTGTTGTGTTACTTGGACATACTGTAGTACTTACTTAGAACTTTGCATCATCACTTTTAGTAGCACAAGTTAAAATAACAAAAATGTGGAAAATGATTTTTTTATATTTGTCAATACAGTTCAAGCAGAAACAGTAATTCACTCTAAGATTCATATGTCAGTGTAGTACCATTTATATTAAATATAAGATTTCTTATATTTATATTATTATAAATATTTATAATAGATTTTTAACAGCTAATCCAGATTGTCATCATCTTTTTCTTTTTCTTTTCTTTAGATGTTGCTTAAAATACTGCTACAGGAGTAGCTGGTTGGCCACTGATAAATACTAAAGCAGTAGTTTCCGAACTTGGTAACTTTAAAATGTGTGGACTCCAATTTCCAAAATTTACCAGCTAGCAATTTTTTCCCTATAAAACTGAAAAAAATGGCAGAGACCAAAACAACATTTAATCTAGGCATGAGAAATAGTAATTACAATTGAACATACTAAATTGAGTAATTTTGAATAATGATGTATCCAGTGGCTTTGAATATGCTTTAGTAAGTCTACATATTATTTTTGATAGTTCCCTCTTGTAATGGTAGTTTGCAATGCTTTTAAACAAAATTCATAAAAATGTACAGACTGTGGGGAAGCCAGTCATAAAACAGGTGGAATTCAACATTATGGTAGAAAATTAAGGATAGTAAGTCCAGTGGGGTATGGCATCCATTACTTATAAAGATATCTCCTTCTCTATTAAAGGGGGTTAATGGGAAATAGGATAAAGAAAGATGAATTGAGAAAGTAAATCTAGCCTGGAAAACTAATAAGCCTTGAAAATCCCCTCTGTTCAGAGTCATTATCATTAGCAATGATGTTAGACTTGTTAATTGAATAAATAAGTGCTTAGTTTGCTACTCCTATGTTAGGTCTTTACCCATTACAATGGATATACACAAGTGAAGAAATATTTGAAATTATGCAGACACACACACACACACCTTGCATTGCTGATTAAATTCTGAAAACTGTACTGACACACCTTTTATATTTGGGTCCATAACTTTCTTTTCATAAGATGTTGCCTGTCCTTTAATTATCCAGCTTAATTTTAGACAATAGTGGCTGAGAAAAATATATTCAGAAGCGCAAGCAACAATTGACCTATCTTTCCCTTTCATGACAGCTGTAGCAACACTAAAAGAGAAAGAGAGAAAACTTTGAAAGTGTTCTACTATTTATTCCTTAACACATATAGCAGTTTCATCTTTTACTGATATAAAACATTAAAAACCCCACTTTATTGTACTTTTTATAATGTGTAAAGGACCAGTGATACATCACCCAAACTGATTCAATTTAAGAAGAAGAAAAAATGAGATTTCAATCCATATGCAGAATAAAGGACATTAAAGAAACAGCTGATGATGGATTCCCTATCCTCTCCATTTAGATTAGTTGATCTGAGAAAATAGAAAAAGAGATTTTGCATATATTAGTTCTCTTATTAAAATTCTTTCAGAATATCTGTGCAAAAGTCAAAACTCCATTTCTTTCATGTTTTTAAAATTAATTGAAATAAAGCAATAAAACATTTTAGGTTCTCCTGCCCTAATACTGATGCTTAAAATAGACACATTCTACATTGCAATCCTTCTCTTTCTCCACTTCTGAACTCAAGTGCTGTTCATGCCACCCTTGAGTCAGGACAAAAATATCCTGGCATAAAATTTGTTGTTCCCATCACCAAACCCTATTCTATATTGATTGCCTCAATTCCCAATCACTGACATGATTTCCTTCCACGATAACGAGTAAATGCACCAAACAGATTTACTTAACTTGAGACTGCCCTTGAATAAGAATCAAAGTAGAAAAATAAATACTGTCAGGCCATACTCTAAGCCTCCAAGTTGGAAAAATATCCTTAAAGCAATTCCAGAATTAAGGACTAACAGAAGGAGAGCAGGGTCCCCAAAGATAATATCAAGAGTTAGCATTAGTAAATAGAATAAACAGCAAATTACGAAGTCCCCACTCTTATGATATTTATTTCCTTATTATTTTCATAATAATAATATTTGAAAAATATATGTAAATCTGTGTATCTTTTGCTGATGTATATCTTCAGTTAGACAAAGCATAAACTGCCAATCTATCAAAGCTCTTTATTCATATATCCAGTTCCCCTACAGGCTGTAAAATAACACTGGCACCCTACTTGCTTCTGCTGGCAAAAAAAATAAAAATAAATAAAGATGGGAAAAATAACTGGGAAAAGTCAATATCATTTTTCTGTGTTATTTTCCTCCCCTTCAGCTCAGAAAGCAGCAGGCAAAGCTGGGCAGAGTGGGTGACTATTTAGTGTGACTAGGTCACATGAAAAAAAAAATGCTTCACTTCTAATGTAAAGTGCATCAAAAAGTCATATTCTTCCTGCTGTTAATAGAACCATTTCATGACTTTGTTGCTTCTGTGTGGGTTTTTTTTCCTTCCGCATTACCTGGTGGCATTGGGCATAGATGGTTTCTCTATAGTCCTTTATTTCACCTATGGGGAGAAATTAATTCCTATGGGAAAGAAAACAAATGCACAAGTAACAGCTAGGTGAAACTTTGTTTTGCCTCCCTATCTTTAAAACAGACAATAGCCATGGGGAGATGACTCAACCGACCCTGACAATCCAGACCCATCCCTATCGAAGCTGTGACCCAGTGGAAATGTCCTATCCCAGGGGACAGTTCCAGCCAGCAATCCGAGTGGCCGACTTGTTGCAGCACATCACTCAGATGAAACGGGGACAGGGCTATGGATTTAAAGAGGAGTATGAGGTGAGATGAATATTCACTCACTTGAATGATAGAAAAGATTGAGATTAAAGCTACTGAAAAATGAGAATAAGTCCTGATTTCATGAAGAAGTATCTTAATAATTAAGAGACTTATTTTTATGTGTTAATGATCATGGTTTCCCCTCTCTTTCTTCCTGAGTCCTTGTTGCAGTCCTTTTTTCTGTTGCAGAGCTCCTATTATTCATACATTCATACATTGGCAAAATCAAAAATGGGAGTTTATGAGAAACTGACGTTGAGTCTGTTTCAAGGAGTATAACTAGTTCAGATGCAGCAGCTATGACCACTATGTTACAGCTATTAAATTTGTGCTAAAAAAATCTGCCTGTCTGCTGCTGGGCCTCCTTGAAGATGTCAATGGTAGTGTACAAAGCCTTCAATAGCTCAGGACTGAGTTAACTTAAAGAATGTCCCCTGTTATACTAGTCTCCAGTCTATGGAGATTCTCAGTTATTCAGGTCATGGTTGTTCCAAAGGTGCTTTTTCAAAAGGCAACTGGACTTTGTTTTTCCTTGAAAACATTTTACTTCTCATCCAAAAAGCTTCTTCAGTTCTGATTGAATGGTGGAAAATGGAAGGATTTATATTCCTTGCAGTCATATGGTCATTATCCCTCTTTATGAGAGTCATTGAGGCCACTTGGCAGTTTATTTGTGCTCTCCAGGTTATCTGAATAGTGCAAATGAGTGTGGATCCTTCTTGGAACTGATGAAAGGACTGTGTTGTCCTTTCCTTGAAGGACTTAACTGCCTTTTGAAAAAGTACCTTTGAGATACTACTCTCCAGTATTCTTGTTTTTCTGTTGTTCATGTATGGCTTGTGGAAATATTATTAAATAAGAACAGAAGGTGGAATTCTTTGCAGTGGCACTTATCCTGTGGAGTAACCTCTTCTGCAATGTATCAGGACTCAGCACCAACAAGTTTAGATCACTTTATGTTGGTCATCATCAATCCTGGCTCCCCTTATATTTATTTGTGATGGTTTAATTTTACCTTGCAAAAAATGGCTTTATATGTTTTACTAATGTAAACTAAGCAGACAAAAAATCCTTACCTGCAGCAGACTGCACTGAATGTTCCCTTTTCATTGGGATATAAAACGTATAAAAATATTACAACAGTTTAAGAGCTACTTTAAAGATAAGACTCATTAAATAAAAGTAAAAAAGAAAAAAGAAACAACTTTGACTGCCTTCTGAGTGTCTGTAACAGCTAGTAAGCTCTTCTGACTGCAATGTGTCACCTCTGAAGACTCAAGCCTGACGCTCTTCTGTTATTTTGGCATGAGACTCTTTTGTGAAAGAACCTTAAACTATTGGAATAATTTTGTTCATTTAAAAATATATATTTCAAATTGCAATGGATTGCACAGATGGAAAGTGGAATAACGTTTCTAGATTTGAGTGTAATGCCAAGCAACTTATTCAAGGAGGCCTGGTAGGCCAGAGATTTTGTAATTATGAAGTTAAAAGAGTGGCATTCTGTTCTGAAGATTAGTTTCATATTTCCTAGCTCAATCCAGTAGTTAGTGAAATTTGTTGGTAGTATAATTAAGAAGCAATTACCTGTACTGATGATCTTCTGTTTAAATCAGGCACTATTGTTGGGCATCTGCTGCATTTGAGCATCCAAGTGGGATCACGTTGTTGTACATTCCTGGCCACATATTTAATTAGTAGGGATAGACATTTTAATTTTACAAAAAGCCTCCAATCAAATATCTGTCTGGATATTACCATACATTTGTGAGAAAAGCGAATGTTTGCTCATTATTGCTACAACTAATAGGACCCACTTCAGTAGAGATTCATCATACATCACTTCACTAAAACTTGAAATTGACCTTGGCTACTTGTTACATTCCTTTCCTAATTCTCAGTTGACGAGATTTCATCCTGATGAACCTAAGGTACTGGGAGACTGGGAGGTTAGGTATTATCACTTTCAAAGTGCTATTAGAGCAAATCAGCACTACAGGGTAAGTAATGATTCACTTATAATTGATACCTGGAATATAATCATTATCATACAGTGTTGGGCATCTTGAAGGCATTTCATGCTTTCAAGGTATCAGTGAAAATTTAATTCTTTCTTCATCAATAGTGTTGCATCTTTTGAATGTTGTCCCAAAAGAGTGCCAAAGTCAAAGAGGTAATACAACAAATGGTATTAAAACCAAAGGATATCCAGCCCTTTCTACCTTGCATTAAATTCATTCCTCCTGCTGGTTCCTTGTCTCCTGACTTGGGCTAGTTCCATAATTTGGTCTACCTCAGGTGCCCTGACAAGGATTAGGAAATGCCTCATAATAGAAGACCTTGCTTATCTTTTTCCCTCAACAAACTGAAGAATTAAAGAATAGCAATGGATTAAAATGGAATGTACAGTGATTTGGGAGGGAGCGTTGCTTAAGGAAGCATTATGTGATGGAAGAAGTTGGGAAGAATAGCCTCAAGGTAGACAGAAGTCAATGCCTGAATCTTTAAGAAGAGATTTGTCTGAAATGGTACAGGGTCTCCTGCTTGAGCAGGAGGTTATACTAGAAGACCCCATGGTACCTTCAAAATCTGTTATTCTGTTATTTTGAAATATCACATTATTCTTGCCATTTTATCATTTTGGTCATTGTTCTATGACTGCTATATTTAACTTAAATGAATAAGGCCAGAGCATTTCTAGGTGTCAGGTTTTCTCTTCTAAGATAGGGCCTAAGTTCACATTCTTTGTGAGTATAGTGAACACAGTTGTTGTACTTGACGTTTTGTTCTCTGTGTTTGTGTGTGTGATATCTTTCAGTGGGAGCACAGCTTTCAGTGGGAACACAGCATTGCAGGAGCAGACTGCCTCTGTGTGACATATTTGAATATGGTTTGAGAAAAGTATACAGTATATTATGCATCCTTGCAAATAAGCCCATCCACGGATAAAATTCAGGATTCAAATTTTAACTAAAATAGCATGGAAAATGCACTATCATGAATAAACCAACCTGCATTTTTCAAGGTATTCTGGTTAAAAATTCAAGGGTCTTCTTATTTGCAGATGGGCTTATCCATGAATTTATATAGAATATATGGTTACTTTTAAAAAAACTGAGGGAACCCAAGTCCATTTTGGCATCTAAATTTTTCAGCTTACCCACAAGTGTTTATGATATATATAAAAAAGAATTTAGCCTTTATAATTAATAAATATGGCCTCCTCCAAGCATTATGGCCCTTTATGACATGTGTTAAACAGCTTTGTAAAGTATAGATAAGATGCCTTATGGACTGTTAATGGGCTGTGAAGAGCTGAATTATTCTTACTCTGATAACCTCAGATAAAGTTGCATTTAAAATTATATCTGCACTAATCTTAGCAATTTGATACTTTACCTGCAAGGTTGTATTTTGTTTCATGTTACTTTAAAGGCTGCAAAACTAAACACATATCAATGAAAACATTACTCCATATTCAGTTTCTTTGCCATGTTAATAAGTTTGCCATCAAGGACATTTCAATATCCTTTCTTTCTTTTGCTTTTGAAAGCTAGGAAATTTATGGTGGCTATTTTATTACACCCTAATACAGATTATACTTAATTATATTCCTCTTTTCAGGATAAAATTTTTGAAAGACAAGCAAGCAACAACAGTAAAAACACATTAAACAAAATTTTTAAGGCTTTTCCCTGGTAGTTTTTGCTGACTTGCAACTGGTTTTTTGGCAAAAATAAAATTAGGATTTTCTGACTTTTTGCTTTCTTTTTGTTTTAGGAGGAGTGGAAGGGAAATTTGTTTGTTATACAAACTTATACACATGGTCCTCAACTTAGAACAGTTTGTTTAGTAAAACTTGGCAACTGATTCATATATATGATGGTTAGAGTCACCTTTTGCAACCTTCTGAAAAGCAAATTTAATGGAGAAGCCAGATTCACCTAACAACTATGTTACTAACTTAACAATTGCAGTGATTCGCTTAACAACTGTGGCAAGAAAGGTCATAAAATGGGACAAAACTCACTTAATATCTGTTTCACTTGTTGTTAATTGCGAAGTCGTGTCCGACCCATCGTGACCTCATGGACAACATTCCTCTAGGCCTTCCTGTCCTCTACCATCTTCTGGAGTCCATTTAAGCTCATGCCTACTGCTTCAGTGATTCCATCCAGCCACCTCATTCTCTGTCATCCCCTTCTTCTATTGCCCTCAATCTTTCCCTTCTCCAGTGAGTCCTTCCTTCTCATTAGTGGTCAAAGTACTTGAGTTTCAACTTCAGGATCTGGCCTTCTAAAGAGCAGTCAGGGTTGATCTCCTCTAGGACTGACTGGTTTGATTGCCTTGCAGTCCAGGGGACTCACAGGAATCTTCTCCAGCACCAAGGTTCAAAGGCCTCAATTCTTTTGCACTCAGCCTTTCTTATGGTCCAACTTTCACAGCCATACATTGCAACTGGGAAAATCATGGCCTTGTCTATACGTACTTTTGTTGGCCGGGTGATGTCTCTGCTTTTTAGTATGCTGTCTAGATTTGCCACAGCTTTCCTCCCAAGGAGCAAGTGTCTTTTAATTTCTTGGCTGCAGTCCCCATCTGTGGTGATCTGTTTTACTTAGCAACGGAAAATTTGGGCTCAATTGTCATAAGCAATGGACTACCTATGTGCTGTGCTATACTTTGGAAATTGGTGGCTCTCATCTTTTTTTATATAGAAAAATAGTCAAAATTTAGACTAAACCAATAAAATACATCTATTGATTTATTTTCCATAAATGACAAAAAAGAAAAAAAAGTCACAATTTTTTTCTGGTGATGATCAGAGGTGGCTCAAGGACTGTAAAAGAACTTTTAAGAGACTCCTGGTCTAAGACCACATGGCTGCTTAAAGGGAGACATAATCCAGATGGAACAGGCTCTAGGTTCTCTGTTCTTGCTTTCCTTTCTCTTCCTTGGGTGAACTGTTGCAAGAATACATTTTTCATCTTTCACCTTTCTGGTCCATTAAATTACGTCACCTCTATAGCTGTAATCCTCAATACTCTTCCAATGTGATCAGTGAGGTTTAGGTTGAGAATACCCTTGAAGACAATGAAATGCTCAAGTCAAGAGATGGTAGATTCGGTAATTCAGCAACACTTCAAATAAAATGATACTTTTTAAAGTAAAAAGCCATCTGTCGAAAGAATACTGACTCTGCTAATATTCTACTTATATAAAAAGGTGCTTTATTGTAGAGTTGTAGAGATGAATTTTCAAAGCTTTTGGCACCTTCCAACTCTGTGATTATTTGAACACTTGTACACTTAGGGGGAAAGAGAACATATTCAAGCACATAAATAACTACCATAATTTTAAACAGCCATGTGGGAATGTCTACAGCGTAGAATGCTAAAATTTCCAAGTGGCAATTTTCTGGAGGTGATTTAGAGAAGACTGAAACAAACTAGATTTGAATAGTTATAGTTTGCCTTTTCTTTTTTTCCCTGATTGCATTTTCCAGCTGTTTTTAGGCTGCTGGTTCATTGATCCCCCCCTCTTTTTTTGAACCTATTAAAAACAGTCTTACCATTCTGGACTTTAATCTTTGGCTCTGCATTTTTATCTTTTAAATACCAATATCAATTTATTACTCTTGGACCATTTCCCTAACCTATGAAGTTTGTTTTTTATATCATTGCCTTATATAGTAATTTAATATTGAAGAATCAGAAACTAGGAGTAAGTCTTCTGACATTTTTCTTCATGCTTGCATTCTATATATATATATTACTTAAATTATTTATATGGTTACCCATCTCATAATAGTGACTCAGTTTGATGAGGAAACACTAACACCAATTTTCAAGCTATTTACATATCTACATAATTGTCATCTCATGTAAGCCACAATTAACTTACTAATGAGAACGTCAAATGTCTTGTTTAAATCATTATATACTATGTCTACAATATTGCCCCCAAAGAATGCCTAATGAAAAATGTGATAAGATTAGTCCATTAGCTTCTAAAAAATAAAGTGACAAGTAGTTTCCTGTATCAAAATTATAAAGTTTGGTTATAAAATCAGAGAGTTATCAGCATTTTCCAGTATGTACTATGAACAGATTAAATTTACTTCTTTTAAAATGAAAAGGTATTTATTCGAAGCTGTGAATATACTATGATATTATTTTGGAGATTTCAGATTTACCAATCCCGTGTCTTTGAATAATATGACAAATTGGAGTTTTTGTTTTGTTTTTTTCTTTGTTTGTTGCAGCACATGATGCAACTAAATTACTATCAATTTATTGAAACAAGATACAAATGTATATCTTGTCTTTGATGAAGAAAAATACCTTATTTCAATTACTTTTTTCCTATATTTTTCCCCACTCAGAACATTAGCTGCTATTAGGTAGCACTTTCTTTGTAAAACAAAATGAGATGTAATCAAAGATCTTCACATTTGCTGAAACATTATTTCGTAGACATAGTGATTGAGTTAGCTCTCATTTATTACCCATTTTGCCAAGAAACCATCCATAGTGCACCTGGAATTACTGCTTTCCAGAAATTTTATAAACTACAGTCTGACAAACTTTGTCATTTTTTAAATTATAATGTCACATCTTTACTATAATATCTGGCATATTACAATAACCCACAACATTACAACCAAAGAAGCTAGTGTTATTGACTCTGGGTTTCTATGGATTGCATTTTAGTTAGCAATAATGGGTGCTCCATCACTGGAGGTTTTTAAGAAGAGACTGGATAGTCACTTGTCTGAGATGGTATACAGTAGGTTCTCCTGCTTGAGCGGGAGGCTGGACTAGAAGATCTCCAAGGTCCCTTTCAACTTCTATTCTATTCTAGTCTATTCTAGTCTATTCTATTCTAGTCTATTCTGTTCTGTTCTGTTCTGTTCTATTCTATTCTAGTAAATGATGAATTTTGTAATTATGGGTTTCACATAACATTTTTTGGGTACCATTCATGATTATAGGTTACATTTCTTAAGCTATTATCAACTCTAAAGCCATTATGTATTTAGTATTCCAGACTATGCTGAAAATATGCTTTTGGGGGATTTTATCACAGAAAAAAGAACTTGGAGGGAGTGTTGTTACTGGTGTGGAGAGTTTGTTATAGCTTCTTCTCCATTCATTCTGTTGCTATTCCCAATGTCAACTCTAGTTCTAAGTTATCTGAGCCTGTTAATGTATGTAAATTATCCCAGATTGCTTTATGAATAACCTCATACCTGACAGAATAGAATACTACAGTACATGAAAGCTTGCAAAAGAGATTTAAGTTGATCCGTACATATATTTGGTGTGTGAATGTTTGTTTGCACTCCACATGTATTTGTCTGTATGGTTACAATAGGAAACTCTTATACTACCAAGTGCTTTTATTCTTTAATTTATAGTACAGCTCCTGGCCTCAATTTAAATGCCATATATGTATGCTGATATTTCATATGGACATGAGAAAAATAACCCTCATCTCTGTTTTAGAGATGGCATCATAATGACAACAATAACAATACCTTCCCAGAGTCCCTTTTATCAGTAAAAACAATATATATGTAGAAGAAAAATCTTTCCAATTGTTTTTGTTCCAATTACATTAGTATAGACATTTATAAGTTACATAAGCCATAGGATACTAATGGTCTCTTCATTATTGTTCATTATTGTTTTCCTGAGAAAGCAGTTGTCTTGGCAGAGTGCTAAATTATATGCTGCCTCTTTCCTGCCCTTTACTTCATTATGTTAAAATAATCCTGAAGGTCTTCCCTATTTTATAAATATTCCACTTTTTAATTTGCAGGCTCTACCTGAAGGGCAGACAGCATCTTGGGACACCGCCAAAGAAGATGAAAACCGCAATAAGAATAGATATGGCAACATCATCTCCTGTAGGTGCAAATTCAAACTGAACTGAACTTCCTGTGTGTATCTGTAAGCATCTTATATGTATAAGAGCATAACTGTAACAAAGAATAACTTCCTAGTCTTTGGAACATTTCAGCTTAATAACAGCTTCTGTGTTAGTGTTCCCTCGTTCCCCCATTTTTTTATTGATTTATTGTTCTTTGTACAGATATACACTGGTCTCAGTGAAGTCAGGTGACCAAAATCTGCTTTTTGGGGGTGAGGAGTTGGCATTTTTATACATTGAATAGATCTGAGTAGAGAGGTATGGGAACATCAGTTTCATGACATCAAGCTCTTTTCCCAGCTGAGCATATGGCTTTTTGTTGGCCAGGAACCTATTTTCTTCAGAGCAAAATGATGAATTTTGTTATTTGGGGCATAGTGTTATCTCTACGTGCTCTACCCAACATATACAACTTGGGTCAGGAAACTTTTTCTACCTGTTTCAGTAGTGCAGGCCGAGAGAGATTGAAGAGTGATGAACCTCTGATGTGATTCAGATCATAGATAAAAGATAAACAGTGAATCTTTATGTACAAGATTCATTTATAAATGTATAAGGTTTGGTGTCACTTGCAAGTAAGCAAATTCTACAGATTGGCTACTATCAGCAAGAAGGCCCAATGGGCTCAATTCACTGGCCCATATCCAGAGAAGGAATCATAAACAGGACTTCCCTATCAATCTCAGTGCATAAAACTGATCTCACTACAAATTGTTCCTGGAGTTGAAACGAGTAGGGCTACTACATTTGAGAGACTTTATACATTTGTTGGCATTGCTTTGGATTGCAGAATGAAACCAATATTTGTGTTGCAATATGACCAGTAGCATGGCAGCTAGATTTTCACAATTGCTTTGTGTTGTTAAGTTGTGATTTGGGACAATTGACTAATTTTAGTTGGCACTTTAGAAAATAAATGAAAGAAAAATTGTTCATGTACTTGTTCTAAAACCCTATGATATCTTTAGAAAGCATTGCCCCATCCACCTGTATTAAAAAAAAATCAGAATTCAGACAATAGCAGAACATGTGTAAGACTGAACTGTAAATATTTTATATTCAATAATTTTGTAAGGTATAATGTAAGGTATAATAATATAGTGTTAAATAACAGCATAAAACATATCATAATATAACAACATGCACAATTACTTTAATTCAAAATGAAAAAGCTTTGGAGAGGATTTGGATACTTGCTACACCTATTGATGGGATAGCAAGGATACTGGAGGCTAAAGCATATAAAACATATAAAGAATGGCTGCTGGAATTGGGTATGTCTAGTTTAATGAAAAGAAGGACTATGGGACACATGATAACTGTGTTCCAATATCTCAGGGGTTGCCACAAAAAAGAGGGGATCAAGCTATTCTCTAAAGCACCTGAAGGCAGGATAAGAAGCAACAGATAAAAACTAATCAAGGAGAGGAGAAACCTGGAACTAAGGAATAAATTCCTGTCATAATTAATCAGTGGAATAACTTGTTTCCAGAAGTTGTAAGCACTCCAACACGGGAAGTTTTTAAGAGGAGATTGGACAAGCATTGTCTGAAGTGGCTTCCTGCCTGAGCAGGGGATTGTACTAGAAGACCTCCAAGATTTCCCTAACCCTAATACTTTCAACTCTGTTATTCTATTATTGATACATCCCTAAAAAGCCACACTTTTTTTTTAAACTGGAGTTTCATGTAATGTTAGGGTACAATGAGCTTGATATGTATACTTCTGGAACTGTGTGGCTTCTAGGTGAACCAAAAAAATTGCATTTTCTTTAAGGAACTGCAAATAGATGCCTCAGATCAGGGGTTCCCAACTCCTGGTCCATGGACCCGCACTGGGCCACAGCTTGCCAGAAACTGATCCAAACAAACAAGCAAAGCCCCATCCATAGGATGCAGGCCGCATGCGAAACCATGTCTCGTCTGGTCCACAGAAAAACCTCTCTCCGTGAAACCAGTCCCTTGTGCCCAAAAGGTTGGGGGTTGTTGCCACAGATAATCACATTTGCAAATACCTTTTCCACTTCAGTTCAAAATGTGATAGCTGCACAAATGAGAATGCTTTAAAAAATGATTTAAGGCTCATGTAATATGTTTTAGGACCTAAACCACAATGCAGCTTCTAGTTCACATAAATTAAATTAAAATAAATTGAATCCAGGATGTATAAGAAAAGTTGTTTAACAGCACAAAGGGAGAATGATAATTTATTTATTAAGTATGTTAATGGGGCATAGAACATTGAGCACAAGGTAGGTAACTAGGAAGGTACCAAGAAAGCAATATTAAACTGATTAAAAGGATGTTAACCTTTAGGAAAATGTTTACAAAGTTGAATCATTATTCAAGAGAAGGAGAAGCTTAACCACTGCTAAAATAAATGACAAAATAGACATATGAGCTTATGAATGTAAAGTCATGGATAAGATAATGACTTTTTCTCTTGGAATAATTGTTGATTTGAATTAAGAAAACAATTAATGGGGTTTCTTAGAAATAGTATGAATATTTTTTTTAAAAAAATGTATCAGAAGTGACATAAAGTAGAGAACTTTGTTTGAAACAATCTTCCAGCCAAAGACAGATTAGTACTAAAACTGTGTGAAGGAAGGCCATTAACACCAGTCTGTCCTGAGAATCATTTTGGAGGATTGAAAGTATAATGGCTGCCCACCTTGTAAGAGGTGATTGTGAATGATTTTCCTCAGTATGATTAGAAAAAAATATTTTGTTATGCTTGGTGGCAGTCAGCCACATGTTTAGACTGGATTTGGCATTTTTGTCCACTTATCAAGTCTTCTCAAGGACCTAGAGTAGGCAGATGTTGTTTAATGGTATTAAATGTATGGTCGCAGGATATAAATTGCAACTAGCAAAGCTTGCAGTTAACTTATAGTGATTTTGTCAATGCTGATGGTATTCAAATGGTGGTCTAAATATTTTGGAATTGCAGATCTTTATATCTTGTGATTGTCTCCAGATTTGTCTTTTATTCTCCTGTCTCCAGCTACTGTCACCTCCACACCTTTTGTTTTCTTACCAACAATTGCTAAGTCTTTATGTGGCAGGTGCTTGTCTGCTTAAATTCTCAAATCCCAGAGCACTAGCATCTTCATTTTCTATTACTTTGTCTATTTTACTATTATTATTTATGGCTGCCCACTCCAATAGAATCTAGGTACCAATTCCAAATGCACATTAAAAAACATGACTACTAGTTTGAATGAAGTAAAGAGAAAAAAAGAACTAAAGGATTCTCCAGAGAAGATAAATGCCTCTTAACAAATTAAACATCTTCAGTGGCAATTATGTGTGTTAACAGTAAGAGAAATGTATATAAAAATAAATTATGTAAAGCAAAAAAAAGGTTGAGCTTGCAAATAAACCTGAGAAGAGGGTAGCATATAAATTACAAAAAAGAAAAAGAAAATTGTATTGAAACTACAATAGTGACATATGGTGTTAATGGCAATGTGGCCATGCAAAAGCATCTCATCAATATTATTATAATTTGTATTAAAAATGACATCCATCTAGAGAAAATAGATGAATATCTAAAGCAACAGAATTTAGTGAGGATAGATTATTTATTTATTTATTTATTTATTTATTTATTTATTCATTTATTTATTTATTTATTTATTTATTTATTTATTTATTTATTTATTTATTTATTTATTTATTTATTTATTTATTTATTTATTTGTTGGATTTTTATGCCGCTCCTCTCCAAAGACTCTTGTATCATGAATATTACAAGAAATTTCTGAAGCTATAAAAACCATTAAATTAGGAAGGATTGGACCAGATGGATTAGTAGGTTCTAATTATAAAGGTTTTGAGGATGAATTTTTGCAACCTTTACAATACACAATGAACTCTATCCTATAAGAGGAAAGCTGCCAGAACACTGGAAAGAGGCCAATATAGCATTAATACCTAAAGAGGGACATACAAGTTATTTACAACGTTTCTGGCTAATAGACAGACAATAATCTAGTGGGGTTTTACCTAAAAGACAGTTAAAGGACAATGTCAGAAATATATTAGATATTTTGGGATAGTTGGAGCAACATAATAAAAAAAACCAAGCCATATTGATTTTCTTAGATGCAGAAAAGGCCTTTGATAATTTGAACTGGGCTATTTTGTTTTAAGTTTTTGAAGTTATGAATTTTGGAGTGACCTTAATAAAATGGATAAAGTTAATTTGTATTTCAAATTGTTAATGGGGATTTAACAAACACCTGTGAGATAACCCTGTGCTTACTGCCCCTTCTCTTGTTTATTTTACTTCTGGGAATATTGAATAGAGATGTAAGACAAGATGAGAGAAATGTAGAAGTAAAATTTTTTTTAAAAGGAACTTAGAAGTTAAGGGTTTTTGCAAATGACTTGGTGTTGATTCTGGGAAATGCTTTAAAGCAGGGGTGTCAAACTGTCAGCGCGCTGGCCGGTTGGGTCATGCCACAACCACGCCCACTCCAAGCAATGGGGAAAAAGTCACGATACATCATGACATGTCACATGCTTTAAAGGGATTTGAAATATTAATGGAAAAATTAAAGAATGTGGAGCATTAGGTTTTAACATTAACAAATAGAAAAAAATTTGAACAGAAGTGGTAAATAAAACATGTTTTAAGACTAAGACCAAGGCAAAATTTATCATTATGATAAATATGAACCACATGTTAATTTCAAAATAATTATGTTGCAATATGGAATTAAGTTTAAATGGGATATATTAACATGTGGAAAATTACAACTATCATTGTTGGGGGGAAATTTTGTGATAAAAATGAATGTTTTATTTAGAATGATGCTTTTGTTTCAGACAATACTTTTATTGAAACTGATGCACCAGAAACAGAATGATATATGAATTAATATAAAGTGCTACAAGATGCAAAGGAAAGAGAGTGCCTGGAGTTACCTAATTTGAAATTGTATTTTACAGCTTGCTTTTTGGTTTGGATGTTGTTGAGAAATAGAAGGATTTTGGACTTAGAAGGACAAAACCTGAGATTTGGGTGGCATGGATATTTATGATACAATAAACATCAACATGAACTTTAAGCACCTTATGTTAGATATGCCATATTGATAATATGGAATAGAACAACCCAGGTTATGCCTGAAAACACTTTTGCAGCTCTCAGAACAAGGATTATATTATAGAGAAATAATAAGCAACTACAAATAACTAATTTATTATCAGATACGAGAATATTGTCAACAAAAATGTAAAATAAAATCAAGAAAAAACTGGCGGGTAGGATAATATAACTGTACATGTTTTTCTTATTTACAATTATTCGAAAGATTTAAACTAGACAAAATAATTCATGGTTTTGAACATTTTAAGACTGAGTTTGAAATGGAACTGTGTACAAATGATAAACATGTAATTGCTAAAATGTACAAACTTTTACTGAAATTGAAAACTGAAGAAGAACAAGTAAAACTTCATGATAAAGTGAGCTCAATACAGATGTACCAAGGGGAAATATGTGGTTGAAAGGATTGAAATTTACATTATGTTATAATATTAAAGAGAATTTTTATCAAATGCTGTACCATTAGTATTTGTCACCAGAGAGATTATCTGGAATGTATAAAAACACTTCAAATTTATGCTGGAATTATGAACATCAAGAAGGAACTTTTTATCACCTTTGATGCACGTGTAATAAAGCTAGAAAATTCTAAATTCAAGAACATGCACTAATTCAGAGGACCTAAAAGATGAATGTACAATTGAAAGCAGTGATTTTTCTTTTGGAAATGGTGGACAAAAATTGGAAAAAAGTCATGGAACTTTGTTTTTGTACATGACAACTGCAATACGATTATGGGATGGCCAAAGATGGAAAGATTCAGCATTACCAACAATGGACAAATGGCTGATGAAATGATGAAACTTGAGTTTTTTTATCATAAAAAAAGACTGTATTACATGTATTGCTGACTGGAAACTCCTTTTAGATGTTTTGCATGAGACAGAAAAAAATGAGCTTATGATTTATGTTTTGATCATTAAACTGAATAGATTATAGAAAGAAGAGAAGTATGTTGTAACCATCATATAAGTTATAATTGTAGCAATAATTACTGCACAGAAAATTGGAAGCTTTACACAACTTTTTTCTTTCTTTCTTTTCTTTCCTTCTTTCACTTCTCCTTGATTTCTCTTTCTTTTCCCTTTTCTTACTTCTTATTAGCTTGTATTACTTTTTATATATTTTTAAAAATCTTTTAACAAAAATATATATTAAAAATTAAAAACATTAAAGAAACAGACAGCCCAAGCTAAAACATCCACAATAATATCGTAAGTATAAAAATACAAGAAAAACATTAACTCCAGTCCCTGGAGTTTGTGGGCCTTCTAGAACTGCTTCAGAGTGTGGACACTACTCATGCTGTTCCAGAAGTGGGAGGGGCCTAGATAGAACATTTCTTTGATCCTGCAAGATGACAAGATTTAATAGAGAGGATCAGGACCACATTTATTTTGTTTGAATATATTAGGTGAGGTTTTATAATTGATAACTAGCACCTTGAATTGTACCCAGAAAATGACTGGCCGCCAATGCAGGTTACATAACAGTGTTCACCCATGGATAATGAAAGATACCTCTTACTGCTAACACTGTAGTATTTATATTGTAATATTTATATCATTGCTTTATTGTATTTTTTTAACTATTCGTAAGACACTTGTAATTTTTGGCATGGGTGAGGGAAGGTATTGAACATCTTATTAAATTCAGAAAATAAATATAATGGAAAGTATGGGCCTATGCTCACTGCAGTACTGAATCAAAAGTGAACTATCACATTATCAAATCTGATAACCCGGAGTGATATATATATATATATTTGGTATGGAAATTTTTGCTATGCTTTGATTTATTATTATTTTATTCATTCACTTATTTAAATTAATTATAGATGCCCATTCCCATGTAATCTGGGCAACTATATTGTGTGTGTTTTATTTTGTATGTAGTTGAAAATCAGTCCATTAGATTTCAATCCTTTCCAAGAAATTAAGACTGAAATTATAACTATTATTTAATAATTTCACATATTTCCTAATTCATTGCACTTCCTTACAAGGGTGTCTCCCATATGTTGCAAACTGATCCGAATCCAGAGACGTGTATGTTGTGTGCATAGTGACTTATAGGCACAGATGTCTATGGAGTTTGTAGGCACAGTGATGAAAAAGATGTGGCCCTCACTTGATAGTCAGAAAATAGCTGCCCTAACTTCTTCTAGTTATGAAGTCATTGGTATTTGGAGGTTTGAAGGTTATTTTGTAAATTTATATCACTATAAATGGATGCTTGTTTCTGCATGGTTTATTTGATTGTAATAAAGTTAACTGGCATTTTCTATAAATATATTATGCTCAAAGCAGTTTATAGAAAACTTGTATAATCTCAATAAAACCACACATTTAGTTCACACAGAGTAATCTATTCTCATAGTAATCGGTTATAATGTTTCTTAAATTATGACACAGAATTAATTTGCAAAAATTAATATTATTAATAATTAGTATGACAAAGAAATATAGGTAGTCCCCAACTTAAAACCTCAGAATTTTGATTGTCATTGGTGTCATAAATCAGAGGGTCATATTACTGGACTCAATTTTACAATGGCAGTAGTTAAGCAAACCACATAGTTGTAAGTGCAAACCCATTTACCCAATAGGCATTTGCCATTTTTTGCCAAACACAAAAAAATAAAAATAAATCATATATGATCGTGTGATTGTGAGATGCTGCAACTTATATACAAAATGCACATGAACTTAGATGCTCTTGCTATATATATCAATGTTGCCTATGTCAAGGTATGCAGTTTTGGTGTGATAACTAAGAGGTGGGCCTTCTCTTCAGCAGTCTCTCTCCTGTTGAATAATCACTGCTCTGAATTATGCAAGACTGAAACATATAGTGGGGCTTAAAAGTTCGCCAACCCTTTTGTATTTTCAATATTTCTGCATAGATATGACCTAAAATGTGATCTGTTCTCTACACAAGTCCTAAAACTAAATAAGAGAACTCAATTAAATGAGTAAAAGACCTTGCACTTGTTCATTTATTTATTGAGGAAAATGATCCAACACTATCTACAGATAATGTTTTAGGTCATATTTATGCAGAAATATTGAACATTAATTTTTACCAGCTGGTAAAAAAATTTTATTTCTTGTAATATAAACTGATTTACTGTTAATCTTTTGGAACAGTTCTGAACAATTCCCCTGCATCTTCAAACAATCCTTTAGATAATTGAAGATAACTATCATAGTTTTGTCTTCTCCAAGTTAAGAGTACTGTAACTAATAGAGTAGCTCCAACTATTATCTTTGTTGGTTTCCTATCATCTTGGTTACACTTTTATGGTCATGCTATTGTTTCTCAGTGTCTTTTCTATCACAATGTCCAGAACTAGATACAATATTCTGAGGGCTGTCTGCAAAATAGAGACAATCTTGTCACTCTATTTCTATTAATACAGCTAAGATTGTATTTGCTGTTCTGTAGCTGCATCACTCAGTGGCTTCATGCTCAACTCAAACATAATATCTAGATCATTTATACATGCACTACTCCCCAGTCTGCTCCCATCATCCTATAGTCATGTATTAGCTTTTTCCTACCAAACGTTTGTGTTTGCATTTTTCCCTGTTAAACTTACTGGTTTCCGCTCAGCTTGTCAACATATTTCTGAATTTTGCTGTCTCCTCAAAGCTTGCAATGATAGCAATAGAAATAGCATTTAGACTTATACACTACTCCACAGTACTTTACAGCCCTCTCTGAGTAGTTGACAATGTCAGCATATTTTCCCCAACAATCTGGGTACTCATTTTACTGATCTCGGAAGGGTGGAAGTCAACCCTGAGTCAACTTTGAGCTGGTCAGGATCAAACTCCTGACAATGGGCAGAGTTAGCCTACAATATTGCATTCTAACCGCTGCACCTCCGTGCCTCCTGATAGTTAGTATTTTACAGGCTTGCTTTATAAACAAAGGATTATTTTCTTCTCACTTTTGTGACTAAAGCAAACTCATATAGAAACCAAAATCTCATAACTCTTACAGTTCTTAGAATCTTAATTAGAAAACTGAATATTAAGAAGGATAACTGTTGCAGGACATTATGCAATAGAATTGATAGCAAGAAAGGTTTTTTGTTTTTTGGCTATAATAGATATGCCTTAAAATTGGCATTGTAAAATCCTTCCCATATTCAGTTGCAATTGACTCATGTTCTGTATACCTAAGTATTGTATTGTTAGAAAATGTACATTAAAACAAAAAGGCTGAGCTCTATGCAAGAGCAGATGGCACTTAAAAGTAATAGCATAAATTGGCTGGATCTCCTCCTCTGATTAGTCTATTCTCCTGGTTCCTTATAGGCCATGTCTTTAAACAAAGACTAAAACCTGTATGTTGATTCCTGGCTGATTCCATCTTTCAGTGAATTTTAATATAAACAGATACTGAAGGTATCATCATTCTATTTAGACTATATGCATGCCTACCTTGGTAATTAACAACAGAAACATAAAACCAAAGTCAAATATCCAAATATCACTGAAAACCTAAGCCTCTCTCATCATCTTATTTTATAAAATGACAATGTTCTGACACCTGTGTGGTTTGTGTGGTTTATATTATCTTGTGCAATGATTCAAATGATGGTCCAACAAATACCATAGTACAAAAACTGTGTCAGGTTCAGACTATATTAAGCTCAAGCAGGGCTTTAACAAATCAGTACTTTAAAGTAAAGTATATAATAAACATATTGCTGGATAGATTAGCCATGGTATTTGAGACCAATGTAATGTACATTTAAATTGAAACATAAACATAAAAACATCTTCCTAGTTTTCTCCATTTTTATACTGTACATTTTCGCATTCCTATTTGTTTTGGTTAAATGTTCATTTATTTAATATTAACACTTTCTGCCAATTATTTACAGATGATCACTCCAGGGTGAGACTGCAATTACTAGATGGAGATCCTCATTCAGATTATATTAATGCAAATTATATTGATGTAAGTGTTGTAAGAAAATATTTTTGTATAAGGAAGTGTCTGAAGAATCACTAAACAAATTGTCTTCTGATGTGATCCTTATTTAGTGGGCTACATTAGATTTAAATAGCTATTTTGTGATAGAAGACAGTAGCAATACTCTAGCCAGTAACTTTTATGAACATTTACTCCACTAAATTTCCCTAGAAGTAATTAGAGCTATCATGGCAAATTAAAATGGAGCTAGATCCAATTAGCTGGTACTTTGCAGGTTTATATATGTGTTATATAGTTTTATGAATATAGGAAAATGTCTTACTCTGTCAGATTATTTGCTCAACTTACCTAAGTAATGTTCATTATTTGTTTAATACTGTCTATTCTAACTAGCAATCACCTTCCACAATCTTAGAATTTTTTTGTTAGTTTAACATTAAAGAAGATTGTTAGAGATCAGTGGTATTTACTGCTAGGTAACATACAAAGGAATGAAAAGCCTTCAAAGGCCAATGTCTAAATAGCCTTCTTTGAATTTTGGCAAAATAATACATTTTTCTTGTTCTCATGATCCCAACCGCCCCATGTTGCTAGAAAATTAGAAGTATAACCATATTGATCAATGTGATGACTGTTACAAAAAGATCAGGAACCTGAAATGCAAAGAGTTTATTGTAAATCTATTTATAAAGCATCCTGAAGAGATTTTGTGAAATTAAAGAACAGAAAGAAGGATGCAGTTAGCAAATTAAATATATTCATCTGACTAATAAAAAACTGAATTTTGAAGCAAATTAAGTGTGTAACTTCTAGCAAACAACTAAACATACTCTTTTCTCATGTAAATATTTATAATTGCCACTTAGATCACAGTGTTTTAAAAAGATCCTCCAATTAAGAAAAGGGAAAACATGTAAAAATGTATATTCTACATGATTTCCTTAAAAACAAACCCCACATACAAGCTAATGACTTATTCTGCTTTGACAAGAAACAGATGTGTGTGCCACAGATGAGAGAACCCAAATGTCTCCATGTTTGTTTTGTTAACACAAAAGATAAGCTAAATCCTAAAGTGAATATGGTTTAGGCCAGTGGCTCCCAAACTTTTCTATACTCCGCACCCCTAGAATGCTTCTGATATATTCTCGCACCCCTTACAAAAGTTTGAAACAATGGCAATGAATTATGCATATACACTATAATTTTGAAAACCCAAGTTTTTGCATCCCCTGAAATATTGTCTCATATCCCCAGGGGGTGTGAGCACCCCTGATTGGGAACCTCTGGTCTAGGCAGATAGTATGAAAGTAAAGTCTAGTTTTTATCCCTAGTCATAAATCTCCTTTTTTATTGATACATAAATGGTTTAAGAATTTTTAGAACTATAAGGAAATCTGAGGCAGTTCCTATCATAAATAATTAATGTGAATATGAATGATACTATGTTTTCTTTTCACTCAGTAGTATTATATAACTAACAACTTTGGGAATCTTTCTTTAGCCCAGCTCAGATATGATCTTTAGAGGTCTGCAGTTGTCACCTTGAGAAAGCCTCATTTGTTTTCCAGCTGACCTGTAAGATACAGTCTGGAGACTTTACCTGTCTCTTTGTCTGTCTCAAGCATCCAGATATTAATCTCCATCACTACCCTCCCTCTAATTCACACTCTAATTCTAATAATTGAATGAATGAGAATTTTCTGCCTCTGTCCTGAGGATATGGAGGTAATGCAATTTTCATATCCCCTTTCCTACTACAGATGCTTCAAAGATAACATTGATTTTTGTGATTTTAAGCAAACTTCTAACTTGTCAAATGCATATCTGAATGGTACCTGAAATTGAAATTCATGGGTTTCCCTTCCTTGTCTTCTTTTTAGGGATACCATCGGCCTCACCATTACATTGCAACTCAAGGTAAGTACCATAAAATTAGAGCGTGGTCCAAATGATTTGATCTGAAGGTTTTATAAAAATAATTAAGTGATATAAAGATGCCTGAAAGCTGATAGTGCAATTAATTTGGAAGATAAATCATTGTAGGTGATGTATTTAGTTTGTTATTCATTCAAAATCATTTGAATATGATTTTTCAAATTAATTATGATTTCTTTAATAACAGTATGAATTCTTGCATTTACATTTTTCTTTTTGGATGTATTTTCTTAGACTATGTTTCTTAAGTTAAAAATAAGAGTTTAATTCTGTTTTGACATAAGCATTTAGGCCAACTTAATATACAACTAGGATTTTTTTATGCATACTAATTGAAATTTCACATATGTTGCCCTTGGTTTCATAGGAGTCATAAGATTCCTTTGTAATTAATTAAACTTGTGTTCCATCCTTTAATTTTAATATTTTTTTCAAAATGACATTTTTTCACATGTTTTCAATATTTTTTTTAAAAAAGGAAATGAAAAGCACAATCAGAAATATGAAAACCAGCACCTAGCACCAAATTCTCAAAGGGAAGAAAAGATTTCTGTTAAAAATCACACATTCATTTTGTAATCACACATTTATTTTGTAATTAAAATGTGACCCAGGAGTATTATCACCTAACATCTCACCCTATAATTGAGGGTGCATTTATAATTCTAGGTGCCATTCATACTCTGTAAGTATTCTTCCCAGATCTAGCACTGTGTCTCAGTATAAATTAATATTCTATATTTGTCTCATGTGTTACTCCAATGTGACCTTCAATTATGAGTATTTGTATCTGTTTTCAGTACTAACTGAAAGTTTAGCATACCATTTTAAATCCTACCATAGTTACTTGTATGATTCAACAGCTGTATCGCTCTTCAGACCTCACCTAAGAAAACACTCGGGAGATTTTGTGTTTCGGTAGTAGAAGGGCTGTTGGCAGAAAGACAAATAAATTGAAATGTTTCTGCTAAAGTAATCTTTGGGAGGTCTCTTTTGTTTTACTTATTTTACCTTCAGGGCCAATGCAAGAGACAGTGAAGGATTTTTGGAGGATGATCTGGCAGGAGAATTCAGCAAGTGTTGTCATGGTCACCAACCTGGTGGAAGTTGGCAGGGTAAGATGTTAATTTCCAAAGTTATCAGTCATATATTGTGGTTCCTATCATTCTTACATGTGCTCAATTTGAAATTTTCTATATCACACTGACACATTAACTGGCAATATATTCAAAATTACTTCAAATTGGTAATTACATACAGATTTTAAAATACATTTTGGTATTGTCACAATAATAATTCTACACCTACAAAATATGTGTTTAAATAAATGTTTGAGCTAAGAACTCAGAATGTAATGAAGTGGAGAGTCTGAAGTATAATTATTACTTCTAGTGTATATTACTCTGTTTTCCCAAATTTTAAAGCATTTGAACAAATAAAATACCTGCTCTCAGATATGGTGTAAAAATTAAACAGTCAGCAAAGGAGTGAGTTAAACTGTATATTCCCAATTTTTTCAAGTTCATTTTTGAACACATATTAAGGGAGGCTAATTTCAAAAAGATTAAAGTCGCTTTAAAACTGGACGAAAACCTAAACTATGCTGATAACACTATTCTGATAGCTGAAAGGCAAATAATTTGCAAGTTCTAGTAATAAAAGACATAGAATCCAGTAAAAAAGGAGACTATGATTAAATATAAAGACCAAACTAATAACAATACCACAATCAGCTTTAGAACTGACAATGAAGACATTGAAGTGATAGATACCTTCTGCTTTTTAAACTTCAATTATTAACAGGAGCAGGAGTCAAGAAATATGCTGCAGTCTAGCACTTGGTAGGGTAAGAATGAAAGCTGTGGAAGAAATATTCATATTCTCTAATATGTCTATACCTATAAGGATCAAAAACATGCAAGTAATGGTTTCTCTATCACACTCTATGTTCAATTTTGGAAAAAAAGGATAAAAAGTATAATGATGTTTTATGAACTATGGTGTTGGAGAGAAAATTCCTCAGAATACCATAGGTAGCCAGGAAAACAAGGAAATGGGTCACAGAACAAATCAACTCAGAGTTTTTATTTGAGGCATAAATGGCCAAGTTCAAATACCATATTTTGGACATACTATGCAAAGGTCATAATATATCTTAGTAAGTCCATAACATTGGAAATTGTAGAAGGAAAGAGAAGACAATGACCAGGATCAAGGTGGATGAATTCAATTATTGCAGTAATGGATACACTATTAGGAGACATGAAGGATCTATCCAGATCATTTTGAATATATACTAAGAATTGACACTGGTTTGATGGCACATAACCTATCAATACAAAAAGGGTCTTTATATAGCTAGAACTTATAATAGTAGCAATTTTGTACAATTATCTAATTTTAGTTGTGCATTTCTTTCCCATCACCTTTTTTCTCTTTCGCTCAACTTTCCTGATGTTATTTTTCCCCTGCATTATTTGAATTTTATTTTGTACAGAACTCAGATCTGACAAATTTAGACTGGATTCCTTGTCTTTCCTAATTTTAACTAAATCAGAATTAACTATTTAGTGAATGAACAATATTTTATGCTATCATTTTCCCAGCTCTAATGTAGATCATCAATGTATCTTGATAAATATTGTTAGGATAGCAAATTTGGCTTTTTGCAAATTGGTTGACAGACACCACAGCAATCATAGTATTTGTTCATGTATCACTATTCATATATATATAATTATGTTTACATATGTTATACATTATACACATTACTAGTCTAATTCAAAATGAAGTACTGCCAATATAGGCTGAAAAAGGTTTCAATAAACAAATGGGTTTCATATGTCAAATACATATACCAGAACAAATAAATTACATCAATACTTATTGTTTTGGGTCTTTTCCGGGTTACTAATAATTGATGCAGACAACCATGTACATGAGAGGTCCTATGCAGTGTCCTTCTGATTTCTTCTACAGGCCCATATCTAGAGCTAGGAAACAATGCCTTACAACTAAATGTCATACATTAATTTTCACTTTTGTGACTTTCCCCTCCATAGGTGAAGTGTGTCAGATACTGGCCTGATGACACAGAAGTCTACGGAGATATCAAAGTGACCTTAATTGAAACAGAACCATTGGCAGAATATGTCATACGTACTTTTACAGTCCAAAAAGTAAGGATACATTGGTCCTACTTTCCTCATCAACTAATTTGTTTCCCAGTATATCCATTTCTTTCCATGTTTTATTAAGAAATGTGAAAGTCAATATGAAATCATCACTATACATTATATACTTTAATATATAAAGTAAATTAGACGGAGACATGGAGGACAAAAAACATGGCTATGCATTATCTCCAAAATCAGAGAAAATACCTCTATACAGAACAGCAACTTTCATGCATAGCTTAATAATTTCCCATAGACTAGCGGAATTTATTCCAGTGATAAGTAGAATTGTAAGTAGAATCCTAGAACTCAAAGAGACTGCCTAGGCCATGAAATCCAAATTTCTATCCAATATTTGATCTTATCTAGCAAAGACAAGCCCATTATCCCTTAGTGTTATGTTGATTGCTTTCACTATTACAGCAAAGTGACATTCATCTTAACAGCAATAGCACTTAGACTTAAAGTCTTATCATTAACCTACATTATTATTTTCTTTTTCTTTTTCTTAAGAAAAGGTATGAAACTTGAGATGAATACCATAAGGAAGCTCGTCATGATCCTTTATACCATAAGTGTATAAGCCGGTAGAATATTGCTCTATAGAATACTAGCTTTTTTTTCTGCTTTCAGATAAGATGTTAATATTTCTTTACCACACAGCAGTAAAGAACTACCAACATTTTATTTGAAAGCAGTTTGAATTGTTTCAGGGAAGGTTTTCACTATATGATTATTTGTATCAAGCATTAAATTGCTAATTATTGGATTTTGCATTTTTAAACAATTGCTACTTGTTCCTGAGTGTCATTCTCTAGCAGAATGGCAGATAAAAAAACATACATAATATATATTTTGCAGACATCAATGTTTCCTACTTTTAAATACATTTTTTTCAAAAGTAGCCAAAGCCAGAACAATACATTTCTGAAATACTAAACAAGCTAAAACTATATTACTAAAATTGTTATGATCATAGCATTTTCAGAATAGTTATTTGGCATGCTTCCCTTGTTCTTAATTTAGATTTTAGCCTTATTGAGTATACTTTCAAATGGAAAAATATAGAAGGTAGTTTAATTATGTACCATTTATACTGTGGTGGTAATTGGTTTACTCCTGCTTTTTAAAAACTAGCTTGCTACTGCTTAGTGTGAAGATATTTATCATCATACACTGGATGTGAATGTGAATGGGACTTTGTTGAAACATCGCCAAGACACTTCAAATTCTACACGGGAGAAAACCCAAACAACCAAAGACCTACATACAAACACCCGCAAAAACCTCAGAAAACAAATATATATATTTGTACAGACAGAGAAATACATACACACACAAGGACACTTTTTCATTTTGCACTTTCAGAAAATACACACACACACACACACACACACACACACACACACACACTACTTGAAGATGCAAGTAGGATTGAAGGAAAGATCAGATATATTTTACCCACAGTTTGTCTTCAAAATTGTTTGATTGTTTTAAGTGCTCCATAAATAAGATAATAGAAGCAGGGTGTTTTTTCATTGTAACACTCTAGATAAAGTAAGATTTTATATTTAGATTGATTTCTGTTGGGTAAATCTAGCCTCAACTTAAGAAAGAAACAATTCCTAATTAAGTAGTAGTAATTGTTATGAAAGAGAATAGAAGATTTTTTTTTATTTTATATCCTTTTCAGAAAGGCTACCATGAGATTCGAGAAATTCGTCAGTTCCACTTCACTAGCTGGCCAGACCATGGAGTTCCTTGTTACGCTACAGGTCTCTTGGGCTTTGTTCGACAAGTGAAGTTTCTCAACCCACCAGATGCAGGGCCTATTGTTGTGCACTGCAGGTACAAACTTTGTTTCTATCTTTCATTTCCTTTCATCCATTTTCACCAGTGCTGCTTATGTCCCTAGCTTACCAGGCAGTCCACTATGTTGCATTATCCAAAATCATACCATGCAGCAAACCTTCTATATATCAACTTTATATCATTCTCACATTAGATCCACTACTATTCACAAAAATATAGTTTGTCCCAAGCAAACAGAATATTTGTTTCATGCTTCCATAGTGATCATAAGTATACACTTTTGATAGATACACAACCTTTGACTCCAGTGTAGAAAACTAGATTGGGTATTGCACAATATTCCTGAGTAGGATGCTATAACTACTGTATTTTAAGTAAGTTCTAACCATTAATAACATTCACGCAATATCATGTTCAAAATTTAAATCTGATAGAAGCATTTTCTACTATAAAAAGTATTAAAGCATATTACATATTATAAATACTGTTCTAAATGTAGAGGAACAACTTGATCCTGACCCCAATGGATAATATTCTGAATAAATCTGAAGATGCTTGTTTTTAATTTCAAATGACCCTCATGTTCCTAACCTTTTTTTTTTGTTAAGTGTTGAAGTATCAATATTCAGCTATAGTAACAATGGCTAAATTTCCCCAAAGTTTTAGAGTCACTCAATAGTAGATAGATGGCATATAAACATAATAAACAAACAAACAAAATGCTTTCAGAATGTCATCTATTGGTCATCTAATTATTTTCATCTCAAATTTTTATGAATAGTATGGGTCAATACTTAAGAATACATTTAAGTATGTTAATTTTATATTTATTACAATTCTGAACATCAGAAAAGTGAATTAAAGAGAATGAAATGCCATATATTCATTAAGATGATATCAATTATTCTTTCCTACGACTAGTTTAATCTGGCTGATTAATTCATACTCTATTCACATGCTGGATTTTGCAATATTTGTTTAGCTGCATTTTCATCAAAGCCTGGAAAGGACATTGTAAGTTCTGTCCTGTTTGCAGAATAATATTTCACAGTGAGAGAAAGGAGACATGGAAGATGATTTGCATTTAGAGGCAACTCATTTTTTTTTCTGTCCAACCTGAATGACTGTGCATGGCAGAAATAGAATGTGAAATTATTTTCCAGTAAGATTTGCTGGCTGCCATTGTGAGTCAATCAAGGGTGAAAGTTTTGGTAGAAGCAGTGGAAAAAAACTAGCATCCTGCAATTTTATAAGATAAATTTTCTGTGGTACAGAATGCTGACCTTAACTTGGAAAACTGTCAGCAGTCAGCAACCATTTATATGCACAGCAATGACTGAATTCCCCCTTAACTAGTAAGGACAGGAATTCTCCTGCCATCAATTGTCCCATATCAGCAGCCAATGGCTACATTTGTAATCTGCTTCATTAAATTTTAAATAGGGCAATTTTTAGAAATGGCCAGAGTTAATTTGGAATATATTCATGTAATAATTTATTGTCACCCTGATTTATTTTTAGGAATACAACAATTTAAAGGATAAAATATATGCAGCGTTCATATTTTTTCCACTGAGAATCAAACTAATTAATAAATTAATAAATTTGCAGTAGTGATCATTTGCATCCCTTTGGATTGTGGGGTTTAAAATTACCAACACAATTCTCTGCAATTTTTGGCTGGCACTTAAATTGAAATATGATTTAAATGAACTCTGGGTAAATGTGTTTTTAATATATTTAAAGTTGATTGTGTCAACAAAATGTAATTGTAGAAAATGTGATGTCTAAAGAAATAAACTTGAATTACAAAATTAGGACATCAGGGGAAAAGTTCTAGCCCAGCCTTTTTCTGTACACATTCTTTTCATGCGTGCAGAAAACCCCTTTCTTTTCCTTTCTTAATTGCTAGTACAACATTCAATGTGCAAATTGGATTCCCTGCATACCAGATAAAATTGGACCAGTACTTCTGCAAGATACACATTCCTGAAAGAATGTGACACTCAGAAGTCCAAATAACCTGGACATCTTTACAGAATTGAGGCTACTGTGGATAACATGTGCATAATTTATAGGAGAGAAATTTTAACATCTAGATTGTCAGACTAGTGAAAAGTTGGCATTTTGAGATCAGACTTAAATTTCCCACACAAATAATCTGTCTAATCTTCAAGGGCTAAGGTGCAGAAGAAAATATGCAGATTTTTTATAGACATATATCTTCTGAAATAAACAAGAAATTTGTTTAAAACAAAGAAAGTGAAAGGATGACTATTTCAAATAATGGAGCTCATCTCTTTCCTCCTTCCTATTTATTGTTCATTGCCTTGCAGATATATACTTGCACCAGGTTTCATTTAAGACAAAGCTGAGAGCCAAGCTTGGTTTTTTTAAATTGTATGTCTTCTTTCTTTCTCTCAATACTTTTTTTTTAACTTCCCTTTCTTCTTAACTTTGTAGCTTTTCAAAGAGAAGCTAAAATAGGCAGTGAAGTTCAGATCTTTATAGCAAAGAGAGACTAAAGAAAAATACAGCTGCATTTGCACTATATATCCTTACCACAGTCTACAGATGAACTCACTGTTATGCCTTTCCATGGTTCATTGATGAAATCCTTGTTCTGGTTTCCATCTCTCTTTCAGTGCCGGTGCTGGGAGGACGGGGTGCTTTATTGCCATAGACATCATGCTTGATATGGCAGAAAATGAAGGTGTAGTGGATATATTTAATTGTGTGAGAGAGTTGCGATCCCAGAGAGTTAACTTGGTGCAAACAGAGGTATCTTTTTTTTGTTGTCTAGTTTTTTAACCTGTTCCTAACCAAAAGTTCAGTACTTTCAGATGGATGCAAACTGAATAAAATGAAAGAAAACTTGTGAAAATATATGATATTTCAAAATATTTTTAGGACACTAGCTTAATTTTAATAAACTATGTTAGCTTAATTTAGTAACATTACTTTCCATGATATGAAATACCTTTAAGCTCCATTATTGCTTAGGGATTCATAAAACATACATATGATTATTTTTTTGCTACAATTCTTATAGAAACTGAAGTGGTTAGTACCATTTTAGCAAAGTCATTTTTTCCAAATGCCACTTTTAAAAATATATGAATGATTCATACAGAAATAAAATCTATGTTCACCACCAGATTCAAATAGCATATTTATAATGGCCAACATTATATTCATAGTCTATTTTCCATTAAAATAGTTAATCCATATCAGTTTCCATGAGCTGAAATACAACCAGCACTATAGGCACTTTCCTAGATTTCTCTAACTACCTAAGGTTCAAGTAAATTCTATAAAACATTTAGATTTTGAGGTTATTTTATAAGATTCAGTGGTTGAAATCTTTAGAATCAAGGTTAGAATTTTAAATTATGTTGATTCTTTATACTTGTAAAACTTGGAGTTGGGCAGCCTAGAAATTCAATCAAATAAATAAAGAGTGCTTATGATTTTCCAGTACAAGTTCATTCAGATATATTTATTGATCAGGGAACTGTGATTATGTTCATTTTCCTGCTGGCAATCAATCAATTAATGATTAAAATAAGTCAATCTGCTTAACAAACAATAAAACTGGACAGAGTATTTCATGGTTAGATTATTCCATGGAATCAAAGTCTATCTTCATTTAAAATATTGAGGATTTAGACCTAGCAATTTATTCAACCACGTAGACAGTGGAAAATGGCACGAAGGTAGATGGCTCTGTAGACTAGACATAAACAATTGTAATGATAAAATAGATTAATATCTAAGCAAAATAAGCTCATTTTCAATAGTTTTTATCTACTGAAATGCTGATACTCCTTATAATATAGTCATCACCAATACAATAACATATGCTGCTTCTGGATTTAATTTGTCTCTGGATTTAATTTGTCTCTCTATCTCTCTCTCTGTGTGTGTGTGTGTGTGTGTGTGTGTGTGTGTGTGTGTGTGTGTGTGTGTGTGTGTGTGTGTGTGTGTGTATATATATATATATATATATATATATATATATATATATATATATATATATATATATATATATATATATATATATATATATATATATATATATATGTTGTTTAAAATTGTTGACAAAGAAATAAGGGATTTCTGATATAGCTATTTCGAGTTATTTAACTCTCTTCAGTCAGAACTCACCCTTCCGGGATTCGAACCTGGGCGGTCTGCACACTAGGCAGATGCTTAAACCTCTAAGCCACAGGCTCTCTCCCGCCTTGTCAGTAATCAGGGAGGGAAGATGTCTAAAAAAGAAACACTATATGCACATCTTCCCTCCCTGATTACTGACAAGGCGGGAGAGAGCCTGTGGCTTAGAGGTTTAAGCATCTGCCTAGTGTGCAGACCGCCCAGGTTCGAATCCCGGAAGGGTGAGTTCTGACTGAAGAGAGTTAAATAACTCGAAATAGCTATCTCAGAAATCCCTTATTTCTTTGTTAACAATTTTAAAACCATATATATATTTGTGCTTGCAGATGGCTCTGGGTTGAGCTGAAACAGGCAAAGGAAAGAATGATTTCTTCCTCCCATATTTGGGTTTACAGGGTGCTATCTAAAAAAGAAACACTATATACACATCTTCCCTCCCTGATTACTGACAAGGCGGGAGAGAGCCTGTGGCTTAGAGGTTTAAGCATCTGCCTAGTGTGCAGACCGCCCAGGTTCGAATCCCGGAAGGGTGAGTTCTGACTGAAGAGAGTTAAATAACTCGAAATAGCTATCTCAGAAATCCCTTATTTCTTTGTTAACAATTTTAAAACCATATATATATATATACATATATACATACATACATACATACATACATACATACATACATACATACATACATACATACATACATACATACATACATACATATATATATATATATATATATATATATATATATATATATATATATATATATATATATATATATATATATATATATATGTACACTTTTGTTCGATCAGGAAAGTGTTTCATTTTCTTGTTGACCTGAAATTCTTGGAAGTTTCAATAAAGTGAAAGATATTACAATTGCTTCTGAAGACCCTGATGGTGATGAGCAATTAACTTTTTTGATATGTAGGAGCAGTATGTGTTTGTTCATGATGCCATTCTGGAAGCGTGCCTTTGTGGCAACACTGCCATTCCTGTTTGTGAATTCAGATCTATATACTACAACATCAGCAGACTGGATCCACAGACAAATTCCAGTCAGATAAAAGATGAATTCCAGGTAAGGTAATGGATAAATAGTGTGCCTTATATGTCCTGAGTCATAGAAAATTATGGCTAATGTGCTTGGGTTGAAATAGATTTTATAAAAATTACAAGGGATTTTAAGGATTATTCAGGATTTTCTCAAGGAAGAAGTGAATCCTATAAACTTCAAAATCCTTTTCAGGTTATAGTCCATCCAGGAAAGACTTTCTCCCCTCACATGAATTTGACATCAAGAAGTCCAGAAGTCCTTGATAGTCTGCCTCTGGAAAAAATACTCAAGTTAATTCAGGATTCTCTTGGCCCAAATAGTATTTGTGGACAAGAGCCATCCTTCTTCTAGTAACTTTTCTTGGAATATTCTATTTATCTCTTCATTTGAGAAAGTCTCTCCTCTGTATACAAAGGTATCATTTGCAACAATGTTCATATGAAAGTGTCCAAGTGTGCTTGAAAACTACTTGGAAGCTACTGCTGGTTAAGAATGGGGTGGCATGTGCAGTGATAGATGTGTTGCATTATATGCACATTTCCCTGCAGTTTTGCAAGCTGCACTGATTACCAGTTGGGTTCTAAATGCATATTAAAGCCCTAGGTTCTGGTTACTTGAGGGACTGCCTGCCTCCATATGTTTCCACTGCACAAGTCATCTATAGTGGGCACATTCCAGTTGCCATGAACTATGCAGTTTCATCTTATGGGACCTAGAAAGGATAGTGATGACTCTCACTGATGGGCCCTCACCTGTAGAATGATACCTTCCCAGATATTCATACTTCTCTTACTTTTCTGACTTTCTACAAATTGCTTAAGACTTGGTTGCCCTCCCAGGTTCATGGCATTTGGAATCTTCAGTAAGCTGCCTTTTTTCTTATTTTTTATTTTTTTATCTGTAAGTTGCTCAGAGGTGCTATAGAGTCAGGCAGCTTCAAAATTAATCATATAAATAAAGTAATAACCAGGGATTTGATAAGTAGAGATTTCATAGATAGATTCAAATGTACAAGTAAGCCTTTCATTTCATTTCCTATCTCTATAGAAAATGATTACAAAATTCCTGGCTAGGAAAGCTTATGTCTAGAAGCATGTGATCTTTGTCAAATAATTGACATACACAATTATCCAGTTCATATTGTCTGCAAAAAAGAGAAGCCAAAATAAATAGGTCAGGTTATTTCCAAGTTAATTGTGGATGAGCCTTAAGTGTCTTATCCATCTTTAGACATGCCTGTTTTAGCTTGTGTGAATAATCCATTCCTGTTTAAAATGTATGATTTTAAATATTGAGAAACAAATGACAGATAAGAAACTAAATTTGAGATGAAACTTCTTAGTCACATGACTAAAAGGGCAAAATTCAATCCTGGAAAATATAGGTAGGAATTGTGACTGCTTCTGAATATGCATGATAGATTTTTCCATCATTATTACAAAATTGTAAGCCATACTTAGATATCAGAGTTATACTCCTGCAAGGTGTTTATCCGAGATTATAGATTATAGATTAAGCATTGAGATTAGTTATTTCTTGATTTTTAGTTCTGATTTGTCTTAAGTGTTTGCTTTGATCAATGTTCTGAGTTATGCTCATATTGCTTTACTTTCATATTGCATTACTGAAAAGTTACAATTCTGTGACTCAGAGAAAATGTGATTAAAAGCCCCCACTTGCTCCATATTTATAGTACTTGTCAGGCTCCATGCCAGGGTCTGATGGTAAATCATAGCTTTTCCCTACGCTTAACACAATTGATTGCCTATTGCAATACAAAAATATTATTGCTAATAGACATGTACTGTGTATACTCATAGCTCTCCACCAGAAGCTAGTCTATTAAAAGGGTCAGTCTTTTTATGGCTTTGGGCAAGGGTATTGGGTGGTTCACAAATTCTAGATATTGAAGTCCACAGTCATAAAAGAGCCAAGGTTCCCTACCCCTGGCCTTGGGGGACAGCTGAAAGATATTTAAATAATAGTCATTTCTAGCCTTTTGGTATGCTTTCCTTCACCTCCATTAGTCTGCAGGTATCAGGTATTTCTCCCTATTCCTCCTCCTAATTGTGGGCAGGGTGGAAGTAATAGTGCTTTTCCTTACTTCTTTGACTGAAGTGAATAATAATATGCCTTTCATTTTTCTCTGTTCCTCCATTCTTCTAACATTGGACAGTAGGAAGGGATTAAGAATGTAAGAAAATAAAAATGGGAAAAACACCCGTCAGAAGCTTCTTGTAGTCAGAGCAGACATCTGTTAGGTACTCCATATGTTTAAGGAGATGGATCCAATGCTACAAAAATTCCATTGATGGCCAAAAGTCTCTTGTTAAAAGCATTGTAGTTATTTCTGGGAGGAAGAAGTTTGCCTGGAAGCAGATTTCCAAGGAAGTTGTCCCCAGATTTTGGAGCAGATTGTAGAAGCTCCTAGATGGAAATCAAAATCATCAGCCAGTACAGTTGTACAGGTGTACAAGGGAACATGGGCTACAAAATGAATGTTGTTTGAGTTGAAGAAAGCTTTATTGGACATTAAATTCTCACTTTAAAGGAGACTTCTTGATAAGATAATTCAGGGATATGGATATGGCAACAATTTAGGAATAAATGTATTATAAATTTGGCAAAATTCTGAAAAATGTGATATGATACAAAAGTTCTTCTAATGTTTATTATGATAAAAAGCCCAGAAGTATAATGAATGCTGGGGGCTTCAAGGCAGTATGGATTCTACCATAGCAAGATCCTTCTAAATTCTTTTCATATATACCAAAAAGGTATACTTTAGCCAAGATCCACAGAATAAATTAACACAGTATAGTTTATATATAGATATATAGTCAAGAATAAAAAATTATGGATAATGTGATCCATACTGTTGAAGAACATATATCTGCTCATACTAATAGAAATGTTATCAGAAGAGTGAACAGATGTAGGCTGCCCCTTCTTCACAACAAAAGCATGCTTCCAGCCCTCATAGAAAAAGCAGAAAGAAGTGGACAAGAATTACCACTTTCAATTGCTTCTATATGGTCTCATTTAAAAGTAGGGTACTCACTGAAATATGTCTTCAATTTTCGTCCAAGCACAGAAGATCAATTAGATTCTTGCTCCTTGAATTAACTGTTTCCAATACAGATGGGAGGGTGGGGGTGGGAAATGCAAGAAATAATTCAATAGGTTATTAACCAATCTGTAGAGCCTACCTGCATAATCAAGCTTCTCATAACAAGAATCAAGGACAGTTATTCACAACCTTTGGTCCTAAAAAACAGTTTAGAAGAGGTTTAATTTGGTAAAAAAGTATTCTTCTATACCAGAAATAAGAGTTCATAATGCAATCTATGATGGTTATAAAGTTCTTTTTTTTTCAAATATATTTTATTAATTTTATAATTTTAACAATAAATACATAAAATCCCAGAATAATAACCTATTAAAGAAAAAAACCTAGATATACAGCTCAACATAATACATCGTCTTCCATCTTTCAACATACATAAGTTTAAATACCTACACTTATAGGTGTTGCCCGGACAGCACCCCCTACACCACATCCACCCTCTTTCTTCCTCCCTATCTTCTCCTACTTCCCCCTGCCTCCATCTCTCTCCTTCCCTTTCTCTCCACTTCACCTCTTCTCCCCCAACCTTCCTACTTCCCTCTCCCCTCTCTTACTCCCTCTCACCCCCCCTTCAGATGTAGTCCAGAGGTACCATCCGAGCAACTCTATAGATTGGTTAATAACCAATTTGTTATTATATGTTACAAGTATTACAGTTGAGTATAAAACAATCTAGCAATCTAAGACCCTCCCCAACATACCCCCCCAACTTCCCAAAGTGAATACAGGGTAAACAAAATTAATATATAAATCCTAATAAAATTTAACTATATGCTAAAAACAATTTATTGGATTGATATTTCCCTTGGATATACTCTATCCGTTTTTTCCAGTCCAACATATGTTTTTCATTTGAATGATCTTTCAAGTAAGCAGATACTTTGGCCATTTCTGCCAAATTTATAACTTTCAAAGTCCATTCTGCAGGTAATTCTGCCTTCTTCCAATATTGTCCCACCAACAGTCTCGCTGCTGTAATCAAGTTCAAAATCAAGTTCATCTCTATGGTGGAGCAATCCTTTATAATACCTAGTAAAAACAACTGTGGTGAAAATTCAATACGTTTTTTCAGAATATTTTGAAGTATCCACCAAATCTTTATCCAAAAAGCCTCCATTTGATGGTTATAAAGTTCAAAAGCCAGTGACTGGGTAACCATGTTTCCTATTGACACAAAATCAGAGCATTGCTTTTCTGTAAGTTTTCACTATAAAACATTTAGACAAGCTAACTATGTATTTGACTGAGTACTGTGTTTTGTGAGAATTTATATTCAAGGAATAAGATTGAGTGTGCAATGGTTCTTGTATTTGGCCGGTAAGATACAAGGATGCATTTGCTGAAGGAAAGAGAGTGTAGAACAGGGGTGTCAAACTGCTAGCCCATGGGTCAGATGCATCATACCAAAACAATCTCCACCTCATTGCCAGCAATAGAAAAAAATTCACGATACATCGCAACACATCACGTATAGATGCTGTAGATGGTTCAGCCCCTGTAGCTGTAAGTCTTTTTTTTATTGTTTTTTTAATTTTTAACAGAAAAATAAAAATGCTCAAATCAAATCATAGTGTTAAAATAAACAATAAACATAATCACAACATAAATACATATTTCAAAATCATCCATAAACAAAACATAAGTACTTATTTCAATACATCTAATAATAATAACTCAACTGAAAATAATCATAGACCACATTTACCAAACAATTAACATTACTGCTCGGTACCCCCACCACCACATCCCCCTAACCCTAACCTTCCCCCCTCACTTACCAACTAACTACCTACCTTCCTCCCTCCTTCTCTTCTTTCTTCATCCTTCTCTATCTCCATCCTACTCTTCCCCCTTCTTATCAACTTCCACTTACATCAGCCTTCACTCCTCCTTCCTCTTTTCCATCAGATGTGGTGCCCAGAGGCCACCCGAGCAACCCCTTAATAACAATAATTACATATTCTTGCATCAACCCCAATTGCAGTTGAGAAAACATAGTATATAAAATTATAAACCCTCCCTACCCCCCCTGACTTCCCAGAGTGAGTACAGGGTAAAACAAAAGAAAACCCACTACTTCAAACAAAGTTATTATATAATCCTAACAAGAATTTTAAACTATATACTAAATACAATCTCTACTTAACATTTATTCAACCTTATCAATTCTAATACATATCTAATCCCTCAGTCAGTCCATCTAATATCAAACCTTAAATCATTTCAATCCACTAAACAAAACAGACAAATCATCTTGTTAAGAGTATTAATTTTCATTTACATATCTAAACCATCAATCTAACAATCAATCCATCACTTCAATTCATTGAGAGGTTATGTAGAGTCACCCAAACAATCAAGTTTAGTATATATCTTCCAATAATCAGTTTCTTTTAACATTCTAGACAATCATTTCAAACCAATAAACATCAAATAAATAAATCATCTTTTTTAAAAAAAATAAACAAACAATATCACTAAACCCCTCAATTAAAAAAAATATATATATTCTTAATCAATTTAATATATCTGCCATTAAACAACCTCTCTTACATCTTACTCATAAACTTGGTCCTTGATTCAGCCCATAATCTTAGATTGGCCTTAATTCCTTACACTTAATTTTAAATTTCACTTCTTCAATCGACTTCTGGGCTTTCTCATATGTCAAATAAACCTAAATAACAAATACAATCTATTTAATCCATTTCTAACTTAGATTCCTTCAACCTTATCAAATCACATAATGCTTATCTATCCCATCAATCAATCAATCTAATGTCAAACCTAGATCATTTCAAAGCAAGTACATTCTTCTTCAATTTAATTATATCTTCCATTAATCATCTTCTTTAACGTCTTACTCATAATCTTAATATTATATCTTCCGTTAATCATCTTCTCTTACATCTTATTCATAATCTTAGTCCTTGAGTCAGTCCATAGTTTTGAATTACCCATAATTCCTTGCATACAATTTTAAATTTCACTTCTTCAATCGTACTCTTGGTTTTTTCTTCAGCCAGGTAAATCTCCATAACGAGGCCTCCCTTCCAAATAATAAGTCTCTCTTTTTTACTTGCAATATCATTTGAATCCATAAAAACCATCTTAACCTTTGCATTAGTCCTCTGTTTCTCTTAACCATAGACTTTCGTTGAGGTAACATTTCAAATCTCTGTCTTTGCTTTTCCTGGTCCTCAGCACCATAGATAGATTGCTTCTTAAACTGGATCAATTTCTCTTTTTTCTCAGTTAAATCTTCTTCTTGCTGCTTGTCTGAGAGGAGTAGCCATCCCCTCCTGTCTTGGAACAAATCCTCTTCCTCCACTCCATAAATGAACTGTTTATCAAGCAAGATCCATTTCCCATTATTCTCTTTATTCTCAATACTGTCTTCTTCTTGTTTGGATTGTTGTATAAAATGTTCAACAGTCGGTTGCAAATCAATTTCATTTGGAAAAAAGGATCTAATTAATTTTAATATTTCTGTGTTAGTCTCTTTCAATATTGCAATCGTTTCTTCTTTAAATTCATCAATGCGATCCAAAATAGGTTTGACATTAAAACGTAAATTCCACTCCATTTTAAATTTTAAAACAATCGCTCTGGCTTTAATCCAATTTCTACAACCGTCTCTCTAGCTTCGCTTACAAGAACAAAGAAAAAAAAATGGAGAATTCACTTTCACTTTCAAGCACTTTCCTTTAGCAGTGAAAGTAGTGAAAGTTATACGCCATCTTGAATGCATTATGTTGAAAGTAACAGTTAGAAATATATAGCCAGAAAAACAATAAAAAATACTTGCAATCCAATAAAAACTCCTGTATTCACTCAGTCTGCAAACAGTCTCTCTTGTGTTCTATTTTTAAAAGCAGAGGTGGTCGCGGCGTCTCTGAGCAGGAGCGTCTTCAGGAGTTATGGGGAGCTCTCACTCTTGATCCCTGAAAGCTTTTTCCAGGGATATTAGAGGAGCTCAACCCTTTACTCCCGATGCTCTACACCTCTTCTTCGCCCAAAGAGGGGATTTTTCACCGCAAAAAACAGCTGATGTTCGCTATTTTTTGCGGCTTTACATACCCAGGGAACGGAGCCTCACAGAGGAGACTCTAGCGATGCCGGCGGAGCCACCGAAAGTCTGTAGCTGTAAGTCTTCAATACAAGGGGGTGCCTTGGTGAGGAATTTACTGTGTGAAGTAACCGGGTCCTCCACAATAAAGACATTGATATTTTGTGCATGAACTTAACCTGTTTTTGGCAAATAATGAGGCCTTGTTTATTCCTAGATGCACTGATTCAGTTTTTAAAATCTCACAAATATGATGACAAGCCAGAGACAAAGAACAGTCGCAACTTTCCTTCCTGACTATTCTACAGCATTGCATCACATCTTTAGCTGATGCCCAAACAAATTAAAAGCTGCCGTATTCTCTGCAGCACATTGACAAATGGATTTGTCTTGTATTTCTTTTGACAGTCCCTCCCTGAATTGGTCAGTTAAGCATTCCAGCCCACATGCTGAACTAACAACTGAAACTCAGCAGCATATTCTTGCACTGAGTGCTTATTTTTTGCAAGTGATAGATTTCACAGTCAGCAGGCATTTGAACTGTCAAGAGTTAAAACTTGAGCATGCTATTAAATCAGTATAGTTGTCCAAGTCTGGAATCTTCAAAATCAGAAGGGAGGGCATTTTACTCTGTCACAGTTATTAGACTAATCATTATAGGAGGATAGCTATGCTAATCTCACCAAAAATCAGCAAGAATCTATTAGCACTTCTTTAGAATAACACATTTATTAAAAAGCATAAGCCTTGATGAATTGTAGCTCACCTAATTCATAGAGCTGTTCAACTGACATAGGATTTAAACTGGGATGAGGCAAGGTGGTGCAAGAAAGCTGGTTAAGTAATCTATCTATGCAAGATAGATTACAATTGGCGCTTGTAATGTATTTTTAAAAGGTGTTTATTAAGACTTTTTGAAATACCTTGAAAAGTTTTGATGTATGTGAGTTGTGCAGTCTTTCACTCTATAGTGCTGATATAGTTTTATTGTTCAAAACAGCTACCTTGAGATCTATAATCAAGTTTCTTGGGAAATTAAAGTGCACCAATATTACTTTGTCCTTGTTTTGACTCCAGATATTAAACTTATGTCTATTAATTGTTTTGCATAAATTCTGGCTTAGTTGTCCAGTATGAAATAAGAGGAGAATTGCTGACAGATAACAGCATTTATCTAATTAAAGAAAGAGCATGTGGCATGAATGTGCCACTACTCTTGGGTGTAAAGCTGTTAGGGCCTGTGATGACACTGTTGGTGTAAATGTGGGACATCTTATTTATTGCAAGGCATGGTCTTCTTGATTAGCATCATGGTTGCTTGTGAGAATCTGTTTCAGGTTTCATCAGTATAAGTAAGCATGGATCAACCACCCAGTGCCTAAGAAAAGTATTGTGGGCAGTGGCCACCACAGTTAAGATCCCAAAGAAAGAATTAATGCCAAATGTTAGATAGTATATGATAAAGCTTTGTTAATAGAAATAATGTCAGTAAAAGCAATATATTTAGTAAGGGGAGCTCGGATGCACCAATGGCAGGAGAGACTATTCATAATCATTTGTGTCTGTGCTTAGGGGCCTTTAGTATATGAATTTATAGATCTGGACACTCCCCTCCTATCTGGTATTAATAAATGGTGCCAGAATGATTAATCACCAGGTGGGTATTTCAGGATTCACATTGGTAAAAAAAAGTCTTTGGGAACAAGCATTAGTTCTTGCTCCCTAAGCTGAATGTGGGAAATTGATCAATGGGAAATGGAAAGCCAGTTATGTGGCTAGCAAGACCAGAGGGTTAACTGCCTTGTTAGGTAGGGCAGTCAGGTCAATTGCATTGTTAGCACAAGCACAGTTATGCTGTTACAGACTAGAAAGGATAAGAAGGGAAAGCAGCAATCTCATTGTCCCTGCTTCACAGCATAGAGAGGCAATGTGTGCCTTTCTTTGGCGAAAAGAAGAAAGTGGCAAGGAAAAGCTAGCTTGACCAAACTAAAATTTGATTGATAGGAAAAATATCTGGTCTCAGGGACATAGTGTTTACATTGTATGAGGAAGACAATAAATTGAATTCCCATTGCACATGTTGTACAAGAAGGCTGATATTGATGTCAGGATGGCTTCATCTGCTCCAACATGACTGCAAAGACTTGTGATGTGCAGATATCATCAGCCGCAAGAGATTCTGGGACACTCTCTTGCCTAACTGAGACTACATGTGGTCTTTGTTATGTTCTGGTTGATTGTGATTGGGTTTTTTTGGGGGGGTGGAGATTGTTTCTGAGACTGGAGTAAGCATAGGTGATTTGGAGTCTTGAAGAATAGCTAGTAAAATTGTTAGAGGGTCAGTAATCCCAGTTAAATTTTTAGTTTTATTTTTTGTTTTTATGGTTTTTTTTTTAAAAAAAATAAAACTTCTATTCCTGTAGAGTAAGGGCAGGCTTTACACCTGCACTCAGCACTACATTACAAATGTTCACACTCTTAACTCCCTTTTCCCTCTTGGCAAAATACTCTCAAGGCACTAAGGCAGCATTTAGATTTAGTGTACTTTTGCAATCTATTCAAGTTCTATAACATGGGTGTCAAACTTGATCTTGTCACATGATGTATTGTGATGTATCATGACGTTTTTTGCCTTTGCGGAGCCAGGGTGGGCAGGGCCCGTGCTTGACACCCCTGTTCTATAACAATACAACAATGTCACTTGTGGCAGTAAACAAAATATACTGTCACCAAATTGTTTGGCTTTGCTTATGTTATCACATTAATTATTTGATAATTAATAATGAAGTTTTAGAAAGGTTTGATTTGTTAAATAGCATTTCAGATTGTGTTCAGCAGAAGTCACCCATCACTAAGCTAAAACCATCTGGAGATCTATACGTCTTCTGAATTACTCAGTCTATCACCATTTTAAACATATTTTTTCATTCACAATCTTCACTGTGACTCATGTTCTATTTTTGTAATGTATATACCATATTTGTGTACATACTGTCCTTTTAAACAACACAGTTTGGCATAGATTTGATTGTTTTTATGTAGAAACTGTCTAAAATATTTAGATGCTTGTTCCTTAAAAATTTCTTGTGCACATTGTCAGGGAAAACTTGTTAAAGAGAAACAAGAGACAATCACACCACAAAACTCTCACTTTTAGGATCCAGAGGTTTTATTAGAATTTAGAACTTACATTTAATACTTACATTCAATATCCCATTGAAATGAGGGCCAACCATGCAAGCAGTCCCATATAACAGCTTGTGACCCATTGGCCCCAACCCCTCCTTAGCTCCAATCTTTTATACCTGAAATCATTTCCTTATGACAACCCTATGACATGCCCATGACACTTGGGGTCATAACAGTAACTGACACAACATTAAGTGAATGACCATAAAGATTAAGAAAAAGAGACTTACAGTAGCACTAATAGGCACAGGTTTGTTTATAGTTATAATAATGGAACAATTTAGGATTGTAGGTATGATGATTGTTGATTTATCGAATTAGTGAGAAGGAGATATTGCTGAATCATTAAGAGGCCAACAATCTACCCAATTGCATGATGTAATTTACCATGTGCATCCTGGCAGAGGAAATATAATTACAAGAGATTTAAAGTTATACATTTGATGGGGCTCCATCGAAAGGATTTAATGGTATGTATTCTAGCATAAAAGCTTTCAAGAGCAGGAGCAAAAATTTAAATCTCAGTTCTTGCTGAGATCATAGATTTAAATATCACATGTTTTGTCAAGATGAAGTCTTCTGGTTTCAACATTTGGATTATCCTCATTTCTGTAGATAAAAACTGAATGAATGCTACTCAATATAGTGCTAGACTGATAAATTTCATGATATGTAGGGACATTAATCTATTAATGGCTGTATAATTTCATAAATGAAAGATTATATGACAAGTTAAGAATTATTGAAGGCACCAAATGCACTCATTTTTCAGATGAAAGAGCTACAGATTGTCAGTTGTATTTAACTACTGTATAAAGATGGGAACATCTTTTTCTACCATGTTGCCATGAAGTTGTCTTCATCTTCTCCCCAGCCAATGGTGAGACAGGCTTAAATTGTCCTTAACTGTACCCATAATGGAAGTATTTTCCCCCTGAAATACAGTTGCAACACGTGGCAGTTGCATGATGTAAAAAATCTGACATGTCACTGCTCATGCTGGGTGACTTGTAGAGTTTGGATTTAGCTGGACACATATTAGACATTTCAGGCTGATACAGGCATGCCTTCTTCTTTAATTCCCAGACTCCCACCTCAATTATTCTGATTCTTGACTTTGCAGAAGCATAGAAAATAGATCTCCCACTTCTACAAAATAGTGGAGGGTTCTGATATTTCTGTGATTTTACTCTGAGTGCAGAAACAACAATGGGAGCTTCTACTGCTTCTGCTGCCATATAAAGTGGACTTGTGCAATTGTATAACAGTGCCAAAGTCATGCTCATTTACCATATTTTTATATATTTGCACATAGATTACATGTGATTGACTCTGTGAACCTGTGCTCTTCTCAGGTCCCTTTTTTGTCAAAGAAAAGGCTCAGGAGCTTCTAGTCATCAGACACTATTCTCTGACATATTGTGTTATACATTGCATTATACTGATGAATGTATTCTTGGAGGTGTGGAAAGCCACAGAGATGGCCTTGCAAAGACTATGTGGAAACATAAAACATGTTTGAAGCCTGGGAAATGAAGAAAACACTAGAAACTCAAAGAGGGAAGTGAAAGTGCAGACAAGCTTTCAATATGTTTTTGTTATAGCCTGTATCAATAAAATTCTTATCATTTTTGAGGAGGTCATTTCCTGGCTTGGCCTTCCTTAAAGGGTTATTATCAGCCAATTCCAGCAAGAGAAAAGAAGAAAACCTGGAGAAAACAGTCAATCACATTACTTAGCATGCCCTTCAAAGGCATTATAAGATACCACCAGAAGCAGCAGAATTAGGATAAGGACTTGAATAGAACTAACAAATGTTATTACTATAAGGTTTTCTACTGACATAAGGATGAATGGCTACTACTTCATCTCAGCTGCAGAGAAAAGCCCATAGCCAGAATCTACAATCTAATTTGACATGTATTCCTGTAAACATCATATTAATAAGTCAATAGGATGTAAAATATCATAGTCACATACTTATTCATTAAAAGACTTTGCTTTAATCCAGGCCTACACAACATGTAGAAGTGAAGTGCCATACTGATAAAAATCATTGAGAGCCACAAAGAATCACTGACCTACCAATTGGCTGTTTTGCAGCTATGGAACTATCAGCATCAATGGGTTTTTATTAATCTGCCTGAGCCCTAAGATATCTGGCTGGATCAGTCCAATTCATCTGAACTCATCTTTCTTATAACTCTAAGAACTCCTCCAATTTTGGGGTAAGCTCAGATCTGCTGATTTCTTCCCACAAAGGAATGAGTAAATTGTTTCCATGGAAGGGGAAATCTCCATCCCTGGGAATTGTCACTGAAGTTTGCTTGCTGGGATGAAATTACCAAGAGCACATCAAAGCCAGTCTGACACTTGGCTGCAATTTGCAAAGAAAAGGCTGGCCCAGCTATCTGTGTGAGCTGTCCTGGTACATTTCACCCACAGGGGAAGGACAAGCTGAAATGAAAGAACAAGCATAGAATGACCATAAGAAGAATGCAAGACCTGAGATCCATGACTACAAAATAATCTTCCTAGTTGGAATTCTTTAGAGGCATATCAATCCCACATTACAACTCTACTTATGATCCTTTATCATTCATCCTGGGAGACGTATGAATCAGCTGCTGAGGACTGGGAGTAGAGATATATGTCTTGGTGCTCTCTGAGCTATATTGCAGGAATCCAGAATTCAGAAAAAGAGAAAGAATGGCCACCCAAAAAAACTTTCCCAGCATCTAGCTTCCATATATATGAGAAATAGCATAGGAAATCTTGACTTCAAATCTCTCATATTCTTATCTCTCACATTCTTAACTCTTCTAGACCCTGCCCAAGTTAGGGAGAGTGATTAATGAATGCTTTTTTCCCCTGATAGCTGGTGACATTTGTAGGGAGTAGAAACAAAGCAAATCACTTTTCTTAACTTGTCATGTAATAAATCTGTAGGGTAGTACAACTCCCTGGCCTTGTTACTGAGGCAGAAAAGCACACACTTTCTGCCACTTGAAGATTGGAGGTAAGAATTTTATCGTGGCCAGAAGAAAGAATCCTTAGATGATCAAAACATAGTTTGATGTTATATACTAGATGCAATTTTCTTGACCATATTATTTAACAATTTTTATTGTCTGCAAAGACAATTATTCAAAAATCTGTATTTTATAGTTCCAGTTTTGATTATTGAAATCATCAGCCATTAGAAAAGTTCTGGATTCCCTCCTTCCTATAGACTTGTATGGCAGGTTTTGTAAACTCACATTTTGAAAGGACTTCAAAATTTAGTCTACCTACTATTGAAAAGAATACAATATTTGTTTTTCATAATTGAACCCATATATTTTCAGAAAAGATGGCCTGATGCAATATACAACTTTAAGTGGTAATAGCAATAGCAATTAGACTTATATGCTGCTTCACAGTGCTTTACAGCTCTCTCTAAGTGCTTTACAGAGTCAGCATATTGCCCCCCAAAATCTGGGTCCTCATTTTACCAGCCTCAGAAGAATGAAAAGCTAAATCAACCTTGAGCCGATCAGGATCGAACTTCTGGTAGTTGGCAGAGTTAGCCTGCAATACTGCATTCTAACCACTCCACCATCACAACTCAGTAATAATAAAATTATTATTTAATAAAAACAAAAATAAATAAAAACAAAACCTTATGTCACATTGTTAAAACAACCATTGATACCTGATAACACATATAATTCAGGAAGGAAATGCTAGCTTATAAAAATAAGTTTCTAAATTATTATTTAAAGTGATGAGAGAGGACAAAGATCATAATGGGAAGAAAATCAATTGTACTGGGGCTCCAGATCTAGTTGATTCCAGTTGGGACTCCTTCTTGGGCAGCATTTTCAGCAAACACTTGGTGAGTGGACAAGACAAGTAGAACATAAAGTCACATATTTAGCAAGTTTAATATTAATCAAACCCTGGTTTTGCTCCAAATACAGACCCTTAATATTGTTACTCCTCGAGTACGTCCAGAAGATTGCAGCATTGGGCTTTTGCCAAGGAATCATGATAAGAATCGCTGCATGGATGTACTTCCTTTGGATCGGTGCCTCCCCTTTCTTATTTCTGTTGATGGAGAATCAAGCAACTATATTAATGCTGCACTCATGGATGTAAGTAAAGCTCTTTTTTTAAAAAAAAAAGTCAAACGAAATAAAACTTAATCACTTGGAGCACTATTATCTTTCTATCACATTTGTATCCCTGCTTCTTCCAAAGAACTGAAAAAGGTATAAATACATTGCATCTCACTTTTATCCTGTTGGATCAATTGGGCTGACAAAGAGTGATTGCCATTGCTGGAAGGGAATTTGAGATCAAAATTACAAAATAAAATATGAAAGAATTATCAAGCTTTTTTCAAAATGAAAATTTAGAAATTGGATAAGGATTGACTTTATGACTGCATATGTAAAAATGAATTTAAATGAAAACAATCAGATTAGCTGATAATGACCTGTTTCGGTGTAATATTCCTTTCATTCTATGAACAATCACTTTTAAGAGCATGATATGGGAAGGATATCTCCCATAAGTTACCTACAAAATGACACATCATAAGGGGTGGGGAATGACTCTGATATGTATTTTTTTGTATAATGTATATTTACTCTAGATTCAGTGTCTGTAGTCAGCTGTTTGTGTTACAATTGTTACAGTATAAATCTTTGAATCTGACTTTGAAAGAAATAAATCCAAAATGTAATCCCATATTTTTCCTTCTTTCTTTTCTTTGTTATTTAACATACACTCAGTTACGATTACAAGTGAGCTATAAAATCTAAGGTTTGCATGTTTCACAATTTAAATAAATAAATACCTTCAGCTGCAGCATGTAATCTTGTCAGAGTGACTCACAGGCATTGTGATAGCAAGTATGCATGCATCTGTTATCTAACCATTGAGTGCACAGGGCCTTTACTGCTTCACTAAGCAAAAGCTGTTTTTTTAAACAAATCTTCTGTGTCTAACTTTGAGCAGCTGCCAGCAATAAAACTGTTGGGGGTGTTTTTGTTTTTGTTTATCTTTACAAATATTCCACATAAAAACAAATTCCACAGTAAATGCTGAAGTGTTTCTCATGCTACGTGCCTTCTTTCTGACCTACCTTGATTTCAGATGTGGCTTGCATTTATAAGTGCCTAACTCTGTAGCCATATATGTTGTGTCATATATTCAGGATCAACATGATGATTTCATTGCTATAAAATCTCTAATTGTAAAAAAAAACTTAAAAAAAACAATCAGTCATATATAGCTATATCTCCAAGTCTTATTCTGTCCCTTAAATAAACAAAAATATTACATTATTTTAAAACATAGTCTTCTTTTCTTTAAAATCATCCTCAGGCAGGATAAATACCATTACATATGAAAATGGAAGAAAGAATGCTGGTTCTCTGCCCATATGGAAGCCTATCTTGGAAGTTGCTTGGAGAATAGAAAAGGAAATGTTGGGTGTACCTTTTGGAGCACATGGCTGTATCTTGGTGTCCCTCTAGTGATGACTTGTTTCCTTCCCTCACTAGTATGGTGACAGTGTACTTTAGAAAGCAGGACTTTCAGAGAGGATTTCAAGGAGGAATCTTCTACTGCTGTACATCTAAATCTTGCATGAGAGAAGAAGCTCAGGATCTGGGCAATATTATTTCTGATACCTCTATCCACTTTTGTTACCTTGATGTAGATGAAGGAAAGTTCCTGGTTAATTAGGATTTTTTTTAATATACTCATTGATCTCTGGGTGTTTCTTTCTTCATAGCAATTCTTAGTTTATTTGCTTTTTAATATGGTGTTTACATTCTGTCAAGCTTTGCTGTCAAGGTGCATGATGCAGAATAACAAGGGTTTGGATTTTCTGTTACCCACTGTAAGAGTCTCATAAGAAATGGATGGCACTACCTCAGCATGGATCCTGATTTGTTTGGGTCTCAGAACTATTTTTAAGTACCGGTACCTCTCAGAATACTAGTTAACTGCTTTAAGGAAATGAAAAATTTTAGACTTATCCCAAATCCTAATCCATGTTTATTCTACAAATGTTCAGAAGGGATCATTTATTTATTTAAATTATAAACTGTAAGCAAAATGCAATAATACTTTAAATGTGTAATCTCCTTTTTATGCCAACATTTTTTTACATTTTAGTGCAGACATAATTTAGTATTTTTAAATCTGAGGGATGCTGATGGCAATGTAAATAGCAGGATCTGCCCTTGTTAGCCAAATGTTTGTCTCTAGATTAATGACAATCAGTAGTGGACTTCTAGAATCTTAACTATTGTATAAAAGAAGAAATGTAGGCAATTTTTTTTCAATTGCAATGTTTCAGAATTAGCTAAAGTGTTTTAAATTTACTCACTGTATTGATACTATTTTTGGGCCTATAATTGGGTCAATCTTCCTTAACTCCTGTTTATATATGGGGACAGTGGAAATTTCTATCCTTTTTGGATACAATATTATTCATGTAAGATAATCCCACCAGCAGCGAAGCCCACCAATTAATGTACTTTTTCTAGGATATTCTGTCTAAGAGATAAAATTATCTGAAATTCAGACTCAACTTCCTTTGGGATAAATGTGCTGCTTCTATCAATCACTAATACAATTAACTAAATTAAATGTAAATATGACTTTGAGTTGACTCAACTCTTGTGAGTGCATCCATTCAGTTTCCTTGGCAGTATTATGGCAGTAGTTTTCCATTTGCTTTCTGCTTCTTGTTTTTGTTTTATTCTCCTATCTAGCCAGCAGCTCTGAAATTCCCAGCATTAACAACTACCCAAAATAAATGCTAAGGGAAAATATGTCTGAAACATAATTGATACATCCCAACTTTTGGAGATTTTTTTTGGTACCAGTAGTATGAAACTAAGCCCTTGAAAAGGAAGAAATAGTTGTTTAGGTTGAGGATAGCAGAACTTGTTGTGTCAACTTAATTTATCAGATTCCAGCTTTCCCATTATAGATTTCCTTAGGAAAAGTCTTGTTTCCAGCTGGCACGTTGAGTCATTTATTCTAATTGTTATGCAAACGGAATAATTCTTGTTCCTATGCTTCTTCCCTAATGAAATAAAACCTTATCACGCAGGCTGTTTTCTATACAGTGGGGTGGCAAAAACAGAGTATGTGGTGTGATTTGTATAATCTGTTTATGTTAATCTGTTTGCCTATCCATAGGCTCCCTAGTGTAATATCCTTCTCAATAAACAATAACAGGTTTTTGTCACTAATGCGAATCCTTCTACTCCATTGTTTTTTTCTTCCTTTAGAGCCACAAGCAACCTGCTGCCTTTATAGTTACTCAGCATCCATTGCCCAACACTGGAGCTGATTTCTGGAGGCTTGTGTTTGATTACAACTGTTCTTCTGTTGTGATGCTGAATGAAATGGATGCTGCTCAAGTAGGTGTATTGCTTAAGAAATAAGTATGTATGGATCAAGCATTTTTAGTTACTATTGGATCCATGTTAAATACATTGGATAAATGCATTAATTTGGTCAGCTCTGATAATAATTCCCATCATTAAACAAGAATTTAGGTTAGTGAGATGCAAAGGTGAACAGTAATTTGCAAAATTGGGACTGAGGATCAAGAGAATGAATTCCTTTGTATTTGTCATTAATATTTTATGTTGTATACAGAGTGTGTTCAAGGTGTCTTTAATATAAATGAACATTCTAAGATTTTGTGTGAAAGTGGGTGGTTTGCATTTCTCCCTTTTCCCTCCTGATTTATGTTTGTTTTCCTTTTGTTATGATCAGTTTTGTATGCAGTACTGGCCAGAGAAGACATCTTGCTGTTATGGGCCAATCCAAGTGGAATTTGTCTCTGCTGACATAGATGAGGATATTATTAATCGGATATTTCGGATCTGCAACATGGCAAGGGTAAATAGAAGTCAAATAATTTTCTATCTATATTCAGTCTGCAGTTATTAATTAGGATATCTTGGGATAATATAGGTGGGATGATCATGTTGTTACTGTTCTTCGGCCTGTCTGCCTGTCTCTTTTGAACATAGATCTTCAGATAGGTTAGATTTATTGAAAGGGTCAGTTATAGGAAATGAAGACAAAATAGTTCTTTTGTTCCATTCTGTTTGTTCTCTATTAGTCAATTTACTCTTTATCATTCTACAAGATGTTAGAATGATCTCTGCTCTTTGCTTATTATCTTGCTTGTATAGTTTTAGACTCCCATCAATTTGCAGTATTGGCAAATATTTCTATAAGTGGGGCTTATTTCCTAATTCCTGCCTTGTTTTTTTTATAAGCTATATCTTATCTCTCCTAGCTACTCTCTATTTATCCTTGAACTTGAATTTTGGAAGCATATAATAGACTAGAACAGGATGACAGATATGAATCCAGGTTTTGCATGAGAAACATCAAAGAAATGCCCAATCTAGGATTATATATTCAAGAATATATAATTATAAATTTTAGTATAAATTGGTTATTGTTCATAGCTTCCTCTAATATGGGCAGTCAGCTAATACAGATATTCCTCGACTTATGACCACAATTGAACCCAAGATTTCTATTGTTAAGTGAGACATTTCTTAAGTGAGTTTTGTCCCATTTTACAACATTTCTTGCCACAGTTGTTAAGTTAACTTATCGCTGTAGTTGATAACGTTACTAACCAGGTTGTTAAGTGAATCAGAAGGTTACAAAAAGCAATCACATGACCCTGGGACTGGTGATAAATATGAACCAGTTGCCAAGCATCTGAATTTTGATCATGTGGTCATGGGAATACTGCAAAGGTCATAACTGTGAAAAACAGTAATAAATCACTGTTTTCAGTGCCATTGTAACTTTGAACCATTGCTAAATGAACTGTTATAAGTTGAGGACTATCTATATATAAACAAAAGATAAAGACTAATATGATTTCAACTTTTCCCATTTGGCAGTCCCTCTTTCATTACCCTGTCTATATATCAAACTTAACTGTTTACTCTGCTACAAAGCATTGACGATGGAAACAATTTCTCTAACAACAGATATGGTATAAAATATCCCCTTTAACCTATTATTTGTATGTATAATTGTGCCTGCAAGGAAGACAGAAGAGTCAGACTATTTATCAGCTACAATTTTCTTTATAATGCTTTTAGAAAATAATTGCCGTGTTAATGCTAAATATGCCCTGGATATTCAATCTTTTGAAGTAATTAACTGAATGCCATTATTGTCTGTTAATTAAAAATGATTTTTCTTTCCATTTTTAAAAGAATAGAATTTAGTTTGTTATTCTAGAGCTGACATAGTCCCCAAATTTGCTCATCACATTCAAGAAAGAACTTACAGCTTCTATTACTAGTAATTAAGTCTATGTGGTATATTTCCCGATGATGCTTACAAAAGGCTTTCTTAACATGGCATCATTGGTTTCCACTCTGAAGCAGGAAAAGTGTTTCCTTAATTTTTCTATTATAACTGAAGAATGTTCTAGTATGTATGCTCATTAAAAGGCCACCCGGGATAAACACTTCTGAAAATATTCCCCAATTCCTGCAGCCAAAATGAATGAGAAATCTTCTTTCAGAGTTCTTAGAATATAACACATGATCTTCTGTGGGTATATAGAAGCATCCATACCTTCCTTTTCATGACTCAAGCAATCTGCATTATTTTCTTTAGCCGCAAGATGGGTACCGTATTGTTCAACACTTGCAGTATATTGGCTGGCCAGCATATAGAGACACTCCTCCTTCTAAGCGCTCTCTCCTGAAAGTGGTCAGGCGGTTGGAAAAGTGGCAGGAGCAATATGATGGGCGAGATGGTCGGACTGTGGTTCATTGCCTGTAAGCATTTCTGCATCCTTGTTTTCTGTATTAAGTCTGGATTGCCTGTCTGAAAAGAAGAAGCATTGCAAACATGGTCACTTTGGCGGATTACCCTGTACTGTTTGATACACATAATTAAAGAAAACCTGAAGATCCAAATGTCTGCATAATACAGCATTATAGTATTATAGAGCTAAAAATCATGTTGTTTGTTTGTTATCATTAAGCCTGACTCTCAATGACTCTGGTTCAATGGTCATTCTAAGCTGCTTCCCTTCTCCATTCTTAAGTCCTAGAATATTTATGTTGTGATGTGTGATGGATGAGTCTCATTACTCTAGATTACTGAGAAATGTTGAATGATGGCTAAATCAGCATGTACAGTATGAATACTGTATTGCTGGAAAAAATGTACAGCTGGAAAAAAGAAAGTGAAAATTATCCAAGGACGCCAGATATTGATGATAACCTGCTCTTATTAATTATATGGTCCAGACATATCACAATTGATATGATGAGATATGATATATTATGATATGATAGAGCTTACATTGTGCGTCCCAAAAAGAAAAATTAGAATGCTATTATGTCTGCTGTTCTGAATCTCAATGTCATTCAACTATTTTTATGAAAAACATTCATGCAAGTAAATTGTATATATGGCTGTTACATGTAATTGGTAGTCCTGCATTTGGATAGATCTCTTAGATCTCCTTGGAGTACTCTTCTATTATGAACATATATAATTTCCTAAACCAGCTCTTATTTGTGCTAGGAATGGTGGTGGGCGCAGTGGCACCTTCTGTGCCATATGTAGTGTGTGTGAAATGATCCAGCAGCAAAATATCATTGATGTATTTCACATAGTGAAAACCTTACGAAACAACAAGTCCAACATGGTGGAGACTTTGGTAAGTATAATAGATTGATTGCTTCTTGTTTCTTGAAATAAAATATTCCAGTTTCTTTTTGTTTCTAAGATTCTATTTTGGATGTATTATTCAGATAATAGCAGAAGTTGCATTATGTACTTAGAAAACTCCTAAGGAACACTTCTTTTAAAATACATTTCAATTACTTTTGTTTTGAAAGGTGGGCAAACAGCATCTACCTGTAGTTAATAAAACCTATTAAAATAAAATCCATTTAATTCAGTATTCAAAAAAAACCTTAAAGAAGGAGGGGTTTTGCACACTTCGACAATAATTCAAAAGAAGGCTTTTTTTTTAAACCTTGTACAATCAGAGCACTTCTCTCTTATTCAATAAAGCTTTTCAGGCTTCCAGGTGAGCCTGAATGAAAGGTGTGACTGTTTTAAGAATTGCTTTGAAAGATTTCCAGTCTTCTTACTCAAAGTCTGTGAAACTTTGTTCAGAATTGTTTTCAAACTCTGGGTGCAAAACAGAAACCTTCAGTGTTCTACATGTGACCTATGATGTTATCTCTCCAGTGCAGACAAAATGATGTGAGATAAGTTGTATCTATGGGCAAGTACACACACAGCAAACACACTGCCCCACAGACAGATCTTTGAGGGTGGTACTTATGTGTTTGCTTATTGAGATTTTAAATAATATATTCTACATTCTAAGACTATGCCCAGTGGTAATTTATAGGCTGTATTTATTTACTTAATAATCCTAATACTGCTTACCTGTCCATTCAGAATCAGAATAGAGCTGAAAAAGACCCAAACATGAACAAGCCAATTTTAACCATACTGAAAGAATAAAATATAAATTATTTAAATAATATAAAATAACCTTAAAATAAATAGGGAAATATGTGGATTAGTTATGGAAAGGTTACTAGTGGCACAGTGGGCAGATATTAGCATCATCTGAGAATCCAGGCACAATATAAGGTCAGGGAAAATGTTTGGGTCCTTTCTGGGGGAATACAACTCCTTCTAAACCAACTTAATCCAATTGTCAAGCCAGCATCTGTTGTATCTGGCCCTTCTCAGCTTAGTAAAATCCACAGGAATATTTCTTTAAGAGTTTTATTTAACACAGTTCAAGAGATTCGTTTGCGGAACGGCCGAATCTGATTTATTTACATTCAGCTTAAACATGCTCTCGCCCCTTCCAATAACTCACTCTTTATCTCTCAGGTTGTCCAAGACCTCATAAATCTTCCGTAGATTCCAAAAACACCAGAAAACTGAGTTCAAACTAACTCCTCGAGGTATCAGGCTACTACTTGATATTAACGTTGCTCGTGACAAAGAATTAGTCCCTCCTTCACCTTCTAATATAGTTTTCAATACGTCACTTCCCCCATGGCTTCCTTTTTCCACGTAACTGAAACCTCCGCCTATCAAACCTTCGGAATCTCGGATCAAGCCATATATTTTCCTGTTCCAAGTCTGACTCCCCGCTTTGAGATTCTGACCCAGACTGCATGCAAATCTCCTCACTGTCTGCCTCGGCTGCCGGGAGGGGAAAACACCCAGAGGGGCCTGGCTGCTCCTCCTCATCCTCTGACATTTCCCAAGCTGGTCTAGAGACACCCACAACACTATCCCCCCCGCAGGCCCCGTCCCTCGGGTCCGTCGCAGGGGATGAAAATCCCAAATTAACCCAGGAGCCTCAACAGCATGAGCATCTACCCAACAGCAAGCGTCTGGCCCACCCCCGGTCCAATCAACCAAATATTGGAAGCGGTCGTTGAGCCATCAGGAATCTCGGATGCCGGACACCTCCAACCGGGAAACAGGAACTTGAGCACGGCGAGCTGTCGGGCCCGGATCAGGAGGTCGAAGCGGAGAATCAGGGTAGACAGGAACAAGCAACGAGCGATGAAACACGGGATGTACACGAAGAGACCTAGGCAAAGTCAAACAATAGGTCACCGGATTGATGACCGTCTCCACAGGAAAAGGACCCAGGAAACGTTGGTCAAGCTTGCGGTGAATTCTCCCTGGAAACAAGTACTTGGTGGAGAGCCAAACCCGATCTCCAACAGCTAACGGCGGCGTGTCGCGACGAGAGCAGTCTGCAACCCTCTTGTAGTCTTCCTTGGCCTTAGTCAAGTGCTGCTTAACCATCTCTTGGACTGACTGGAGCTCGGATAAATAATCCTTTGCAACTGGAACTGGAGAATCAAGAAGCGTGAGCGGGAAAAATCTGGGATGATAGCCGTAGTTGGCAAAAAACGGAGTGGTCTGAGTGGAAGTGTGCTGAGAGTTGCTGAAAGCGAATTCGGCCACGGAGAGATATTTGGACCAATCGTTCTGTTGGTCGTTGATGAAACAACGCAAATACTGCTCCAGGATGCCAATCACTTTCTCTGTACCCCCATCAGTCTCTGGGTGATGCGTGGAGGCTAGATTAACTTGGACTTGAAGCACAGACATGAGTTCTCTCCAGAACGCTGAAGTGAACTGGGTCCCTCGATCGGACACTATTTTGTCAGGTAAACCGTGTTGCCGAAAGATATGTTGAATGAACAGCTAAGCAGTGACCTTGGCTGTCGGTATTCTTCGGCAAGGAATGAAATGTGCCATCTTGGTCAGCATGTCCACCACTACAAAGACAACGGTGTAGCCGGCAGAAACAGGTAAACAAGTCAAGAAGTACATGGAAATAGCCCCCCAGGGTCTCTCCGGCGTGGGCAACGGCTGTAACAATCCCGGAGGGGCTCCTGTGGCATGTTTTGCCTGACGGCACCGTACACAGGACTTCACATAAGAATGAACATCATGGCGAAGTCTGGGCCACCAAAAAGTCCGAGACACTAAGTGGAGAGTCTTAAAGAGACCAAAATGACCCGCCGCAGGGTTATCATGGCATTGAGTCAGAATGAGACCACGGAGTGGGCCTGCTGGAACATATAACAGGTCACGGAAGCGTAATAGACCCTCGGACAAGGTCCAAGGTGAGTCGGGACCCACCTCTTGCTTCCTCTGTGCCACAAAGTCATCTAGTTGTTGCGCTTCCCGAATCTGTCGTCGTAGATCTACCGGATCGTGCACGGCTGTGATCGATTCGACAGGCAGAATGGTTCGAAGCGGCAAGGGGTCCTTGATCTGTAGATACTCAGGTTTACGGGACAAGGCATCTGCTCTTTTGTTGTACCCTTTCGGAATGTAGGTGACTTTGAAGTTGAATCGAGCGAAGAACAAAGACCAACGGATCTGACGTTGATTCAATTTCCTGGCAGATTGCAGAAATTCCAAGTTTTTATGGTCAGTCCGAACTTCAACTTGGTAGCGGGCTCCTTCCAGGTGGTGTCTCCAGGTCTCAAAAGCAGTCTTGATGGCCAATAGGTCCTTCTCCCAAATGGTATAATGGCGTTCGGAGGGACTCAGTTTCCTGGAGTAATAAGCACACGGGAACAGGGGGCCGCCATCTTGGCATGTTTGAAGAAGCACGGCCCCTACAGCAACATCTGAGGCGTCGGCCTCCACTACAAAGGGACGACAAGGATCTGGATACTTGAGAATGGGTTCCTGAACAAAAGCCTTTTTGAGGGTCTGAAACGCCTGTTGCGCGGCATCGCCCCACTGGAACTTAATGCCTTTCTGTAACAGTCGAGTAAGGGGCGCAGTCAAGGCAGAAAACCTCGGAATGAATATCCGGTAATAGTTCGCAAATCCCAAAAGTCTTTCGACATCTTTTGCTTTACATGGTGGTTGCCAGGTTTGTAAGGCCTCAACCTTGCCAGGATCCATGGCGATGCCTTGTGGAGAAATCACATGTCCCAGAAACTCAATGGTGGTTTGATAGAATTGACATTTCTCTAACTTGGCGTAAAGGTGATGCTCTCTCAAGCGTTGCAGAACTTGCCGGAGATGCTGGAGATGAGTTGCTCGTGACGGGGAGTAGATCAGGATGTCATCGAGGTAAACCACCACGAATTGATTTAATAAATCCCGGAAGATGTTATTCATGAAATGTTGAAAGACGGCCGGAGCATTGGTGAGTCCAAAGGGCATGACTGTATACTCAAAATTACCATACCTGGTCCCAAACGCGGTCTTCCACTCGTCCCCCTCTCGGATGCGAACCAGGTTGTAAGCACCCCGTAGATCTATCTTGGTGAAGATGGCCGCTGATCGGAGACAGTCCATGAGATCAGGAATCAAAGGCAGAGGGTACCGGTTGCGCACCGTGATGGCATTGAGCTTGCGATAGTCACAGCATAGGCGTAAATCTCCAGTTTTCTTCTTCACGGATAACACAGGAGCTGACAGAGGCGAGGAAGAGGGACGAATGAAACCCCTGGCCAAGTTTTTGTCCACAAAGTCTTTTAATGCGGCCAACTCGGGTTCTGACATGGAGTAAAGGCATCCCCTTGGAAGCTTGGCATTTGGTAGCAAATCAATGGCACAGTCATATGGTCTATGCGGAGGCAATTGGTCTGCCTCTTTCTCACTGAATATATCTGCAAAGTCCGCTAGGTCGGCCGGCAAGGTGATGTCAGGGTGGGATGGTAGCTGGGCTGCGCAAAATTGGCATACGTGGTCTACGCATTGCAAACTGGGAAATGAAACAAAGTTCTGGGACCACATCACACAAGGATCAACCAGGCTAGGCCGAGAACTAAGGGGAAATGAAGTCCCTTGGTAACATATAATTGGATGGCTTCTTCATGTTGTCCTATGACCAGGCGTATGGGCTGGGTCATGAACTTGATCGGTCCAGACAACAACTCACGACCATCGATTGTCTCAACCAACATAGGCGGCTTAACGGAGCACAAAGGTATGGCATGCTGACGAGCGAAAGCTTCATCCATGAAATTAGTGGTGGCTCCAGAATCCAACAAGGCGTGTGCCGGAATGCCCTGGGCATGGTTTCCCAGAAGTATATTGGTTGCTAGGATCAAATGTCTCGGAGGACCGGGGTCTTCGTCTGCGGAACTGGAACTGGGTTTGGTGCCTGCCCGACCCAACGTTTCCATTAGGCCGGGCTCTGGCCGTTTCCCGGCAAGGTGGCTTGAAACTGCTGAGTGGGAGGCCGAGCTGGAACAGGAGTAGGACCTGCCGTACCACGTCGTTTCTGGGGGCAGGCCATGACGAAGTGACCCATCTCTCCACAGTACAGGCACAATCCCTCAGCTCTCCGTCTTGCCTTCTCAGCCTCGGTCAAGCGAGATCTGGCTGCACCAAGATCCATGGGCTCATCTCTGGCCATGGGTACAGGACGCCTCTCAGTGTAAGCTGGCAGTGGTTAGAAAATACATCTGGGTGCCGGGATGGGTGGAGTGATAGGTAGGGTCTGGAATTCTCTGCGTGGTGCAGGAACTGGCTTGGCACTTCCGGTGACTGGAACCATCTGTTTGACCAGGCGGGCATCCGTGGCTTGCGTTTGCGCCTCAATAGCCAAACAATGTTGATATAAGGCATCCAGGGTCGCGGGCATTACAGTATGTCTAAATTCATTCAAGATCTGGGAAGACAGGCCATCTTGAAAGATTTCCATGAGAGCCTCTTCATTCCAATTAATTTCTTGAGCTAGGCGGCGAAAATCTGATATATATTCCGCTACGCAGCGCGATCCTTGACGTAGCTCTCGTATCCACCTGGTGGCATTTTGTCTACGAAGGGGGTCAGCAAATTCTCTTTCCATCAGTTGGCAGAATCCTGCATAATTGCGCAGGACAGGATCTTGTCTGTCTATCAGAGGAGATGACCAATCAGCAGCTGGACCAGAGAGCAAACTTAAAATAAAAGCCACTTTAGTCTCATCAAGCTGGAAATCTGCTGGAGTTGAAGCAATGAATGTTCTGCATTGGTTTAAAAAAGCTGGAAATTTACTACGCTCTCCAGTAAACTTATCAGGCAATGCTAAATAACACCTGCTTCTTCTGGGAGGGGGGGCTGGAGCTACTGCAGCTTGCTGAATCTGCTGCTGCAAATTGCCAATTTGTAGCTGGAGACCTTGAACTAGTTGATACAGAGCAGGATTATCAGCTAGAAGCTGCTCCATGACGTCACTGGACTTGCGCAGTACTGAAAGCTCGGACTATGGTTTTGTTTTTTGTTTCTTTGGGTCACAAGCAATCTGTTGTATCTGGCCCTTCTCAGCTTAGTAAAATCCACAGGAATATTTCTTTAAGAGTTTTATTTAACACAGTTCAAGAGATTCACTTCAAAGCAAGATGCTGGCAGTTCGTTTGCGGAACGGCCGAGTCTGATTTATTTACATTCAGCTTAAACATGCTCTCGCCCCTTCCAATAACTCACTCTTTATCTCTCAGGTTGTCCAAGACCTCATAAATCTTCCGTAGATTCCAAAAACACCAGAAAACTGAGTTCAAACTAACTCCTCGAGGTATCAGGCTACTACTTGATATTAACGTTGCTCGTGACAAAGAATTAGTCCCTCCTTCACCTTCTAATATAGTTTTCGATACGTCACTTCCCCCATGGCTTCCTTTTTCCACGTAACTGAAACCTCCGCCTATCAAACCTTCGGAATCTCGGATCAAGCCATATATTTTCCTGTTCCAAGTCTGACTCCCCGCTTTGAGATTCTGACCCAGACTGCATGCAAATCTCCTCACTGTCTGCCTCAGCTGCCGGGAGGGGAAAACACCCAGAGGGGCCTGGCTGCTCCTCCTCATCCTCTGACATTTCCCAAGCTGGTCTAGAGACACCCACAACAGCATCTCAGCCTCATTCAGTCAGACAATGTGAACATTTTGTCTCCTTGCCTTATATGAGATGACATAATGAGAGAGCTGAGAGATGACAGAAAGAGAGCTTCAATATATTGGTGAAGCTTAGCCCAAAAATAGTCCATTTGGAACTGGTCTATAATTTTTAAATCAACAGGGTCAAGTATAGGTTCTTAACTACTTTAAATAAAATTGAACAATTGCCTCCCTTTTGTATGGCTGTTCAGAAGATTGTACTAATAGAAACATTATGATAACCATGAATAAAGTGGACATATATTTTAGTCACCCTTTATCCCATTGAAAGAAAGCATGTCCATTTATTGCCTGTGGATTCTCCCCCCCTCCTTCTCAAATTATTTAATCGTACTTGAGCTATATCTATTAATTTCAGTAGGAATAAGGTAACTAGCAAATAATACAGAAAGTTTCTTACATGGACACATACAGTATACACATATTGCAACTTAATTATTGATCACATGATGGTACCTTTTAAAAGATCTCGTCTCAACTCAGTCAAAATGGGATATCAATGTATGATACTGAATAATATGATGATAATACTAAAAAAAATCTGCACTAGAGTGTGATTGTTTTGTAAGCACAATTTAAGATACTAAATTGGGTTAATCTTTAAGACTTTAAATAACTTATAGATGTGGTTCCCAAACTGTTCACTGACACTCCAGTTGTACAACAGCATTCCATGAAAAATTTACTGAGGCACTAAAGTACTTCACAATGTTATGAACTGAGAAAGTTTGGGAATTTTTGAGAGATGACTTCTGCAGATACTAAGTTGTCCAGACATGTTGAAGCTTTCTATATAATAGGAGCTGCAGAAGAGGGATTTTTGAAGTGCTCTACTTTTACAGAAAGTTATTCATCAGATATTTGGAAAAGGTCTTCTCCTAGATCCGGGGTAGGCAACCTTGGCTCTTTTATGACTCGTGGACTTCAACTCCCAGAATTCCTTTTTTCCCAAGTTTTTTTTAATTAATTTTACAATATTACATTTACATATTTGAAAAGTAGTGTGGCGGCTGAGCATAGTAATTCCATTACATTTGAATATCATCAGTACAAATCTCAAAGTATTACAACAACTAATTCCCTCTCTTTCCCCCATAATATCTACTGTCATGTTCGAACCAATACAGTTCTTATTTTTTTTAATTTTAATTTTTTCTTTTTCTCTTTACAAAAAACAAAATACAAAGTACATTTTTCTTTTTTCTTAACAATACTATGTCTTTGTTCTTTTGTTATTTCCTGTATCCATCTCCTTATCTGCTCCCAATAAGTCTTTGCTTTGGGGCATTGCTACCACATATGATAAAATGTTCCCTCTTTATTTTTACATTTCCAACAATCCAGATTCATATTTTTATATATCTTAGCCAATCTCGCTGGTGCTAAATGCCATCTATAGAACATTTTATATTGGTTTTCTTTGTATGCAGTTGACAGCGTTAGTTTGTAATTTTTGTTCCATACTCTTTCCCATACATCTAATTCTATATTTCTAGCTATATTTCATGCCCATGCTATCATTGGACCCTTTACTATTTCTTCTTCCAATTCAACTTCTAATAAAAGTTTATAGGTTTTTGTTAAAAATTTCCTCCCTTGCTTGTCAATATTTTGTCCAATTGCTGTGGTATCTGACTTATTCCATACTCTTCCATATCTTTACTATATTTTGATTGTATCTGTAAATATCATCATCATCATCATTTATTGGATTTCTATGCCGCCCTATTCCAGGAACTCAGGGCGGCTCACAGCATAAATAGAAATCAACATTAAAATACATATATAAAAAATACATATATAAAAAGAACCCCTAAGTTAAAAAACCAATCATCCACAAACATACACACAAACATTATTATTATTTATTATTATTATTATTATTATTATTATTATTTATTAAATTTCTATGCCGCCCTATTCCGAGAACTCAGGGTGGCTCACAGCATAAATAGAAATCCAATATTAAAATACTACATAATAAATATATAAAAATACATATATAAAAAGAAAACCTCTAAATTTAAGAAACCATTCATTCAACAAACGTACACACAAACATACACTGGCTAGGGGCAAGATGTCAACCGCCCCAGGCCTGTCGGCAAAGATGTTTCTTAAGGAGTTTACGAAAGGCGGAGAGGGTGGGGGCGATACGGATCTCCAGGGGGAGTTGATTCCAGAGGGCCGGGGCCGCAACAGAGAAGGCTCTTCCCCTAGGCCCTGCCAGGTGACACTGTCTGGCTGACGGGACCTGGAGAAGGCCGACTCTGTGGGCCCTAACCGGTCGCTGGGTTTCATGAGGCAGCAGACGGTCCCGTAAGTAACCTGGTCCGATGCCATGTAGGGCTTTATAGGTCATAACCAACACTTTGAATTGTGTTCGGAGACCAATAGGCAGCCAATGCAGCTCGCGGAGTGATGCCAAAATGTGGGCATTTCTGGGCAGGCCCAACACTGCTCGCGCGGCTGCATTCTGCATTATCTAAAGTCTCCAAATGTTTTTCAAAGGTAGCCCCATGTAGAGAGCATTGCAGTAGTCGAGCCTCGAGGTGATAAGGGCATGAGTGACTGTGAGAAGAGACTCCCGGTCCAAATAGGGCCGCAACTGGTGCACCAGGCGGACCTGGGCAAATGTCCTCCTCGCCACAGCCGAGAAATGATGTTCCAGATTTAGCTGTGGATCGAGGAGGACACCCAAGTTGCGGACCTTCTCCGAGGGGGTCAAAAGCTCTCCCCCCAGGCAGATGGACGGATAGATTGAGTTATCTTTGGGAGGTAGAACCCATAGCCATTCCGTCTTGTCAGGGTTGAGTTTGAGCCTGTTGGCACCCATCCAAACCCTAACAGCCTCCAGACATCAGCACATCATTTCCGCTGCTTCACTGAAATGACACGGGGTGGAGATGTAAAGCTGGGTATCATCAGCATACTGATGATATCTCACCCGGTGTTGTCGGATGATCTCACCCAGTGGTTTCATGTAGATATTAAACAGCAGAGGGGAGAGGACCGATCCCTGAGGGACCCCACAAGGGAGGAACCTAGGGGTCGACCTCTGACTCCCCGCCAACACCGACTGTGACCGACCAGTGAGGTAGGAGGTGAACCACTGCAAAACAGTGCCCCCAACCCCTAACCCCTCGAGTCGGTGCAGAAGGATACCATGATCAATGGTATCAAAAGCTGCTGAGAGCTCAAGTAGCACCAGGATAGTGGAAAATCCCCTATCCCAGGCCCGCCAGAGATCATCCGTCAGCGCGACCAAAGCAGTTTCCGTGGAGTAGCCGAGCCTGAATCCTGACTGTTGAGGGCCCAGATAATCAGCCTCATCCAAGGACCGTTGGAGTGAGGTTTCTGTAGAAGAAATCCATTCCTGTTCTTCTTCCATTGTAGTATATTAAACTCAAAAAAGGGAAAGAAACTTACAGTCAGAAAGCCCACCAAATGGGGAGCTGAGCTGGGTTTTTGCAGATGATGTTTTAAGGCTTTATATCTTATCTATTTTCAAAGCTGTCAACAAGTCTCTTGAAGAATAGCAGGTTATGTCTCAGAGTTAGTTGGATCTTTTTAGTTTTTTCCCCCTCTATTTTAAGAGGAAAAAACCCCAAATCTTCAACAGTAATTAGAGTGAAAATCAGGGAAAAAAATATAGAGAGTAGAAAGTTACAAATCTTATAATCCACCAATTTTAGGGAATAGAATTCCAACTAGAATCCCAGTATTTTTCCAATGTTTTAAACTCCCAAGTGGTTAATTGCCGCTGTTTCTGGAGGGAGGGCTAGAATCCCCCTTCCCTTGCCACAGGGGGGAAAGTACTTCAGCAGCTTATGCAGGTAATTAAGTAATTAGAATGTAAGCGAGGCAAACCTCACCCAGTTCTGTCCAACTGCTTTGAAATTGCCAGATAGTAATGTGACTTCGGCTGTTAGCAGCCTAGAGATGAGCCATATTTCTATGGCCGGTCCTTTTGTCTGCCGGTTTGGAGGGATCGCCTGCTCTGATGGGAGAGTTGCTGCTCTTCCAAGATCCTGCAAAAGCTCCTCCATGCTGGTCGCCTCTTTGGGGTGACTTTTGGCCCTTTTCAGGGCCCCCCAGCGATACAAAATTGAACAAGGGAGAGAGAGCAAGTCTCCCAGCTGTCCATGGTGGCCGCGTGATGAACCAGAAGCAACTTCCAGAATTCCTGAGCCAGCACTGTTCAGCTTGGAAACATCTCCCTTTCCCATCAGCATGGCTGGCTCAAGAATTCTGGGAGTTGAAGTCCATGAGTTATAAAAGAGCCAAGGTTGCCTATCCCTGTCCTAGATCAATCTCAATTTATTAAAAATTCTTCCTTGGAAATTATATTTCGTCTTCTAACTTTTCATCTTTAGAAAAGCAGGAGAAGTGCAGGTTTTATGGTAGACCCATATGTATTTGTCTTTTTTTACTTTTCAAATTTTAAAACAATGCATTTATTTGATGTGGGTGGTTGAAGACATTTCAATCTGACTGTGCTGTAATCTAAATTGCTATTTGTAATATTGCCCATATTCTTCTACCTTAACAATTTGATGAAATGGAGCAATAATATTCTAAGGATCACATGGAACACTGAATGCAAATTTGGAATCCTGTATATGTGTATAGGATTTTGGGAGCTTTGGGAGTCTAAACCTGATCTTAATTTAGAGTGGATTGAAAGAATGAGTCACTTGAATATTATCTTGATTTATCACTGTGTTCTCCTTTTATCTCTTTCAGGAACAATATAAATTTGTATATGAGGTTGCACTGGAATACTTAAGTTCATTTTAGCTCATCAGAGCAGGGAGCTAAAAAATGCCTAAAGCTTTGATGTTTGAAGGACACTGGTTCCCCACTTTACTTCAGAGGAGTAACGGGCTAAAGCATATATAGCTCTTCATCCTTCAATGAGAAATCAGGTCAGAGCTGAATGCCGGAGGAAAGATCTGCTGCCATCTGTTTTTAGAACATTCTTGCCTTTTAAGCAACCTACTATGGCAAAGCAAGAGGCAGGGTGGAATATTCTGCTTTCTAATCCCTTCTGACTGCTTCTCCCTATCATTTTGGATGTGTCTTTTTTTTTCCTCCCTTGATGCAAACAGGACTGTGTGTGTGTGTGTGTGTGTGTGTGTGTGTGTGTGTTTGTATGTGTGTATAAAATATCAGCTCCACTTTCTGTGTTTCTGCAAATCCTCACTTTTTTTTAATTTCCTATATAAGCCATTTTGCATTAAAGGGAAGCTTCATTAAACACATGTTTAGCTTTCAGCAGAGCAAGCCTTTGTATTAAGTTTTTCAGATGAAAAAGCCACCATCATAAATGTGTGATTTTTCTGTCAGCTCCTATTGTCTTAAAAACCAGCTATGGCATGAAGAAGCTGCCAGTTAATTTTCTGCCTTGATTAATACACAATGCTACTAGATTTTGAATGTTCTGCATGGATTGGTTAAATCTTAATGGTTCCTATCAGCTGCAGTGCTGGTGAAGCAACTCTGTAAAATTGCACCTCCCAGCAAAGTAGATTGAGGTCACTCTGAAATTATCTTCATGTTTCAAATTATTGCTCCTTTGCTTGGTAATGAAGTTGATTTCATTTTATCATAAATATTTGGTTGTGTGCAATGTACATTTACAAATGGAGTAAATTGAAGGACGGGCTTAAAATATGTACCTTGGAGATTATTCTACCATCTACACAGTCAAAATCTGATATGTTATATGAAATCGTATAGTTGATGGACTCATTACATGCCTCATTAACTGATGTGGTAGAAAACACTGTTCTGAAATATCCTGATCATACAGGAATGGGTAATTGCTACTTCACACCTTCTGATAAACTGCATTTTTATGTAAGATGTTAACATATATGAGTTTACAAGTTAGGCTGGCTAATCACATTACCCAAACAAGGGACATAATGACAGGCCTTTGATTGTGAGATGAAGGAAGAAATAAGAATAACTTTCATTAATCCATGTGTTAGCTGTCTTTTCTGTAAAAGGTACTTTATAGTATATTATAAACTTACTCTCTTGCCTCATAATAACTACTGCAGCAACAATATTTTTAAAAAAATAATTTTGAAAAAGAAACTATTCAGCAATGTTATGCCCTCATTTTCAAAATCACAATAGTTTTGTCTTTGAGAGAAAAGATTTGGGGCGCTTTATGGGAAAAGGGATCAATGTTTTCTGTTAAAACTTAAGAAACATTTTTCAGAAATGAACACAAGATCATTGTCTTCTTTGCCTCAAGTCAACAACTGCATTTTGAAATATGTAGAAACTGGATAATATGAATTGCCAGATTTTGTTTTATTATGAAACTGTCACTTGTTGAAATGATATACCGGTAGCAGTTATACTTTGGTATTTTTAAACATTTAGCTATCCTTAATTTAGCCATTCCTCTTAAAAGAAAAAAAGAGCCTCAAGCATGGAATTAATGCAACCATACACCTCTACCAGACAAGAAATCTACGAAGAATGTGAAGGTTTAAACTTGACATGTGACAACTAAAATTAGCTCATAATGTTTTTTTAAACTGTAGCATCTCTCAGTAACTTTCTTCAATGTGTGTTCATGCCATTCCCAATTTGGGGAACTAACTACATATTATATTGTATGTATAATAGATAGCTGATTCTTGTGCCTTTAGACTAATGCAAAAGAACAAAGGGTTAGCTAAACTCTACCCCCCAAAAAGGAATTTAAAACTGATTATCACCATAGATTTCTTTCCTTACAATTGCCTACATCATATATTTAGAGCACCTATATGCAGAAATAGAAATATGGTATTTCTCACTGATATCTGCATTACACTTGTTCATTAAACTGATCTTGTTACAAGGCTACTCATACCTATGATTATTTTTTAATGTCTTATGCATGCACATAGTTGATCTTGCTGATGCTGAAAGATTATAAAGGGTCAGATTGGGCTATGTGAATCTATAAAGAAATTTTAGGGCTATAATCTAGAATGAGAAGTAAAAAAAAGTATCCAGCAGGCATACAATGACAAATCACTTTAATATTATAGTCAAGACAACTGTGCAGATGTGTCCATGTAATCGTCAAAGATTGAGGTCATTAAAAGCAATATTAATCTTTTTTATCATAATCAGCAGATTATAAATGATTAGTGTAGGTCAGGGGTTCTCAACCTTGGCAACTTTAAGACATGTGGACTTCAACTCCCAGAATTCCTCAGCCAGCTTTGCTGGCTGAGGAATTCTGGGAATTGAAGTCCACAAGTCTTAAAGTTACCAAGGTTGAGAACCCCTGGTGTAGGTAGTCTCTTAGTTTCATTCCTAATTTTAAAGTGGAGAAATGTATTTGATTATATATAGTTGGAAGTGGGGAAGTCCATTTCAAGTGGGGCAGATTAAGCATCTCAGATAAAGAAGTCGGCACAATCAGTGGGCTAATTCTTGGTGCAATGCACAAATCAAGGCAAAAGCAAATAGAATTTAAAATTTGACATAAAAACAAGGGGGAAAAGCATTCAATCATGATAGAAAAAGCCTGGAATCATCATGCACCAAATCTTAGTTGAAAAAAAAGGTAATAATTATGGAAGAGAAGAGTGTTTTGATTAGTTGGTTGGTTGTCAATGCAAACAGATTGGAACTGATTCTGTTGTGATCCCTGCATGGGTATTTCCGTTTCTTTATATACTTTTTTTTTTCAAATGAAAATAAAGATAATAGGAAAATTATAGGGAAAGGAATGAAGGGGATATAGAAGTGTAGAGCAAAGAGGGGGAAAAAGCATTGACTTTCAACTTTGTTTAGCACAATAAAGTACAAAATAGAATTACAGTTTCAACTTTTTACATTACGAACTTAACAAGTACTAACCATTTCTATAATAACAAACTAGATGAATTAGCAAAACTGAAAGTCAAAAGTTCATTTTGTTTCTGTCTCAAGAACGAAGTTTAGAAGCAGTTTCCAAGAAGAAACAGAAATGGGTGTATTCTTTGTTCTAATGAAAACTGTCAATTTTCTAATCTCTGCTATCTTTGTCACTTTTTCAGGCCTCTGTATAATTTTATAGGATACTGGTATACACAAGGATGCACATAAATTGGGTTTAATTCTCCTTCTGCCCCACACTGAAAAACATTGTCTCAAAGCTATTCTTGTTTCCAATATAGCTATATGTATATATTACATATATATACATAAACACATCCATAACAAAAATTGACATCAGGAAGTGGGATTTGTAATATCTTTGTAAACATTTAAAGTACCCATTTTGATCCTAAATCTTGTTATGTTAAAAGAAAATTTCAAATTTCTAGCAAAAATGTCCTATTTTGTTTGACTTATTTTTTTGGAGTCAGTAAGGATTTCTTTCCTTTAAGATATTTCTTCTAGTTGTTTCATGAATAACCAGGTATTACATGCATTTATTTTTTACATTTGAAATACAATGTTAATTTCCATTTTAAAAAATAAAAAGGCAAAGCAGTAATAGCTACAAAACATTATAATTTAATAGGCACCTTTAATTAATAATCTTTTTTGCTCTCTAGACATATTTTTGCAAGTTCACCAGCAGGATAAAACTATTAAAATGTGATAAAAGAATTTCTGCTCTAAATGTGCAAATAAATAAGCGAGAAGCAGCTATAAAAGTGGTAGTATATGAAGCTACACATGAAGTTCTCAAGGAAATGTGAAATGCTTCAGTGACAAAGGGTACTTAACTTCAAGCAAGGCTGCTATTTGTGTGTGGCAGTATTTTCATTTCAGATAATCTTGATTACTGAGGAATCTTCATTGCTACTTTAACAGAATAATAGAATAGCAGAGTTGGAAGGGACCTTGGAGGTTTTCTAGTCCAACCCCCTGCTTAAGCAGGAAATCCTGCTGTATACCATTTTAGAGAAATAATTGTCCAATCTCTTCTGAAAAACCTCCAGTGTTGAAGCACCTACAACTTCTGGAGGCAAGTTGTTCCACTGATTAATTGTTCTGTCAGGATAGTTCTCCTTAATTCTATGTTGGTTCTCTCCTTGATTAGTTTTCATCCATTGCTTCTGGTCCCAGCCTTCGGAGGCTTTGGAGAATAGGTTGACCCTCCTTTTTTGTGGCAGCCCCTCAAACATTGGAACACTGCTATAATGTCACCCCCTAGTCCTTCTTTTGATTAATCTAAACATACCCAATTCCTGTAACAATTCTTCATACATTTTAGCATCCAGTCCCCTAATAATCTTTGTTGCTCTTCTCCATGTTAATTTGCAGTTGATGCAAACTGCATGTCTAGGATTTGTGCAACTCAAATATCAGGCTACCTTGTTTCAGGGCAGCAGAGATGATCTTGGATTTATACAGAGGTGCCTTCTACCATGCAATTTCATAACAGAGTCCCAATATGACAAATGTCTGTTTAGGGACATATCATAACCTAAATTAAATCTTGAATATAGTGAAACTATTCTTATGAGAAAGGTTAAAGCTTGTTGAATGGCAAAGATGCTGTGCCATGACAATATTGTAATTAGATACAGGGATCAGGTAAAATCTCCAGGGGTGATGATTATATTTAAATAAATTTAAAAGATGCTAGAGAAAGGCCGATGCAAGGAAAGTAATGGAAGAAAGTGAAAATGGAACTCTGTTATGCATGAGCTACCTTTTAAAGGAGAATATTTGTAGCTCAGGGTTGAAATGAGGGGTCCTTGGTGCTCTCTGAGTTTGCTTGCATTGTTTTCTTGAGCTACCTTTTCCAGTTTAATTTAATTTCATCTGTTTACTCTGTGGCTTCCACATGTGCAATGCATGCATGTGAAGGGTAAAAGGCTTAGTAGTTTGGGGAGGGGTGCAAGAGGGAATCTAATGCACTTAGTGCACCTGCCACAAAACAACCTCCTGAATAGAAATGTATGTAGGTTACATATAGAGTGTAAGAGAAAAGTAGGAAAGTAGAGCTGAAAAGAGAAAAAAATGATTTAACATATTGCAAGCATACAGGTTTTGAACTCTTTTATTTTCAGTACTTTATGTGAGAGTGAAAAGAGGGATGTGTATGAGTAAAGAACATTATCATTACAGTTACATTTTGTTATAGATTTTGTTATATTGCAACAGGAAGGTTTTTGCATTGTTAATTTTAAAACTATTCTAGCCTCCATCTCATCCAACTCAAGGTGGTTGAATCCTATTTGAAAGAAGTAACAAACTTCCAAAAACATACCCAATTAATGTCTCATCATAAAAAGAGAAGCTATAATACAGCTTAATTCAGAACCTATTAAAGCAGAACAGTAATCAGCAGTTGATATAAAATCCTACAAAATAGCACCAAAGGCTCCATTCAGCAGGGATACAGAACAGATAATAGCCTTCACAACAATTGTAAAAACTATGTGAAAGCAGCAGGAATGACAGAATGTACCTGTTTCATTTATTTGTCATAGTTAAGCTTTTTGTGGGTTTATATCCTATATTAATGCCCTTTTCACATAAAGAATATGAGCTAAATTTTCAGAAGGGAAGTTCTTGCTCTTAAGAAGCAATATTTACATAATAAGGTTATGAGAGAAGCTGAATAATGCAATTCTATGCATATTTCCTTAGAAATAAGCCCCACTTGTAATTAGATGTGGAGATGGCAGAGCTGTTTTTTTTAAAAAAAAAAATATTTTAGTGAGGGCAACAAGAAAAAAGTAGATTTACATTTACATCACCATCCATCACTCAGTTAGTTTTACATACATGTCCTTATCATCTTTTTCCATTAATATATACATAATATTTGAGCTAAAAGAAAAAGAAATAGATGATTAAAGATACTCTGTAATATACAGTAAACCCACAGATAGCAGACCCCTTAATAGGAAAACTATACTTCCAAAAGCCTTTTTGTAGAAGCTAAATTAGAAAAGATGAACTTGTTTTGATGTGGATATTAGGGCAAAAATGTGCTGTAATTTGCTACAGTAATATCAACAAGCTGTCTCTGATGTGAAATTAGATGTGAATGACAAATTATGTTGACCATTAACTGTGCACAAAAAGCCAAATTGCTTTGTTGATGCATTCTTTGAAACCTGGACATCAGTAGTTTGTGTTGAATAATGATTAATGGGCATTGTAATTTAGTATTTTGCAAACTCAGTAGCTGATAATCTTAGTTCAAGCTCTCATAGTTTATTTACAGAAACCAACATTTTTAAATGTGTTGCCTTCCAGAAAATTGATTTTCTCAGACTTTGTGTTCAGTTTAGTGTGCAGAAAACCCTATGCATCATGGCGCGTGTATATAAGCTCAATTATCAGCCTTTTAAGACAGGGGTATGTTGTTTCACTCTTGTGGGTACATTAAGGATTGAATATAGTGATGTAACCATTAATAAAACTGTAGACAAGATGAAAACATAGTTTTCTTAGAATTGTGAAGAATAGTTTCTAGCAGTGCTATATTGATTTGCAACAATTAAGTTTCACTTTTTTGTTGGTGGTGTTGCAAGCTAAAAAAAATTTAAAAAATCAACTGTGGGAGAGAGAAGTCGTGTGGAACTAGCAATGGTATGATTACATAAAGGCTATTTCACTGTAATGTCATTCCAAAATTTGCTTTTAAGAAAGAGAGAAGAGGAAAGTACCCTAGTTTCCATATCATAGTGGTAATTAAGGTCTCATGATGTATCTTCATGCTCCTAGGTACATAGAAAATACACATAAATTTTCTATTCTTACATTCAAGGTAAGGAAGATTTACTATCAGATGTGACTGGAATGTTCAGGGGAAAATAGCTTCCATAATTTACTTGTACAATTTCTGCAGCTCTCATCAAACCATGTTTATCCTATTTTCTCTGTTCAAAGCTCTAAATCTCATTCAGCAATGTCTTTGAATAAAGTGATAATTCTGCCTTGTTGCACATTATCTTAAGCTGGAGAAGTCTTTTATTTCCTCAGACTCTTCTTCACAACGAAACCTCACTGGATGAAATTAAATATTATGCATTGTGTAGTGGGAGACATTTTAAGCTACACTAGTATTCTATGCTTTATTTTATTGTTCATAGACTTTGAACAGATCTGAAGCACATTAGCTTTCCTGAAATCATATTTCTTGTAGTAATGGAATTTAACATAAAAGAAAGAACGAAGCTCCCAAATTATAATCATTTAAAAAATCACAGAAGACTGGAACATAACACAATATATAACATTCCATGTTGAGATGGAGCATTTCACACATACACACACATAAGAAATGTAGACCCAGATTTTGAACAGTCAGTAGGTACATCTCTTTATTGAACAATTGGCAACCTTTTGGGGGAGGGGAATGACTAATGTCTAGAAAACAAAAACGAAAACAACAAAACCAACATAATTTGTTTAAAAGAATAAAATGGCAACTAGACTCAATGTTAGTATAATAACAATAAATCTCTCTCAAGTTTCTTTGCACTGCAAGCAACCACATTGCCCTTTTCAAAAGAGATCATTTTTCTTCAACTTGTTCAAAAAAAGTGTCAGTCTAATAAATTCCTTTTTGTGTCTTGGCCACCAGAACAACTATTGCTCCATAATAAAGAAATATCTAACAAAAAAAGGTCAGTATTTCAGATAGCAAAGATGTTTGGAAACTTGTTCTTAAACCTTTTTAAACCTGTTTGCCTATCCAAATAGATGATATGTTTTAACTGTTACTCTGCTATTTATTCTAGTTTTATCTCAATAACATTATAATTAATTGTTCACGCTGGTACAGAAGAAATGAAATACTATTGATGGGCAGTGTTATTTGAGGAAATGAATGAAATTACTGGGGTTTTGCTGTCATGGAGTTCCTTTTGCTCAATTTGGTGATAGGTAGATCTCCATGAAACAGTGTCAACTCTAAGAAAAAAGGTAACATTTTACTATTTTCTAGCAAGATTTTGCTGAATAAGTTGCTATGAAGCAAAATGCATATGACTGAACTGCCATGTCAGCCTTTGCAGAAAACATTTTTTTTAAACCAACCATCCTTTAATATATTCAGATCCAACTGGATTTTGACTTAGGATTTTTTTAGCTGGGAAATCTCACCACAGGGTAATTTTCAATGTTTTCATTATATAATCATCCTATAAATTTTGCCATGTCCTGAAAAAAATAATTTTCTTTTCTGCAACCTTATGCTGTCAGCTTCATAAATGTGCATATGCAAGAACACTTAGTGATGCTGAAGAGGGAGAAAAAAATAATTTTGATGACTTTTTCAAAAAGTCATTTTACTTTTTGCAAACTACTATTTTTCCAGGCCATTTGTTTTTCCTTTTTCTCTTCTTCCCTACTGAAATCATGTTATAGTAGGCAGCAGTTTAAGCTGGCAGCTTTTGTTATAGTAGTCATTGTATAGGTGCTTATAGTTCACATACTGTAGTGACATGGCTAGCCACAGAATAAATCATTTGGCGTAGGGAGTTGGCTGTATGCTGCGGGAAGGTTGCACAAGCACATGGTGGGCAAAGCATGTTGGGGACAAACATATAATGTCGTTCTACAAAGGCATAGTGCCTACAGACCTATAATTTTATAAGAGGTCTTTGGTGCTCACTGAGTTTGGTTGTTTTCTTGCAGACATTTCATTACCCAAGCTAGGTAACATCATCAGTGCTAGTAAGTTAGTTACTAGTAACTTACTATCACTGATGATGGTACCTAGTTTGGGTAATGAAATGTCTGCAAGAAAAGAACCAAGCTCAGAGAACACCAAACCTCCCTCATTTCAACCGTGAGCTACAAAATATTCTCCTTTATTAGCTAATTGTTTTAGCCAATATTTTATTATTGGCTGATAATTTTATCCCTGTAAACTTGGAGATGAGGTTCTTGTAGTATCTAGCAGTAAATTTGTGTTATTTCTTTTGATCCAACTCTGTGGTAGCTGTCAGGGATTGTTACCTACACACACATAAGTTTATTTTTATTTATAGTATTCCCTGAATGCTTAATGTTACAAAATTAAGCTATCTTGTACATGTTGGCTGTTTGATAAAGTACATATTTAAAACACATACACATACACAGAAACACACACACACACACTATATGAAAATTCAGCACTGTGCTTTCAGAGTTTCTTTCTAGTTTATAAGGAAGGAAGGTAAATAATGTCAAGTCAATTAATATCAGATATATTTTTTGACTGTACATTACAGTGAAGTGTAACCTTTTTTTTACAACTGCAAGTCCATCTTATTTATTCTTGTAAATGTTTCCCAGATAATGTTTGTAATATGAGCTGTGTTGCAAAATCCATACAATAAACCTGTGATCCAAAATTAATGTTTTACTACAAAATTCTTGCACTAGTGTTTTTTGTTTTCTTGTTGTGAAATTCATTATGGTCAGAAAAACAAATACAAAATATGATACAGTGGCCAAGAGGCAAAATATGCATCACATCTAATAAATTCATGGGTAATATTGTTAAGATTTTTTGCAAAGAAATCATCATTATAACCCTCCATTGCTTATAAAAATGCCATAATAATTTTAAGGCATGACTTATTTAATTACTGAATTCAGTTTTGTAAAAGTTGCTCAGATGAGGTAAATTAAAACATTCTGAAATTCAAAATTTATTTTTTTTATACTCTAATGTTATCCTCTGAATGTATTTGGTAACTAAGTAGTCTGGGAATTGGGTCTGTTAAAACAAATAGCCTTGCATTTAAGAAATCAGTGCACCAGGTCTACTCTCATCTTTTTGAGTAGGTAAACATAAGATCCACTGAATATATATTTATAATTGTGGCTAAAATCTTGAATCAAGGTTTCAAACTAAAGGAAGCCATTAAAATTTTAATTACATTATGTTCAATATTTTGTTTGTATCTGACCTTGGGGCTGAAATTAATTTGAAATGAAATTAATAGCTTTAAAATATAAAATAAAAATAACACCTTATTTTAAATTGTTGTCCAAAGCCAAAACCTGAAGTAGTATTTAACATAAATAATATACTGAAGGAGGGAAAACAAATTATTGCTTAATGTCTCCTTTCATGGAAATCCACTGCAGTTTGCTGTTGCATTCCTAAAAATAAGATTTTGGCCAGATCCACATTTTCTGCTTGCTCTGTTACTGTTACAGGATTCCCACCATTTATTTAGGATGGGAATAAATAACAGTGACCTCCAGCACCATTCCCCCACCACAGATACACTGTTTCCCACTTTTGAAACTCTATTTCCGTTATGTATTCAAGATAGACAGTGATTAATATTTATATGTTACTTATATGTAAGGGTACAGGTCTATACATATGTTGTATATATTATGTTTAAATGTGTGTTATGTATGTGTACACTTTGAGAGCAAGCAACTAAATTTCATTTTTAATGTGTGCCATTGTGCCCACAGTAAAAAAAGACAATAAAGTCTATATCTATCTATCTATCTATCTATCTATCTATCTATCTATCTATCTATCTATCTATCTATCTATCTATCTATCTATCTATCTATCTATCTATCATCTCTATCTATCTGTCTATCTATCTATTCTCTCTCTCTCTCTCTCTCTCTCTCTCTCTCTCTCTCTCTCTCTCTCTCTCTCTCTCTCTCTCTCTCTCTCTCTCTCTGTATCTACTTCTAAAATACTATTTTCTATCCCAAGTCAACTTAAACTCTTCTAAGTCATCAGTCTCCTTGTTTTGCTCTTGTCTGGAAATATCCCCTGATCCAATTATCTACAGTGCCAGGAACACCCTTTCCCTTTCAATAAATGATCTGTATAGGCCAGTGATGGCAAACCTTTTAGAGACCGAATGCCCAAACTGCAACCCCAAACCCACTTATGCATCTTTGGGTGCCTGGTGGGTGTGGCCCATTGGGTGGGCATGGCCCATTGGGTGGGCGTGGCTGCAGTGGTAATGGCAGACTTGGTGGGACTAAAAAATTCAATCAATCAATTCCAACTTTGCAAGATTTTTTTTCCCACGAGAAGTTGAAATTGACTGATTGATTGAACCTTTTTTTTTTGCACATGGCGGTGGAGGCCTAAAGCGAAAGGGTTTTATAAAACCCAGCTGAAGGCCTAGGACTGGGGCGATGGCATGCATGCCCACAGAAAGGGCTCTGAGTGCTGCCTCTGGCACCTGTGCCAGAGATTCGCCACCACTGGTATAGGCATTTCATCTTGGGCTGCTTTGCTGTTATGATGTCTCCTCCTTCTGTTTCTCTGTTTCCTGCTTCTAGCTAACCCAGCAACCCTCCATAAAAACCATGGAAATCTATAACATCTTCTGGCCACCATGCACCCTTTTTCTATAGCATCCTTACATCTGTCGATGGACTCTCTTTGAGGTTTTGCTCCAGATAGAATACTGTGGGTTTTTTTTATCTCCCCTGAGTGTGCTGCAATGGGTCCATCTCCTTTTTTTTTTACAAAAAGTTAAAAATAAACCTATAGAAATAAAACTATAAAGCACCAATAAGTGGTATTTTTTTTGCTTTTGTGAATCTAAACCATTAGCTTTTTATTGCCACCAAAAGGTCTTTAGATGAACAAAGAAATGAAAGAACAATATTCTCACTTTAATTATTGCAGCACTGGAACAATAAAAATACAATTAGGGAAAAAGAAAAGTGTCAAAGAAAAGAATGGGGTAAAGATGTAGGAAATGGAAATATCCAGGAAAAGAAGGAAAGAAGAGGGACTAATGGGGACGAAATGACCCCTAAAGATAGAAGAGAGGCATTGATAAATCCACCCACTCAAGGCCAGCCAATGAGTAGCAGAGAAGACAAAACAGTTTAGGCTCTTCTGCAAAATTGGTCTTTGTGATAAAAATGCTTCAGGGAAAATGTACTTCATTTTACTATATGGTGGAACAACAAATGGCAGGAATTCATTTCATTATTGCTCAACTTTTTTCCAAACATAAGACAAACAACACACAAGAAGTTTAGAAAACATTATCCAGGAGTCTGAAATGAAGGGAGGCTATTTCTCAATTACAGTTTGACTGGAAAACAAAAACAATATGGCTCTCCCTCTTATCATTGACCTTTTCAATCTGTGACAATCAGGAGAAAACTCAGTAGGGTTAAGGTTATCCATCAAGCAAACTCATGGGCTTATTTACAAATGTTTGACATAACCAAACAGAACTGTTTACCTTTTGTGATATAAAGAACAAGCATTTTATATTTCTTCCTTAGTTGCCCTCAGCTGCTGCCCCAATAATAATTGTCATTATTACTGAACCAAACTGGGCTGGGCAGAGGTGTGGGAGCTTCTGCCTGATGCTATTTCTTACCTATTATGGTACCATTAGAAAACCAAGAACAACATACATTTCTGGAGATCAAAATAAGAAGGCATGAATAAATACAACAGACAACAACAGATATATGTTCATAACGAGGTTGCAAGCACAGATAGTCCTTGTTTAACAACTATCCACAGCAATGTTTAAAGTTTGGATGGTGGTGAATGAAATGATTATGACCGTCCTCATGGTTACATCAATTGCAATTTCCCCACAGTCACAGTATTGCAATTTGGGCTTTGTCACCCAGCTCACAATTATGATTACAGTGTCCTGCAGTCATGTGGTCATCATTTGCAACCTTCACTACCAACTTCCAACAAGCAAAGTCAATGAGGAAGTGAGCAGGAGGTTGCAAATGGAAATCTCATGACATCACACATAATGATACTATGGGATTCTCTTAACAACAGCAATCAGAATTGCCATTGCACAGTCACATGAGATCCCTTTACACTGCATTCCATAGCATCCCATAGCAATGGCATTGCCAGTCCCAATTACTATTGTTAAGTGAAGATGGGAGTAAGAAGTCAGGATTACTTGCCAGTGATTTCAACTATACTGAAACTGTGTCCTGAAGGCATGATTTGAGTGGCAAATGATACCAAAGATCACATACCCCATTAAATCAAGTATTCTAAGGGCTTGTAGACTTACTTGCTTACAGCTTTAATCTTTATAAACAACTATTCTAAATTAAAGTAATTTAAAATCAATACTATTTTCTTCCAATTAATAAGCTTAAGACTAGGGTGCAGGTTCTGTTGAGGCTTGACTGAATCCTGCCAGTTTTTATTTCCTTTTATTTTCTCAATTGCTAATTGACTTGTAGACTTAGAAATAGGGAAATGAAATAAACAAAACAAGCAGATGAACACATAACTACACAAATCTATTTATGAAAACATACTTTTTGTGCATCAGATCTGAGTGTACAAGAATCTAGGAGAGGTGGAGATAAAAATCAAGGTAAGCAATGACCCCTAGCTTTCCTATAGTTTCACAAAAAAGAACAGAGAATCAAGAACACAAAATAAATTGGACTCTGTAGTATTTTTGAGGAACGAGAATGTTGATTACAGAATTGGTATTTCCAATGGTAAAAGGAAGAACATCTGTGCCTTACATCACTGCTCAGTTGAAGGCCATTGTCTTCCTTCCTACACTAAAAACTCCCTTTTTATGACCTTGTAATCCCTTAATTCAGGGTACAGTCTGAGCAACTGAATGGAGTTGAGCATTTTCTGGCTGGATGCCCTTCATGACACCATGCAGAGTTCACAGCAGATATTTTTCTAGGAGAAAAACTTCTGCCACTACTTAGGATTGAATTCTCATCTTTCCAAATGGAAAGTGAGTGTCTTCACCATTAGGCCACCATGTGTTGTAATGTTCTCCTACCTAAGCTATCCACTTTTATTGCCCTCATCCAGTGGTGGGATTCAGCCGGTTCACACCACTTCAGCAGAACCAGTAGCTAATTTTTTGTTGCCCATGCCCAGAATGGACTTCCGGAAGTGGCATCCACACGGAGAATCGGTTGTTCACATATTTGAATCCTACCACTGCCATCATCATAGGTATATTTAGCCATATGCAGGACCCCACGCCAGTGTTAATGTAAACCCAGTATTTTGGATATTAAGGGTGATTATTTTGTCAACATTTCAAATGCTCACACAAGAAAGAACTGTTTGCAATGCATTGTTTTGTAACATTGGGTCCTGTTTAACATTCCAACATTGTAATGATTATTGTTTAAATTTAATATTATATGATAACTGACTCCCAGAAATTTGGGATGGTTTACAAATGATTTAAAACATGAAAACATGACAATAAAGACAACAGGAAACAAACAAACAAAAAAGATAGAGATGGCAGAGTAACAAATCAGGTAGAAACAATAGAAAAAGAAACCTAAATCAAAATATGCTTCAGGTATCCCCACCAAAGGTCTGGATAAAGAGTCAGGTCTTTAGACGCCTTTGAAACACCAGCAAGAATGGGGGCCATTTATATTTTGGGGGGGAAACATTCAAGGGAAAGGCACTGTGGAAAAAAAGATGTGCTTTGCTTAGACATGATTTCTTAATTGAAAGAATTCAGACTGGGCCAACCCTAAAAGACTGAATCAGTCAGGCAGATACTATGGAAATTGTAAACATTGGGGTCAAAGAAAGAATTTGACTCAGAAAAGGAGATTTTATTCAGAAGTTGCTTTTAATCACAATTCCTCCCTCTTTATCTGACTGTGTTTCTCACAAAGGAAAATCATTTTCTGTCTTCTACAGAATCAAAAAATTGTGAAATTTGAAAGGACCCTAGAACAAACTAGTTTAAATCTCTGCGGGTTTGCAGGAAAGCCAAATATTACCATCAGCAAATAAAATGTTATATTCAAGGGAAATCTAATAGCTACATCTTTTACCCATTATTTCTGACCCAGGCTTTTGTAGCACCAACTTCCATATGACAACCTTTTACTGTATATACCTAAATACCAGATACAGAGATCTTTCCCCTTAGTCTTCTTTAATGCAGATTGAACATCTCAAATTTATTCATCTTTTACTTATAAATTAAATTCCTATATTATCTTTATTCCCCCTCCCCTGAGCCTAACTCTCCAATATATTTCTAAAAGTGTATTGCTCAAAACTGTATAGAGTACTTCAGGTGTAATCTTTCCAGTGCAAAATAAAGACAAATAAGGAATTCCATGCCTTTCATACAGCACCTTTTCTAATAAATGTGTCGATCTTTATATGAGAAGTACCATGCTGTCAATCATATTCAGCTTTCTATTAATAACCACACCCAACCTATGAATCCTTGACTGCATGGGTGTCCCACATTCTTTCTCAAATATTTCTTGAATGAAGATATTGAAGGACATCTTGTTCCTTTTAGCCTAATTTTCCAATTGGACCAGATTAGATTGAAAATTTCCTGATGTTATGTCATCCACAAGTTTAATAATTATCTCATTATCCTGTTATCCAGATCATTAATAAAAATGCTGAATAATACTGGTCCCAAAAGTGATCATTTTTGGAGCTCACTACTATCCTCCAATTCAATACAGAGTTATGAGTTGCTGATCTACTACTAGCCAGCCAGTTTGGGCACTATTTTATGATACCATTCCAACCACATTTTAACAACTTTCAGCTTTAAACTAGTTAGAGACTTAGATTGGAAAACTGAAAAACATCTCAGAAGAAGGTAATGGCAAACACGTCGGAAAATGTAGCCCAGAAAACTGTGTAAAACTATCTGTATAGTTACCAAGTGTCCAGATTGTCAGCTCCTCTAGACAGATATTCCTCTAGATCAGAGGAATCAATTCCATAGTAAAACCAGAACTACAATTTACAATTGGCTATAATTGCAAAATCTGACAAGTTTGATTGTATTATATTTCATCTCATTCTTCGATATATTTCAGTAAATCAGAGGGTTTTGCCTAAATCACTTCTGAATAATATCTTGTTTTGTAGGACTTAAGGAATGTTTCCATTCCCTCCCCTTTTTCTAGATAATATTTCATTCATAGTTTTGTCTGGTCAGCTCCCTTACTCTCTACAAGAATGACTTGAAGAACCAAAAAACAATATATCCAGATTCTCTTTATTCAGTAATGTTGTTGATGAGATTTATCTAATATGACCTATTTTAACAAAATTAATGCTGTGTCCTAGTAATCATGATACTATTTTTAAGATGCTGCCAAATAACCTGCTTTATAATCTGCTCAAACATTTTCCCAGGTACTTGTATTATGTTATACTGGGATTATTTTCTTTGTTCTTTCTTGAAGAGAGTTCATTTGGTATTCTTCAGGTCTCAGGCTTCTATTCGGTTTTCTAGGATTCTTAAAAAATAACTGATAGAAATCCTGAAAGCTGTTCATCCAGTTTCTTCAATCCAAAATACATGTCCCAAAATCAGTGGTGGGATTCAGCCAGGTCGCACCAGTTTGGCAGAACTGTAGCTAATTTTTTGTTGCCCAGGCCCAGAATGGACTTTTGGAAGTGGCATACACACAGAGAACCGATTGTTCATATATTTGAATCCCACCATTGCCTAAAACCTTAGGAGTTTGATGGTATTCAAATAATCTAGAAGTTTCCTTACCTGATCCTTTTTGCCCTGAAGCCTCCCTTCTGTTTCTAATCTCTGCTACTCAGATCACCATTTCCTTAAATATAGAGGTAAGAGCAAAACAGGAATGGAGTTTCTCTGCTTTCACAGGATCATCTGTTAAGACTTTTTTCTTAAGTAGTATAAGCAGTGAGCTTATCACCCATCTTACCTTCCTTATGTCCTTGATGTATTTGAAGAAATCTGCCTTCCTTGACTGTGGCTGTCTTGATAGCCTTGGATTATTTTCTGCTTTTGTCTCTTTATCTCATTCCTTCATTCACCTGAAGCTTTATAGACTTCATTAGTAGCCTTTCCTACTGATTCCAGTTAATATTCTTCTTTAGTCTCAGCTTCTTTGCAAACAGTTCATTCAACCACATTGGCTTCTTTAGATATATCCTAGTTTTCTTCCTCATTGTTATTATTTGAAACTTCACTATTATTAACTTTCTCTACCAGAAGACCTAGTCAGTTTCTATACCTTTTCTTTTAATGTCTTTTTCTCCTGCTATCCTTCTTACAATTTTCCTTAATTTATTGAAATTGGCTTTTAAAAAACTCCATTATTTGTATTTGACTGGAATGGGTGTGAGAATTCATTTGCCACATTTACCACAACCTATTTGTTAAAATCAAGAACTCTAACAATGCATGGTCCTCATCATCTTAATTTTCAATCAGTTCCTACTTTTTAGTAAGGCTTTTTAGCACCTTGTCATCCAGTTTGCCTTGCATTAGTGCAGATTAGTCTATGTTGGTGTAAAAGAATTTTAAATAATGTGTTATTTCCAATTTTCAGTCTCCCTTTTACTTTAGTTTCTTTGTTAATCCATTACTTGCCAATTTATAACTCACCAAAGATATTAACATTCCTATCGCTCCCCTCTTGCATTCTGGTTTAAAGCACTCCTGCCAAAGTTAACCAGCCATCATCAAATGTATCTTCTTTCTTTTAGTAAAATCAATTCCATCTCTGCAAAACTGTTCCCTCTTCTCGTCCTTGAAATTTATACTGCTTCTGAAAAACTACTTTTGCAAACAGGAGTTCACTTGAAAATGTTTCATTTCTCTTTGCTGAAATATTCTGTTAGATGGGAAGCACTGATGAGATCACTACCTGAGCCAAAGCTCCTTTACCCTCCTCCTCAAAGCCATGAACGTATCCTTGATATGTTGGAGGTCATGCCACATGGTATTATTTCTGCTCACAAGGATGAGGAGAAAAGGTCTGTGATAAGCTCTGTCAATCTTCCTGTCACATCTCAGATTTCAGATCGGCATAAATGTCAAGATGAAAGGACTAGATGACAAAGGGGAGCTTCTGTGCTGTTCAAAAGGGAATCACCTACAATCATCATCTTTCTTTTCTTCTTCTTGATGAATGGTGATGCATAATTTTGACTGGGAACTAGTGACAGAGCTTCAGTTGTGGGGTCTTCATCTTGAGAGATGATACTCTGGCCTCCAGTTCACTGATCTTTGCTTTCATAGCTTCTACTGGGTGACACTTTATGTAGTCCACTTTAACTTCTGGTAGAAGAGCAAACATGCCCAACCTCATCTCTCACTGTAATATCTCCTCTATAAAACTAGGAAGAAAAAAAAAGAGCAAATATAATTGTTAATATTGGATGTGATCAGAATGCACAAGATTTTGTGATTCAGAAGGCATCAGAATAGGCAGAGCATCTCTTTGTGTGTCTCATCCTTGTCTATTCCATTTTCAGGTTTTCTAATTTTTTGGCTTCTGATTTTCTTTACAGCAAATATAAGAACAATTATACATTTATCTTTTACTCTAAGGTAATATGACTCTCTTCTTTCTTCCTTCCTATGTCCTGTCAAGTCATAAAAACTATAAACCATAAGTTTATTTTTTCTGTTTTATGCAAAAAGTCCATAATGAGTTTTCAGTCAGCAATAAATATAAATATTATCTTTTCTCTGATGAAAGTTCCATCATCTTCACTAATCATTCCTCCTTTGTGCATATTGTCTCCTCCTGAAATATTTTCTGAAGTACATCTGAGATAATTTCTTTCTCTGTTGATTGTTCTAGTGAGTCTCTCCTCCCCTCTGCTGTTTTTGCTCTTTACTGAAGGTTATCATTGTAATATTATAGCCCAAATTAAAAGTATCTCAGTTGCAAGAGAAGGAATATTCTCATTCTCTAGCTTCTCATTTTCTATTTTGTCTGCCAATGCCTTTAATACTCTTGTATTAATGGCACTCTGTAGTTACAGTCAGCATCAGAGTTTAGCTCATATTATTTTTTTTGTCCATTTCATTTGTCTATTTTAATTCCAATTTCTTCAAGAGCACTTTCACAAAAATAATCTTTCAAAATAACTATCCCCTTTATCCATTTTAAAATATTATATCCACTCATTATTTTGCCCAAAAATCTTAAGTTTTGAACCCCTCCACCCCCTTTTTTTCTTTGTAATTCACAAATAATATCAACTCACCAAGTGAAGTTCTCTTATTTTGCCACTCAATCTCCATTTAACTATAAGTTAATTACACTTGAAAATGTTTAAGAAAGGTTTATATGACCATATGGCCTGCATTATGACTACGAGCTTGATTGAAATTCATTACTTAAAGTTACTCAACTCACAAGCCATTAAAACCTCAGTTCATCCTCACTCAGGAAGAGGAACTGTCCAGAATGCAAGTATGCAATCTCACAATTTCTCCTTTATCTAGAAAGACTGTTAATCAGAATTCACCATTTGGATATTGATCTCTGCTGCAATGCTATCCCCGCTCATTGAGAAACATTTCATCTACCATAAATTCTCACTAGAAGCCACAATTTCTGAAGATCTTTTAGAAGCTCAAATCTCTGTGCTCTGTGGATAAGAAGTGTGGTCATGTGAATTGTCACTTCTGACATGAACATTTGGCAAAGCTTTGACACTATGATTGGTAAAAATATCTTGCTCCACCAATCCATTTGAAATAGCAGTTGAAAGAATATGTTTCTTTTTACTTATTCCTTTTTCTCCCCAACTCCTGGAAACAGAAAATTCAAGATGTGATAAAAAGCAACAAGAAATCTAGGCAAATACTGAAAACCATGTCTAAAGAAATGGTTATTATCAAATGTCATAATTTCTTGCTTTTCAAATTCCTCAGAGATTTTTTTTTTGATAGCATTTCTTTGGGGAAATTCCAAGTTACAGTGACCTTTCCATATCAACCTGAGGACAAAGATTTACATGAAAAGAAAAGCTTTTTTTAAAAAAAGCTTGGTGTGATAAAATGTCTATCTGGAGCTTGAGGTTCTTACCAAATATTTATACATTCCACATTTCCAGATGTAATTAATAATAAACCCACTAGCTACAAAAAGGGAAAGGGAAAGAAGATGGAAAGAAGATGTGCACATTCAATAGAAATCTTTACAATTGATATATTATCAAGGGGAAAGTTTTTCAAATCTGATAAAAATCAGCCACACATTTCTAACTTCAAATAGAAAGCCTATAACAGTGATGGCAAACCTTTTAGAGATCAGTGCCCAAACTGCAACCCAAAACCCACTTATTTATTGCCGGGTGGGCGTGGCCCACTGGGTGGGCATGGATGTGGTGGTCATGGCAGATTGGGTGGGTATGGCCAAGGTGGGCGTGATTACCTCAATGTTGCTCGGGGCAGCTGCTGCCTGACACCATCAGCCACTACACATAGAGGCCATTGAGTGCATGGGTGCTGGGATGTATCTGGCCATGTGGGACCTCGGTGAGTTATCGGGCGGCTGGTTGAAGAGGGATGGTTGCCATCTCCGGGGCATGGTGCATGTGCCCACAGAGAGGGCTCTGAGTGCCATCTCTGGCACGCATGCCATAGGTTCGCCTCCACTGGCCTATAAGTAATGAAAGAATAGATAATGGCTTCAAATGCTTCAAGCAGTTATTCTACTTTACATAATATTATAAAACAAAGGAAAAATTCCTATCTTGGTTAAAATATATTTGATATAACACACACACACACACACACACACACACACACACACACACAAAATATTGGGCAGTCCTGCATTCCTGATTTTTGTTTAGGATGCAAATTTTCCAGATTAAAACTCTGTTCATGTGTTCTGAAATTAAGGAGTTTTCATCATGTCTTCTGACAGCTACCGGTAGTTGGTATTCATGTATGCACTCTGCTAGTCTTCTGCGACTATTAGTGGTTGTTACAGACCTTACACCATATGTTGTATTTGATTCCTGTTTTTTTCTTCTGGGAACACTTTGGGTTTACTTAGGCTGTTTTAGAGGATTTAGTTCATTTATGTGCTATGGTGATGCCATGTAATAGACTGTTGGTGGTTTCTGAGATGTCTTTCATACAGGGCAGTGTTGTTCTTTTCACAGCTTGTGTTGGTTGAGTGGTCAGACACTTTTTAATAATGTCTGGGTATCTATTGAAATACCCATAATTGAATACCTTTTGAAGAGGAAAAGTGAGCAACTTTGGAAATGGCAAAATTACTTTCACATCTATTTGAATATATTTGCGTAGGCTTGAATGAAAGAGTGTCAGAACTGCCATCCTGAGCTTTAGCCTCGCTTTGCTAGATGCCAATCTTCCATAAACTAGGGAGGGGGGGAGGAAGCTGCTGTGAAGGAAAAAACTGAAATTACTCATCTCATTGTGCTTTCCTGAAACATCAGCTCATTGTCCCAAGGCCAGAGGCATGGGAGGGAAATGCAACGGCTCACCATCTAGTCTGCTGATGTAGGGACCATTACCAAAACAATTCCTTTGAATGTAACTGGACAATAGGGAGATAACAGGGGGCGGGAAATGAGAAGGAGAAACTGGGAAACCTTTGCATGTAAACTTTTAGTTCTGGCTTTACTGTATTGTAGCCACTTGGTTTTTAGTAAAAGTATACCTTTCCCACAAATGGAGTCGACAATCTTTCTTTCTTAAAAACCCAAATCAGGGCAGGTGTGACAGAGAGAGGTTCACAGCTGTCTTTCCCCAACTTCATTTTTGATTGATCCATAAAATTGACCTCTAAATGAATATTTCATAGAATAATATTTGTGCAAATAAATTAGAAATTACATTTTCAAACCATGAATATTTGAATAGGAACAGGCTTTCTTCTGATAGTAGGCCAATTTCCACCAAGCTTTCATTGGTTTGATGCTGTCATACCACACTGAGAACTGTTCTATGAGTGATTTATACAATACAATCCTCTCACATGCAATTGCTGAGTCTCTGGCAGATGTGGCCCAGCTGTTATTAATAGGCATCATCCACTGGCACTGTTAGAACAAGAAGCATAAATGGCAGTTATAGCCACTTTGCACAGAAAACAGCTCTTGCAAATGTTTCCAGAAGACATGTTTAATTTTCCACAGAAAGAAACAAAACTAGTTTTCTTTTGTAAATTCAAAAGAACATATTATGTTTGGTAAGTATTTAAAGTGTCTGTTTTCTTAGACGGAGGAATAAAAATCCTTCTATCTTCCTTAATAGGACACACAACATGAGATTATGGAAAAATCTACACTATATCATGAGAAAAGCATGAGGAGCCAAAGTTTGAATAATCTGTTAGTTTTAGTCAACAAAAAATAAAAAAATATTCTGGAATGCAATGGGGATTCTAGTTCAAATCAAAGCAAACTGAACACATGAACTAGTTTAGGAAAGTACCTATAAGCATTTCCAGAAGATTGGTTCTTTCAGCTAGTTCCAGTAGGTCTCATATTTTTTTGGGGAAGACTGTCTGCCTCTCTACTATTACTGCTTTGAGGGGATTTTTTTAAGTCCTCTTAACTTTGGATCCATCATGGGATACTTTAGTTTTTTTTCCTTCATCTGTTCCTGTCCAGCTTTAAATTTATGAAAGTTTTGGATGTGCATGTGTGTGCACATGTGCATGTATGTATGTATATGTATATACATACATACACACATACTATATATGTTTCTATATATATATTCTATATATGCCCATGGGTCATCATCTTTCTTTTTCTCTGTATATTCCTTCTAACTCTTAGCCAAGTCAAAAAATTGTGCATCCATATAAGAATATAAGAGAGAATAGAGAGAGATTAGCTATCTATTCTCTCTCTCTCTCTCTCTCCAGGCTGTCTTGGAGATATTGAAAATCTGTGTAGAAAGGTGACATAATATTAGAATACTTTGTGCCCTTTAATATGAGGAGTTCCGTATAAAGGATCCAGTCTAATATTTCAAAGGTTCTGAAATCTAATCTGCAAGTAAAATGAAGCTCTGATTTCTGTATCTCTAGTATCAAGAAATCCAAAAGAGCTTTTTCACTTTCTCCTAAGGTTTCAGTTGTTTTTATTTTTTTTCCTTCGGCTCTTTCCTATTGAATAGGTTCAGATTATGTGTTTGCTTAGTTTATTTATTAATTCATTTGATGTGATGTTTGGCACTATCCAACTCCAGACCAACTCTGGGCAGCTTAAAATATAATTAAAAAAACATAAGAAAACAAGATAAAAAAGGTTCCGATACTCATGCTCTAATCATCTCTATATGGGGCTCCCCTAAAGAGTATTTAGAGGCTACAGATGGTACAGAATGCAGTGGCATGGATACTGTAGTTCTTGAGGTCCCGAGGGTGCCACATGTAAAATCGCTATTATATGAGCTGCTGTCAATGCTGCTAACATCGGATGTTCTTGCTTGACAATATATGAAGATGCAGACATTTTCTATTTAACCTGTGTATTACTTTTAGAGTTAAAATTAGATGGTGCTGGAAGGGAGGGGGAAGAATGTGCTTGGGGACTAGTTAGCTATAACAATATCTCAGTAGAGTATTCTTCAAGGTTAGTTGTAATAAGAGGAAATAACAGGAGAAAAAGTTCACACTTCAAACTAATTAGAGAATGTGATTAATAACTGTTAAATGAAGGAGTGAGTTATGCTTTGTTACTGTGTGTCTGGGGGAGGAGAATTCAGATTTTGGCTTCTGTATATACGTGCCAGATTCTTTAAGGTAAACAATGCCTCAAAGTTCTTTGAAGAGCTTCTTTCGGAACCATGACAGCTGCATTGGTTGGCAGTTTGCTTCCAGGTCCAATTCAAGGTGTTGGTTATCTCCTTTAAAACCTTTATGGCACAGGACCAGATTTTCTGAGGCACCATCTTACCCAAATGGGACTGGTCCACCTCACTCATGCCAGCAGAAAGGTCTTCAGATTCCTTCTACCAAGGAATTTCAGTTGACAGCGTCAAGAAGAATTTTCTCTGTCAGGGCCCCAACCCTCTGGATTATCTTATCTCCTGAGGTGAAATCTGCCTTCATACTTCTGGCTTTCCAGAAGAGAAAACCTGGCTCTGCTAGTTGTCTTGGAGCCTCAATGGGGGTGCGCCCTGCTGGAGCTGATTGATTGACTAAGGCACCAATTCCACCCCATACTGTTTGTGCTCTTAATTTTAACCAGTAATTTAATTGTTGCTGAATTTAATTTTAATGTTTTTAATGTTTCCAGTTTTAGCATTAGATTGAAACCACCTACCACTCATATTTAAAGAAAGCTATAAATTGGTATTTTGCTTTATCACATATTAGCTCCCCTTGTCCAGTTTTTTAAAGTAAAATATATTTTAAACATTGAGTCTATATGGGCAGGTAGTCTGGTAGCTTATATGTTGGAGCATTGTGGATACATTGTTATACATATACCCTATGTGGTCCACCTTGAATTAGACATTAAAAAGGGACATGTGGTCACTCTCCAATAGTTCTGTCAGCACATTAAACTACAACAAGATGGAAAACTGAAGACTATAGTAAGACTACTGGGATATCTTACATTGCTATAAACCTTATTGTTACTGATTGACTTACCCTTTCCCACTTAACTGTGAATATTTTCATGTTCCTCACTGTTAGCTGTGATTAAACATTGTTTTATACAATCCAAATTGCTCTACAAGGCCATAAATCGAGATCTAATATTCATGATGGTGAGATCCATATTTTATAACTTCTGAGTATAATGGCCCAGAACCATCACTGTGCCCGGGGAAAGACAAGCATAAAACATAGCTGGAGTGGATGCTCTGTAAATGATAAGGGGCCAATAAATACAGATTCAGCTGGAGGTTTGCATAAATGTTGCTTGGATACTGTGAAGAATGGCTGTCTCTCATAATGTAAATAATTAAATGGAAAATATATATCAACCAAATAGAAAAGAGCAACAAGGCATTTGGCAGTGTGTTTCTTCCATAATTTTTTTTTAACCAGAATTCTTGAAAATGGATGAAAAATGCAAACATACCTAACCGTAGAGCTTGGGACCAATACAGATAACAAAAGGAATCAACTAAACATGAATTACAACCTGCCTTGTGTTTAATAGTACTGTATGAATGCTTACTGGTACAAACAGGATTGTAACTGTCAATAACTGCCTGCCATTTGTCAGTATTAGGCATAAGGAAAACTCTGTGCAATCAATAAACAGTTGGTATTGCCTACTTTCTCATCCTTCAAAGTCACATAGCTTCCTGTTGTCAATTTTTAACATTTTTGCATTTGAACTACTGCAGCTGCTTAATATCCATTGCCCCTTCAAATATCTATAATATTTGCATAACTAAAGTATAAACATCCAGGATAAAATCACAAGAAAGCACTTAACTGCAGAAGCAAGTCATAATGCCATTAAGCCCTTCTTCATGTAAGAAAAGGCTTAAGATCAAACACTTGAGGGTGACATACTAAGATTTTCATAAGCCACATTCTGATAGGACAGAATATGCCCAAGGCTGATTTTTCATAAAGTGACCTTTTCCCCCTCCTTTTTTCAGGGTTGACAATTATAACTCCCAGAATCCTCATATGGCATGAACCAAAAAGTGTTGTAATAGTCCATTACATCTCTGCACTGTTGTTATGTGGTATTATTATAATTTGTTGCACAGTCAGCCAGATGTTCAGACTGAATTTGGCATTTTTATTCACCTATCAAATCCTTCCCACGAATGTGAGATAGGCAGTTGTGGATGTTTGATGGTGTTAAAGTTTTATTATTATCATTTGCCTGTTTTTTTAACCTACAAATTGGTATCTCCCTCACGAATGAAGGAATATCTCCCTCTTTATCTTTTTGTTTGTAAAAATGCAATTAAACTTTCTGCAAACTATCAGGCACATTTAGTAAACTGTACTCAGAAGATCATAAAATTGGCAGGCTTGAAACTTCCATTGGGTCAAAAGGATTTGCATGTTGTGCAGATCATGTTATGTTCTCAACCAGGTATTGAGAGATGGAAGGTGATGAACAAAAGAAGCACTCTATCTTCTCCAGGAAGTGCTGCCCCTCTACCATGGGATGTTCTCATTGGTAGTAATCTCTTACCATTTCTTTACCATCTAAGCTTTTAGCTGCATAACTGTATAATAGCAGATTTAAATTTTTGATCACAGGTTGAAAAATTGATTACATTTGAGAGAAATCTATGTTATAGAAAGGAATTTTGAAACAGCTGTTAAGGTCCCAGAATAAAGCAAAACTTCTTTTCAGCATTGATGGATTCTTTTTCCCCCTAGTTTCTTACTAGACAGACATATATTAATTTGGTCCATTTCCTAAAGTACTAATAGTAGTAGGAATTTGCACTGGAGACAGATTGAAAATGGACAAAATATTATTATAGCATTTTAGCACTGCACACACACTTTCATTACAAAATACAATATCTCTTTAAAAAATGAAAGAGATAAAATTCTTAGCAATTTCAATTCTTATTTTGCAGGATTAATTTAGGGCAATATATTTCTCAAAACTAATAAACATTATAATTGTTTATTACTGCATATCCCATTGTATAGAAAACTGAAAATTCATTTTAAAAATTCATTTGCTGTTGTAGCAAAAATGCCATGATGCTAGCCCATTAATGCTTAGATTTTCTTAATGTTTACACAATGTAGCCTTCTATACCACAATAACATAAATATTCAAACATGCTAATCTACACAAATCGAAAAACTGGAGGAAGTACACATGCACAATTTTCTGAATGCCTGCAGATATTCTGTTTAAAGATAAACCAAATATATCCAGAATAGGTCAATGCCAGCCAAGGAGTGAACTTGCTTTATGTTTCAAAGGGAAGGTAGCACTGCTTTTCAATGGTCAAATACATTTTGTATGTAGAAGGGTGCAGAATCATTTTGAGATGTCTTTATGGGGCTTGGAAAAAAACTAACTGAAGTTTAGGACTCTGGTAGCACTCTTGTCACATATCTCTCTCACACACATACTCATACTATTCTGAAAGCTGAAAATTAACATAATCTGAACACACTAGGTACAGTTAAAGTCAAGGAACACAATGAAAAATGTATCTAGGATTAAATATAAAGAAAACCAGACTAAGGACAATAGATACAAGAACGAACTTCAGAACTGACAATGAAGATATTGAATATTTTTGACAGCCTCTGTCTTTTAGGATTGACAATCAATAATAAAGATATATGACATAGACTCTTAGAAGATTGCAATGAAAGTAATGAAAAAGATATTCAGAAAAGATCAGAATTTTGAAGGCAGCTGTTTTTCTTGTAGTAATCTATGAAAGTTGGTTGAACTGAAGAAGCAAGATAAAAATGTATTGACACTGGCATTGAAGAGAATTCCTGTGAATACACAGATAGCCAAGAAAATGAACAAATGGATCATTGATAAAATGAATCAAGAGTTCTCACTTGAGGCACAAATGACCAGGCTCATCTCAAACCAACCTACTTTGGACATATTATATGAAGACCCAGCTCCTTGAAAATTCTATTATGCTAGGAAAAAGGGAAAGAAAACGAAGGAAAGGAAACTTGCAACAAGGTGGATGGTTTTGATTGCAGTAAATTGCAGAAGATTGGGTGCAAAATGGAAGATCTGAAGAGCCAGGTTGAAGACAATTTATCCTACAAAGATTCTGTGTATATGGTTACTGAGAGTCAGCACAAACCTGGAGATACATAATCAAACAACCAATCAGTCCTGAAGTTACTGAAACATGAATCCTTGGGGGGAACTTTCCTGTGGTACTTTTAGCCATTGAATTTTGTATCAGCTGCAGTTTCTTCCTTTATTTTTAAAGGCATATAGAGAGAGTTCATGATTTAGAACAGGGGTGTCAAACTGGCAGCCCATGGGCTGGATGCATCACATGCAGGCCACGCCTACCCCAGCTCCGCAAAGGCAAAAAACGTCACGATACATCATAATACCTCTGGGTGACATGATCGAGTTTGGCACCGGTGATTTAGAGCATGTTTGTCATTTACTGCCAAGACCCATTATAACTGCCATCACCATCATCAAACCAGAAGATTAAAGCTTCTTCATCAATCTTATAATAAATTAATAATAATCTTTAATGTGAGTTTAAACAAAAATTATATATATATATATTAAGAGTCCTTTTTTTAAACAATTTGGTATATTATTCATCAAACCCTCAGTACTATTCCTGATTTGATGTACTTGGTTTTTTTTTCTTACCAAGGTTTCAGAAACTATATATGTGTATACTTTTTGATACTTTCATTCTCTTTTCTAAAAATCTGGATTGTTTCAGCTTCATTGCAGTGTCAATTTTTGTACTAAAACACCCCATTATTATGTTCATCCTTCTTTCTTTGGTTTGACAGTTGGTTGACTTCCAGCATTCACCCATTGCCTTTTCATTGCCTGAGCTAAATTATGGCCAACTAGATTAATTCCAGCATTGTGTGCCAGGCTTTGTGGCACAGGAATCAATGACTAAGATAAAAATTTTATTCTTTGTCTATAATATGCTGGTGCCTGTTATATGTACGATGTCTGGATGAATCTGAGTCATTTGCCAACTATATCTATTAAACTAGTTGCCCATTTCTATTTTCACTGCCCTACTATCTTTCCTGAGATTATTGGTTTAGGGCTCTTTCTTACAGCCACATTAATGTATTCTTCCAGTGTACAGAAAAGTAAGCTAGCACAAATTGCTTTGCCCTGATGGCCAAACACTATTTTGCCTCAGTGATGAAGCTGACAAGTGGTGCTGTCCTTAGAGATTTAATGCTGAACAAGATAAGGAAAGTTAATGAAAGTATGTAATTGGTGGATTTCCTGAACCTGGGAAAAACATCCATCATTTTTTTCCTCTAGTAGGGATGGGGCCAGAGCTGGAAAGTAGAAGAGAATTCTCAGGGAGCCTACAGTATCAATAGGGTTTCTCTTCTACTTTAGAGGAAAGACACAAACTGCTTTACAGATTCTCCTATTAGTCTTCCCAGTAGGCTATTATGTCTGGCAGGGATGACTGCGGTCAGTTAGCTTGCTAGCAGCCATCAGCCGGCCTGGGAATAGCAGCAACTATCAAGTGTTGGGAGGTGGGTATTTTTAAATATATTGTATATTAAGAAGAGCACTACATATTGTAGAAGTAGTTCTGCAGTTGATGGGGTATAATTGCAAGAGGGCATACAAAAGCTCTTTCCCACTTGAATTCACTCTCAACACTACTTTATGCCTACCAATTCCTTTTAGAGATATTTTATTTTAAACACAGCATACTCTTCTTCCAGAGCAGTGATAAATCCATGTTTAAAAGTAGTCCCTCCAAATATTAAAGCCATGTTGTGGAAAGCAGAATCTCTCCTGTTTCACTATGCTACCCCAACAGTGTTTTTTGAATGGGTGACACACTTTGTGTGAGGGAACTGAACCTTTATCCACTAGTTCTGTAACTGCAAGCTCAGCTCTGTGGACTGGAGATTTGGGGGAATAAAGTTTTCTCCCTATGTTTTTCTGTCTCTAGATTGGAATGTGCACCTGCCTGTTTTCTAATCCCAAAGAACATTTCCTTGTGATTAGAAATCTAGAGAGGAAAAAAAGCTAGTTCCCTCATTTGTTTCTCTTGCCTTCCTTCATAGCCTTGGCAGACTGAAAATCATGTGCCAGGTCACGGAGAGGTGGCTGGAAAACTATAAAGGCCTTAGTGTGTACAAGAAAAAAGTTTGGCTTCAATGAATCAGCCACTGATATCAGAAGGGAGGAAGTTTGTCTGCTGCAGCCTGAGCTGGTCAATAGGAACTGGGCAGCATTGCTTCTTCATCAGCACTGTTAAAGAAACATTGTCAATCATGTGCAAGGCAAAAATTGCATCGGAGGAAGAGGGGAAATGCTCCTTTAAAACTGGGACATTTCTTAAGCTTGCTAGTACAGCAGGCTGAGGATGAGATGAAGGCAGCATCTTGAGGATGTGTCTCTTAAGAACAGTTAGCAGGGTAGTAATATGAGGCTGAGACTTTGTCAAAGAAATCTGTTTCATATTTTCTTGTCAAATTTATTTTATGCCACTAGTAAAATCTGATAAGTGGTGATTGCTCTTGCAATTTCACAAAAATGGAAATTTTCGACTGAAGTCTTTGATTTTGGTGTACATACCTTGGTATGTATGGACCTAATTACCAGAAATATAAATTGATAGGAATTATAGTATCAGTACTAATAGTTATAGTGATTAGATTAAGAATTATAGTATTTGCCTTATTCTGCTATTTGATTGGATTCATTCAAGAGTTTCTGGTTTTGGCTATTTTGTTCAGTTCAAATTGTTGGGATGATTGTGCAAAACTATGTTGGTCATTGATTGAAATAAAGAACTGATATATCTTTATCCATTTTACACTTTGTTAACTTTTTTATATTTCATTAAAACATTATTCATAAATTAAGTCAATTCTTGATTGCAAAAATGGAATAAAGTATACTTCGTTTTATTTATTCATTTATTCAATTTAAATGGTGCCCATCTCACTTACAAGCAACTCTGAGCAGCTTACAATATTATAAATAGCAATATAAAACAATTAGAAGGTTAAAAACATTAAAGCATTGAGCATTAAGAGTAGAAACATTAAAAATTGTTTATACTTAATCCTGATATTTATTTCATAATATTTATTCTAATCATGCAGTGACTCTGACATTATTTTTACAGATATTAATATTTGGCCTGTGATCCACCTTTATTTTAATTAACACCAGGAAGAGACGCTGCTTAGACAAGCAAGTTCTTTCTATTAGCTTTGCAAACTGGCACACTGCTTTGCTTTGTGCAAACTGTGAGATAACAAACTCCTTATTCTGACACTTGTTACATAATTATTTCCTGCTTTTGCCTTAAGTAGACCCTGAATATTAGCTAGAAACTTCACTATGTACCTAATATGTAACATTCCCTTGCTAATATTAAGCAACTTGGGGACAAGACAGAAAAAGAGAGATTGAAGAAACCTGATCAAAGAAAACAGCTGTTTTCATGATCATAAATTCTGACATTATTTTTTTGTCTATGGAGGTTCTTAGTCATCCAAGTCATAGTTGTCCCAAAGATGCTTTTTCATGAGGCAACTGGTTTCTTGTTTTTGCTTTGAAGATGTTTTGCTTCTCATCCAAGAAGCTATTTCAGCTCTGACTGAAGAAGCTTCTTGGATGAGAAGCAAAACATCTTCAAAACAAAGACAGTCCAGTTGCCTCATGAAAAAGTATCTTTGGGACATTAATTTTTTGCTGCTGCTCATATTTACCATGGCTGATTGGGGATGGGGAAAATCTCTATAAATCAGTAAGTATCTAGGCTTAATATTTATTAATTGCAAATGTCCTAGCACAGAATATAGAACCATAGGGCTCTAGAGCACCTCTGAAGTCTTCTAGTCCAACCTTCTGCTCAAAACAGGAGACCTTATATCATCCCGGTCAAACGGTTTTCCAGTTTATTCTTGAAATTTTTCAGTGATGGAGCACCCACAAATCTGATCTTCTGCTGTATATTCCTTTTTCCGGTATCCAACCCACATAGGTTTAAAACTGGGCAATATTTTTATTGATATATTTCCTTTTTCAGTACTGTTATCCTTGTGACTACTGATTATGCTTCTATATTGCCTACACCTGTGTTCTTCAAATTTGGCAATTTTAAGAGGTGTAGTCTCCTAGAATTTACAGCTGGAAGTTTAAATCCTATTCACTTCATATCATTTGGAAAAGAATCTGTAATCTTTTAAAAATGTTTATTATTACTTTATCATTTCAACTATACAGACCAAAGTTGCCCTGATCAAAGAGGACAAGTTGGTTTAGAGAAAGATTTGCAAATGTGATCTATAGTGATAGTGTTTGTATTAGAAGCATGCAACATGTAACAATAAGATCCAAAATTACAAGCAAGGTTTCACCTGGTCATCTTAGCTTATTTTTTTGCAAAGCACATTTTCCTTCAAATGATCTGGAATGGGGAATAAGGGTTTCCCTAAATGATATTGCTTTGACACTTCCACTGTGGAAAAGTTGAACACCAATTAAATTCTTCCCTAATGTTGCCATATTATTCTGACTTTCGTTTTATTTATGGGGTAAGTAGAAAATCTTTTTAATGTTTTTCTTTCTTATGAAATTTCTTTTCATCACGTGGAAGAAGCTGTTTTGTAACTCTTCCAAAAATGTTATGTGTTTAATTATAAACAGATAAAGGAGTCTGTATAAAAAAAATCTTGGTATTTCAATAAAAAGGTTCCTCAAAAATACATATAAAATCATTATGGCAAAGTAATGAGAAGTGTGTCTAGAAGCAGAAACTGGTTGCACTTACTGATTCATATGCTTTATAGTGGCTGAGGCATATCTTGTTTTGTCTATATCAACTTCCATCAGAAATTATGTCTTGCTAATTACAGACTCCTTTTGTTAAACTTGTAATTGAAGTTGTTTGTAATGATGAAAAAACAAGACAGAAACATTATAAATAATACACAAATGAGCATCTGTGATTTCCAGTTTATAAAACCTTTGCATCTTGAAATTCAGGTCCCTGCCAACTATATTTAAATATTAGAAACTCTACTTCAGAATAGAAGTATCAGAAAACAATATATGTAGACCTCACTTAATAGCACTAATCGGGAATGGAAATTCCATCATAAAGAAATATGGTTACTTAGATCAGCAGTCCCCAACCTTTATGGCAACCCAGTTGGGGGGAAGGGAACTGGCCTATGCAAGTGATGGGCCAGTGGATACATGCCCACACGCTGGCCTGCCATATGTGCAAATTGATGTGCATGCTTGTGTGCTGGACCGCCGCTCATGCAAGTTGAGCTGTGTGTGTATGAGCACATGTGCTGGCCAGCAACTCACTTCCAAACCAGCCACAGCCTGGTAGTGGGCTGCCACTTGGAGGATGGGGACCCCTGGCTTAGAATAGTTCTGGCATCCTGTTTACTATCATTAAGTGGGAAATGCATGGATCATTAAGCAATGACTTCCTGTGGCTGTGACTTGCAACTTCCTGCTAGCTTCCCCACTGACTTTGCTTGTTGGAAGCTGGCAGGGAAAGTCACAAGTTATGATGTGACCATGGAGACACTACAATAAATACAAGGACTTGTGATATGTACCACTTTTTTAGTCTTTGTCGTTAAGTTTTTCAGTGTTGTCGTAAGTTCAAATGATTACTGAATGTGTGCTCATTAAACACAGACCACCCACATAACTGAGAAGTACTTCTAGGACAGAATCTATTTGAATCCTTCACCCACTGCATTTCACTGGATAATGTCAAGGAATCAGCTTAATAAGTCCTGCTCCCTTACATCAACCACTTCTCCATAAAAGTATGTATAAAAAGACAATATTTTCTCTTATTGCCTGCACTGAGAAAAAAAAGGTCATTCTGTGTAGGACAGTGTTTCTCAACCTTGACAATTTTAAGGCATGTGGACTTCAACTCCCAGAATTCCACAGCCAGCAAAGCTGGGCTGTGGAATTCTGGGAGTTGAAGTCCACATGCCTTAAAATTGTCAAGGTTGAGAAACACTGGTGTAGGATGAACTGGGAATAAGATTCACAGTCTTGCTTTACACTAAGGACTTTTTCCAAAGTATGATGTTTGTTCAGGTAAGAGACACCCCCCCCAAAAAAATTACCAAAGCCCACTGCAATGGTTCTGCCTGCAATCAGTCTTTGCCCCTCAAAGAGTCATAAATGAAAGACTACCTGCAAGTTGATACCAAGCAGAAAACTGCAGGTGCTGCTACTTTTAGTGTCTGAATTCAATATTCTCTGTGTAAAATCAGAAGCTTTCTTTGGGGTTTAATGAAGTAAATTTATGGGTAGTCAATATGAATTCTAATTACACGCAGAGAATGGATAGATTGATAGTGAGAGAAGAACTAAGGAAGCCTGTTTTTACTGGGTGGCCATAATTAGTTGTCACTTGGCTTTCACTGTAAATCATTTATAAACATATTCCAAATGTTATGGCCTATCAATAGTGCATCCAACAGTTAATGAGATACCTTCTCAGGTCACAAATTGAATGTCATATGCCTCAGTATGTTTTCCACAGGCTTTTAGTTTTTGCTTTCGTTCTTTGTGCAAATACTCCTCTATTCATCACAGTAACTTATTGCTGGTTATTTCTTCTAAGAAAACAGTCTTATTTGAAACCAAGATTTGATTTCTTCATTTTGATATTTTCCATTGTCTGTTCTTAGAGCACATCTTAAAAACAAATTATGTAAGTGTGTTTATGTAGCTAAAATGTTAGCTTGGGGTAAGGAACAGCTAACTGTAAATCTCTATTCAGTTATGGAGTTTACTATCTCAGTCTGATTTACCCCACAGATTTATTATTAGGAGGACTACAAGAGATTCCTTGTTTACCAACTTCTGGAAAATATCAACAACAGCCATAGCTAAAGCTCTGGAGCATAACTTGCTAACAAAATATCCTACTTTTAATATCACCCTGGAAAGACTTATGAGTTCTTCTTTCTGGGACAAAAAAGGACAAGAAACTAAGGCAGACAACTCCCCAAATAATCCTGAAGCTTCAAATTCTTACAGATAGATTTTTTATTTAATGAATTTATATGCTGCTTTTCTACACTGATCTGGGTCCCAAGTGTCACAGGAAATATTAGTGGATCAAAATACTTAATAGTTTTTTTAAATATATATATATGTTTGTGTACATGTGCTTGTGTGTGTTCCAAAGGTACATTTTTCAAAAGGCAATTGGGTTTTCTTGTTTTTTTTCTTTGAAAATGTTTTGCTTCACATCCAAGAAACTTCTTCAGTTCAGAACTGAAGAACTTTTCAGAATTTTAAAGAAATGAACTAAAGGCACTTCTTGGATGAGAAGCAAAATGTTTTCAAAGAAAAAAAAAACCCAAAGCCTGGTTGCTGTTTGGAAAAATCACATTTGGGACAATCATGACCTGGATGATTGAGAATCTCCACAGACCCTGTTTCTTCATGTTTGAAGGTAAAATAATTCAAATTAAAATTTTATTGGAAAAAATTGTCCTACTTTAGAAAAATTAAGAGAATAGTTATGTACAGGTAATCCTCAATTTAGCAACTATTCAGTTACAACAGTTACCCCAAAAGATTGCTTAAGTTCTGCTTCCAAAGTTCTGAGAGCTGTCTCTTCCCACCATCCCTCAGTGGTCATTTATGACTATTTGCAGCATCTTGCAGCCACATGACTATAATTTACAATATTTTTGCAGAAAATCAGCATTTATTTCTGATTTTTGGTAAAAATACTCCACAGAAAAGAATGGGTTTACTTAATGACCACAGTGTTTGCTTAATGACCATGGATCCACATAATGATTGTGGTGATTCATTTAATAACAAAAGCGAAAAAGGTTATAAAATTGATGACCCCACTTTGCAACTATCACAAATTACAACTGTAATGGGTACACTCTATTGTTGTTGTAAGTAGAGGACTACCTGTACTATTTATAACAAACTTCACCAACTCTGTGAAGCCATTGTGTCTGCCAAAGCTACACAAATCCTCTCCATGAGTTTTTGCCACAACTCACATCCTTCAACTATATTGCCACCTGGCCACCAGTATCTCATCTGGAAATTGTTAAATTAATTGGTTAAAAAGGAAAGCCCCTGGTAGCAATGTAATTTTCCAGAAACCTCTGAAAAGTAAATTTAATTGGTGGCTTTCCCTCTGGCCTTCCTACTTAAATGCATTAATAATGCATTCCAAATGCCTAAAGACTAGAATTGCTCTAGTATTGTCCCTCTTTTTAAGAAAGGCAACAACACATTCACTTCCAATTATCACCCAATTAGTCTCCTAAGCATTACTAGCTAAGTAGATCTATTTTTTTTTCTGTACATGGTCTTCTGGACTGGCTAGAGCAGGATAAATTTAAGTAGGTTTTAGGGCAGATTATATACAGTACCAATACTTTACCTTATGGTTCTTAGTAGAAAAATACATTGACATAAATATACTGCTCACTATGTGTTACCTTTAAAGATTTATAATGAATAATGAACTTTTGATTTCATCTCTAGAGAAAACTATGTATAAAAGTTGTTTCATTCAACCACCGATATGAAATTATTTCGATCAATTAAGATTTGCAGGGGAAAAAAAACCCACAGGATAGAAGTGATAGGGTATAGCTATCTCTTGCTGACATTTGAACTCTGAAAAGGAATGAACCAGGGCTGTATTCTGTCCCCTTTCATCTTTAATATTTATATGAACTCAATTGTCTTGGCCATCTACTATATAATATCTTGGCCATCTACTATATAATATCACCCTTCTAACTGCAAAATAGCTGTACTTCTTTATTATGGTAAGGTTGATATTTTTTAACTCAAGTCAGCCCTAGAAAAACTTTGCACCCTAGTAGACAACCTGAGAGAAGCTAGGCTTATAATAAACCAAAATTGTTTATTTGGTGTGTGTGTGTGTGTGTGTGTGTGTGTGTGTGTGTTTCTGATGAGGCCAATCAAGAAACCATACTGAGGTTTTCTTCCACACTGAAGGAACTAAGTACCTACCTGCTGCCATAAAATGTTTTAAAACCAAATCCATCTCTCAGATATTATACAACTTCTAAGTATGTGCATAAGGCCTATGATAGGATGACTATAAAGGAAAAAAATGCCCTAACATTTCCTCCCACTTCTGTTCACTTGAAAGCTTAAGAACCATTTATTGTGAAAGGAATGCAGCTGCTTAAAATAAGAGGGTTGCTTGCTGGTCTCAAGGGCTAGATTTCAAAGTTTCAGAAGTCAGGAAAAAGAAAAGCTGAAGGAAGGGAACTGTTTGAAAGAAGAAGAAAGTGGGAAGAAGAAAAGAAAGAAGCCTAGAGTGCTATGGGAGGGGGGGGACCAGCAGTTAGCAATGTGTTAGTATGAGTTTTGTGTACTGTGTAGGGATTCTTGAAGTACTTCTTAGTACCCGGGGGAGGGAGAAATAAGAGATCCTGGACCCAGCTATACCTGGGTTTAAATGCTTGTGATGGAGCCTGAACAAGCTCAATTTGGAAAAATGTTCTGGCAATTATAGAACAGTAGAAAGTCTGGAAGTAAAGGACTGTGTCCCTAAAGAAGTGACAAAATAAGAAGGAAAGGAGAATTGTGGACTACCAATTAACTAGTGTAAGAAAGCTCTAGGTCTGTGATGGTGAACCTTTTAGAGACCAAGTGCCCAAAAACCGCCCCCCACCCCTGTCCCCGCTTCACCCTGCCCACTGGGCCACCCACCACTTCCACAGCCCACCACAGATCACCCAGGCAGCCCAGCAGCACCATGGTGGCTATGTCCTCCGCCCATGCCCCGTATCATCATCTGCACGCAATGGGCCGCAAAGGCGGAGTCTTGTCCCTGCTGCCTGGCTACCATGTCCTTGGCTGTGCTGCTTCATGTGGGCCATGCCCAGGGGCAACTCTCCTCCAGGGGAGGCTGCTGGTGAGGAGGGGGCCATGGGAGGAGGCGGGGCTGGGGAGATGGTGCATGTGCCCACAGAGAGGGCTCCAAGTGCACCTCTGACACCCATGCCATAGGTTCTCCACCACTGCTCTAGGTGATTTTTCTGAAGAGTCTGAAAGGCTGCACTGATGGTATTACAATCATGATAACTCAGAGCCTATAATCAACTATGCTAACTAAAATCAACTGCATCAACTCAAGAGACAAGGAGACAGTATTGCTCAACAGAATGCAGGGAAAGACAAGTGGGAGAGAGAAGCAGCAGGGCCAAAAAAGACTTAGTAAGACAGGCTTTATAAGATCAGAAAAAAGTTGGGTAGTAGCAATGGAGCTACTGGTGGCACAGTGGTTAGAATGCAGTATTGCAGGCTAACTCTGCCCATAGTCTGGAGTTCAATGGAGGTATTTTAGTCCAAAATCCTGCCTAAGGCAGGAGTAATATAGGGATTAAGTATATACAATATGCTGGCTCTGCTTCAGGTTTAAGCTTAAGTTTTCCAGTGAAGGAAAGGCCTTGACCTTTATTGACATTTTTTCCTCTTTCTGGAAAACTAGAATCCAGAATGATCTATATAGCCACTCTTGTCTTCTTTTCTCTTGTTCTGCTGACCATGGAAACATTAAGAGTTAGAGCTACAGTTCATCAGCTGGCATTTGATATGGCTCTCCAGGTAGATCAGATTGGCAGGATACATACAAGGAAATATATATTCCAACAAATTATACATTCAGTAATACCTGTCCAACACCCCTTGGCCTTACTTTAATGATTGCCCTTCATCATACTAGAGGGAGGGTATAACAATAATCCTTTTACGAAGCAAATTTGCCTTTGTGATTTGGAGGAATCTGAGACTAGCCCGCACATTTCTTCAACTGTCTTTTTGTAGTACCATCATAACTCTGTTACTAAGAAAAATTCCACCTGTTCAGAGGATAGCTTTATTTGCTTTATATCATCAGACTGGAACCTTAACATCTGTGGAAAAGTCACAAAATTTCTTGCAAGTGCCATTGATTTACTCAGCAAAACAATGTCTTAATTCTGAGATTTTATAACCTTGTTAAAAACTATAGCTAGCGAGAAAAGAGACAGAGACACACAGAAAGAGATGATAGAGAGATATAGAATTAATTTTCTCTCATCTGACTGGTGACTGACTGCAATAAAGGTATGCTATTGTGTCTACCAAATGCAGAATTTGAATAATCTGACCTTAACACTTCAGTGTCTTTGGACTTCAAATTTTAAACCTGTTAGCAAAAGAAGACAAGTCAGAAGAAATAAAATACTCTGATGTGGCTTTTAGGTTATGAAACTCTTGAACCTCTAATGCTTTTTATTCTTATTTTAACATTTAAAAATATTTTAAAAACTACACTAAAAAAGGAAATAATATCATTAAACCTGGAACACTCAGAATAATGTTTATCAGCCTTTTTATTACATCAGCCAAAAGTCTGTTCATTAATAATAAACCTTTTTTAACAATATTGTTTATCTGGGATCACACTGCCTATCAACTTTGAACATTTTGCTGTTCCCAAACTCCAAACTAATAAGTCCGTAATTTTTTGATATAGTGATTTGTTCCAAGGTTGTGATGTGTAACTTAAGACTACATTAATATTTTTAAACATATTGTAAAGTCACTGGCCCTTACTTGAACTTGAGTAATGGTGCTTACTGAGAAGATACACTTGTGGTATCTGAAGGTGGCAAAATCTAATCAAGGGGACAAATGGTGAGCTGCCATATTGGTGGGCAGAAGTTATATGACAAGGTAGTTCTCATAGTTCAGAGCCTCCAAGATGACAACTGCCACTACACCTGTCATATGTTTACAGCTGACTCAAAACCCAAAAAGGCTAATTTCCCCATCCCCACCCCCCAAAAAATCACCCTTCCTTTGTCCCAACTAGGCTTTGGTAATACATGGTAAATCTGTCCTCTTACCCACAATAAGACTGTGAATGAACAATATTTATTACAAACAGATTTGGTAATTAGCAAGTATAGCCCAAAGTCACAGATTCAGAATTGGATAAGGAGGTCTTTGGTTTCTGGTAGGACACCAGAAATTGGATTTGGCCTTAAGCTGCCTATCAAAACTGATACTGTTATACCCTTCCACAGTGAGGAATTGTCTACCTCTCTCCAGCTATATTGTAAATAATGATGGTTGCCACATTTTCTAATAGTCATACAGTTACTGAAGATATAGCACAGCCAGGCAGTTCATTAAAATCAGCTTCTGTTCAGTTTTCTGCTGTCTCACTCCCAAGGCTGACCCTGCCACACAAGAAATCAGGCTCCATTGGGTCTGGATCTGCATTTCTGTCTTGGCAAACTACAAAAATCAGCTTCTCAACCATATTTCTTTCTCTTTCTTCTCCAAGTTTCCAAACCCTTCTAAGTTAGGAAAACTTCTCTCAAGCATCACCTTGATTCCTTTACATCAGCAACAATTCCAACACTTTCAAAAGATACTATCCAAAAGCCCAAGCAACTCACAATCCAAAGCTTATGTTCTTCCATTTTTTTCACTTCAACTGCATCTACATTCCAGCACTTTTGTGAGAATAACCATCATTCAACACAGTTCCAAGAAAGTAGCTATACTGCAGTGAATTCACTATTCTCTGTATGACACTAGCTTTTTATAAAACAATACATTCCCCATCTGTTTAAAACCTGACTCTCCATAAGACCATTTGTAAAATTGTTTGTGACAATTTACTTTGATAGAATTTATATTTAATCTCCCACTCTTTCTCTTACAATCCTTTTCCATCAGCATTTCAACTCATCTTCCACCTTGACCCTCCCAAATTCATCTTGATATGTATCTGTTGATTCAATCTATTACTGAAGGCCTTTTTCTTATGACATAAAGTAGTCTGCTATAGTCTGTCTTTTTGTCAATATGTTTTTTAAAATGTTGTTTAGAAGTCTGTGTTGGGGATATTGAAAATCTATGTAAAAAGATGACTTTCAACAAACCTTTCCTCCTTATTTAAATTATGGGGAAGACAGGATAATCAATTCTCTCTCTCTCTCTCTCTCTCTCTCTCTCTCTCTCTCTCTCTCTCTCTCTCTCTCTCTCTCTCTCTCTCTCTCTCTCTCTCTCTCTCTCTCTCTTTTTTTTTTTTTTTTCCTCTAGGTAACTGATTTTATTATGCCTTTAATCACCATCTACATCAAAACATAATGATTACAATAAAAATAAACAAAATTGGGTAAATATTGATCAAGCCATGGCTTCAAAGTTCCAAAATGGGTCATAGTGAGTCATTCTGCATATAAATATCACTGCCAAGACAAGAGAGCAGATTTACTTCAGTCATTAACCAGCATGGTAGCAAAAGAGGCTCAATTTTCCAGATTTGTTCCAAATGAGATATTGTCAGCTTGACATGCATCCTCTGATGTTAGTTATTTATTTTCAGAATATCTAATGGTGAAACTTAACTTGGTACTTTATGTTTTAAGATCCCCAGGGATACTTCCATCTTAAACTGTTTTCTCAACTCAAAAGAACAATATGGAACATTGCAGTTTAGTTCTGAAATTTATTTTTAAACTTCCCAAACTAGCCTATAATCCTGAAATTTGCAAGAGTTATTCAGGTGTAACCCTTCTCAGCTTTTTCAAGATCAGTCAAGATTGGCTGGGTGATACCAGCTGCTGTTGATTATTCTTCTTCTGAACCTCTAAAAAGTCTGAAAGTAGAATACATATAAAACATGTGCTCTATAATGGACTTGTCCCCTACAAATATAAAAAGAGATCTTTGCCCCAAATGGAAGAGTCATCCTCATAATTTTGTCTCAACCTTTGATAGAGATTCCTATTGTTATGCTTGTTTCTCCTTAAAAAAATGAGACTGAACATGAGATGATTTGTAATGAATTAGGGACAAGTAGTATTCTAATATTCCTTACTTCCCACCATATCCTCATATATAGCTAAAAATACATTGGGAAAGAATTGTTATGGTATATTCTCTCCAAGTGGAAGTAATGCTCCTTTAACATCCTGTAAATAATCTATGCACTTTTTTTAAAAAAAGGAATTGATGTTCATAATTTCAAATAATTGCTTCAGAAAGCAAACTTTATGTTCAAAACATATTTATTTGTTCATTTTCCCAAAAAATAAAACTGAGCTGCTTCTACAACTTAGAACTAAGAATTTTCTAACTGTATTTATTAGATTTTTATCCTGCTTTTATTATTTTACTTAAGGCGGTGAATATACATTATTGTTTTTATTGTATTAAAATGTTTTTAGTATTTTAAGTGTAATATACTTTTGAATTGTAAGAGTCATTGACTGAGATGGGCAGCTATAGAAAACAAACGAATGAATGAATGAATGAATGAATGAATGAATGAATGAATGAATGAATGAATGAATGAATGAATGAGTGAGTGAATGAATGAATGGGTAAGTGATTGATTGATTGAGTGAGTGAGTGAGTGAATGAATGAATGATACTCTTTGTTTTCCTGTGTTGCCCATGACAACACTCAGGTTGAGGAGAGTTGGACTGAGAGAGAATTATTGGCCCAAATTCACCCAACTAGTTTTAATAATCATATTAGGGAATGTAGTTGCTTTCATAGTTTTATGGGTGGGATATTTAACTTTATATTGGGAAATTGTTACTTGTATATCCAGACTTGATTACAGTTTTGACCGTGTGGATACTTGTAATTAACGAGTTCTTTGAGGAATTTGCAACCCTCAGAGTTCTGCTTTATTCGTCTCTATCTGTCAGAACCATGACACCCTGATTTCTTGTTTTATAATATGAGTAAATATTATGAGGTCTCAGTGTAAGAAATGAGTGTTAGATAGGATTTCTTTTTTATTTGAAAAAAGGATCAAAATTTGGAAATGTCATGTTTTCCAGCTGTACCTTGAGAACATGTTTTTGAGATAAACAAAAAGTTGCAGGAGCTAGCCATTTAAACCCAGAAACCTCAATTTCAAGAAATAAGATCTACTGAGAGATTTGAGTGAGTGAATTGTGCAATTTAATCTGTAGTTGCCCCATACCTGCACCTAGCTATCACAAAGCTTCATTTACCATTTTAAGCCAGGTCTGACTGAAAGAAAAGATTTCCACAAGTTCCTAAATATTCTCCAGGAAAGCCTATTGCACAAATTCATCAGCTCTATTATTGCTTTCTGATCTATGTTTTATTTCTTGTACAGCACCCATTCAGGGAAAACAAGTTCTTTTCAAAGCAATTGTTCTTATCATTTTTGTATTTTGATACAATTAACCAAAGATTAAAAATATGTTCATCTGCAGGAAACTGATGCAAACTTTTTTCATGGAAAAGTCAAGGACATGACAAGATTGTATGACTATTCCTCATATCCACATACGAAAAGAGGCAGTGTGGTGTAATGGTTAAGGAGCTTGACTAGTGCTCACTTAAGCAGAAAAGCCATCTGACTGATTTTAGCCTAGTTATCTTTAGCCTGATTATCTCTCAGTGGTAGACTGAAGTCAAAAAACATCTGTCTACCAATCTGCACCAAACAGTGTGCTAAATTACAGTCCATAATCTTCAGAGAAGAGGCCTTCATCCTGCAATGAACTGATTCATTATTATAATGATGATAATAATATACCCATACTCATAAGCATATTTGTTTGACTTACTTTTTACCTCTTGCAAACTAATCAAACTCTTAGAGACCTACAAATAAGATAAAACAATCCCTTGAAAGCAATAATATATAAAATAACACAAATATATAAACTCAAACAATCTAGCATCAAACCATACCCTCCAGAATCTTCAGCTTCATTCAGTAAATAGCCAGTGTAGGTGGTAATCTGATTTTAAGTAGGGTCAGCACTGCCCCTGAAAAGCAATACATCTGGGCATCAGCCTCATTAATCTTTCAGAATATAGAACAATTAGTTGCTTATCTTGATACAAGAATATGGTTGGAAGATTCCAGGAGAGGAGATGTGATCCTGTAGGTAACTTGGAGCTAAGCCATACAGGATTTTTAGGCAAATACTAGGCTTTAAGTTGCAGCCAGAAGTTTTAATAGACAACCAACCATTGTAGGGCCTGCAATATAGATATAATATGCTCTCAACATCAGCTGCTAGTGAGGATCTGGGCTGCTGTGTTTTGTACCAATTGAAGTTGTTAGATGTGTCTTACATTATATACATTTCTTTTGAGGAAGCACCAGTTAGAAAGAAAAACAATTTTACCTTTCCCATCTTACCCATCCCTTTCTTTTGAATTGCTGTGCTCCATTGGTGTAAAACTTAGTTTATCCTGAATAGGTTATTCCAATAAGTATAGTAGAAGAGTTTCAATCAGAGTCCTTAACTGCAATCTGGAAGGGGCAAACCTCCCTTCCCTGGGAATCAGATTTTCAAGGAATATTTCATTTTTTTCTTTTTTTTATTCAGGTTGCCATGCCTGAGTTCATGATATTCCAAACTGAACACTTGAAGAATCAAGAAAAGAAGGATTACTATTTGAATAAATGCAAGTAGGAATTTGAGAGATTAGTTCAACTGCAACTACATTGAATTTAGATCTGCATTCCAGAAGCAGCTCTTAGTCATTCTAAATAATCTGAGGGCTGTTCTGCATGGCAAACTGAAGTGCTACTACTCATTATCATTGCTGTGAGAAAACTGAGGTAGTTAAGAGTGAAGACCTCTTTTTCAATGCCTAGAAAAGGAAAGAGAATAGGGATTCTTCCACACAAGAAGTGAAGAGGAGAGGGGTGGACTGAAGAATGTCTTCTTTGGTGTCAGTTACTGGCAACAGCAGACCTGCCAATGTTCTCATATAAGTTCTACAATCCTCTGGAATGAACACTCTTAGGAGCAAAAAAACCAGCAATGAAAGCTTAGCTTTTGTTAAAATTACTAGCAATAAAAACATCCAAGTCTTCAATACTTTATGAAAGGCTAGCAATGCCAAGGACAATCTAATCTCAGAGGTATGGTGTTTCAGAATCCAGACATTGACCTAGTGTGAATTTCTCTTATTGGACTTAATGGGAGGAGAAAAACAATTGATAACGGGCAGTCCCACCAAAAACTGGTCTGATGCCTTGAAACTAGTACCTCCAATTTCATCTAGAAGCAGACCTGGAGCCTCAGCAGTTCATATTCTGCAGATTCTGGGTGGTACAATATTCAAGGACAAGCCTATGCAGATGCATTATGGTAATCTAGTTGAGACGTGTTTAAGATATAAATCATCATGAACAATCCAGGAAGGACACAAAGTCATGAAAAGTTGTTTTGCCATGACTGGCACCTGCTCTTTGAACAGGAGTCATGAGTTCATTAAAATGCCCAAATTGTACACTGTTTCTGTCTGGAACAGTGCATCTTCATTCAGAACCAAATATGGAAAAGGACTAGATCCAGGGGACTATAAAACTCTCAAACATTCAGTCTTGCCTGGGTTGATGTGAAGCCAATTGTTCTCCATCTAGACTCTAAAACAGAACCTCCATGACAGCTCTTGGTTGGCAGGAGGGAGGGAGGGAGATGTAGAATAGCATTATCAGCATATTGATGATATCTCAAACCATTCTGTCAGCCTCTTCTGATAGCTTCTAGGCAGAAAATAGGAGTGGGAAGAACATCAAACCCTGGGGTGGGTGGGGGGTACAATGAAGAAAGAGCTGTAGGCTTGGTCTGTTTCCCCATCAGCACTAATTCTATCCATATTCAACTGGAGTATAATATCATCTAAAAAAAGAGGGAGTTGACAGGTGTATTTCTGAACCAAGTATTCAGAGCTTCCAGGTCAGCAAACTCTCATTCATCCCACTTCCACATTCATATCTATAAATCTATCCCAAATTCCACCTGTTCTTACTAGGCTATTGGAGGTGTAAATTCCCTTAACCTCTTAAAAAGTGTTACAAGCTACTGCTCCCCAGCTCCTTCCTAGAGAAAGGCTCAAGTGACATCACAACTGAAATAAACTCTTTCTACAATGTAAACAAATCCACTTCCCAGTGGAAGGGCAAAATCCAAAAATATCACAAAGTACAGTCCAGGGAAAGATGTAAAATCAGTAAAAGCAGATCAACAACCCAGCACTATTAGTTGCTGTGTTATTCTCCATGAGCAAGATGGCTGTGTTATCCTCAAATAGCAAGATGGCTACCAGATTACTGCAGCCTACCAGAAGGATCAGCTGCAGTTGGAGTCTATACCAAGTTTACAACATCATTGCCAGCATGCTGTCAATCCACCACCATCAAATGCTGGTATGTTGCTGCCATCTATTCCTTGGCAGTCATATTTTCCCTGAAAGACATGCTGCCAAGTTCTATCAGTCTTCAAACTTTATTGCTTCTGCCAACTCCATTTTCCCTGCCACATTGACCATTAAACAGTTGATTGGTGTATGAACACTAGTTCAATTCAGCAAATTTGAGAAATTATTAATTTAATTATATAGGATTAGATTAGACATTTTGATATCCTTTATCAGCCTGATTAATCTGTATGCTGAGAACAATATATTTCCTTGTATTTCCCATGTGTGTGTTGGAGATGATCTTGAAGATCTGGCAATTGCACAAGTTATTAAGGTACTATGATGCGATCAGAAGAAAGAATCATATGCTAAAATGCTGGACTTGGGTAACATCAATAGAAATATGTCTGTTATGTTTAAGATTAAAATAAAAAACTTCCCATTGGTGCACTGCAATTGCTTTCATCACAAGAACTGGGGAGAAAAAGGGTAACTTCAGATGGCATGTGTGGAACTATCATTGAAGATGATGACAACTATAAGCCTATTCAAACCTTCCAACAATCCTACAAGTATTAGATATGTACCAACTGTTATTCAATTGTAGTAGAGTTCAGGGGACTCTGATAGATGGGTTTTTTTTTCCAGACTGGTGATATTTTATGATCAGACCATAATTGTCTCCTAGACCTGTCTGTTTTTTGGGGGGGGTAGAGATAATGCAAATGTACATAATATTATGCAAATTGTTCTAAAAGCACAGTCAGGTTGCCTTTTCAAATGGAATAGCAACGGCAGCAGCAAAAGGTGCTGACAAATATAATTAACTAACTGAACAGCAACCAAATTTTGCTTTCAAAGTTAGAATTTAAACCTAAAGCAATTATGGAACATTAAAAATAACACCAGTGAACGGTAGAAAAGAACTACTGAGATCACTATTACCAACATTTTTCAAGAAAGTCCTTGTAGGTAAAACCTGCAATTTCCGTGAAAGTTATCATAAGATCATATGATATAGACCTCCTTCATAAATAAAAATGCTTTTGAAAAATCTCTGTTACTTGCCATATCCAGGATTATTCCTCATTGTGCATTCTTCAGTCCTTGAGGTAGCAGAAATCTGTGTCTGCATAAAGTGTGCTGCCCAGTGGCCAAGCTGCAATCTTTCTCAGTAGTGTTACTTGTGAGTGACCCTGCCTTTACAGCTTTATTGTGGAACAATTTAAGGGTAACTATTAATGGATTCCCCTAATTTCCTTTCCCCTCTCATCCAGTCTCACTAGCCAAAAGGATAAGCCACTTTTGATCTTTCTATGGAGTGTAGTGGCCTTGAAGGAAGGTGAGGAACTGTTCTATATTAGTAACCTATCATTTGAGTCATCAGTCAACCCATATTTATGAATATGGGTTGACTGATTTTCTGGAAGGCCAGCATCCTATGTCCAAAATAGATAGGGGGAAGTAGGAGGATCTTCACAAGGCACATCAAGAAAACTTTCTCTTGCTTTATCCTGGGTCTATGCATTATGATAGATCTATCAACCATGGTTCATGTTAGTAACCTGCCACAAAACCTCTTGTTGGCAGAAATAGCAGAAAAGTTATAATGCACTCATTTGGAACAGAGCCAGTGACATATTTCTTTTCCAGTTTACAGGTTGGTTAAATGCCATAGTAAATGGTTTATCTACTACCTCACTTTCCCAGTTTAAATTGGTTGGCATGATCAGTGTGGTCAGGCCAGATCTAATGAGAGTTGTAATGAAATTCAATTAGAATGAAGTTTTACTTGAGAAATGTATTTATTCAAGTTTATTGCTGGGTTTTGTGTCATCTGCAAAAGGCACAAAGTAGAAAAATGGTAACAAATTATCTTATCTGATAATTTGCTGAAAGCCTTTGAAAATCATACACGTTTACTAAGAATCCACATTTAGTGATATCTCATTATGTATGTAGGCAGTATTTTTTGCTTTTATAATTTCACTTTCTGTTTTCTACTCAGTCTCATTTCCTTTAAGATGCTAAAAATGAATATTTCACTATAAGAAAAAATGATCAGTTGCTGATTTGTAATATAATTTCTAACAAGGAGAGGGCCATAGAATTCCAGATGCTTCCAAAGAGTAATCTATTTACATGTGCATTGCATTAATAGTGATATTTTATCGGCCAGTCTCCAATCTTCCCTTTTTAGGGAAGGTTGTTGAGAAGGTGGTGGCACTCCAACTCCAATGGTCCTTGGAGGAAGCTGATTATCTGGACCCTTGGCAGTCTGGGTTCAGGTCTGGTTACCGCACGGAAACTGTTTTGGTCGCGCTGACCGATGATCTCTGGCGGGCCCGGGATAGAGGTTATTCCACTATCCTGGTGCTTCTTGACCTCTCAGCGGCATTCGATACCATCGACCATGGTATCTTTCTGCGCCAGTTGGAGGGGTGTGGAGTGCAGGGCACCATTTTACGGTGGTTCACCTCCTACCTCTCTGGCTGGTCGCAGTCGGTGTTTGCAGGATGTCAGAGATCGGCTCCGAGGCTTCTTCCGTGTGGAGTGCCTCAGGGGTCTGTTCTCTCACCTCTGTTTTTTAACATCTACATGAAGCCGTTGGGTGAGATCATCCGCCAACACAGGGTGAGTTGTCATCAGTATGCTGATGATACTCAGCTTTATATCTCTACCCTGCGTCATTACAGCGAAGCAGTGGAAGTAATGAACCGGTTCCTGGAGGCTGTTGAGGTCTGGATGGGTGCCAACAGGCTCAGACTCAATCCCGACAAGACGGAGTGGCTATGGGTTTTGCCTCCCAAGGACGATTCTAACTGTTTGTCCATTACCCTGGGGGGAGAAGTTTTGTCCCCCTCGGAGAGGGTTCGTAACTTGGGTGTCCTCCTCAATCCACAGCTAAGCTTAGAACACCATTTTTCAGCTATGGCAAGAGGAGCATTCGCCCAAGTTTGCCTGGTGCACCAGTTGCGACCCTATCTGGATCGGGAGTCACTCCTAATAGTCACTCATGCCCTTGTCATCTCGAGATTCGACTACTGTAATGCTCTCTACATGGGGCAACCTTTGAAGAATGTCCGGAGACTGCAGGTTGTCCAGAACGTGCGTGCTGTCTTGGGTCTTCCAAGACATGCTCATATTACTCCAGCCCTCCGTGAGCTGCACTGGCTGCCAATTGGTCTCCGAACACAATTCAAAGTGTTGGTTATGACCTATAAAGCCCTTTATGGCAATGGGCCAAGTTACCTGCGGGACCGTCTTCAGCCTCATGAATCCCAGCGACCGGTTAGGGCTGGCCTCCTACGGGTCCCGTCCATCAGGCAATGCCATCTGATGGGTCCTAGGGTAAGGGCCTTCTCCGTTGCTGCCCCAGCCCTCTGGAACCAACTTCCCACGGAGGTCCGTATTGCTTCCTCCCTCCTAGCTTTCTAAAAACTATTGAAGACCTATTTATGCCGAAAGGCTTGGGGGGTATGAACTATGTTCTGCCCCCGGGCCTAGGATTGTGCTTCCATCGTTGATTGTGTATTTGATTGTGTTTGCATGTTGTATGTGTGGATCTTTGTTTGGATGTTGATCATTATTATTAAATTTTTATATGTAGTTGTATTGTTTTTGTGAGCCACCCCGAGTCTTAGGAGAGGGGCGGCATAGAAATTTGATTAAAAAAAATAAATAAATTTTAATTTATTGAGAGAGAGGTGACAATTCTTTGACTGAGTAGACTTGCTTCTGCCAGGAGGGTTGAGAAAACAGTGGTTCTTGCAAGTATGAGATGTATGGCATGTGTAGAGCAGAATGACATTTGTTAAATAACTACATACAACTGTGTCTTGGAGAGCAAAAGGTTAGGTAGCAACATGACCAGCATAGAAGAACATTGTGCATTATATAAATATGCAAGGCTATGCCTTTGTAGCTAAACACTGGCTAATTTGGGAGGCTATTAAGATTTCTCCAAGCTCATTCAGTGTAACTATTAATTAAATATCTGTTCTTAAAAAAAGAAGTGAAAACACAAGTGTCAATCACGTAAAGGACCCATGGCATATACTTTTCTGTGGCATAATTCCATGCAGCTGTAGTTTACATCTGGGTGATGCTATCAACATTGTTTCAAATAAGGTTTCATTATACTAAAAGCAGACAAAAAAGAATTGTGCTTGGTACTAACAAAAGAGTATAAGAATAAACTTAACAATAAGAACAATGGGAAATAGCAATAGTATTTAGATTTATATACCATTTCATAGTGCTTTCCAGCCCTCTCTAAGTGGTTTACAATGTCAGTATATTGTCCCCAACAAACTCGGTCCTCATTTTATGATCTCAGAAGGATAGAAAGCTAAGTCAACCTTGAGCCAGTCAGGATTGAACTCCTGGCAGTGGGCAGAGTTAGCCTGCAATATTGAATTCTAACCACTGCAACACCACAACTTTTCTAGTCCAAATTCTTAAATAATACTATAATTGGCCAAGTATAGATAGATAAGTAACTTCTTTAGCCCATTGCATAACTGATACAAAATTAATATTCTTCCAGGCTTATATTATCAGTTTTTTAATTTTATTATTTGGCAATATTCATTTTCTTTGTCATTTAATTAGTATATAATTCACTGGAACATAACTGAAAAGAACATGAACATCTACAGAAAACACTGAATCTTCCAATACAAAATTAATATGTGGAAGAACTCACTATAGAATATGTCATCATATAAATCAACTATAGTGGTTGCTTGCAAAGAGCTGAAATCCTGCTTGCAAATCCTTAGGCAGGGAGCCCTTTAAGCCAGCCCCCAGAGACGAGAGTGAGCTGATAGCCAAGCAGGATTTTCAGCCCCTAAATGGGAACACACTTACTGGGCATCCCAGGGCCTTCCCCACTTTCCCAAGGCATCCCACACTCTTTATTGCACTCTCTTTCCACTCAGGGACTGAAAATCCTGCTTACATTTCAGAAGGGAGGGTTCTCAGCTCCTGAGTGAAGAGGCAGTGCAGTAAGGTAAGAAGTGCAGGGTGCCTTGGGGGGGAGGCCCTGGGAAGCCCAGTGCAGATCACATGTGAATGTCTTCCCAATCAGAAGCTGAATATCTTGCTCATATTTCAACAGGAAAGATTTTCAACTCCTGAGCAAGAGACATTCATGCATCATCTGTGCCCTGCCTCCCAGCTTTCAGATTTTTCCAAGAAAAAAGATACCTTGAATTCTTTTCAAGGAATACATGATTTTTTTAAAAAAAACCCCAAACAAATTACATATGATCTTAGCATGAAATTGGGATGTGGATATGTGTATATGTATTCATATGCAGAAGAAAGGATCTGAATTTGTGTGTATTCATATGTGCGCAAAGATTTCATTTTAGTCATTTTTTCATGGAATAGGAAAGGGGATTTGTATAAATTCAGGGCCTATGGCACCTTGGGGTGGAGTGGTTCTTTCTTGTTTTTGCAATTACAATTTCATGATCTGGCTGGCAGTAGGGGAAACAGATGCTATAATGACAAAGGCTGGATTTCCATAATCTGCTTTCTCATATACCTTCTGGTTCTTTATATCTTGGTCCTACCTTCTCACTATCACTTCCTATCTTTCTTTGGCATCTTTCCCCTATCTTGGTTTGTGTGAGAGTTAAAGCTTTCACACCTATGCTGCATTTTCAATGTCTAAAGGATAAAACCATAGAGAAAGAGAAAAAAGTAAAGGAAATAGAATAAAAGAAATAATTTCAATAATATCACTTCTTGGCTATGTGTCATAAATATGTAGTTGCTAAAGAATTCAGTCCTTCCTTCCCCTTTTGAGAGATAAATATATCCCATAGAGAAAAATAAAATCAAACTTTATTAAGGAATTATAAAAACATTAACAATAATTTTAAATGTAAACATGTAAACATTCAGTATTGAAGAAGATCAATTACAAAACTGTTCCATGTGAGAGACTGTGAAAAAGCAGAAACTGAGATATTTAAATATGGATCTCAAGAAAGCAACTCAAAGTCTAGATCTGAGAAATGTAAAAAAAATATTTCAGAGATTCTATTTTAAGTTAACTTATGATCATTCAAATTGGGAAAATACTGTTACATGTTCAAGATTGTGTATTTATCTCAGACCAGCATAAAGTATACATTCCTAATATCCATGCCATTCAGCATTTGAAAATGAACCAATCAAGAAAAATTCCTCTCAAAATGTAATGCTTTGGATAGAGCATGATATGCCACCATGTTACAACTGGAACTCTTCTCCTCATATTTTAGAAAATAATAGGCAGATTTCAAATTAATATTGTAGGCTACAGGAAAATTCTACAGAAGTATTATAACTTAATGAACATAGCCTGAAGGATAGGTGAAGAGTGAAACACCTAGTTTTATAACTTGCACGGAGATAAAGAAAATAAACTTGTGCCACTGACAGAGTGGTAAACCTAATTCTACAGAAATAGCAATTGTCTAAAGTAGAAGTTCCTTTGCTTCACTAATCTGAACTTTATTTTTCCTGGGATTCCAATTTTTAATCAGAGGCTGTGGGAACAAAGGTTGTCTTTACTTTTTTCTGCCTTCTCCACAGACATCAGTTTTGTTCTTTCCCAGAGTTCAATCCTTTGCTTTAAAACAAACAAAACATTGCCTGAAAGACTGGCATGAGAATCTGGCAGAAGGATCAGGAGTAGTGTTGAAAAAGTCCCCGCTGACTTTTATGCTAATACTTTTTTGTGTTTTGTTTATCCACTTTATTTTTCCTGGATTCTTTGTAATTTAGAATGGAAGAAATCTCATTATATTGAAGCCTATTAAAATGCTTTCTACTATTCATTAAGAAGGTCCTTTTTTTTTACAAACATCCACATGACTCTGATAAGCTGTTGCTTATATGTAATAATAATAATAGTAATAGTAATAATAATAATGTTGGAAGGTACTTTGGAGGTCATCTAGTCCAACCTCCTATTCAGGCAGGAAAACCTATACCATTTCAGACAAATGGCTGTCCAGTCTCTTCTGTTGGAACATTCACAGCTTCTGGAGGCAGGTTGTTCCACTGATTAATTGTTCTGTCAGAAAATTTCTCCTTAGTTCTAGATTGCTTCTCTCTTTGGTTAGTTTCCATCCGTTGCTTCTTCTCCTGCCTTCAGATACTTTGGAGAATAGCTTGACTCCCTCTTCTTTGTGGCAGCCCCTGAGGTATTGGAACACTGCTATCATGTCACCCCTCATCCTTCTCTTCATTAAACTAGACATAGCCAATTCCAGAAACCGTTCCTTATATGTTTTAGCCTCCAGTCCCCTGACCATCTTTGCTCTTCTCTGTACTCTTACCAGAGTCTCAACATCATTTTTGCCTCGTGGTGACCAAAACTGGATGCAGTATTCCAAGTGTGGCCTTATCAAGGCATTGTAAAGTGGTATTAACACTTCATGTGATCTTGATTCTATTCATTATGCTCATTATTATGGAGGTGTATCTGATAGAAATCTGGTCTATTGCATCTGAAGTCTACTAAATGGAATGCCATTAAATCAAGGGTTCAATGTAATTGGAAATATAAACCACATTTTTTAGCAGTTCTTCAAAAATATGTCATGGAATAGTAGATTACTGCACCTTCTCCTGTGGTATAAGTTATCTATTGTGAAATTCCAATCATTAGTAGATTTTTTATAAAATGTGTCATCTTTCTGATACTTATTTATAATTATGAATGCAAACCTTTGGCTAGAAGTCAGTTTCTGGAAGGCCAGCTTTTGTTTCAAAATTTATTGTATTTCCTGCAGGTGTCAGGTTTAGAAATAATATTGAAATCACTACAGTGTAATGTGACAGCATTCCCGCTGTGATATATATCATAGTTGTCTTGGTCGTACAAAATAATTGATTTGCAAATAAAACCACAGAGTTCAGCATTCTGCTGTGATTCACTGATTTACTATATAAAAGTAGCAGAGCAATAGAAAATCTATTCATATCAACATGGTTTCAAAACTCAAGCTTTCATGGTTTTCAACATGAATTAATTTCATCCAAAAACACCTCAAGCTCAGAAATGTGATTTTTATTTATTTTATTTTAAAAAAAAATAGTTATATGTACAAAATACATGTTGAATTCTTGACATAGATTTAAATAGGATTTAAGCAATTAAAACAGAGTATAGTGTCAAAAAGTAAACAGCCAGCAGTTCTCTTTGAATGAAGCAGTATGACTGTGTCTTACAGAGCACCAGTAATGAGAAAGGTCAATAGAACAAATAAGCAACTAATGAAAGGATGCTACAGGGAAAAGAAAAGTTACTTCTTAGCAAAACGGAAAATCACAAAGAGCCAAGCGATGCTAATTTCCTATCAGTTAAATTATGAGTGGTGTTTGTAGCACAGCTAACTATAAATATATTTATAGGGAATTTTCAGATGATAAATGCAGGGCTTAATGTAGGCTTCTTCAGTGTAGGCTTCTTCAGATCTGTGTTTTGGTTATCACGTTATCAAAACTCTCCTCTTCATCAGTTTACACCACATGAATATGAATTGTAGTTCTGAGTTTATTTCAGGGATATCAGTTAAGTCTACGATATAATTATTGACTGATTGTATACTGTACAGGTAGTCCTCAGTTTACAACCATTCATTTACTGGTTGTTCAAAATTACCATGGTACTAAATTAAAGTGACTTATGACTGGTCTTTGCACTTACAACTGTTGCAGCATCCCCATGGTCACTTGATCAAAATTCAAGCAGATGGCATGTATTTATGACAGTTATAGCATGCTGGGATCACGTGATTGCTATTTGTGACCTTCCCAGCCAGCTTCTGACAAGTGAAGTCAATGAGAGAAGGCAGATTCACTTAATGATCATGTGATTCACTTAACAAAGATGGCAAAGAAGATCATAAAATCAGGTATGGCTCAGTTAACAACAGACTTGCTTAGCAGTGGAGATTCTGGTCCCATTTGTGGTCATAAGTCAAGGTGCATTATTCTTATTCTTCAAAACCAGTTTCCCAAGGTAGAAATACTGGAACTATGCAATATTCCAGAACAATAAAATACGATAAGAACTGATAAGGTTGTTGCGAAACTACCTTATTAGGACAGACATTCCAGAGAAATAGAATGCCACTTGAAAGTCCTGTTACCCTGCATAGGGAGATACTTGAGCAGAATTTCTGAAGACAATCTCAAGAAATGTAGGGGCATATGGGGAAAAGCTTCCATTCAAGTACTGTGGCCTCAAGGGCTTAATAGGTCAATACTAGAAACTCTAGAAGCTAATAAATATTATGCAACTCTAGCATAATCTGTTTCAGATACTTAGGTCTAATCAGCATCCTTGCTGCAGTATTTTGTACTAATCAAAGTTTTGCAATTGTCAGGCATGGGGAAACCAAGAATGAATGATGAATGGCTCAATAGTTTCTTTATTGCTGTTCACATATTGTCAGACAAAAGGACACTCTGCATAACTATCAGATAAATACTGTGAAGACTTAGGGAGGATCTTTCCGGGATCTCTTCCTGCATATCAATGACCCAATGCTAATTTGATGATTTGTTGATTCTTCACTCCTCCTTCCTGCAACTCATTGCCAGATTTCACTACAATAATTGTCTTCATAGGTAGCTCCACATTCAATGAATAACACAGTGTTGCCCCTCTAAATATTTTCATTATAGCATTGGAAAGATCTTCAAAAGTTATCAATTCCTGCAAATTAAATGGTAAAGGTGCCAAATTACCAAATACCAAATTATGATCTTTCAAGGTGAATTATTAAGAATCCACCTCTACTTGGAAGCAATCTTTTAAAAATGTACTGAAAATCATTAAAAATATAATACCATCAGTAAAAGAAGTCTCATGTATGAAAAGATAAAGTTTGGGACAGCCATACAAATTAATGCTTGTCAACTCTCCTTTTTTGTTTGGAATTGGATTAATGTTTATGAGTTGTCTTAGCTCAGAAAAAAATAATTAATTTATCCCGCCGCCCCCAGGAATTCTTGCCTAGGTTGAAATGTTGGCATAACATATGGTTAGACCTATAGTTAAAGCAGGCCTACTAAAATTAATAAACATTAATACTTTAAACCAGTGGTGGGATTCAGCCAGTTCACACTACTTCGGCAGAACTGGTAGCTAATTTTTTGTTGTCCAGGCCCAGAATGTACTTCCAGAAGTGATATCCACACAGAAAACCGGTTGTTCACATATTTGAATCCCACCACTGCTTTAAACGCTATTAATTTCATGGGGTCCATAGAAGGGGTTACCTAATATGGATCCAAAGCATAACACATGCCTATGCCATGTTTCATATACCATATTGATTCTTATACCATTTGGATTCTTAAATATTATATCTTGGTTCCAATGTACCTTTTTATGGTGGAATACTTTCAAGATTTTACTCCTCCTTAAAGAAATCCATTTTGATGTAAGATAAAATATTTGATTTTGATAAAAGCATAGAAATTGCTTAAAATATTGGCGAGGAGCATTAGAGAACACGTGATTCAAAGACTATCTGATCAAATGATATAATCACATACGGCAAAAAACACCTTAGAGTAAGCAATTATCACTAAATAATTTTTAACTGGGTATATGTATGTGTGTATTAAGCTGATTATGTTATACTTTATGTAGCATCATAGTAATCAATGAAAAGTTAATGAAGAGAAAGAGCATACATCTATAAAGTTGCTGACTTTGTCCACCTGCTCTTTTAATGCTGACTATGTGTGGTCAGCATCTTAATTAATATTACACGCAAGAGGAGAACATTCTGTGAGAAAGACACTTGATTTTCAATACAGTTGAACATTATGAGGTGGACTAATATTTGTATACTGAAGCATGTAATTATGAATTCTGGAATTATTAATAATGAGTCAATAGTGCAAATAACCTTGACAAGGTATAAAGTTAAGTAACAGCAGCAAGCTTTCAAAAGCAATAACAGTGTTATGAGTCAGGTGGTCACGGTTAGGCAGGCCTCCAGGGAGTTCTCTATTTCTCTTGGGAATGGTTAAACAAATGGCCCTCTACCAACCAGTAAGGCTCCACCCTCAGTTCCCCTAACAACAGCCCATAGATTACCCAGCAAATCTATAAGGCAAAAGTCCAGGCATAAGACAAGGGCAGTTTCAAAGGCAAAGTCTTCAGAGCTAAGGCAAGACAAACAGCAAGGTGGGGTTCAAGGAAAAGTAGTTCCAAAGGCAAAGTCTTCAAGGCTAGGGCAAGACAAGAACCGTCGTCAACGCAAGGCAAAAGAAGTCCTCAAAGCAAGCAAAAGGTCTGAGTCAAAGCCAGAGGAGTGTAATCAGAAAATAAATACTTGTTCCTGGCAAATGCCTCTCCTACTATCCAGGTGAACCTTGTGAGGAGTGACGGGATGCCCTCCTCTGAGTAGTTGGTTCACCCTGCGCTGACTCTGCCTCTTCTCCATTCTCCACACTCGGGGATCGGGAGGGAGAGGCATTTGCTCATCTCTGGAGTTCCACCGCTCCTCTGCTCTGCTGCCTGCCCTTTCCATATCCTCTCCTGCCTACTCTTCCGAGGCCCAAGGGATCCGGGACTGCCTTGTCCTCATCCCAGGTCATTCCTCATGGCCATAAGGAATGTGCCATCCCCCTCCATTGGCCCCGGTTCCAACTCCTCCTCAGCCTTGGGCTCTGACGGAGCCATGACAAACAGGTTTGGTATTGCTGTATAACATTTTAGCATTAAATCAGGAAAAGCCTTAGGAATACTGAAAAGAAGGTATCTTGGTTATTCTACCATAGAAAAAATAAAGAATTGAAGCTAATATTACCTTAGTGAGACTGATGGCTAAAAACCGAAAAAGCAATATTGCATTGATGTTTTTAGAATCAAGACAAATGGTTAGTAGACATAAAAGTGTGAATGGAATTTTATGGAATACTAGACAACCTGTGACCCACTATGTCATCCTTTCAGAGAGATATCTCCTTACTGGGTTCCTTAATCCCTTTAACAATGATAGCACTTCTAATGAAGTGCATTTACTGGAAAAGCTGGGATACATTCAGAGTCATCTCTCTCTTGAAAAAGCCTATGTTGAACAGTATAGCACAAATACCAGCACAGGAAATGTTTTATGACATTTTGTATTATGTCATAAGCTGTTTTGTGATCATTTTTATATCATGAAATGTTTTATAAAATTTGCCAAATTTCAGTTCCAGGGGTGTCAAGGATCCAAGATTTTGGACACATTCTGTAAGTTAACCCATTTGAGGTACCTTTATTCAAACAATTTTGCCCTATGAGGTATCATTTCACCCAGTGAAAAATTATGGGAATTAGTGTCATGGTCCAGGGTTTGGGCTCAGATACTGAGTCTAAAGCTAAAGCAGCTGTTTCAGCTGAGCCTATGGAAGGTCAGCTTCAGGAAGGACAAAGCAGGATATCACTTGAGACTGATCAATTATAAATACTACCAGAGCAGCTGGATCTGTCAGAGGAAGATAATCTAAGACAATCAAATCCCTGCAACGGCTAAATAGAAAGGAGGATACACTTTGAGTATTAGGTTACTCACCAAGCAACAGAGTAAACATTCTGATAAGTAGTAGTTGGCTGCAGCCTACATAAGAGACTTGGTTAGCTCTGTTCTCTTTGCTGGAAAAAAAACCGCTTGGCTCCCTATGTATGAATGTCACTCTTGAACCTTACCCCTTGATCTTGCTGATGCTCTTGACCCAGCTCTTGACCTTGAGCCATCTTTGGATAACACTTGCACACTCCTCTTTGAAAATACACTTCACAGCCAAGACTTTGCTTTGTTTAACATTCTTGCTATCTCTATTGACTGAAAATAAAACTGATAATCTCTCAAAAACCATGTGTGTGTGAGTCTGAAGCCTGAAGCAGGATAATGAGAGTTTTAGTAGTGCATAGATTGTACATCTTCACAGAGAAAATCATAGAGTCATTCCAGTTTGTGAAAATGTATTCTTATTAAGTGGAACTAGAAATAAGCAACCATCATTTTTGTGATTCCCATAATAAAGCTTCACAAATGGCATAGATCATTTCCTTGTAATTTAATCTCTAAACTACCTAACAACTTCAGTTCATTTCCAATAAATCTCGGGAGAGCCTCATCATTTCAACTCTACTTCCTTTCTCACAAGCCTCATCCTATAATTCAGGCAATTAGGTGTTCATCATCCTCTAGTCTAGAAACCCACACAGAAAAAAAAGCAATGGCAGCAACATTGTGCTATGTGATTATATCAAGGAGCAGCAGAAAAGGAGTCATTACTGAACTGAGTTACTAGTACAGCTCTCTGGTAAATCTCTTAAATTTGCATTTATTGGTTTTATTATTTTTAAAAAGGCTTTTATCTCCTTTTCAGTGTTTCATCATGAACTTTACAGTGTGAACTGAAAATGAGTATGCTTTTCAGTAGCAAAAATAGATCCTATTCAATTTTAACTATTTCCAAAATGTGTTTAAACTTTCTTTGCATTTTAAATATAAGAAAAAATCAATTTCAACCGATTTTTCATTTTTTCCAGTCCAAACTGTGTATATATCACAAATCTCAGTTCTTTTTTAAGGCCTGTATAAACAGTTGCACATAATATTGTGTACATGTTCCAATGACTGTCCAATATACGAATGCTCTTTTTAGAATAAACACATTTTTCAATATATTTCCCTGATATGCACAACTTCCTCAAATATATTGAATGTATTTTATTTCTGAACTGGTTACAAATTAAAATTTCATCAAGAATAAAAAATAAAAATGTTTTATTTTCTTTGCTATTTCAAGAATATGTACTGAATCATACTCCTTATGAAAAAGGAAGAAGCTGCCCACCAAGACTAAGTCAGCCACCAATCTCTTTAATAGATCAACACAAACCATTGACAGAGTAGTTCATGGTTGTGAAACTTCAATACACATACCAACACTTTGACTTATATTTGCTGGCAAATAGATGTGTGGGAGGAACAATATTCAGTTAAAAAATAAAATCTTATCACTGTACACAATAAAAGCATTGTGGTTATTTAACTCTAGTACAATATATGTCATAATATAACAATAGTTCAATCAATCAGAATAGAGCTGGAAGGGACCTTGGAGGTCATCTAGTCCAAACTCCTGCTTAGGCAAGAAACCCTATATCATTTCAGACAGGTGGTTGTCCAGTCTTTTCTTAAATACCTCCAGTGAGGAAGCACCCACAACCTCTGGTGGCAAGCCATTCCACTGGTTAATTGTCCTCACTGTTAGGAGGTTTCTCCTTAATTCTTGCATAGGTCTGGCCAATATGTCTCCTTCTTGGGCTAAATCAGAATAACAGAATTGGAAGGGACCTTGGAGGTGTTCTAGTCTACCCCTACCCCATTCAAGCAAGAAACCCTTTACCCTTGGAGAGTAGATCAATGGTTGTCCAATCTCTTCTTAAAAATCTCCAGTGATGGGATTCTAAAGGTTGAATCATGGCAAAAGACCTGCTCATTTAAGCAACTTCATTATTCAGAGTAAAATTAGTTAGGCAAGAGTACAGATAGTCCTCGACTTACATAAGTTCATTTAGTGACTGTTTGAGATTACAATGGCACTAAAAAATTGACTCATGATCGTTTTTCACACTTATGACCATTGCAGCATCCCCATGGTCACCTGATTTACATTTGGATGCTTGACAACTGGTTCATATTTATGATAGTTGCAGTGTCCCAGGGTCATGTGATCCTCTTTTGCGACCTTCTGACAGGCAAAGTCAACAGGGAATCCTGATTCATTTAACAAGAGTGTGACTAATTTAACAACATCAGTGATTCACTTAACAACTTTTGCAAGAAAAGTCGTAAAATGGGGCAAAACTCACTTAAATGTTTCATTTAGCAACATAAATACAGGACTACCTGTATTCATCAACTGAGTATTCATACTCCAGTGTTGGAGCACCCACAACTTCTGAAGGCAAACCATTTCACAGTTAAGTAACAGAATAGCAGAGTTGGAAGGGACCTTGGAGGTCTTCTAGTCCAACCCACCCCGCCCAGTCAGGAAACCTTATACCATTTCTGATAAATGGCTGTCCAGTGTCTTCTAAAAAACTTCCAATGTTGTTACCACTGATAGGAGGAGATTCTATTTCTGAAAGCTTCTGACTAAAGTTTAATATACTTGCCTATGTTCATATTTTGGGTGTTTGTATGTGCATATGTATGTATGATTATTTCCAACTTGTTTTCCAAAAAAATCCCTTAAAAGAGAACTTAATGAAACATAGATTTCATTCCTTTAATAAATAGAACCCCAAACAAGTTGTTGTTTTAAATAAAACTTCTTATATTTTTATAGAATATCATTTAATCTAAGATGTGAACTATTCTGATGACAATATCAAATCAAAATGGTAATTGTTTAAAATTTCTTGTGATTGGCTATTATTCTGGATTATTACAATGATTACAATCATTCGGGATGATTGTAGTTGATTGTTGTATTGAATGTGTGTTTTTTATTGACTTTTTAGATAGTTTTGTTTGGTTTTTTTATATTGTACTTTTTTGTTGTTTATATGTTGTTAGCCGCTCCGAGTCTCCGGAAAGGAGCAGCATACAAACCCAAATAAAATAAATAAAATAAATAAATAAATTACTAGTTCTTTTGAAAATTTCCTTGACCAATGTGTCCTTTAATATATTATTCCAGTTCTCCCCGAGGCTATCTGATATCTAATATAATTTTATTGTCATTTCTGAGGATTTTGTACTTGTTCCTTCTGTTCTGTTCTGTTCCCTCATACATACAACTTTCAAGCAAAATAGGATACAATTTAACTGAAAGAGATATCATTACTGAAGTTACATCAAAACATTTTGAGAGGTTGGATGGGATCATTGACTAGAGCAATTCCTGGCTATTTTAAGCTACATAGAAGAAATTTCTTGTAGCATCTGATCAACAGTTAGTAAATGGGGAAGATAAAATAACAAGCAGAACATGCAACTATTCCGTAGACTGTGGATATATTTCTCTGTCAACACAAAGCATCATTTTCTGATTTAATGCAGGAGACAATGGCATGCTAGGGAAACATAGGAATAACAGAAGACTGTCAGCTGCAAAAGACAGTATCACACCTCAGTAGTTTCAATTAATACCTCTTTCTGGAAACATCTGCCTAGATCATGTTTCTTAACCTCAGCAAACTTTAAGTGGTGTGGATTTCAACTTCCAGGATTCCCCAGCCAGCCTGAGTGAGTGACTGGGGAATTCTGAGAGTTGAAGTTCCTACATCTTAACATTGCTGAATTGGAGAAACACTGACCTAGATTACATTGATTAGTCTTATAGTGAATAATCAACATAGTAATTGTTCTTGTAGTTAATATAGTGTATTAAAAATATACTATATAGATACTGTTTTAGATATTCCTGAAAAGCATGTCTTTGAAGGATTAATCCTTAGCAATTGAGGCTATGAAACAAAGGTCCACATAAAAGTAAATACAATAGTAGCTCAGTTTTGGTTTCAGAAAACTAACATAAACAAGTGCAATGAGCAAAGTGATGTTTGTTCCCACTTCCTCTCCATAGGTTAAAAAATAGAGAAAAGTAACATTTAACCTAATAGAAACATGAAACATGAACCCATGTTTGCAAGTTTCATTCACTGCATAAAATATTTTGTTTGCTTACTGCTCAAAAGAAATAGTATTACATATTGGATTATGTTTCCCATGGTGCTCCTTGCCTTTGTGTGGTACTGTTTCTGTCCAACCCAGTTATCTTCAGTTAAGCTAAATTGTAGAGCTGGATTGCCCTTGCTGTTAGATCTCTTGGTGCACAGGTCTATAGGTTCACCAGCACCTCAGATCAGATGCATGTGTGGCCAGGGTTAGAATAAAGAGGGAAAGCTAAGATTGGAAAAGGGAAGAGAACAGCCGGAATTATATAAAATCCCTTTATGTTGGGTATGGCAAGCCAAGAAGGACAGGAGACAGGTAGATAATTAGGAAGACTTTTTGGTGCTTTTTAGTCAGTCCTAGACTTTTTAAGCCTACTTTAGACAAATCCCTGAAGTTTTCTTGGCATGATTTTGAGAGTGGATTGCTATTGTCTGCTTCTTAGGCTGACAGAGAATGACTGGCCCAAGTTTACCCAGGTGGCTATGTGCCTAAAATAGGACTAGAATTCACAATCTCCCAGTTTCTAGCCTTATGTCTTAGCCACTACACCAACCTGGCTCTCAGTTACAAAGTAGCAGAGTGGAAATCGTCCTGGAAGAGAGACCACTGATCAATAAATAAGAGATAAAAGGGGGAATATAAGAAGAGGAGAAGGGAGCTTGTGAATTGCAAAGGATTCCAGAAACCATTGAAACTCTCGGTTGGCATAGAGGAGGCACAGAGGCTGGCAATTTCATCAGTGAGGAAATTGCCACTGAAATGGTGGGGATATGAGTAACATTTGGAGAAATGAGAGGAGAAAAAGAAGGTTGAAGTCCTGTCCCTGAAGGAGAAGCCAAGCAGCACGAAAACTGTCTGCATAAGACTTTTTTGCAGAAACCAATGTGGCAATGAACATTATTATATAAAAAAGAGTTTGATAGTTGGTTTAATTTTTCACTGTGTTTTTTAAATATATTGCACCCGAAATGAAATTGCTCACTTGTGTACATGACGGGGGGGGGGAAGAAGAGAAAGAGGTAGCAATAGATCTGAGCTAACTTCTCAGGGCATAGAAAGAATCATCCCATTGAGTTCAATAGTTTAGTGTTGATTAAAATCATTTCTTTATCCATGTGATACTGTTTGTATGTATGGTAGTTATTTGTGTAACACAAATAATAAAGCTCAAATCTGTTCCTAATTGGAGGATTATTATGGCTGGTAACCCAGTCATCCAGATGTTTAGACTGGATTTGGCATTTTTATCCAACCATCTGGGACAGGCAGATGTTGCTGTTTAATAATATCAAAGTTATGATCACAAAATATAAGTTGTTCTACTAGTGGTGCTCCAGATGTTTTGGGATTGCACCCAAGGTGTCTATAACTATTGGTATTATCTTTGCTTACATTTGCCCTAATCATTCTATTTCTATTTTCTTTGAACATCTAATTGACCATTTAATATACACCAAGCACTTGTAATCACACTTTGAACTACTGGATTGTATTCTTTGCTCAACTGCCAAGACTTACTTCAAAAGCATATTCATTTTTCTTCCTCATCATTCCTATATCTCAAAAGAAGATGAATTTTTGTTTTCTATATCACAGGGAACCATATAGCATATTCCCATTGCTTTCTTTGACATCTGATTGTATACAATACACAAAAGATAGAGTAGATTTATTAAGTAGGAAGCCTGGAGTCTTCTGATAGGTAATCAAATAATAATGTGAAAAATACATGAACAATTGTTTGCCTGTTTACTTTTCTGGAATCCTACAATGTAAATAGTGTTGTTTTTGCAGTTAGGACATGTCAGATACCTTGTTATCAGATAGTTTTTCACACACCATTGCAGTACTATATACCATTCATCTCCTGTTTGTTCTATATTTTTCAAAGTTTAGTAGTGACATTGAAATAATAACATAAGAGACTTGCTGTATCAGGCCGACAGGCCATCTTGCATTCTGTCAGACCTGCCTCAATTTAGGCTTCTAGGTAAAAATGATCCTTAACACCATTGGGTTGAGAAAGCTGTAGTTTACTGGAAGCCAAGTGAAATACAAAGGTGCAAAGACAGAACTGAAAGCAATTCCCATTGCTGGTTTCCCGCTGTCCCAATCAATTTTGAGAAAGAAGTTTTGAAAGCAGCCACTCTGAATGTAGGCTGGCTTGCAGGTGAATTCTTCTCCTTGCGGACCAAATTTGAAGTGTCATCTTGGGCAGGCACTATCAGTTTATTAACTTTCACTTTCCCCCCAAGTTCCCCCTCTCCATCTCCCTCCCCCCTCCCCTCAGGGTTCATAGCAGACTGGTTCAGAAACAATTGCAGAGCGCAAGCATGAGTTGGCAGTTCTGACATATAGAGGTCAACCAGATGTACTGAAGGAATCTCAAACATGGATAGGAAGCTAAAGTAGCTCTTTCCACTTTTCCTTCCTAGAAACTGGTCTTTAGATATTCTATCTGTGCAGTACTATCTGACAGCAGCATTAAGAATAAGTTAACCTAAGAATAGTTAACCCTTATTTTCCTTATTTGTTTTGATTTCCTATAGACATACAGATAGAGCTATTTAAATGTTTTTATTTTGTGAGCAATTTGTATCAGCATCCTGGAGTGTAATGTGCCATTCTTTGATGACCCAGTTCAAGTAAATTGAAATATAATTTAATTTCCTACCTTTCTAGGAGTGACCTGTAAACTTTTCCCCATCTTTTATGTTGTTTGATTGTGATTTACATTTATCTGTGAAACCACATGAAAAGTAAAAACAAAAAAATAATTTATCTTCCATTTGTCATATTCTGCACCTCTTCAGGATGAGCTATAAATTAAACTGTACTTTTTTGTAGTTTGCATTATAGATGTTATTGTATTTTTATTCTTTGTATTTTATTCGTTCTTGTTGGACTGATTAAAAGTGCAATAAAATAATTAACAGCAAATGAATGTTCCTAGTTTGCCTAGTCTTTTGTGTGTATACCTTTTGTGTGCGTATCTTTGATCCATTTCTAACAAACAGTTATTAATAAATAGAACTGTTCTGACTGAATCTGATATTCTAAATTGGTTTTAGAATGAATATCATAGGCATATGTAAACATTTCTCATGATTTCAATATTTATTTATGAAAATTTATATGGCTATCCAACTCACTCTCAGTGACTTTGGGTGGCTTACAAAAATAAAAACCCAATGTAAAACAATAAAAAGCAATAAAACCTCCACCTCCTTGGTGATGACAGTCAATCAAATAAGCCACTTGATGGGCTACATCCCAATCTGGGTTCCCCGAGTCTGTTAGCAAAAGCAGGTCTACAGAGTCTTCTGAAAGAATATCAAAGTGGTTCCACAGGGAAGGAGCCACCACAAAGAAGGCCCTTCTTTTTGGTCATACTAGATATATCTCCTTAGGAGTCCTGCAACATTTCTTCCCCTCCACACAGACACACTTTGTTGGGGCAGATAGATGTGACTTGGAGAAGACAGTCCTTCAAACATCCTAATCTTGAGCCATGTAGGACTTTGAAGGTGACAACCAGCACTTTAAATTGGATCTGGAAGCAAATTGTCAGCCAATACAGCTCCCCTAGGAGAGATGGCACATGTGTACACCTAAGCAAGAACAATACCATGCAAACCACTGCATTTTGAGCAAATTGAAGCTTTTGGATACCTGTCAGGGGTAGCCCCATGTCAGGGGTAGACTATTGCATATTGCAATAGTCAAAACGGGAGGTGGCTAAGGCATGACTTTGAGCAGGGATTATTGGTCGAAGAAAGGACGCAATTAGCACACAAGCTGCAATTGTGCAAAAGCTGTTCTGGCCATTATTGCCAACTGCTCCTCAAGCAGGAGTTGAGAGTCCAGAGAAGCCCCAAATTATGCACTCAGTCTGCCTGGGGTAGTTCCTTTGACAAGCAAGACCAGGAAAAGCAAAGACTGAATTTTGAATTTCTGAAGCAACGAGGCTTTATGGACAAGAGAAACAGAGGATCAAATCAGAGACTAAGATGGTTTGCATCGAATCAAGTGACACTACAAGTAACAAAAAGATATTCATCATCTGAAAGGGAAGCCCTGCTATGGAAACCTACCTGGCAAAAGAGGAAAACTATAAGATTGAAAAATGAAATTTTTAATTTTTTTTTAAAATTTCATAAACTGGATTAAAGGCAACCTAGAATTATGGACTGATGTAAGGACTGAGATTATGAGTTTGAAGTAAAGAGATACCTCAGATTTGGATTGAATTAATTAATTAATTGAATTAATAATTAATTAAATAAGATGACTTGTTTGTTTTATAACATGGATGTTTAGCTATGATAATTAACTGGTTGAAATTTAAACTCTACTTAATGGATTGGAAAGATTTAAGGTCTGATATTAGTCTGTCAGTCCAAAGAGATTGATTAATTGAAGGATTAGACATGTATAGAATAGATTGATAAATACATACATTTAGATGTGTCTAGGATAGATCAATATTTTTGCTTAAAATGAGATTTTTTATATAATGGATTAAAGACAATCTAGAATATTAAGAATGTTCCTTTTAGAATGTTAGGTTTATTTCTATGAAAATTATGATGTAATGGAGTGACGAAAACTGAAGAGATGTTTTAGATTTGAATCGAATTATTAATTAATTGAAATTTAATAAGATAATATGATTCTTTGATGATATGGACGTTATCAGTCATGATAATTAACTGGATGAGACTTGAATTCTATTTAATGGATTGACATGATTTAAGGTCTGATATTATCTTCTTAGCTTAAAGAGATTGATTAATTGATGGATTTGATAGGTATAGGATAGATTAATATTTTACTCTAAATAGGGAAGATTAGTGGAAGAAGAAATAAATAAGATTATGATAAAATTAAGAAAGTAGAACATACATGGAAGGGATATCTGAATTGAAAATGTTTTTATTTAAAGTTAATTTGATTATGGTACTGTAAATTAATGAAGCTTAAAAACAGGTTCAGATTGAATAAATTTAAGCTAGAATTGGATATTTTAAATATACTATGCTATTCGAGGGAAAAAGAGAGGGAATACTTGATGTATTGATTGTACTATGTATATATGTTTTGTTCTAGGATATTTGATTACCCCAGCACCACGGTGTGTCCTGAATATGTTGCTTTAAGAAATTAAAAAACCAATAAAATTTGTTTTTAAAAAAAGAACTAAATCCATAGCTCTTCCTATTAATGTTTCATGGAATGCAATTATTAGAGAAGTAAAGTATGATTCCTGTGAAGCAATATCAGCATGGTTGTGACTCAATTCCCTTAGATTTCTCCTATCAGAACCTCGCCAAATTTAATGTTGTTTGTAAAAGCTTCTAAATGATATAAGCAAAACATGACCGATAAGTAGCTACCACTTTCATACCTGGTAATGAAGAAGACTTTGGGCACCTTGGAAGGTAGATGGTGTTCCCCTAGTAGGAAGACTAAGGTTATTCTTAGTATCACATGCAGCATATGATAGGGGAAAAATATGTTTTCTGTTGCCCAGGCTTCCAGCCTGTTTCTTGTGTTCTCTATTCTTCTTGTTGGTTCTTCTGACACTTCTCCCTGGGGACTTATTGTGCTTGGGAACTGCTGTCTTCTCTACTCCTGCCTTTTCTTCTCTAAAAAGAAATCTCAAGGTAATCTAAATTAAGAAAAAGGATGAAAAATAATAACTCAGTCCTAGGAAAGCAAAAGTGTGTGAAAGAAAGATTTTTTGGTAGCAGAAGTGGCAGGAAGAAAATAGGACAGACTTTCAAGATTCAAAGTGGGCTTTTTGAGGTACCTCATTGAGGAGACAGTTATTAACAAGAAATACTGCTTTGTTGCTGTCTGATATAATAACAGAATTTATTATGGGAAGTGTCCCATACCATTGCATGGACCAAACATCCTCTGTGGCCTCCTTACTGTCTGGGTCAAGTGTCCTATGGGACTCATCTGAAGAACCTGAGCCCATTGACAACCAATTCACTGGGAAATCACACAACTGAAGTCCAGAGAGGTAAATCACTCTGTGGCAGCTTTTATTCAGATACCATTTCCAATTTCACCACTGCCAATTCTTTCAAACTTGCTGCACTCACCACCATTGCCAACTGGTTGCTTTAAGAGTGGCAACCTTGGCAAATAGGATTTCTTTCTGAAAAAAAGCCTATTGTTGTGTTGATGCATAGGGAAAGAAGCAAATAAAATTGGTATGTAGGAAACAACTGAAGTAGAATAAATGAAAACAAGCAAATGATGAGGTAATTACCACAATCAAATTACTATATGTTATAATGATAGAAAGGAGAGCTGTATGTTGGGAGGGAAATATTATGCTCCCCAATGTAAGAAAGCTGATTAAAAGATGGACGAAGGTCTAAAAACCATGCGGTCTTATTCATTTCTATGTGGAATGATCACAAGCTGCCTGTTCTGATCATTCCCCGATAGTGTCCACCTACATCTTTTCAAAAAGATGAGTGTTATCAAATACTATTACAGGAGAAATGGATGCTGACTGGTAAAATGTATACCATGTGGGCAAAATGCTCCTAAAGCACTCTTCAGAATTTCTTATTAAAAGGATCAGGCAGAGAAAGTAGATTATTGCTGCTATTTGCAGCAAACAATAGTAAACCAAAATGGATAAATAATCTGTGGTAGAGTACAAAACAGCTTTCTATGTACTGTTTGTTTCCACTTTGGGATTGAAAGTAGAATGCCATGACTTCCATTAGTGCATCAGCATTTCAAGTCCCCTGCCCCCCTTCTCTCAGTCTCTCTTCTCTATCTCTTGAATTTGGAAATACAAAACTATTTGACATTTAGGAGCGCTTCTAGTGTATCATAAGAATGAAAACAGTAGTTACAATGGCATCTAGAATTCTTGGACATTTTAGAACCTGACACATATTCCCAAATGCCACGGTACCTTTGATCCATTCCTTTGATCCATCCACAAAAAGTTAAATCTCTTAACAAAATGGAGTTGTGGCTTTCTCCTGTCCTTAAATCAAATTCTGTCATCCCTTCAACTCTTTCAAACTTCAAACAGGAATGTCTAATGCTAAATTTCCCTGTATGTGAAGGATCAAATGCTGTCAGGTAACATCATGAGAAATAAAATATTGAAATCAAGCCCACTGAATATCAGCTATTGAGCAAAGCTTTCAGAATGGTTCTTTTGAGAATTTTTATATCCAATATATTGGTGAATATTAGATATACATTTTTCCAGGGGATAATTTTGAAAGGTTTTAGGTGAGCAAGTTCATTGGAATTCCATGCAATGTAATAATGACTCTTCAGTCTGTTTTCATATCCATTGCATAGGCTTTCAATATACCAATAAAGTTTTAAAAATGTATGTACTATGGAAGCACCAAATAAAAAGCTAATACGTTCTGCATCCCTAGACTACTGCTTCATTTTCCCATTGATCTTTCGATAAAGGAAGCCTTGACAGATAACAGAAAGATATTTGCCTTTTTATTTATACACATAATCTAGACAAGCTCTCATTTCTGAATCATAAATTCTTCTTGTTCACATAAATAAAGAGTAATTTGGCACAGGGAGACACAAACAGTCAGAGCGGGTATAACTGAGTAATGGGCTCTCAGTTTTTCTGTAAATTAGGAACGCCTGGTTTGTCATCCAACAAGTTGTCTCCATCAATTTCCTTTTTTAACACCACACTAGTGCTCCCTAATAAAGCTTCCTATCCGTTTCAGATCTAATCATGTATAACATAAATCCGACATAAGAGAGACTGCTTGCTAAGCTCAGAAGATCACCAAAGTGGTTTTCATGAAGATGTGAAATTGGCAAATTAAATTCTTTTTCCTCCCTTTTTTAATCTTCTTAGTTCACATAGACACATTACAGATATCCAGATAGCCTGGGGAAAGAGTGGCTTAAATCTAACGTTCTACAATTAGTATTCTACTTATTTAACAAGACTTTCACATCTTCTCCTTTCCCATATATCTCCCTACCTCCCGATTTGTCCCTGGCAGTTTCCTGGAATTTTTGAGGCTGCAGGATGAGGTAGAAACTGTATCTTTACTCTTGGCAGGATGCCATTGGGGGAAAAAAAACTCAGCATTGTAATCAGCTGGATTTTTTTTTTTGTTCCAAAATACTCAGAGTGGATAACAGTGGCTTAGAAATCAAAATAGACTTTTATTTGTACAAGCCCATTCATTCACAAATAGGCTGTTTTGATTTACTGGAGGAACATCACAAGTGTTTATTTGTTTGCACAAGGCTTTTCTTAAGGCTTTTCAGAAACTCACTAAAAGTTATATGTTATTTTCTTCAACTGTGTTTCTTATATCTATGGAAATATGGCCTGGATACCTGAGGGACTGTGTATCTTCAACCGTTCCTGCCCACCTACTATGTTCTGGTAGTGGTAGGGTAAAATGCCTTTCCATTAAATGGCATCTTATGGGATTGACAAAGCACGTCTCCTCTGACATGGCCCCTACCCTCTGAAACTGCATTCTTCCTGAGATATGAGCTGCACTGAAGACTTGGCATTGGTCTCAGGCCTGGAGGTGATGTGTTTGTGGGAGCATCAGGTTTGGTTTGATTTGTTTCTGTTTGATTGTTTCTATATGGTCTCTGTGGAATTTTAACTGCCTTTATTGTTTTGTAGTTGTGCTTATAAGCTTTTCAAAGTCTGTGGGAGTGGGAAACTAATGTATAATAAATAAATGTTTTATATTGTACATCCCATGTTGTGATATAATGCAATGTGAACATTGTGCAAGAAGGAATATATGTGTGATTTCACAACTGTTTTAGAATGTCCAGCTCTTTCCAGATATATCTATGTGATTATAGTTACACATCTGGCTAGTAGGTGAAGGGGAAAAAAAGAAATTTTAACTTGGAAACTTAGAGAAAAAAATACAGTTTCAGCTATGGCAGTTTATTAGCCACAGCATCTCTGAAATCATTTATAAATATTCTGAATAGTACAGAGGCTAAAATAGAGAACTGTTGTATAGCATTTCACTATTCCCTCCAGCTTCATGCAAAGCCACTGACTGTTTTGCAAAGTTTTTGCTTTACAGGAGATACCTAAAGCTGAATCCAAAGCATTTATTTTTCTATTCTAGGGAAAGCCTTGTCTGTTGAGTTTTACTTGCTGTCCAACTGTTAAATGAACAGACTGTAATTTATAAAAAGGAAACCTGCCTGTCTTTTATGACCATTCCAACTGCATAATTTGTGAGCTAGGGATAGTTTGTCTGTTAAAAGACAATTTACTTTTCCAAATCTCTAAGTAGCATCACCCCTGGATGAAATAAATGTTTACTTTTCAGAAGTCTATATTTTTATTTGTGTTTAGGTTTACTTTTTAAAACACTTTCTCATTTGAGTCTTACTTCCTCTGCTTACTCCCTTACTACTGTAATCTCAACAGGGGTTACAAATAAGAAATGTTCCTGGTTTCCCACAAAGTGAACATAACCCTTGATGCTTAACTATAGTTGTTCAAGTGGAACTATGGAAGTCTAAATGAAACTTCACCTTGGGAACTAAATGAAATCAGACCAATTTCCCCAGGCAGATGGTAAATGTTTTGTGGCTGACAAGTTTAGAAAATTGATTGGTTCTTTAATCCCATTGAGTCCAACATTAACTGCAGAACACATGGTTAGCAAAGAGATGGGAACAGCTATAAGTATCTTTTAATGCTTGTGGATGAAGGAAACAGAGAGACAAATAGAAATAAAGCAGAATATATTCAACAAATTAGACTTAATAGTCTATTGACTAAAGATTGCTTATTTCAATTTACAGTATGTGGTTTAAATTCTTGGGTGGTTACCTTAGTTTTCATCACCAAATACAAGGTACCATATCTGGTCAAACTCCAGACAATTCCTAGTTTGCAGCACTGAATTTTAGCTTTCTATGTCCTTTTGTTCACATCCTAGTACTTTTCAGGTTTTTTTTTGCCACTCAGACATAATAACGCTAGATATCACTATAGGAATTGCTTGTGTTGGGAGTTTAAAGCCAAACCATTTTTAAAAAATATTTGTCAGTTGACCAAGAAAAAACTTACTGGCTTGCTTATGTGGATTTAAAAACATACTGATGTGTACAAATGAAAAGAAGAAATTGGATATTCATCCCTGGAGATGATTCAAACAGGTGTCCTACCCATGTTTTTGTGTGTGTGTGTGTGTGTGTGTGTGTGTGTGTGTGTGTGTAATGATTCAAATGGAAGTAATGCCAGACTTCTTTGCATCTTACCAGCATGCCCACACACTCTGGCCAGTATTTTAAAGACTTAAAGTAAATCATGTTACTCAATAGGTTAGGAAAGGAAAAGTAATTGTACTGCAAAAATATTCACCCCAATATGTAAATTGTTGAAATACATAAATGTGGAATTTTCTTTTTGCTTTTGGATAAAGCAAAATGTTTCTTACTGGATTATGGATTGTTTTTAGTTATTTCTTTAAAGAGAGTAACTTCAATTACAGTAGTGGCCAAAATTGTGGAAACTTTTTGGGAAAGTGTATTTTTGAGGTTTGATGGCTAATAACTTTTTGGGGGGAATAGTAGCATAAAATTATATATCAATGGAAAGATAATTTAACCAAGAATGTAATGCAACATAGTTTGTTCAATTTTCTGTACTGTATTCTATGAAAAGTTATAACCAAATAATCAGAAAAAGGAAGCACAGCTTGCTTAGGTTGATATCAGGTAGCTTTCCTTCACCTGATTGTAGCCAATGAGCATGAATTTTTAGAGAGCCAATCAAGGTGTCATCTTGTTTTGGCAATGAGCCAATCAGATCACAATAATAACAAATTATTCAGTTATTGATGTCATGTATTGAAGCTGAGAGGAGGACATTTGTCAGTGAGTTATGTGATCGCTATCAAGTTGGTTGGGTTTTTTTGCCTTTCATTTAGTGAGCTTGTAAAACATAATAAAATTAAAGTAATGGTGCAAAGAGTTGACTGGTTGCCCAGAAAGCAATGTAAAATAGTATTATTAAGTGAACAAGGCTACAGTTATAAAGAAATTAGAAGAAAAATTGGTGGAAACTTAACCAAAGGTGGCATTTCTACTGTACACTTTTCCCAAAAGGTTTCCACAATTTTGGCCACTACTGTACATCTTCCTAGTTTTCTTATTTTTATACTTTTTATATAGTGAAAACTAATAAAGATAAATTAGAAAAAGTAAATATATGTGGTTGATGAAAAGTTTTTTTAAAAAAATATGTTTAGAATAAAAGAATGATAAAATAATCACTACATTGCTGGTCAGTGAAGAGGTCTGAACATTAATGGGCAACAAAGAAAATACAATGATACTTAGAAATTTTGGTTCAGTCTTTTTCAAAAATAAAACATGTCTTACATAAAAAAACAGTAGGATGAGTAGACATAACTGAAGCTTTATGGAAGCATGTTGATGATATAATCAACTTCCTTTGAATGAGTTGAAGTATTCCCATAATGTAGATCATGGTTCTTAAACTGTGGTCTAAGAAATTCTGAGTTTCTTAGTCAAATAAAATGTCAAAATCAAATAAATATTTTAACATTTCTCAGTTTAAATTTCTAATATAATCAATATTGATAGACTCACAAAAACTAAAAGGAAGGAAGGAAGGAAGGAAGGAGAGAGAGATTGAAGGGGAAGGGATGGAGAAGGAAGGAAGGAAGGAAGGAAGGAAGGAAGGAAGGAAGGAGATTGAAGGGGAAAGGAAGGAAGATTGAAGGGGAAAGGAAGAAGATGGAGAAGGGAGGAGATTGAAGGGGAAGGAAGGAAGGAAGGAAGGAAGGAAGGAAGGAAGGAAGGAAGGAAGGAAGGAAGGAAGGAAGGAAGGAAGGAAGGAGAGAGAGATTGAAGGGGAAGGAATGGAGATGGAAGGAAGGAAAGAAGATTGAAGGGGAAAGGAAGGAGATGGAGAAGGAAGGAGATTGAAGGGGGGAGGTGCTGCCAAGGATGCACAAGCAGCTCTGCACAATTGCCTGGGAAGGGGCGGAGGCTCTGGCAGAGAGGCTGGTGGAGAGCCAAGCGGCGGCACCTCCGGGGCCTCGGAAGCTGCTCGGACGATCCACGTGCCTCGGAGCTGCCAACTGCCCTCTCACACCCACCAACCTGGATCCCCCATCCTCATCCCAGAACCTCTTGTCCTCTCCAAGCCACCCCCTGGGACCTGCCCGCCCCTCCAGCCTCCTGAGTGCCATCACAGCAGTGGAGTCACTGGAGTCCCTTTCCACGCTGCGCAGCCCATTGCACACAAGAGGGGCATGGCCGAAGCACTAGCTCCTGCTTGAAAGGTGCCGTTTCTCCCCTCCCGGCCCAGCCAGCTGGCCTCCGATGCACATGCCGCCACCTCGCCCTCTTCCCCACCCCCTGGCTGCTTCCGGAGCCCGGCAAGCCAGGAAGGACCGCTCCTGTCTGGCAGCCCCACAGCTGTGCCAGGCGCCAGAGGGCTGAGGCAGCCTCTGATGGCAAGGGAGGCGGGCCAGGCCGCACGGGGGAGGCTCCTGCGTGGCGTGGAGGGTGGCCAGGGGTGGAGTGTGGCCAGGCAACCAAGAGGCGTGGAGACCAGCTCAGCGCCGCCGCTCAGCTCAGCTCAGCTCAGCTGGAAGTGGCGGCAGCGGTGGAGCAGCCCAGTGGCAGCGCCAGCAGTGTCCCAGACCCAGCTCAGCTTGGCCCGGCAACCCACACAGCTGAGCCAGCCCAAGGCGGCGTCAGGGGCATGCGCAATGGTGTTGCGGCAGCAGGAGCAGGCGCTGTCAGAGAAGAAGGGCGCCCTAGAGGCATAGGAGCCGGCGGAGGAGGAAGAGGAGGAGGGCGGCGACGGTGGCCAGATAGAGGAGCGGTGTCTCTGTTCCTAAGACCACCGGAAATATGTGTTTTCCAATGGTCTTAGGCGACCCCTGTGAAAGCATCATTCGACCCCCAAAAGGGTCGTGACCCATAGGTTGAGAACCGCTGATCTAAAGGCAACTGGGTGACCTTGGATTACTCACTTTTTCTCAGCCCTGGGAAAAAGACAATAGCAAACTACCACTCACATATCTTCCCAAGAAGACTGCAGGGCTTGTCCAGGCAATCTCTGACAATCAAACATGATTGAATGGATCAAAAAAAAGGGAAGACTGAGAAAAGATATGGTAGCCCTTTTTCAAATACACGAAAGAGAATATCACACAGAAGGCCAAGGTATAGGACATGCATGAATAAACTTAAATTACAGGAAGACAGATTGCAACTGAATGTTTGAAAAAAAATACTTCCCAACAATAAGAGTATTTTAACAAGTTATGGAGGGTGCTGATGGATTTCAGTTCACTGGATGTGCTCAAACAGTGGCTGAAAAGCTGTTTGCTGGTAAATCTTTAATTTGATTTTTGTACAGAGAATTGGACACGATAACCTTAACAATCCTGCTCAATTCTATAACATGAATTCTATAATAATTCCATTAGTGAAATATATTTAGTTAAACGTGCATATTTAGGTTACTTAATGTACAGTAAAATTATGTATTTTAAAGCTATAATGAATTTTTGGCCCCTTTAAAAGTTTACAGTGTATTTAATTTCTGGTGTTATTCTGCCAGGAGAGGATGAAACCCGGTAGCAACACAAATGAAATCAATCACCCAATAAATTTTCAGAGGATATATAACTTTTGCTTCCCTTCTCAGGTATCTGGTGGGTGTGAATTTGTGGTGTGGGTAATGACAAGGAGCCAATCTCTGTTCTTCTAACTCTGCACTTTTGGGGAGACATATTTCACAGAAAAGGCTGTTTGTTGCAGAATTTGATGTGTCTGCCAGAGAGCACTAAAAGAAAATGAGTGATGAGAAAAGTCCAAAAAGGCTGCTTCAAGAAAAAGAAATGAGAAGGAAGCACTACTATTTTTACTCTAGTATAGGCTATCTATGGCAGCAAGATTATTTTCTGCACAAAACAGGAAGGACTCTATGATTCCCATAATGGACAGATGGCTGCAAAAGCTGATGGTATTAGCAGAGATGGCTGAATTGACTGCTCTGGTTAAAGAAAAGAACACAATTAATTTTGTTTCCACTTGGAAACCACCTTTGGACTTTGGACTTAAAATAGAGAAAAAATGAAACTTTGATTGTGGCTTTTGCTGATTAGATAGGTTTGGTGTATATACTGCTACATAAAAGTAAAGAGTTGAGGTTTCATGTTATTATTTATTCTACTGCAGCAAAATGAGTCAAAAGTATTTTTTTTCTTTTCCCCCCTCTACTCTGCATTTTTATCCCGTTTCCTTTTTACCCTTCATTTTTCTTTATATCTTTGTATTTTATACAATTAACTAGTGTCTCAGTTCAAAGTAGGGTTTATTGCTCATTTCAATCTTTAAATATCTAAATGTTGAAATCCTAACAATCAGAGAGACCACCTATCTTGTGGAAAGTGAAAACTTCTGCCTTTTAATAAAATTTGTCAATCAGAAAGGGTGCTATTAGACTCCTAATTTTTTTGCCACCAAACACAGCTCTCCTACAACATTTTTTTCTGTTATGCATTGCTCAAATTTTAAAATCTGCAAGACAGTATCTTCTGAATTTGGTATGCCCTGTTTTTAGAGGGACATACAGATGAAATCCTCATGCATTACTAGCATACCTACTACATGACCTATGCCATGCTTTTAACATTTATGATTTTATTATTCATATTTTATATTTGCATTCTTTATATTAAAATTTTTCCCATTTTTCTCTTTTGTCCTCCTTATATATAGAATGTATTTAAATATATATGTATATATATATATATTTAACATGTACAATATGTATTTAAAACTGTAGTCACCTTGAACATTCAATTTAAACAGAACAGCAAAATATAAATCAAGTGAATAAATGAATTAAGTCTCTAACTTAGAAACTCTTAGATCCAAAATATCCTGGCTAATTCAAATGAACCTAAAGACATTAGTTAACCTTGATTCCATCTTACCACATCCAAAGTTTTTATGATGTCCTTGAGTACAACAATATATCTACATATTAAATATAGATTTTTTAAAATGTCTGTGAGGCTATCTTATAAGATTTCAAATTAGTTATTGGTCTATCGTATGCAATAGTGTCCCCAATAAAATATTGCTGGCCTCTTATATATTTGATGAATAACATGACATTTCACCTACTTTGAGTAGGTAGTTAAGAAAGAGTTGAGAAAGAATTAAAACTCCAACTTCCCCTTCCCTTACTGATGGACATGTGAGCTGAAGATTTGTCATAATAATAGCGATAATAATTCTGCAACCAAATCCAGTTATAAATGCATATCAATAATCCCTTTTCTTTAACAAGTCATGGGGATGCAGTATCACTGCTTTCTCCACTGCTTAACTGACAATACAGAATCATAGTCTAGAATTATTTTCAATCATGGATCTCACCATTGCTTCTTTCAAAGCAGCAGAAAACTCTGCCTCTTGCAGTAAAGAATTAATAATGTCATTGGTACAATACAGTTTATGGGTAAATTTATAAGCCACACTGGAAAGAGTCTCATCTCATGTTATCATTGCTTGGAGACCCATAATCCTAAAACCAGGCAGCTGAGCCTATACAGATGAATAAACACAGTCTGCTGATTTGCTAAAATTGCAAGCCAAAAATTCAGTCCCAAACCTGCTTCCCAATTAATATTTAAAACAAGTGAAATTGAACTTTTCCCCTACAACAAATAGGACATGGATTCTGTGGCAAGATGAGATGTCAGTGATTAGATTAGATGGTCAGACAATTAAATACTGTGAACAAAAAGCTGTTATACTGCAGTGACTTTTTCTTAATTCATTCAAATATAATTGAATAGAAATTGGTTTTATATAAGCCACAGATGAAAGAGCAGAGAGTCTCTGTTAATTATTAGCCTAGATTTCTATATCTTTCAACATTTCACAGATAGGAATAAAGGCATAGTTGTAATATTCTTATTTTAAAACCAAAAATAAAGTATATTATACATTGTAGAGAACTGTAACTAGCTGTTGCATGCTGTATTTGTTTACTTTGCCATAAACTATCCTTTTAAAAGAGACAAATGATATATTGGAAAAATATGTCCCATCCTATGTTATTCAAACTCAAAATATATGTTAAAAACTGCACTGTGTCAATTGGTACTCTGTAGATTTATTGATATTTATGCATGATTATGCTATGAATGGATACAGCCAGGGCTTTTTTTATCATAGAATGCCCAGAACGGAGTTCTGGCACCTTTTTTGGATAGAACCTTGTAGGTTAGGCGAGTCAGATTGTATGACGTGTGTGAGTTCCAGCATCTTTTTTTTTTTTTTACAAAAAAAGTACTAGATACAGCATCTATTTTCCAGTCAGATTCAACTCCTACAATATTTGTGTTGAAAACCTGTTTACTACACCCTTTTTTATAAGTGGTTTTACATAATTTTTAATGTGTGGTTTAAGAAATGTAAGCTCCTATCAGAAATTCATCCTGATTTTAAGGTTCTGCTAGAACAGGGGTGTCAAACTGCCGGCCCACAGGCCGAATGCATCATAGAAAAACCGCGCCCACACCATTGCCGGCAATGAAAAAAAAAGTCTTGACACATCATGTGACGTTGCGAGTTTGACACTCCTGTGCTAGAAATTACAATTTATTGCACCAAAAGACAAAGTATCCAAATTTATTACATTTCTGTAGATATTTTTGAAAAGTTCTGCAAACTGAACAAAGAAAGATTATTGATTTGTTTTTTTACAATAAAACTCAAAGAAAATAAGTATAATAGTGAATTTCATTTCCAAAATTCACTTTAAACATACTTTCAGTCTCAGAAATTAATTCTTAAAAAATATGTTAGAACTAAGCATTAAAAAGCAAAAAAAAAAATCTTATCTGACATGTAGGTTAAAATGCATTCCAAAATTCCAATTGTACTCATGATAAGTAGCCATTCAGCCTTTTCTTTAAAACTTTCAGAAATGGCAAATTCACAACTTCTATATCTGAAGTTTTTCACTGTTGTATATGAAAATTTTCCTTTATTTAAATGAAGTCTGGGTAGTAGCATACTGTTTCTATTACTTCTGGTCCTTCATTTCACAGCAAAGGCAAATTGTCCTTGACCATCTTCTTTGTAGCTTTCCTTTATATACCTAAACCTGATTATAATGCCTTCCATGCTTCTTTTCTTCAGACTGAACATTCCAATTTTTTTCAGCACATCTTCATTGGGCATTATGAACTCCTGTATCATCTTGTTACTCTTCTCTGAGGTCATTTTGATATTCTAATATCCTTCTGGAAATATGTGGAACAGAACTGTACACCAGTGCTTATTAGAGAGGTATAGATCAGAGTTTTGATCACAGATAAGATTTAAAATGATGCTAAATGATCACAGTTACTTCAAAATGAATTCACTGAAATATCTGAAAAACGTCTAAAAAGATATTCTTGCATTGCATCTGAAGGAAAATTTTTAGAGTTATTACATTAGATTTTTTTTGTCCCAAGACAAAATTTCTAGTCATATATAAGATTAAAATATAATTTGATACAGCAATTTGATACAAATGTGCACTGAATTTGCATGTGCAATGCAGAAATGAAGTGCTGGAAAATATCTCAGCAGTGTAATTCCCAATGATGTAATTAAAATTTCATTCAGTCCCATGGGTCATAATACAAAGAATAAGAGAATATAAATATAATATAAAGAATATAAAGAATAAGTGCAAGTCTAAGAAAAATACAGGAATAACCTTGATAAAGCTATTCAGAAACAGTTAAGGGAAAATAAAATCTCAGTCCTGGAGAAGGTATAAGAAACCAAATCAAGATAACCCTGTCTTGATTGCATTTGGAAAGAAAAGAGCCAGAAGAAAAGTTTGGTAGGCTTTCAAGATGTTGTCACTGAATCCTACAACACTTAAATTGTACTTTGGTAATCCTTGCACTGTTTCATGATTCAGAGTAGTTTGAATTGTTGAGATAAAGCAAAAACAGAACCCTAATAGCAGAAAGGAAAATAACAAGTTTTCGGGAAGTTCCACCTTCTATTCTGGCCATTTTGGAGAGAATTCTACCTTGACTTGGAATTCCACTGAAATGTCTTTATTAGATTCGTGGTCAAGATTCAGCCAAATCTGGTATGCATCTCTTCTTTCTATTATTTTATAACATGTTCATTTGATGCAATATAACTGAGATATTTTAGGGTATGAGAAATAAAGAGTAAAGTTCACTCCGACTGTCTTTGAAGTTAGTGAGTCCTGTCTGCTAGGTCTAATTTCACTGGAGTATAATACCCCAAGCACAAGAAATATTATAGTTCCTGTGATCCTTGCCTCCTCAACAAATTTCAAGGAAAAAGTCTTTGGGTGCTTTTCAAAAATTAATGACACTAGTACTAGAAAAAAAAATCTGCAGTTAACATCTAAAAGTGAGCGGTCAAATTTCATGCTACAGCTTAGTGAGAAATTTATTTTAAAGGTAGAATGGTAAAATGATAAAAGATGGATTGCCTTAGTTTTTAAAATTCATGTTCATGTAGAATAAGAATGTTAATACAAGAAAAGGTTGCTTTTCACAGACAACATTGTTGTGACAATATATGAACTAATGGAAACTCATTCAGTGTATTTTTTTATCATTGTAATTCTACAACAAAATCTTCATATTTTGTATATATCATTGCAAAGCAGAACCAGGCTGGGTCAGCATTAGCTAGTAATACCTAAGATATCCCCAATACATAAACAATTATAGGTGCATAGGGATAGATAAGTTTTTTTCCCCTATTCATATCTCCCAAATTTGGATTTGGGAAGGATTTATGTTACACAGTAAATGCTATCTTTCAAGTGGATTTTTGAAGAGGTCATCTGCAATGATCAAAAGGAAATAAATTCAGTTTAGGGGACACTTACACATAAAAGAATTCTGGGTCTGAATCTGTGGTGAGATTCAGTCGGTTCGCACCACTTTGGCAGAACTGGTAGAAAAATATTCTTTAGTGCTAGCAATTAGCTCTAGTTCTCTCTTCCAGTTTTGCTTCAAAGCATGGATAAATAAACAAATGAAAAATAATGTTTTTCTACCTTTTCTTAAAAAAAAAAGACTATTGACTATAGAAAAGAAACAGTGGGCAAATATTCTTTATCTCATTTGGAAGTTAACTTAAAATGTATAGCTTTTCTCAACAAATCTCAGAAAAAGTTTCCGACTTTGTCTTTTTGCTTCCTACCACTTTTTTTTTTTTAATCTCCTCAGTGTTGTTTGAAATCAGCCATTTGTGGGATATTCAGTAATGGTGAGGGAAAAAAGCCATGGCTTAGAATCAGTGGTGGGATTCAGCCGGTTCGCACTAGTTCAGCAGAACCAGTAGTTAATTTTTTGTGGCCCAGGCCCAGAATGGACTTCTGGAAGTGGCATCCACACGGAGAATTGGTTGTTCACATATTTGAATCCCACCATGGGTCTGCATGTACACATCAATTCCATTGTTTTAGAAAAGATCTTTAGTATATCTAAAGATGCTTTTTCAACAGTCAGCTGGACTTTCTTCGTATTTTCTTGAAGATATTTCACTTCTCATCTAAGAAGCTTGTTCAGTTCTGACTGAATGGTGGAGAATGGTTTATATTCCTTGCAATCCTTCCATTCTCCATCATTCAGTCAGAACTGAAAAAGCTTCTTGGATAAGAAGTAAAACATCTTCAAGAAAAAATAAAGTCCAGTTGCCACTTTTAAAAAGCACTTTTGGGACAACCATTACCTGGATGACTAAGAATCTCCATAGATCCATAGAATTCTTTTATATGTAGGGCAATGTGTTGCCAATTTGCTATAGAGCATCTGCAGTTCAGTCTCTCTTGATCTAGTTATTGTAGTGAATCAAACAATGAGCCATTTTGGTTCAGGCTATTTTTATAGAGGCAATTCAAGTCCTAAACTAGGTGAGGTGTTCTCTCTATAGCCATAGCATCAACTTTGGAATTGTTTGAAAATTTATGGAGTCTGGCAAGTTTACAAAGCTCCATTAACACTCATTTCAATTTTTTAATGCAATTATTTAAGAAGTCTCTTTGAACTTAATGAATCAAATCGAATTTAGCCTCGCCAAGAGTAGACTCACTGAAATCAATGAACAAATTAGTCATGGTTAATCCTAAATGTTATATCGATCTCAATGGATTTGCTCTAAATATATTAAAATCTAGATTCAGCCCAAAGAGACTAAAATCTAAATAGACATTATAGCATCCAGCTGAAGCTTTTGATTAATTTTTAATTTCTACACTTTTTTGTTGGAGAAATAATAATTGCTTTTTGATAGATAAGCTTATTAAGATATTGTTTCCAGAAATACTGCAGAATGTAGAAAACATAACAAAATAGGACAATATATTTTATATTTAATAGGGCCACTGATATCGTCAAGCGTTGCAAACTTTCAAAACATTAAAAAAGAAGAGACCTAATTTGCAATAAGCAGAAATACAAAATAATGTTTCCAAATTATTATTTTGGATATATGTCAGTTCTTCTACTGGCAAACAAAGGTTGTTGTGGGCAAATTTAATCAGTTGGTGCAGCTTTCTAACACAATTCTGTATTTCATCTGTTGCAACAATGAAACATACAGTAGCCTCCTTAAAAAGTAATTAAAGCCAGACCACACAATATATCTGCCCAGCATTACCAGCCATTAATGGGAATGATGAATGCTCCACATTAATCTTGCCACAGTTATAGTTCTATGTCCAAAGTGAGAGAAGCAAGGTGATTGTAAATTGTATTTCATAGAATAGCAGAAATCATGTCTGGATGAACTAATCCTCATTCAACTGAGCTGAGCTAATCTAATGGTATCAAGAATTGAGATACCACAATAGTCTTGCCAATAGCAATACTTCTGATAAGCATTAACTTATACTCTACTTTTGATACAAAGTTAGCACACATGACTTCAGCATTGAGCTCAAATGACCAAACAACAATATGAGCTAAATGAATAAATCTTATTCCCCTCTGATGTCCCTCAACTTTAGCCAAGTTGTTTGAAATCTTATTTCATTTCAAAACACAGTGGGAAAGCACTCCACCAATCCCTGGTCCATCTCTTTATTCTGATTGTGGGTTGTTGTTCTTTTTGCTGAAATAGTCAAAATGCATTTTCTAATTTCTTGAAAGCTTTCTTCTTCTACAAGGAAGGCTTCAGTTTTCATCACTCATTCTAGGAATGCTTTAGCACATCTTTTCACAGTATTTATAAGCGTACCTACTATTTGTGACAGTGCAGAGAGGGTTTTTTTTCCCTCTAGTACATCTCTTTCCATCATTTCCAGTTTACAGAGGAAATGAAAAGAATTACATTTTATTGTTGCCAGAGGGAGAAAAACAACTTAGAAAGAGGAATTTTGAGCAGAGAAATGTGGGCAGTTGATGGCAGTCCATCAGTTAGAACGATTCTAATTCTGCATTTTCCCAATGAGGTCAACATTTTAATAAAATTGGTATTTATAATGTATATTGCAATTGATTATTAACAATGTTTACTATTATTTAAGTGAATAAAATGCATGGCATCATGATCCAGTGTGAAAAACTGTAATCCAGTGATCTGAGCACCTTTTTCTCAGTTGCTCTCCAAAGTGCTAAGTGTGAATAGATAGTTTCAAGAATCTTGCTCTCACTTATTATCATTTTTCATCTTTAACCCTGAAATGTACTGAGACCAGGCAGGCAAGAATTCATTTATTATGTTTTCAGATTCCTTTGTTCTTTTTGCTAGAAAAGATTAACATGGTTTTTATGATATATATTCCTAGACGGTAGTATGTTGTTGCTGGTAAGACACTTGCTTTGCATAGAAAAGGCCCCAATCTTATCTTTAGGTATGGCTGAAAAAACTCCTCCATAAAACCAGAGAGGGAGAGAGACTGCCAGTTAGTGATAATCCAAAGGAAAAACATGCATTAATAGTCTGACTGTGTGCAGGACACTTTTTATGTTCTAATGATGCAATAATTGCTTCAAGTCAAAGTCTACAGCAAAACTCAAGGGATGGAAGTAGATGCAGAGGTAAGAGACTTTCATACCACTTCCTGAGAATCAGCAGGATTTACCTGCCAGGTGTATGCAGGTATGTTATATTAGAGGTAACCTGATGACAACAACATGGCTTAGTTTGACATGAAAATCCTTTTTTTTTTTCATTTCTGACTTTCTGGCCAAGTTAAATTTATTTTCTCCTTCTAATACCTCTATGATCTCTATGATCAAGACTGATGGTGCACCCTTAATAAGTACTTCATTGATTACAAGATAGAATTGTCATCTTCCTAGGAAGGCAATCAAAGAATGGTAAGAGGAAACTTGCTAGTATTTGTCAATGGTCCTTGATTAAAAAAGGGAAGCACTTAACTCTCCTATGCAGGAGGAAGAATTGAGCTAGCATGGTGATAAAACAGGTATTAATCCTGTCGTCTCAGTATTGATGGCAGTCCTGTTTTTAGGTTTGATTCATCATATAATGGCCACATACATATTATCTTCATTCAGCTTCATATTAATGATGCAATAGGAAAACTTTTATTAGTATTGCAGGAAAAATACATTTTATCTTTATGATGACAGAGTACTAAACTTATTTTATTTAATAAATAGAGCCCTTCTTGCAATTTGATAATATGTTCTAACTCTCAAATTTAAAATTGTTTGTCATGGCTTGCTGATTTACTTTGAACTTGAAATATGACCATAGCAATCACTCTGGCCACTACAATGAGGCTCTGTATATGGGAAGAGTTTCAACTGGACCCAGGCCTTCTCTTTTCATTCTTTCCATATCATGAGCCAGAAGTATTATCTTCTGGGGGTATTTTCTGATAACATGAGGACTACAGCTTTTTTAAGTTTGTATTTTATTAATATTATATTAATTATTCTTTTTGATTTACACAAGAGTTGAGACATAACAAAAGCATTCATGTAGTGTCCGTTCAAAGTCACTGAAAAAAGTGACTTACACTCTGTGCTCACACTTACAGCTGTTGCAGCATTCAAATCAAATCAAATCAAATCAAATTAAACCAACCTTTATTGTCAAAGTGCAACATGTGTACAATGAGATTGGCTGAGCCTCCCTTCGTGCACCCCACCAACACAACTCACAGTGACAACAAACCCACCACCTTATTACACCATGTGAACTTATTGCACAATATGCTGGCCTCGCAAGTCTATCATACATGGAGTTATTTCCCATTCAGGAGTCTAACAGCCCATGGGTAGAAATTGTTCTTCAGCCTGTTGGTGCGGCTGGCTATGCTTCTATATCTCCTATCCGATGGTAGGAGAGTAAAGAAATGCCGACCAGGGTGTGAGTTATCCCTGAGGATTTTCCTCACTCTTCTAAGGCAGCGGGCCCTAGCAACGTCATCTAGTGATATCATGGAACATCCCGCAATGTTTTGTGCTGTGCTTCCCACCTTCTGTAGTGTCTTTCTATCCGTGGCTGTCAAACTAGCATACCACACCATAATACAATGTGAGAGGACATTTTCTATAGTGGACCAGTAAAAGAAGATCATCAGGCGTTGTTCCACTTTGTTCTTATGCAAGACCCTAAGTAAGTGGAGTCTCTGTTGGGCCTTTCTGGCCACCTGGGTTGTGTTGATTTTCCAGGTGAGGTCTTCGCTGAGGTAGACTCCCATAAATTTAAAGGAGGAAAGTCTCTCCACACAGCCCCCCCCATGTAAAGTGGGGTAGGTTCCTCTCTTTTCTTCTCGAAGTCTAATTCCGGAAGTTTAATTCCCCCAGCCATATGATCAAAATTCAGGTGCTTGGCATGTATCTACGACAATCACAGCATCCAGGATCATGTGATGGCAAAGTCAATGGAGTAAACTGGTCTCACTTAATCATTACATGATTCACTTAACAACCACAAGAAAAAAGGTTGTAAAATTAGTTATCAAAATTTACTAAAGGCCGTCACTTAAGTGTTATATGGCAGGAAGAACTGATGTTTGTGATTTAGCCACTACGGAATCCTTCAGAGAATTTTTCTACTGAGAATTCAACTCTTTAGAATTCTAACTCTGCCTCCACTTCATTGCTGGAAAAGGTGAAGAAAGCCTGATATAATACAAAAAATGATTTAAAATGCGCCACTATTTTTGCCTCAGTTATTTTACAGCAATTCAAGGAAAGAAGAGAAAGAAACTGCTTTTGAAAACTGAGGTGGGACAGGAGAAAATATGGGAACTTTTCCCAGAGAGGAGAATTTATCCAGTTGGAACAGCACTGAAATTATATGTATCGATGTGTGGATGGGTGACTCCTGGCAGCTATATGGACAAGCTGTTGTAGTATTCTAGGCAAACGCTTTGGAAATGGTTTGCCATTGCTTTCTTCCTAAGGCTAAGAAGTCACCTAGTTGGCATTGATGCATAAGGTAGAACTAGAACTTGTGTTCTCTTACTCTTAGTCCAGGACATGAATCACTAGTCTAAGTGCCTCTTTAGGTATGTCGTATGTAGGTTGATTTTTGCAAAAAGCTTATAGAGCTCTTTACAAAAAGATGTTGGAATAGAGCTATTCCAATAAAGGCTTGAGTGAACATCCTGCAACTTTGTGAAACAATACAGGCTCTTTTTTTTTTCTACAAGGCAATTTAAGCAGGGACATCAGTTCACTTCACCTGCCTCAACCAGTACTAGTTAAAAAGAATTTTAAGCATGTCTAGTGCCTACAGATAAGTTTTTAGAAATGCATGGTCGAATGTGAGTTCATGCAAGAATTCTCATCAAGACAAATACTTCTGTGAAAAGAATAATGTCCCTTTTGCAGCACAGAACTTTTCATCAAGGCAAATCTAAGCTGCTTAACATAGATCTGGTTGAAAATGCCTGCTACATTTTTTTGAAGGTAAAGGATAGGAGGTTCTGATGCATCTCAGATTAGCTTTTTCACATAATTAAAATTAAGCTAATCTCTTCTCCCCATTTGAAAAAGTTCATAACATTTGTTCCATTTCACCTGGGGGAAGTAGAATTCCCTCTTTTGAGAGTCAAATATATTTTATCTTACCAATATTTCAGAATTAGATGAGAATAGCTTATATCAATGACCTCTATAACACCATTGTGGTGGCGCATTGTTAAAATGCAGTATTGCTGGCTAACTTACTGCTCACTGCTAAGAGTTTAATTCTGACCAGCTCAAGATTGATTCAGCCTTCAGACCTCCTTTTGAGGTCAGTAAAATGAGGACCCAGTTCATTGGGGCAATATGCTGACTCTGTAAGCCACTTAGAGAGTGCTGTAAAGCATTATGAAGTAATATATAAGTCTAAGTACAATTGCTATTGCTATACTCTAGTATTCTATTGCTACAACCCAATCAAATGCCAATAAGAAGAGCAGAGGTAGATGTATAACAACAACAACAAAGACTTTCATTTTCTATTTTTAAGTAACTTTATGGAATGCCACTAGAAATAAATTAAGAGGGATCTGTTCTACTTATTTTTATAAATCCTACCAATACATTAAATGGATTAAACTCCTTATTTTCCATCTGCCTGATCTGGATTATTTTGCACAGGGGTGTCACTGCATCCAGCCCTAAATGAAAGTAAGACACATGGTTTCTGCGTACATGTTCATAGCAACTATTAATAATGGAACACAGCCTGGAAGAGCTAATGGTACCTAAGCCATTTCCATCTTTTAATCTCTCATTGGTTGCCCATCAACTCACCTATGGCATCATAATAGATAAGATGACATCTGCAAAGAAAAAAACAGTTATCTTAGTTGCTAATCTAGAGGAAATATATGGATTTCTGGCATTTGTGAAGAAGTATAATTCAGGCAGCTATTCATCAATACTTAAAAATAGTGTCATAAAGAAGTAAGATAGGCAAATAATTTTGTTACAGGTTAAAACAATGTAAAAACATAATAAATTCATGGCCCCAGTAAATTCAGTAAAATCTGTTCATTCTAAAACATGCAGAGCATTTTCATTTATTGATTAGATGGAATTGCCATTATTTTAGGAATGAAGTCCAAATGAAAACTTAATCCCTTATAGCTGAATAATCTCATTAATTGTGTGTCTACACATTGAAGTTTCAGTATATTCACTTCCTTTGCTAAAGTCTTTCATTCAGATATGTACCTATTAAATACCTCAGTATTCTCAAGATCTGTCATTTGCTCAGCTCAGATTTTAATTGAAGTCAGACTTAAACTTAAACTAGATTGATTGATTTGACTAGACTGTTTAAAACTGAAGTAATTGAACTCAAAGAATATTGTCATTAAGATTCAAACCAAATATATATAGACAGACACTTGTCTGAGTGATTCTTCCAGCTATACAATAAAAGTCAATGATTTTACTGAAATTTCCGCTTCTTCTTTAACTTTTTTGGGCACATTGACAGAGAGCATAATAATTTTGTAATTGAAAGTAAGTAAAAAAATTACAGCTGAGTGAAATAAGTGACACATAAAAATAAATTTAATATAAACATTCTGAATGTGATGAAAAAACCCTGCATTTCTCCAGTATATTTTCACAAAGGTGAATATAATATGCACATTAAACTGTACATATGAAGGAAAATAATTCCAGAATTGATTCAAAGTATGGTAAAGGTTTGCAATTAATTGATATACTATGAAACAAGGTGCATACCAGACAGTATAGAAGAAGAAATACTCATGGAAATTGTATACAAATGTTTGTGGATTTTGTTTCTAATCTCCAGTGCAGACAATCTTTAGGAAATCTTACTGTCCAGAGATAAAATCTATATATAGGGTAGGAAGCCAGTTCAGATTAAACACGGCAAAGCAGGTTGGTTACAGAGTGACAAGGAAGTGAGAAGGCTACATTTACACAACCATACACCTGGAGAGAAGAGACCATGTATGTGAGTGGGCAACATTCATCTCTGTAGTTAATAAAAGTAATATTATTAAAACATAATACATTATTAATATTTTATTATTTTTAGGCAGCATCATTCTCCCATAACATCTATCTGTTTGATTTGATCTTGCAGAATTGATGCATTCCAGATTCCTCCAATTAAACTATGTCATCGTTTGGGATCCTAGAAGTATGTTTCTGTCATAGTGCCTACCCTTTAGAATAAGGTTTTCCCCAAGATTGGAATGGCTCCCACTTTGATGTTGTTTAGTTTAGAACAGGGGTAGGCAACTTTGGCTCTTTTATGACTTGTGGACTTCAACTCCCAGAATTCCTGAGCCAGCATGGTTGGCTCAGGAATTCTGGGAGTTGAAGTCCACGAGTCATAAAAGAGTCAAGTTTGCCTACCCCTGGTTTAGAATGACAGTGACCTATTTCTTTTCCCAGGCCTTTGGCAAGGGAAACTGAGACCCCTTTATTCCTTACTCATGCCATCTTTTATGTTTCATTGATTTCATTGCAATTTCTTTGACTGTTGAAAGACATTTAGAATTACTGAGAGTCAGGCATATGAATTTAATATTATGGTTGGTTGAACAATGTGCCAGATGTTTAGACTGGATTTAGCATTTTTCTCTACCTATTAAGCCTTTCCCAAGGACCGGGGATAGGCAGATGTTGCTGCTGATGGTGTTAAATGTCACTGGATGAAACAAGGTCATGATTCATTGTCATTGTTATTGTTTACCTGGTCTTCCTATGCAGGGATTTTAGTTCTTCTTGATTTCAGTACATGAGTCTGGTTTCATATCAAAGGAGGCTGATAGCCTGGCAGATACTTTTGATGTTTGAAAGGCATGGTCTGCCCTGTTCAGTACTGTTGACAGAGGAATTAGTGCAATGACAAACCATAGTAGTGATAATTCATCTCCTTCAAATATTTCTCTCTTAATATGAATCTCTCCCAGTATATTACCATTGATCAGCAACTGTGTTTTCCATTATACCATTGATCTTTACGCCAAGCTTCTGATGTTTCTACTGTTACTTCTAGGTACTTGATTATCCAATCATGGGGCAAAATGTGGAATGTTTTCTTGTAATCAATCCAAACTATATTCCAGTAGTTCTTCCTTCTCTTGCAGTTTTTCAAGATCATCTTGTCAGTTAGAAGCTGATTGAAACCCTCTGCTGTTTGAGCAGTTTCCTTTCTGCTCAAGTGGAAATAGTTTGTTTTCAATAGTTATTATTGGATTGCATCAGCTATCACACCAGTTAGCAATACAGTATTGTTGGTAAGCAGGTAATTGGTCTGTAGTTGCTGGATGCTACTCCTTTTGTTGGATCAGATAGGTTTTACTGATGTTAACCAGTCTTCATTTTCCTTGTAGTGCAGGTAGTCCTTTCTTAATGAAATTGTGAAAGACTTCCCTAGGACTACTTGCAACCCAGTTCCAGAGTTCACACACACCTCATGGTCATGTGATTGCATCTTATGTGCTTGGCAACTAGCTTGCATTTACAGTCATTTACAATGCCATCAAGATATGCTGCTTACCGTAGCTTGTGCTCCTGGTAGTTTATAGCCTGTAATACGGTAGCTACAAATTTCCAGGTGTCACTTTCAGCTTCCTTGACCACTGACTTTTCCTATTTCCTTTTCACCTATACACCATCCACAATCTATCTTAGTGTTTGCTTTTGTAAGGGTGAGGATGTCAGCATATTCCTAAAACCATAGAATGTGGTTCAATTAGTCTAGCAGGAAGGCTGGTGTGGATGCTTGTAAGTAAATTATGAATTGAATTCATTAATTAAATAATTAAATAACTAATCTCTCATGTTTCTGAGACTGTAAACTTTTAAAGCCCTTTGGGGAAAAAACATGAACAGTGTTAAAATGGAGAAGTAGGGTAGATAGCATTTTTACCTCACTGTAGCTGCTTTTGCCAACAGCAATCTCAGCTGCACTTTCTCTCACATTACAACTCTTTCCATCCAAGTCTCTGTCACAAATGGACAGCTTCTCTTTCCCTCTCTTCCTTGGATAGACTGGATTATTTTTGGGACCACAGGCCACAAGATTTCAGATGGCAGACCCTATCTAATCTGCAGGCAATAGGTTGCCTTTGATCTTAATGCTCAATCTATTTTGGTGAACGCTGATTTGAGAGAATATGAACATGATTTTAAAATTGAAGATAGAAATATGATGTAATGACACAACTTTGATAGCTGAAAGTGCAAATGAATTGGAAGCACTAGTAAGGAAAATCAAGGAACACATTTCCTTGAAATTGACTAGGGTTAAATTCACTATAAAGATCAAACTAATAACAACAAATACAACAATCAGTCTTAGAATTTACAATTAAGATATTGAAATGGTGGATAGCTTCTGTATTTTAGGAATGACTGTCAAGAATAAAGAAACTAGCAAGGAAGAAATACACCTCAGACTATCAATAAGGTCCTTATAATTAAGATTTCATGATGTGTCTCCAAAGGTCAAATCATGTAGGCAATGTTTTTTTTTTCTTATGATACTTTATGGAAGTGAAAATTGGACTTTGTAGGAGCAAGATAGAAAAAATGTTTGTTTGTTTTTAATTAAAGTTAAAATTTGGTACTGAATTAGAGAAGAGTCCTAAGGATACTTCAGGTAGGAAAAAAAATGAATAAATCAATCAAGAATTCTTCCTCAAGGCACAAATAACCAGGCTCAAATTAGCATATTTTGGACACAGTGAGAAGTGATAACACTGGAAATGAAAAGAGAAGAAGACAATCAGCAGCAAAGTGGATAGACTCAATTAGTGAATGAATGCAACATTGGAAGATCTGAAGGATTAGTTTGAGGACAGATTGTCCTTCACAAAGTCAATCTATGTATTTACTAAGAGTAGACACTGACTTGATGGCACACAATCAAAATATAGGCAATAACTGAATTTGAAAGAGGAAAAAATGAGAACTGAAGAGAAGCCATAAGTGGCACATCTTCCATCTCAAGGACAAAATTATAATAAGGCCTTGGAAAAGTTTGACATAACCTCTCTGAGTGGCTGATTTTTTTCTCTTTCACCTTCCCCATTATTAGATGACTAGATAATTCTTTTTCCATTCTACTTCTTCAGCTTCAGCCTATAACTGAATGTCAAATGGCAGATTATTCAATGAGAAAGTCAAATTTTCTCACTGTGGGCACATTCAAGTAGAACCACATTTTTAAATGACAGTGTTCAGGTTTATTTCTAGCACAGTGAAAATGGTCACAATACTTCGAACTTTTCAGCCAGCTTTGAGCACAGCTCTTCACTTTCTTAGAATCCCATTAGATTTAGTCCAGCAACTTTGCTTTCAACCTGACTGAGCCAAAGAATCAAGTGATTTCTTGACATATAATGAGCAGCTCTATTGAGACAGAGACTGGTATATCAGCACACTCTTCACCACACCAGTGGAAAAGAGTTTGGCTTCTGAACACAAGAAGCTGTTGTCTGCCATCAAGGATCCAAAAGGAGAAGCTTCTCTCTCTCTCTCTCTCTCTCTCTCTCTCTCTCTCTCTCTCTCTCTCTCTCTCTCTCTCTCTCTCTCTCTCTCTCTCTCTCTCTCTCTCTCTCTCTCAGTAGTAATAGTCTGCTGAGTTCTGAAGTCCTCTTGGAAAGATTGCGGAAGTGTGTAAGAGCATTGTGCTAACAATTCTGAAGTACTGTCACAAAAAACACCCACTTGTCATTGTATAACTACAAGATATAATGCTGGGTTGTACTTCAATTGTCTTGCCAGGTTATACCTCATTATGCAAATATTACAAAGTTTTGTTTTAAGAAGAGTTGACATAAAAGCTTCCCCCTCTCTCTCCCTCCCTCCCTGTCTCAGTCTCTGTTTCTTGCTTTCTTGCTCATTTATATCAGACATGTCAAACACAAGGCCCGGGGGCCGGATGCGGCTCACAAAGTGGTTTCATGTGGCCCACGAAGCCATCCTGGAAACAGTGAGGGAACGGCCCCCACTGCCTTGGCCCTGGCACAATTTTGTGGTGGCCATCTATGCTGAAACGCATTCAGTCTTAGCTCTACAAGGCCGCCTAGAAACAGCGAGGAACCAATGCCTGCTGCGTCAGCCCTGCCCCCTGGGTGCATGTTGTGGAGGTGTCACCCTTTGTGAGGAATGAAGAAATGGACCATGCCTTGGCGCTTGCCCTGGTCCCATCCCCTTCTGCCAGAGACCCTGAGATCTGTCCCACTCCTGCCCAGGCCCCCACAGGCACTCTTGACGTGAACAATGTAGAGCTGGCCATGCCTACCCAGTAGGCCACACCTCCTCTGTCCACGCCCACCCAGTAGGCCACACCCACCCTGGCCACACCCACCCAGCTCCCCAAGGGCAACTGCAGTGCTGATGCGGCCATCAGTGAAATTGAATTTAGCACCCCTGATGTATATTAATGAACACAGACTATTCTTAATACTAAAATAACAGTATATTTATATGCTTGATACTTAGGCATTTAAAACAATACTATGCAGAAATCTATTTTACATTTTTCCCCATGAAGGAAGCTTTTACATCTCAAGTTAATTCTTAGAATACTTCAGAATATATTCTTATTTTACCACCCCATGACTTTTGCAAAGATAGATGCTACTATATTATTGTTTCTCTGTTACACGGTTCTCCATTGCTGTGCCTTGATTTTCTGTTTCTATTTTCTTTTCTTCCTGTTCTGAAGAGTCAGAATAACTTCCTAAAGGCTTAAAACACAGGGAGCCAGAGAGATGATTACATACAGTTAAAGACATCCAACATCCAACTGTATAGATTATGGAGCTATGCAAACTATCCAAAGGTGCATTGCTTGCTTTGTTGAGATGATCAAATCTACTGAAGATTCAACAATACATAGATGTGCATGTGCTTACAAAAATATCTCCAGTAATATTTATTCATAACAGAAGGAACAACTGTTTTACTAGTAATATTAACAGAAATTTTATATGCATGGACATGCATGATCAGACCATCAAGAAAGAACATCAACATGGATGCTCAGAAGCTTGAAGTGATTTGGACACCTTGACATTTTGAACATCAGATTAGGAAGGGCCTATGATTGATTCATTTCTCAAGCCACCCTCCAAATAATTTGTATAGTTGTAATGTTTCTACCAGCTTGTAAATACAAGCATTTTGTATATTACAGCTGAGTTTTCAATCCTTAAGGGGGGAAATGCTCTCTATATGTTTATCAAGCAAATTAAATGATAATGCTAAAAATAAAAACCATCTAAAGGATAATCCTTTTTCCAACTCTCTTTTGTTTTCTATTTTTTCCAAGTTGGTCTAACCAGACTGAAAAACATTTGTCTCACATAAGAAATTACTTATTAAAGGAAATGGAAAAGCCCACCTCTTTATCTTTTCCTTTCCATTCCATTGATAGTTGAAGTCATTTTGAAGAGAGTTGTAAAAAGGTACAGCTAGTTTGAGTGTTTTTCCTTAATTGTTATTTTCTTGCTTATTCCAGAGAAAAGCCTTTTTGAATCACCAGAGCCAGATAGCCTTCATGGATTGGACCTGAGCCAAACAAGTATGAGCTTCAAGTAGGGTTTGGAATTTACTGAAGCAAACTGAACCCTTCCTGTATATTGCCCTTGATAGAAGAGCCTTCTCTGGTTCATAAAGCATCTTTGTTAGTTGGCTTTCACAAGAGCCAACTAATGGAATTAGCTGGATCCAGAATCAAACAAACAAACAGTATATTATTTCTTAGTTTTGAACTGGTCTAAGTCCTCAGTTCCAGAACATTGGTTCATGAAGCCAAGAAATACTCTGAGCAGATTGATCCAAAGAGTATTAGCTACTACTAAGGACCCCCATTTCCCTACAGTTCAGATTTAAAGGATATTATTTACAAGAACAAGAATTATGTTCACAAATTGTAAAGGAAAAGTGATTTTATCACATTCCTTCTTCTCTCCCTGTCAATCTAGAAACTATTTTCTATTTTATTCTCTATTCCAAAGTGAAATAGTGCCTGAGTAAGAAGTGCCCAACACCACTCCCTTTAGCACATACTTTAAATATGTGTGCAAAATATTTCTCCATCCTTACTATTGCAAGAAGCCTTCTTTGGCTTCCTTTGTAGTAGTAAGAGTCTTGTGTTTATTTTTCTCCGTTCTTCTGTAGCAGAATACTATGCAAGGTGAATCAATTCTTGAACTTTTCTCCTTTTTCTCCAATCACTCTTTGACAGTCTGCTTCATCTTTGTCTTACTGAATTGAATATACTGACCTTGCAGCCCTTTACCTTTCTCTCATTTAATGAGATGAATTATTTATTTATTTATCACTCTTTAGTCTCGAGTGTTAGTTAATAGACTGTATGGATTTAGTTATTCATTTATTCTATGTTGGAACTTCTGGAATTCATAGGCTCAACCTATAGTTTCAATATTCCAACAGAATTGCCACTGAGGCAGGCTCCACTTCATAAAAGGGCTGCCATAGAAAATTTTAATATTGGTATTGCACTTCCATGCATACCAATAGAAAATAGACTTAAGATTGAATAGAGAATCCCAGGGCTGCCAAACCCTTAAGGACTTCTGTGAATAGCTTCTATATTGCAATCTTATGGAGACAATTTTGGAAAGGGAAAATTATGCATGACTGGAAAATAATCACGTTAAACATATTTAATGTAAATGTGAAACAAACTTAGTCCAGATTCAGTACTTTTTGTCCTGATCCTACCTTTGGAGTGTTTTTTAAGAGAATAAGCTTCGCTCTTGACTCAAAACAAGTTGTACCCTCCCTGGAAGAGAAAAAGCAGCTTTTTAAAATTCTTCACTAGGGTATTTTTGTTTGTTTATTTTATGCTGAGCCGTCTCTTTTTTTAAAAAAAAAAATCTTGCTTAACTGTCTGAGTGTAAGAACTGATGCCTAGGAAGAAAGCAGAAATTATGTGTTAAAGGGAGAGAAAAAGATCAGCAAAATTCAGAACTGCTTTGTGCAGTTGTCTATTACTGTTCACAATTAAGCCTTTTCTTGTAGTTTGTGGAATAAAGTAATAGCCACTGGAAAACCTGTCCAATTTTAAAAAGATGGATATTAAATGTGTAGTCTATAACACCAGGGCTTTTTTTCTCATAGAATGCGCAGAATGAAGTTCTGGCATCTTTTTTGGATGGAACCTTACAGGGTAGGCAAGGCGGGTTGTATGATGTGTGTGAGTTCCGGCACCTTTAAAAAAAAAAAAAAGCACTGCATAACACTATCATTTCATAGCATTAGCTTCTACTGATTTAGCATTCTTTTGCATTTCAACACTAAGGAGTTTAGATGTTAGTCCCAAATTATGCCAGCAATATGCTTTGTCTCAGAAACAAAGCAGAAATTGGGTTCTATCTTATTCAGAATCTAGAGAAGGAGATGGAGTGGGAAAAAACCTCATTTGGTGCTTGTTATCGGCAGCAGAAATCCCACAGTTTTTCTGAAGTCAGTTTTCTGATCTCACCAGTGGGATTGGAGAACTGGCTCTTAAAGAGGTGTTCTCTGCTTCTTCTCTCTGTCCACTTCTTTCTCTCCAGCTTCCCATATCCATATAGCAAGAGAAGTGGAATCACAAAAAGACCAATCCCCTTTTCCTGCCTTCCTTTTCTTATTATGGATGGCAAGTGAAGCAAAAGAAAGGAAGAAACAGGCAGCTTCTATTGTTTTCCTGCAAGAGCATGGCTGCAAAGCAGCTTGATTCTCCCAATAAAGAAAGGGAAACAGGGGAAGCAGCAATATGGCCTGTATCCTCCACAGTAGTTTCAATTCTTTATGTTTCAGATCTGATTGAGGTGGACAGAAGTTGCATTTTTTAAACCTAAAGGTGGGAAAAGGTTCCTTCTGTTCCTCTTCCATTAAAAAGCCCAGTGCAGGCATATCATTGCAGGTTTTTTAAAGAAGAAAGGCTTCTAGCACTTCCTTGACCAACCTTGTAATTATGCATCACTTTGTGGTTCCATGGCAATTTCAGAAATGTCAAGAAAGAGATGTTTATGATGAATCCAAACTTCTTAAAAGTAATAAAAAGGTTAAAAAGAAAACAATTTCCATCATTTTATAAAGCTTTAAAAATAAGGAAATGCAGAATTAGGTTAGTGAAATTTCCTAATTCACTGCTACCAGTATCCATGCTGGACTTTAAAAAATAAAATAAAATCAAGTTTATTACACTCTCACATATATATAATCTTATAGCACTTGGATCTTTGGATACCCTAGCTCCCATTTTGCTTATTGTCATCAAATTAGTACTGCTTAGTATGGATTTTTTTTATTATTCAGTTGCCCTAACTCAGCAATGGTAAAGTTAATGTACTTTTACTTATTCCTTTGCCCTAGTTATCTATTGTTCTTAAACACATGCAGATAGTGAAAGAACAGAATATGTCTAATTCATTCTCTGTGTTTAACACATTAAGGCAACTTCTATTGTTTTAGTTAACTAAAGCATTTTCCAGACAAGTTCACTTGCACAAATGTTCTCTCTAATTACCATTTTCCTTTTACAGTGTGTGTGTCACACAGTTTGAAACTATGCACAGAGTGAGAAAGAGCACCAGGATGGCAAAGGAGATAGAACACAGATATTAGATTTCATTTAGTGGAGCACTGAGTTTTATATCACCATGTAAGGATGGATGAAACAGTTTAGAATGGACAACTCTGATGAATGAGATGGATAAACGTGGACTGTAACCCTTTTAAAATAAAAAAAATGTAATCATAAATTAAAAAGGATTTTTCATTCTAACAAATTTATATGTTTATATAGTGGCAATTATTTAGTACAGGTAGTCCTCAATTTATAACCATCTACTTGATGAGTGCTTGAAGTTATAATGACATAGAAAAAAGTGACTTCTGACTGGTCATCACATTTATGACCATCACAGCATCCCCATGGTAATGTGATCAAAATTTGGGCACTTGGCAACAGGCATGTATTTACAACAATTGCAGCATCCTAGGATCATATGATACCCATTTGTGACCTCTCCAGCCAGATTCTGACATGTGAAGTCAATGGAGAAACCAGATTCACTTAATGACTGCATGATTCACTTAGGGACAGCAGTGATTCACTTAACACCCATGTCACAAAAAGTCATAAATCAGGCGTGCATCACTTAACAACTGTCTTGCTTAGCAATGGAAATTCATGCCCCAATTTTGGTCATAGGTTGAGAACCACCTGAATCAGAATTTATAGAGCCACTTTTATTGTGATTACTGTTGAGTTACTCATTTGGGTGCACAAGACTTCTAAGAATAAGGACATCAAGAACCGGTTACTACCGTAGCTAAACATAAATGCAGCATTCTTTAATGGGGCTTACTCTAGTTAAAATATTTTTAGAGTTACAATATATCTTAAACCTCTAGCTTTACTTATGTAAACTTTGAAGGCAGATAAGTTTTTTTGTGGTTTTAATTTTTTTGCAAGCTGAGTAGGAATAAGAGATGAAGAGGCACAACACGCAAATGACTACAGGTAATCCTTGACCTATAATCGCAATTGAGCACAACCTTTCTGTTGCTAAATGAAACATTTGTCAAGTGAATTTTGGTCCATTTTATGACATTTCTTCTCACAGTTGTTAAGTGAATGAGGTTTCTTTTTTGCTTGTCAGACAATCGCAAAAGGTGATCATGGGAATCCAGGACACTGCAACTATCATAAATATGAGAATTGACAAGCATCTGAATTTTGATCATATGATCGTGGGGATGCTGCAACATTCCTAAGTGTGAAAAATGGTCATAAGTCACTTTTTTCAGTGCCATTGTAACTTCGAACAGTCACTAAATGAACTCTTGTAAGTCAAGGACTATCTGTACAGCAAAACCTGTAAGGACCTGCCTCAGACCCTCTTCCCAAGAAAACAGAACTCTTGGAATGGCTTCATTCCAAAAGGAACTTTTATTAGGAGAAGTTGACAGCAGACATAGAAGGCAGGATCTGAGGGGTTCCCACACAAATCATTAGGTTAAAAGAGCAACTAACAAACCCCACCCCAATGGTCCATCCGGTCAGTTCAAATGGGCCAATCTCCAGGTGTGAATCTGCTGTGGGAACGGAGATGATAAGATGCCATTCCCAAAGCTGTTAGTTGTTATGTCTTCATGCCTCTTCTTCCACAGCAAGAGATAAGCCAGATGGCAGGAGGCACATTTCTTTTTCACCCCAGGCTGGCATCAAGGTAGATAGTTCAAAGAGCAAGCAGATAGAGAGAAGCGAAGAGGATACATTGTAGCAGCTATAATGAAATAAAGAGGATACATTGTAGCACCTATGACTTTCCCCCCTCTCCCCAGGAGTATGACAGAATCCACAGGAATAAAGATTAAAGAAAAAAACCCTCCCCAATACTGGGTTCTGACATAACCTATGGTTTAGATACATACCATATTGAAATTAGTAACGCAATAAATATTTTTGATTTCAACTAAAATTTTAGACAGCACTAACATTTCTGCACTGGAATACTGCATTATTAGATGATACATACAGTATATCTTGTTTTGTGTCAGGCCTCTATTTCTTAAAAGAATTATCACAGATGTAGAATCTTTGCATTGTCCAATATTTAATAGGATTTTTCTTCCCCAGTTCCAGTTCATTATGATAGGAATAATAAATAAAGAGTAAAATTGTGTAGAAATTACAGCTGTTTAGTAAAAAAGAGCATTTTGTTCAGTTACAGTTGGTAATAAAACTGAGGAGGAGAAAATCAAAGATTTTCCCTTATTTTCATTAGAATGATATGTTGACATTATTTTTAGATGCTTTTCTGTTTTGGGAAACATATCAAGGTTGCATTTTAGATTTTAAGATGTCATTTTCTCTCTTCTCTCTCTCTCTCTCTCTTACATTTTCATTTATTTTCATTCAAAGAAATTCAGAACTAACTAATCATTTGGCAAACAGTTGGGAGTTGAGTTATCATTGTGACATTTAAAATAGAACTCAAGATTTGATAAATAAAGTAATATATTACATCAATGGAAGTCTTTAAGATTTGTAAATGCTGTCATATCCTTTATAATTGCTTTAATATGTTCCAAGAAAGGATTTTGAATCACAGATATGACTGCAAATGGAAGAATAAAATAGAATAGAATAGAATAGAATAGAATAGAATAGAATAGAATAGAATAGAATAGAATAGAATAGAATAGAATAGAATAGAATAGAATAGAATAGAATAGAATAGAATTATTTGGCCAAGTGTAATTAGACCAACAAGGAAACTCCTAGTGTACATGCAGAGCAATAGAGTAATAATAATCATAATAATGAAACAAATGGGGGGTAGTAGAGAAGATGAAAAGAGTAATACCACAGCTGTACACCATGGATGACATAAGATGGTACTGTATCTGTTCCTCTTGCATCCATCTATGTTGTTTGTGATGAAACTGATTATTGGTACTAAATATATCCAGTGTAAGTCATAAATATATTGCTTACTATTAGTTGATATAAATATAAGAAATAGCACACTACCATATCAAACACCAATATTTTAAATATTCATACCAGTGAAAAGGGGCATGTCGCAGAAAGTGGTTTTGAGATGTCTAGCACTGCAAAATAATTCCAGGGGTTCCATCTATTAGTTGAAGCCTCTGAAGTTGTTAGCTTATGACAAATTGGTTTGACCTTAATTGCTATCACATGTGTAGTGTTTTCATATAATTTATATTTTGTTTCTAAATGCTGTTAGCTGCCCAGAGTCACTATAGCGAGATGGGTAACCATATAAAATAAATGAATGAATGAGAAAATGAATGAATATAAGTACTTTATTTTTTTTTATTCTGTTCAATTGTGCCTGATTCTCTGAGAATACCTGGACAAGTGCCTGCAATTTTCTTGACAAGGTTTTTCAGAAGTGGTTTGCCATTGCTTCCTTCCTAGGACTGAAAGAAAGTGACTGGCCCAAGGTCATCCAGTTGCCCTTACCCTTAGACCTAAGACAGGACTATAAGTCACATTTTCTCTAGGTTGATGCCTTAACACCACACCATACTGGCTCTCATATAAGTACAAAAGTGCTCAAAATTTGAGTAGATTTGTTTTGCTTGAATATAATGGGTTGAATTTATACAAAGTTGACATAATATGTCCCACCGAAATCAAGGGAGAGAAAGAGAATTTAACTGACTTAAATTTAGGTATGATGAATTGGGGCCCGGCTTTCACTATGACAATGTTAGAGATAAGACAGATAAGATGGGTGAAGGATGTAGTGGCTAGGGGCACATTTTAGTCAAGGAGTTATAATTATATTTCCATCATTTTATGAATACATGAAAACACACACAAGCCCATACACACAAATATGCACACACAGACACAGACACGCACTGTATTTTGTATCCTCCGTATATCCTCAAAACATAAGAAATTTTAAAAAATTACAAAATTAATTTCAAAATAATTTACTTTTAAAATAAGAGTTATGGACAGTAAAGCAGAAAGAAAGATAAATAAATCTATTAATTTCATTACTCTTTTATTATCGTTTTGTTCATTTTTATTTCACTTCATCTTATTCCACTAGTGATCTGAGATAACTTTAAAAACTGCATGAGAATTTATATCTATTTTCATATTTTTCCCAATGCATGCATTTTTTTTCTCCTTACCTTAGACTCTGTAAGTGCTACTGGTGCTATTTTATCTTTCAGAGGGACCATAGCATACAGTAGAATATTTACTTTGCATGCCAAATTATTCCAAATTCAATTCATAAGCTTTCCAATTAAATAAATTAATGGTTGATAGTGTCCTGAAGCCAAACTATTTATCTTCATCTATCTTTCTCCCTTTTTCTTTCTTTCTTTTTCTTTCTTTCTTTCTTTCTCTTTCTTTCTTTCTATCTATCTATCATCAAGATTCTGAAATTATAGTTATGTAACAGTTTCATAGATACCCCTTCAAAACATATGAAGTAAAGGTTAATAGATGCAGAAAAGGGATAACTAGTGCTGTCAGAAAGTGATTAAACTGTAGAATAAATTTCCACCTGGAGCTGTCATGTTGCAGCTTGATGTTTCAGTTAAAGGAGATGTTCTCCATTCCTGATGAATAAATGACAGAGAAGACTTTTTGTGTCTCACACTCAGTTGTAAAACATTTAGAAGCTTTCTTTTCTTTCCTGCTGCTTGTGAGCTGATGCTGACCTATTATTAACACATTTATAGATTCAGTTTACAAGTGAATTATTATGGATTAGTGGCAGGTTGCCATCAATGCAGACATTTCTATTCTTCTGAATATGACAGCTACCTGCTTTTATATATAATTTCATGATGGGAAAGTCAAGAAAGTTGAAATTCCTAATCCATAAATGATTGGCAGTTTGATTATGAATCTACAAAATGTTGACATCTTGACATACAACATTTTATTATATAAATTTCATTGCTTAAAACTTTGTATATAGTTATTAGAAAAGACCACCACTGTTGGTCTGAAGTTTTCAATAATGTTGTCATTATTGACTAGCAGTTAAAAGAAAATGGCATAATGTCTTCATTAATTACCTTGTTCATTTGCATATGAACAATATTGGGAAAAGTTGAGAACAAGGTATATTAGTGCCAGGTGTATATATAAGTAGTCCTCTGTTAACAATGGCAATTGAGACCAGAATTTCTATCACTAAGCACAATGTCATGTGACTGTGCCACCTGGCGACAGCATTTTAGCACTTCTGGTTGCTGTTCTTAAGGAAATCTCATGCCATTACAAAGTGTAATGTCATATAGCCATCATTTTCAACCTCCTTCTGGTTTCCCTACTGATTTTGCTTGTCAAAAGCTGGGAATAAAGGTTCTGGTAATTATATGACCGGGTGACAGCAATAGCACTTAAACTTATATACTGCTTCATAGTGCTTTACAGTCCTCACTGAATAGTTTACAGAATCAGCACATTGCCCCCAACAATCTGGGTCCTCATTTTACCAAACCTGGAAGGATGGAAGATTGAATCAAACTGCTGGCAATCGGCAGAATTAGCCTGCAATACTGCATTCTAACCACTGCACCATCACGGCTCCAGGGATGCTGTGATATTGTAATTACAAGTCCGTTCTCAAGTGCCCATATCAGGATTATGTGACTGTAGAATGCTGCAACAGGAGGTAGTCCTTGATTTATGAACATTTATTTAACAACCATTCAGATTTACAAAGATGTTGGAAAAAGTGACTTATAACTAGTCATTGGACTTATACTGTCGCAGCATCCCTATAGTCAAATGATCAAATTCAGGCACTTGGCAACCATGTTGAATTTACAATGGTTATAGCATCCCAGGGCAATGTGATTGCCGTTTGCAACTTTTGCAAAGGGCTTCTGATAAGCAAGTCAATGGGGGAAGCTGCATTCACTTAACAACTATAATTTTCTTATCAATTGGGTAATTTGCTTAACAACCGCAGGAAAAAAAGGTAATAAAATCAGGTACAAATCATTTAATGACCACATTATTTAGCAACCAAAGTTTCAGTCCTAATTGTGACTATAAGTTAAAGACTACTTGTACTGTTTTATAATAAAATATAGTACAACTGTTCTTAATCAAAAGGCCAAATACTAATCCCAAAAATTATGAAACGGCCACAAGCCAGCAAAATTCCAGTGTTTGTTGGCTTAAACATGATCATAAGATGTATTTAATTTAATTTGACTCAACCTGAACCTTTTATAGTACATTAAGTTGAAACAAAAGACTGTGCTTGACTAAAGTAACTCATTTTCTCTAATCCTTTAGAGCACGGAGGGTGATCCACTGTTGCTTTGTCTTTAGCCTTTCTTACCTTTTAATCTATATATGCATTTGCATTCTTTGTTTGAATCAGTGATGTCAGTCAGGAGATCATACAAAGCAACTCTCAAATCAAGCCATCTGTCTCTAATTTCTATCCATCCCCAAATAAGAAATTATTTTATGCACTGAGACTCCACGCTCTCTGTAATTATTGGTAGCACTGCTCAAGCAGAGCTATTTTTCCCCAAAGTCTCAGAATTTGCCTGTTTTTCCTCCTGTAATCTGATTAGTTTCTCAGTGGAAGTTGTTTGTAACATACACGTAGAGAAAACACAGATTTTTTGTAACACCTAGCAACTGGTGGATGCCATTTTTTTTTCATCTGCAAGGATTAGACTGTAGAGAGAAAGCATGGCTTTCATTCTGGATTCATCAATTGCATTAACTCATTGCTTTCTAATGACCAGCTATCAATTAAATATAGTTGCCTGGAGTTAGGTTGGAATAAAATGTCTCTGGGGATTCTCAATCATCCAGGTCATGGAATAAAACATTACCATCAGACAATATATTAAACAAACCATTATTTGCCAATGACAATCTTTGAATTGACCCCAAACATTAAGCCAATATTCAGCAAAGCATATTTATTTATTTATTTATTTATTTATTTATTTATTTATTTATTTATTTATTTATTTATTTATTTATTTATTTGGATTTGTATGCCACTCCTCTCCGCAGAGTCGGAGCAGCTCACAACATACAAATAAACAATTCAATATAAATCTGAAAAAACATTAAAAAATAAACCCCACACATACTCCTCAGTCACACCACAATCAACAATCATCCCCAGGCCTGCCGGCAGAGGTAGGTTTTTAAATTCTTTCGGAAGGCCGGGAGAGTTGGAGAAACGCGGACTTCAGGAGGTAGTTGGTTCCAGAGGGTGGGCGCCACAACAGAGAAGGCCCTCCCCCTAGGGCCCGCCAGACGACATTGTTTCGCTGACGGGACCCGGAGGAGGCCTACCCTGTGCGCTCTCACCGGTCGAAGGGAAGTATATGGCAGAAGATTGTCCCGTAAGTATCCTGGTCCCATGCCATGAAGGGCTTTATAGGTAATAACCAACACCTTGAATTAGGCTCGGAGACCAATAGGCAACCAATGCAGCATGCGGAGAGTTGATGAAATGTGGGCACAACGAGGAAGGCCCACAACTGCTCGCGCAGCTGCATTTTGCACTAATTGTAATCTCCGAACACTCTTCAAAGGTAGCCCCATGTAGAGAGCGTTGCAGTAGTCGATCCTCGAGGTGACAAGGGCATGTGTAACTGTGAGGAGAGACTCCCGATCCAAGTAAGGACGCAACTGGTGCACCAGGCAAACCTGGGCAAATGCCCCCCTCACCACTGCCGACAAATGATGATCCAATGGCAGCTGTGGATCAAGGAGGACTCCCAAGTTGCGAACCTTCTCTGAGGGGTTTATAGATTCACCCCCCAGGGTAATCAAAGGACGGATAGAAGTGTCCTTGGGAGGCATCACCCACAGCCACTCTGTCTTATCGGGGTTGAGCCTTAATCTGTTAACACCCATCCAAACCCTCACAGCCTCCAGACACCGGCACATCACCTCAACCGCTTCACTGATATGGCCAGGAGTGGAAATGTACAGCTGAGTATCATCAGCATACTGATGGTATCTCACTCCGTGGCAGTGGATGATCTCACCCAGTGGCTTCATGTAAATGTTAAAAAGTAGGGGTGAGAGAACCCTGAGGCACCCCACACGGGAGTAACCTAGAGGTGGACCTCCGGCCCCCCACAAACACCGACTGCGACCAACCAGTGAGATAGGAGGAGAACCACCGCAATACGGTGTCCCCCACTCCCAATCCCTCCAGCCGGCGCAGAAGGATACTGTGGTGAATGGTATCGAACGCCGCTGAGAGGTCAAGAAGCACCAGGAGAGAGGACTGGCCTCTATCCCGGGCCCACCAGAGATCATCCATCAGAGCGACCAAAGCAGTTTCAGTGCTGTAGCCGGGCCTGAACCCTGACTGCAGAGGGCCCAACAATATTATTGCTTCCTGTGTTGGATGTATGTTGTTAAAATCAAGTCAAAAGGAATTTTTGTTTTGCTTTGTTTCTTTTTTAACAAACTTTCAAGTACAGAAAAATCTGGGTAAGAAATAGGAAATATAAATAAATAAAATAAAAATATATTACCCCAAAGTTTCTGTTTACAAGTGAAAAAATTTTGCTGTTGTTTTGTTTCTAGTATAAATTGTAGATTTGCTGGCAAAGTGCTTTAATCGCAAGCTTGGCTAAACCTCTATTTCTGTCTATGTATTTCATTATAATTACTTTTATATTTCCCAGTCAGTTTTATGAAAATAGGGCTGTATGTATCATCACATTTTTTACCTTGGTGATACCTCATTAAATTCCCATGTGCCTCTTAGGTTTCTGCCATAGCATTAAACTGAAATTATTTGATTTAAAAAAAAAACCTCAAATGAAAAACTTTGAGTGCAGCAAGATTTTGAAGGCAATGGAAATTTGTCACTGCAAGCACAGATACAGAAGAAATATTAGCAATTTATTGTTTTGTGTTATGCAGAGGAAAAAAATGATCTGGGGATGGGATAAGGTAGTTAGTTACTGACTAGCAAACAAGAATTGACTAGTTCACAGTTCTGTGTCCTTAGTTATTGGCCAGAAAAGCTAAGTGTTGATTGACTGACATTTCTATGCAAGCACCAATAGACTTGCAGATCTGTTTCCTACATTGTGATGTCAAAATTGAGTTGATGATTATGAAAACAGACTCAATAAATTTTGGGTGCATATTAAACTGGATTTGCAAGATCAGAAATGTAGTATCTTACTTATAAATCTACACGCAGCAGCTTTTACCATTACTATAAATAGCTGTGCAGAAATATATTAATCCACTGTTGTTTACCCTATTGACCCATGACTATTGTGCTAGGTTTGCCACCAACCATATTATGAAGTATGTGGATGATGCAACAGTAGTGGGCTTTATTCAGTATGACAACAAGGGTGCTTACTGCAAAGAGGTAGAGGGTTTGGTGAACTGGTATAACAAAAACAGCCTCATTTTAAATGTAGAAAAACCTAAAGAGATCGTTGTTGATTTCAGAAAAGGCAGGCATAGTCACACATCTTTCTGTATTAATGATTCACTTGTGGAGGTGATTAACAGCAGCAAGTTTCTGGGTGTGCAGCTAACAAGTAGGATAGCTTGGTCACTTAGCAATGAGACACTGGTGAAGTGGGCACAGCAGCGCCTGCATTTTCTGTGTCACATGAAAAAAGCACATCTTCCTTCCCCTGTCTTACCACTTTCTATAAAGGGATGATCAAGAGCATCCTGTTATGTTGGATTAGTGTCTGGTTTGGAGGCATTACTGCTTAGGACAAGAATCTGATGCAGAGAGAGTGAGGATGGCAGAAAATTCACTTCTTCTATCCAGGACATAGCATATAAGTGATGTTTGAACAGGGTCTGCAGTATTGTCTGGGATGCTACACATCCTCTTCATGATCTGTTTTCCTTGTTACCTTCTGGGAGGAGGCTTTGCGGTATCTGAAGCAGAACATCTAGATTCAGTTACAGTTTTGTTCCATATAGTATCAACCTTGGAAACACTCATGTTTCCTCTGTCTGCTATATACTCAAAAGGGACAGTGATTAATATGTATATGTGTATATGTGTATGTATATAACATGTGTATATGTGTATTATGTATGGGTATGGGTAGATATATACTTTCCTTTGAGAGAAGGCAACAGAATTTCATTTTCAGTGTGTGCCAGTTTGCTCACAGTAAAAAATGACAATCAAGATTATCTTAATTAAGTCTTCACACCATTACCACCTTATAACCACAGCAAATCAGATATTCTTTGGCTCAGACTTATGATACTTATACTTCAGGTGGATATCCTCTAGATATGATATAGTTTAGGAACTCTGTCAAAGCATTGCAGGGGACATTTCTTTTTAGAAGAGTGCAACCTACAAATTGATTTCACTTTTTCATGAAGCTGAACTCACCTATAAAATAATAAATATGGAAAGAGAGAAAAAGAAAGAAGAGACTTTCTTTCTTATTTATATAACTTTCTTCTCTAAGTCTCTTCTGTGGCCGAGATTAGGCTTCCCTGTGAGGATGCTCCATTTATTTTTGTGGAATAAGCAAGCATCTGCAAAGAAAATGGCATTGCCTTGCCTGGAACAGGAGAGGTTGGGAAAAATTGATCCTTTATTGTTGTATTTTTCTCCAGAGGTTGAAGCATGGATTTGCAACTTCAATCTCCTCAGTTATTGGCTGGCCTTCATTTTAATGAGCACTCAGAAGGCAGTTCAGTACTGCTATACAGCCTAAAGGGCACGACATCTGGAGAAATTCAGGATTTCACACCTTCTTTCCCAGGAAAATGCCTGCTGTTACATTTAATCTTTCCATGACATCACAGTGGAAATAGTGTGTTTCACCAGTCTGAATAGAACTTCCAGCATTCTTTTTTAAAGGTTTGTAATGTTTTCTAAATATCCAATCACCATAAAAAATAAATATACATTTTATTCATTTGATAAGAGGAATCCTACCTCTTAATATTAGTATATTCCTGTTTCTTCTCTGTTAGATTTTTGTTTATTTTACAACCCACATTTACTATGCTTGGTATCACCACTCCTTTAATATTTCCTTTAATATTTAGACAGTATTTAGCTATGTTTCTGCATTTGTTTGGCACCTCTTGGTTGTCAATTATCTCTTTGATGTTTCTGAATTGGTCTCACTGTACTTCACTGCACATTATGCACATCAGCATGCTTGTTCTTCAGAGTCCTGACTTCACAGTACAACTGGCTATTTTATTCCATCTTTCGTTCTCCATAACTGAGTAAAAATCCTGTACTGTACTGGAATTAAGGATCTGAAATTGATGCATACATTTATTTATTTATTTATTTGTTTGGGCTTGTATGCCGCTCATCTCCGGAGACTCGGAGCGGCTAACAACATATATATAAGCAACAAATTACAATAAAAATCCCAAACAAGAAATATCTAAAAATACAATAAAACACCCACTCAAATTCAACAGTCAACCACAATCATCCTTTAACTGAAAGGGTTTTGGTGGCTCTGAGTGATGTGGCTTCACAAATATTAAATGGAGTGATTTTTAATAACTTGAAATCAAAGTAAAGGCTGGGGAAGAGAAAAGCAAAACTGGAGGAGAAACAGAAAGAGAAAGTGAATTTAGAGCAATCATTAACTGGCAGACTCTATTTGACATGCAGGTCTTAGAGAATGTGCTTATTGAAAGTTTAGTGGTGCAGAAAGTACACCTAATGGGATCTCAGGGGATCCATTCTCTTGCCCATGGATAACACAGTGAAGAGACAAAGCTATCAACTTGCTCTGATTTATTCTTCCTATTGCAGTGAAAAAAGATAAAAGTTCATGTATCTCCTAGCTAAGCAGGCAAGTGGTTCCCAGGCAGCTGGCCTTATATTTGTATTTGAATGGGAGAAAAGGAACATATCAGCATTGATCAGACATGAGAACATGAGACTTACAAGGAAGGGAGGGAGGGAGGGAGGGAGGGAGGGATGGGGGAGGGAAGGGATAATTTAATCTACCCATTTGAAGAGTAACATCTAGAACCAACAGGGGTTCTCAACCTTGGCAACCAAAAAAAAATGGCGGACTGCGGTGTTTGGCGACCCCCATGAAATGGTCATTCAACCCCAAATGGGGTCGCAACCCACAGGTTGAGAACTGCTGGTCTAACTTCATATGTCCATATAAACCAGATAAACCCACAATTTTTGATACCATAAGATTTCAGTTTGAGAAATATAACTGATGGGATGCATGGAGTGGTGATTGAGGAATATCAAAGCAGTAGAAACTACTCTATATAATGGCAAGATACCAGCTAAAAATGAAATAAACTTTTATTAAATTTAATTAGCATTAAGCTAATTTCTTTCCAAGATGAGATTTCCTGGTAACAAAGATTTGGTGCGACATAGATATGCTTTACATTTGTATCAATGGCCATGCTACTAGGATGTTATTTAAATGTGGGCTCCTAAACAGCAGTGCTGAAAATTGCCCAGCTTTGCAAAATGGTTCACAAATCTATCTATGGTTGGTTTCCTATTAGTCATCATTATTTATTGCTTCCTTTCCACACCACCATTTTATTTCTCATTTCTTTCTATTTGTTTTCTGTATATTAGCTATTATAGCATTACAATAGTACATCATGCCTGAATAATAGAAGTTAATTAGGTATACTGTCTCTATAGAATTAAATTGGAGCAAGCAAACAAGCAAGTATGATAAAAAATAGGGGAAAAAAACAATACATTGAATAAAATCAAAGCACTGAGTTGTAAAGCCATTAAGAGAAAAAAGTAATGGGAGAAGGAGAGAAAGAAATTGTGAACCATAGTCAAGGGAGAAAAGATTTGTTGAAATGAAGAAGAATAAAAAAAAATATGCAATTTGATTCAAAGAACAGAGAAATCTCCTTGCTTAAATAGTATTTCTAATTAGCCCATGATAATGATATCATGAATCTATCATTATTCAACCAACTTTTCTGTGTTGTAGAACTATATTAGCAAAATAGACACGCTGCAGGATGTACAATTAAAAATGCTTAATAGGGAGAAACTGTAGGGAGAGCTTTTAGAAAATATTCTGAAAATTTTTTTGAATTAGCATGCAAATTTTTGTTAGAAGTTGTTCTAGAAGTTTTGCATTCCTGAGATCAAGGTGTAAACAAACAGAAAAACTGTGCTATTTAGGAGTTTTCTTTTGTATCTCTCTCATACCATTATGATATCTAAAGCTACTCAAATTGAGAGACTATTCTAGCATATCAGAATTCATGAGAACTATAGAAACATCTGGCAGAAAATATTATTATTTTCTTTTATTATATTATATTCTTGCCTTAATATTATTCATGTAGGAGTTGCAAGGAGCAACTCAGGAACTCTTGGCCCCTCTCTCCGAAAACAATTCTAAAATCATCATATTATAACTTCCAGTCCATCTATCACAGTGATTGCTTCATATCTGTATTTTATTTTCCATGTTAAAGGGATAAGACATTTGTGAAGAGAAATGACTGCCAAAATGCAATGTTATACAAATTACTACTCAATATGACAATCTGCTACTCTTAGCAGAGTAGAGTAGAGTAGAGTAGAGGTAGAATAGAGTAGAGTAGAGTAGAGTAGAATAGAATAGGAGTTAAAAGGGACCTTGGAAGTCTTCCAGTCCAGCCCCCTTCTCAAGCAGGAGACCCTACACCAGGCATGTCAAATTCGTGACATCATGTGACATCGCACAATCTATTGGGCTGGTTTTGCCATTGCCGGCAATGGGGTGGGCACGGCTTCCACATGACATGTCCAGCCTGCGGGCTGGCAGTTTGACACCCCTGCCCTACACCATTTCATACTAATTGCTGTCCAGTCTCTTCTTAAAAACTTCCAGTCCATGATTTCTGAAGGCAAGCTATTCCACTGGTTGATTGTCCTCACTGTTAGGAAGTTTCTCCTTAATTCCAGGTTGCTTCTCTCCTTGATTAGTTTACAACCATTGTTTCTTGTCCTGCCCTCTGGTGATTTGGAGAATAATTTGATCCCATCTTCTTTGTGGCAGCCCCTCAAATATTGGAATACTGCTACTGTATCATGTCACTCCTAGTTCTTCTTTTCTCTTGACTTAACCAAACCCAAATCCTGCAATCATTCTTCATATGTTTTAGTCTCCAGGCCTTTGATAATCTTAGTTGCTCTTCTCTGAACTCTTTCCAAAGTCACAACATCTATTTTGTAGTGTAGTGTAGTGTAGTGTAGTGTAGTGTAGTGTAGTGTAGTGTAGTACAGTATTCCAGATTTGGTCTTACTAAGGTTTTATAAAGTGATACTAATACTTCATGTGATTTTGATTCTATGACACTGTTTATACAACCCAGGATTGTATTAGCATTTTTGAATGCTGCCGCACACTGCTGGTTTACCTAATCTGTACTTATACCTTTGGATTTTCCTGCCTAAATGTAAACATTTGCTTTTCTCCCCATTAAAATTCATTTAGTTGGGTAGAGCCCATTGTTCAAGTCTGTCAAGATCTTTTTGGTTCCTGAGCTTGTCTTCTGGAGTGTTGGCTATTCCTACCAGTTTAGTGTCATCTGCAAATATGATGAGGTCCCCATCTATTCCTCATCTAAGTCATTTATGAAGATATTGAAGAGTACTGGACCTAAGACGTAATCTTGTGGTACCCCACTGCTTACTTCCCTCCATGTAGATGTAGTACCATTAAAGACTACTTGTTGAGGCTGGTTTGTCAGCCAGCTACAAATCCACCTGGTGGTAATGTTATCTATGCCACTTTTTCTAGCTTAGCAAGAAGTAGATTGTGGTCTACTTTGTTGAATGCCTTACTGAAATCCAACTATATTATGTCTACAGCATTTTGCTGGTCTAGTAATTTAGTCACTTTATCAAAGAATGAAATAAGGTTGGTTTGGCATGATCTGTTTTTAACAAGCCCATGCTGGCTACATGGAGCGGCATACAAATCAAATTAAATAAATAAATAAATAAATATAATTTTGTTTGCATCTAGTTGTTCTCAAATCTGTTTTTTTATTATCTTTTCCAGGATCTTCCCAAGTAGATCTTAGGCTGATTAGTCTATATTTCCTGGGTCAGTTTTTTTTCCTTTCTTGAAAATAGGAACCACATCATCCCTTTTCCAAGCCTCAGGTATTTCCCCAGTGCTCTGGGATTTTTGAAATATATGGTATAACGGATCTGAGATAACATGTGCCAGCTCCTTCAAAACTCTGGGATGTAATCTGTCAGGTCCCAGTGATTTATATTTATATAGGTTGGCCTACAGTGTCTTTTTGCATGAAGACTGATACAAAGAATGAGTTAAGCAGTTCTGCTGTCTCCCTACTGCCTGCTACTTCCTTGCCATCTTCTCTCTTTAGTGGACCAACTGTTTCCTTGACTTTTTTCTTGTTATTAATATGTTGAAAGAAACTTTTTTTTATTCTATTTGACTTTTGTTGCAAGTGTTTGTTCATTCTGAGCCTTTGCTTTCCTGAGTTCATCTTTGCAGGTTTTGGCTATCTGCTGATATTCTGCCTTAGTTATGTGACCCTCTTTCCATTTTTTGTACTTGTCCTTTTTGTCTTTCAATTTATCAGAAAGATCTTTGTGCAACCATTCTGGTTTTTTCTTGAATTTCATGTTTTTATTTTTCAGTGGTATTGTGCAGGACTGGGCTTTTATGATTTCATTTTTCAGAGTTTCCCAAGCTTCTTGAGTAATTTTCCCTTTTAGGATTTTCATCCGTGGAATCTTTCATTGGTTCTCTTTGAGTTTGTTAAAATCAGCTCTTTTAAAGTTTAAGACACTGGTTGGATTATGTTCTATTGCTTGTGTTTGCATTATATTGAATTCCAGTATGAACTTCCCTAAACTATCAATAAACCATGATCATTGGTCAAGTGTAGGTGATGTTTTCATAGTTTTGAACTATAAAGGGAATTCAGAACTTCGAAGAAAAGCAATAATTTAAGAATAAATGTATCAATGGATGGAAACTAATCAAGGAGGGAACCAACTTAGAAAGGAGAAATTTTCTAACAGTGAGAACAATTAACCAGTGGAATGGCTTGCCTTCAGAAGTTGTGGGTGCTCCAACACTTGAAGTTTTTAAGAAGAGATTGGACAGCCATTTGTCTAAAATGGTATAGGGTCTCCTCCTTAAGCAGGGGGTTAGACTAGAAAGTCCGTTCCAAGTCTGTTATTCTGTTAGTCTTTGAAATTTAATAAAATTATATTTTAAAAAAAGAATGAATGTTTGCCATAGGAAGAACTAGAGGGCATCACTTGTCCACTTGTTTCTTTTATTGCTTTATTTTAAAATTAAATAAATAAATAAATATGTTAGATTGTGGCAGCATACATGTTATATTCCATACATTTCATAAACAAATTAACAAGCAAGAAATCCAGATGTGACATTCATTTTTATATCCCTAACATGCATTTATAGAAATTAAATGCAGTGTTTGGGGGAATTATTATTGAAAATTTTCTTTTCCAGTAGAACATTTCAGCTGTCAGACTGAGAAGGTTTTATTTCCAGGTTTTATTTTCTATAATGCGCTTTATTTCTCCTTTTATGTTAAATTGCCCTCATGTTGGAATTCACATTCTTGATCACTCTCCTACCAATTGAAGAGTGATTCATCTAAGGCTCCTATGTGTGGTATGTAATAGCAAATTCCAATTTAATCTTGATGATACTGCTGAATTAATATTTTTAGAAAATTTAAAGTTGAAAACAATAAGGCAGTCTTTTCTTGGAAGCTGGGTGTAATGTGAAATGCATAACTTAGTGCAATTAATAGATGATGAAGATGGTGATGATGATGATTTAATGATGATGTTATTTGAATTATAGTTTAATACAACTATAATTTACCAAAAAGTTCAGAATAATAAAATTTCAATTAAATCTGGTTTTTATATACTTTAAATGCTTCAGAATTTCCATTATATGTTTTAATAAGTTCTTTAGGAAATAAAATAGGGTGTAACAGCTATTTCTAAATTATTGTCACAATGCATTAGACTAGATGACTAGGATTTCAGGGATGCTAGACATAAGAAAATGAAATGTTACATGAATGTCAAGAGAATGCCTTTATACCATCTGTTACATTTCTATAGATTTAAAAGCATATTTAATTCAACAAAAAAACATTACTTCACCTATTTTGCTAATAAGTTGATAAGTTTAGCTTACTATTCAAATATGATATTCAACATTCATTCATTCGTTTGTTTGTTTGTTTAACAAATCTATATAGCCCTCATCTAGCAGTGGAATTCTGGATGGTGAACAAAAGATAAACATAATTTAAAAAATCAAATCAATTAAAAAACCAAGTAAAAACCACCACCATAGACACTGGGCCTCACCTATTCCACATCACCATAAAATATAATTGTCCATACTTTTAAACATTTAGTTAAATTGCTATTTAATTCATTTAGTTAACTGCAACTCTTCTCTTTGCTTGGACACACAAAACAGTTTGCCAAGCTTGAAGCTCTTAAGAGTTATATTTTAAAACAATTGTATTTATGGTATTCTAAATTCTTCCACTTTTACCACTTCTGAAAGCAGCAGAATAAACATAAGAACATAAGAAGAGCCATGCTGAATCAGGCCAAAGCCCATCGAGTCCAGCATTCTGTGTCACACAGTGGCCCACCAATTGTACATGGGGATCTTGAGCAGAAAGAGAAGGCAAAACCCTCCCTTTCCCTTGACCCCCAACAAATGGTACTCAAGGGAATCCTGCCTGCCTCAACCAACATAGAGGCGGCACATGGACATCCATTTTAATAACCCCGGATACACTTTGCATCCATGAATCTATCTAGCCCTGCCTTGAAGCTGTCAAGGCTGACAGCTGTCACGACCCCTTCTGGAAGTGAATTCCATAAATCAACGACCCTCTGGGTGAAGAAATATTTCCCTTTATTTGTCCTCACTTTCTTAGCTATAAGCTTTAGGGAGTGCCCCCTTGTCCTGGTATTGTGTGATAGAGAAAAGAATTTTTCTCTATCCACATTTTCTATCCCATGCATGATTTTATACACTTCGATCAAGTCACCCCTTAAACGCCGTCTTTCAAGGCTGAAGAGACCAAGGCATTGCAATCTGGTTTCATAAGGGAGGCGCTCCATTTCCTTGATCATTCTTGTTGCCCTTTTTTGCACCTTTTCCAGTTCCATTATATCCTTCTTGAGGTGCGGTGACCAGAACTGTACACAGTACTCCAAGTGTGGTCTCACCATCGATTTGTACAGAGGCAATACAACACTTGCTGACTTATTTTTGATTCCCTTCCTAATCATGCCAAGCATGGAATTTGCTTTTTTTACTGCTGCTGCGCATTGGGTTGACATCTTCATCGAGCTGTCCACCAAACCCCAAGATCCCTTTCTTGGGTTGTCTCAGAAAGTTTGGTCCCCATCAGTTGGTAAGTATAATTGGGGTTCTTTGCCCCGATGTGCATAACTTTGCACTTGTTTAGGTTAAAATGCATTTGCCACTTTGTTGCCCACTCACACAATTTCGAGAGATCCTTCTGTAGCTCCCGACAATCAGTTTCACTTTTCACAACCCGGAACAATTTAGTGTCATCAGCAAACTTGGCTACCTCACTATTAACTTCTACATCCAGATCATTGATGAATAAATTAAAAAGTAAAGGTCCCAAAACTGAACCTTGGGGTACACCACTTCTCACTTCTTTCCATCCGGAGAATTGTCCATTTATTGCCACCCTTTGCTTCCTACAATTTAGCCAGTTACCAATCCAAGACAAGACCTGTCCTCTAATTCCGTGGCTGGAGAGCTTTTTTAGGAGCCTTTGGTGAGGAACTTTGTCAAAAGCCTTTTGAAAGTCAAGATATACAATATCAACTGGGGCCCCTTTATCTATGTATTTATTTACACCCTCAAAGAATTCTAACAAGTTAGTAAGACATGATTTGCCTTTGCAGAAACCATGTTGATTTTCTTTCAGCAATGCCTGTTTTTCTATGTGCCCTGTAATTTTATCTTTAATAATGGTTTCCATCAGTTTGCCTGGAACTGAGGTTAGACTGACTGGTTTATAGTTTCCTGGATCACCTCTGGATCCTTTCTTGAAGATCGGGGTTATATTTGCTTCCCTCCAATCCTCCGGTACAGTTCCTGATCTTAGAGAAAGATTATATATTTTAGCAATTTCACACTTGAGTTCCTTGAGAATTCTAGGGTGGATGCCATCTGGACCCGGCGATTTGTTGACGTTTAGTTTAGAAAGGCATGCAAGAACATCTTCCTTGTTTATCTCTATCAGGTTTAATTCTTCTATTTCCCTCCCTGGGAAAACTAATTCAGTAGCAGGCAAATGTTCTCTATCCTCCTTGGTGAAAACGGAGGCAAAGAAGTCATTTAGCCTCTCAGCAATCTCCTTGTCTTCTCTGATTATCCCCTTCTGACCATTGTTATCAAGTGGCCCAACTGATTTTCTGGTTGGGTTCCTGCTTCTGATGTACTTAAAAAAGGTTTTATTATTATTTTTAATATTCTTTGCTATATGCTCCTCAAAGTCTCTCTTGGCTTTCATGACTATCGCCTTGCATTTGGTCTGCCAGAGTTTGTGATCCCTCCTGTTCTCCTCGGTAGGAAGAGCCTTCCATTTCTTAAATGAGTTTTTCTTCTTTCCAATAATCTCCTTTACCTCATTCGTAAGCCATACTGGTATCCTCTTAGACTTTCCAATCCTCTTTCTTCTTTTAGGAATGCATTTTATTTGAGCCTGCTGTAACGTATTTTTAAACAGTTTCCAAGCATTTTGTAGGGATTTGACTTTTTTTTACTGTTCCTTTTAGTTTCTTCTTTACTATTTTCCTCATTTTGTCAAAATTCCCTCTGTGAAAGTTTAAGGTCTCTGTGTTAGTTTTCACTGACAATTTGCTACCCATGGTTAAGTTGAAGGTTATTGTGTTGTGATCGCTGGTTCCTATGGGCTCGGTTACAAGGACATCGTGAACCAAATCCTGTGCGTTAGTTAGAACCAAGTCCAGGATCCCCTTTCCTCTGGTAGGTTCCATGACCATCTGCTCAAGGAAATAATCGGCTAACATGTCGAGGAACCTTGTCTCTCTATCATGTGTAGAACAAGAATTTACCCAATCTATTTGGGGATAGTTGAAGTCCCCCATTATGACTACCCTATTTCTTTTTGAGGCCTCCTTAAATTCATTTTCCAAATAGCAATCTGCCTCTGGAGTTTGGTTGGGAGGGCGATAGCAGATCCCTAACGTCAGATTTGTTTCCTGTCCTGGGATTTTTATCCACAATGTTTCTGTGGGTGAGTTTGAATTTTCTTGAATTTCGAGTTCATGAGATTCTAACTCCTCATTTATGTACAAGGCCACGCCACCACCATTTCTCCCTCTCCTGTCCATCCTATACAATTTGTAACCTGGAATCCTTGTGTCCCATTGGTTTTCATCTGTCCACCAGGTTTCTGTTATGCCGATAATATCAATATTATTTTCCTTCACCAAGCATTCCAATTCCCCTATTTTTTTTTATTTATTTATTTATTTATTTATTTATTTATTTATTTATTTATTTATTTATTTATTTATTTATTTAATTTCTATGCCGCCCTATTCCGGCGAACTCAGGGTGACTCACAGCATGATAGAAATTACATTATATACATATAAAAAACCCTTAAGTTAAAAAAAAACCCTTAAGTTAAAAAAAAAAGAAACCAATCACTCCACGAACATACACTGGCTAGGGGCAAGATGTTAGCTGCCCCAGGCCTGCCGGCAAAAGTGTGTTTTAAGCAATTTACGAAAGGTGGAGAGGGTGGGGGCGACACGGATCTCCGGGGGAAGTTGGTTCCAGAGGGCCGCGGCTGCAACAGAGAAGGCTCTTCCCCTAGGCCCCGCCAGGAGACACTGTCTGGCTGACGGGACCTGGAGAAGGCCCACTCTGTGGGCCCTAACCGGCCGCTGGGATTCATGAGGCAGCAGACGGTCCCGTAAATAACCTGGTCCGATGCCATGTAGGGCTTTATAGGTCATAACCAACACTTTGAATTGGGTTTTGCTCGAATGCTTCTAGCATTTGTGTACAGACCTTTAGATGTAATTTTCTGGTGCACTTTCAACTTTGACTGTGGATTTTGACTGTAGAGTTTGGTTGTAGAATTTGTAGATGGTCTACCATGTCCTTCTGCTTGACTATTACAATTTAGTTTTCCTGTTGACTCACCAATGTGTGCATAACTTCCACCCTCCATATTAGGCAGTGCGCCTTCTCGAACCGGAAGCTGCCCAGCTCCTGTCGACTTGCCCCTATGAATCAGTTTAAAAGCTGCTCTGAAACCTTTTTAATATTAATCGTCAACAGTCTGGTTCCATTATGGTTCAAATGTAACCTGTCCCTTCTGTACAGGTGTGGCTTGTCCCAAAATGTTTCCCAGTTCCTTTTTTTAAAATTGGTTTTTTAATTTTTAACAGAAAAAGAAAAATGCTCAAATCAAATCATAGTGTTAAAATAAACAATAAACATAATCACAACATAAATACATATTTCAAAATCATCCATTAACAAAACATTAGTACATATTTCAATACATTTAATAATAATAACTCAACTGAAAATAATCATAAACCACATTTACCAAACAATTAACATTACTGCCCGGTACCCCCACCACCACATGCCCCTAACCCTAACCTTCCCCCCTCACTTACCAACTATCTACCTACTCTCCTCCCTCCTTCTCTTTCTCCCTCCTTCTACTCCACCCAACTATCCCTACTCTTTCCCCTTCTTATCAACTTTCTACTTACATCAGCCTTCACTCCTCCTTCCTCTTTCCATCGGATGTGGTGCCCAGAGGCCCCCCGAGCAACCCCTTAATAACAATAATTACATATTCTTGCATCAACCCCAATTACAGTTGAGAAAGCATAGTATATAAAATTATAAACCCTCCCTACCCCCCCTGACTTCCCAGAGTGAGTACAGGGTAAAACAAAAGAAAACCCACTACTTCAAACAAAGTTATTATATAATCCTAACAAGAATTTTAAACTACACTAAGCCAGACCGACACATCGTCTTGTTAAGAATATTAATTTTCATTTACATATCTAAACCATCAATCTAACAATCAATCCGTCACTTCAATTCATTGAGAGGTTATGTAAAGTCACCCAAACAATCAAGTTTAGTATATATCTTCCAATAATCAGTTTCTTTTAAACAAATAGTATCAATAAGCCCCTCAATTCAAAAAAAATATATATTCTTAATCAATTTAGTGTATCTTCCATTAAACAACCTCTCTTACATCTTACTCATAAACTTAATCCTTAATTCAGCCCATAATCTTAGATTAGCCTTAATTCCTTACACTTAATTTTAAATTTCACTTCTTCAATCGACTTCGGGGCTTTCTCATATGTCAAATAAACCTAAATAACAAATACAATCTATTTAATCCATTTCTAACTTAGATTCCTTCAACCTTATCGAATCACATAATGCTTATCTATCCATCAATCAATCAATCTAATGTCAAACCTAAATCATTTCAAAGCAGGTACATTCTTCTTCAATTTAATTATATCTTCCATTAATCATCTTCTTTTACGTCTTACTCATAGTCCTTAAGTCAATCCATAATTTTGAATTACCCATAATTCCTTGCATACAATTTTAAATTTCACTTCTTCAATCGTACTCTTGGTTTTTTCTTCTGCCAGGTAAATCTCCATAACGAAGCCTCCCTTCCAAATAATAAGTCTCTCTTTTTTACTTGCAATATCATTTGTCTCTTAACCATAAACTTTCGTTGAAGTAACATTTCAAATCTCTCTCTTTGCTTTTCCTGGTCCTCAGCAGCATAGATAGATTGCTTCTTAAACTGGATCAATTTCTCTTTTTTCTCAATTAAATCTTCTTCTTGCTGCTTGTCTGAGAGGAATAGCCACCCCCTCCTGTCTTGAAACAAATCCTCTTCCTCCACTCCGTAAATGAACTGTTTATCAAGCAAGATCCATTTCCCATTATTCTCTTTATTCTCAATACTGTCTTCTTCTTGTTTGGATTGTTGTGTAGAATATTCAATAGTCGGTTGCAAATCAGTTTCATTTGGAAAAAAGGATCTAATTAATTTCAATATTTCTGCACTAGTCTCCCTCAAGATTGCAATCCTTTCTTCTTTAAATTCATCAATGCGGTCCAAAATAGGTTTGACATTAAAATGTAAATTCCACTCCATTTTAAATTTTAAAACAATCGCTCTGGCTTTAATCCAATTTTTACAACCGTGTCTCTAGCTTCGCTTACGAGAACAAAGAAGAAAAAAATGGAGAATTCACTTTCACTTTCAAACACTTTCCTTTAGCAGTGAAAGTAGTGAAAGCTATACGCCATCTTGAATGCATTATGTTAAATGTAACAGTTAGAAATACATAGCCAGAAAAACAATAAGAAATACTTGCAATCCAATAAGAACTCCTGTATTCACTCAGTCTGCAAACAGTCTCTCTTGTGTTCTATTTTTAAAAAGCAGAGGCAGCCGCGGCGTCTTTTTCTGTCTGATGACAGAAGCGTCTCTGAGCAGGAGCGTCTTCAGGAGTTATGGGGAGCTCACACTCTTAATCCCTGAAAACTTTTTCCAGGGATATTAGAGGAGCTCAACCCTACTCCCGATGCTCTGCACCTCTTCTTCGCCCGAAGAGGGGATTTTTCACCGCAAAAAACAGCTGATGTTCGCTATTTTTTGCGGCTTTACATACCCAGGGAACGGAGCCTCACAGAGGAGACTCTAGCGACGCCGGCGGAGCCACCGGAAGTGAATGTTTCCCAGTTCCTAATGAATCTAAACTCTTCCTCCCGGCACCACTGCCTCATCCACGCATTGAAGCTCCTGAGCTCTGCCTGTCTAGTTGGCCCTGCGCGTGGAACAGGTAGCATTTCTGAGAATGCAACCTTGGGGGTCCTGGACTTTAATCTTCTACCTAGCAACCTAAATTTGGCTTCCAGGACCTTCCGCTTAGCTTTCCCAATGTCATTGGTACCTACATGTACCACAACAGTTGGCTCCACCCCAGCACTGTCTATCAGCCTGTCTAGATGCCTCGTGATGTCCGCAACCTTTGCACCCGGCAGGCAGTTTACCATGCGGTCAACGCTTCCATCACAAACCCGTCTCTCTATATTTCTAACAATTGAATCACCCACTACAAGAAGCCCCCCTCCCACCACCCGCGGAGAAGTATCCTCGGTGCAAGAAGATATGGGCACATCCTCCAGGGAAGGGGTCTCAGCTAAGGGAGCCTGTCCCTCTGCCACAGATTGATGTCCTCCCTGCCCAAGATCTCCATTCTCCAAAGCAGCTGGAGAGCTGCCCAGCATGGAGTGGGATGCTCCTGCTGCATCCCTGAAGATCTTCTCCTGCCTCGCTATCTCTCTCTGCTTCTCCAGGTCTGCTACCTTGGCTTCAAGGGAAAGAACCTGTTCCCTGAGAGCCAGGAGCTCATTGCACCGATCACACACCCAAGACTTCTGTCTAGCAGACAGATAGTCATACATGTGACACTCAATGCAAAACACTGGGAAGCTCCCCTCCATCTGCTGGCTATCTATCTCCATTTCTTGTTATTATATGTTTGCTGTTATTATTATACTAGTTATTTTTTAAAAAAAACACAGCTTTTTGGGGTTGTTCAAATTTTTTGTTTTGGTCTCAGTTTACTTTTTGGATTTTTTCTTACTTGTTTTAGGATTTTATCGTGCACCATCAGGGGCGCGACGGCTGCTAAAAAAAGGTGAATATGTAATTAAACAAGAAACCCCACAAACTTACCAGGGCTCAGCAGGTAATTCTTCCCAAGGTTCCTGCCAAGTTCCCTTTTCCCCTTTTATTTCCTGTTTTAATTCCTTATTTGAAAAAGCTCAGCCCAAGCAAAAGCAGCTGCCTCTCTGCCCCACAAGGAAGAGTGAGCTGCTTGCTCCCAGCTAACAGGGATAAGCCAGCAGGGGGGCTGCAGCAGAGAGCTCCACCCCCTCCAAACCTGTGCTGAGGGCAAACTTTAGAAGAAAGGGGAAGGAGAAACCCCTTTTATGGCTGCTAAAAAAAGAAAAAAAGGTGAATATGTAATTAAACAAGAAACCCCACAAACTTACCAGGGCTCAGCAGGTAATTCTTCCCAAGGTTCCTGCCAAGTTCCCTTTTCCCCTTTTATTTCCTGTTTTAATTCCTTATTTGAAAAAGCTCAGCCCAAGCAAAAGCAGCTGCCTCTCTGCCCCACAAGGAAGAGTGAGCTGCTTGCTCCCAGCTAACAGGGATAAGCCAGCAGGGGGGCTGCAGCAGAGAGCTCCACCCCCTCCAAACCTGTGCTGAGGGCAAACTTTAGAAGAAAGGGGAAGGAGAAACCCCTTTTATGGCTGCTAAAAAAAGAAAAAAAGGTGAATTTGTAATTAAACAAGAAACCCCACAAACTTACCAGGGCTCAGCAGGTAATTCTTCCCAAGGTTCCTGCCAAGTTCCCTTTTCCCCTTTTATTTCCTGTTTTAATTCCTTATTTGAAAAAGCTCAGCCCAAGCAAAAGCAGCTGCCTCTCTGCCCCACAAGGAAAAGCTTCTGCCCCATAAAGCTTCTCCAGAGGATGTTTGGTGTATGAGATCATCTTGCTGAGGTTTATAGATTGGTTCTTTAGGCTTGGATATTTTTTAAAATATTTTTTAATATTCTGTTATTTATCTTTTCTTAAATTGTGGATGTTTCTGTGTATTTTTATCTTTTACTTTACTTTTATCTTTGGGAACCACTGGGAGTCCTCTTAGTTTGTGGTGATGTATAAATATGATAAATAAATAACCATCAATTTTGGTGATGTTAACAGGTGTGTTAAACAGGATATCATCATTGCAGTAGCTAACTTTAGAACCATCTTATACAGTGCTTTTAAAAAAAAAAAAAAAAAGGTGCCGGAACTCACACACGTCATACAACCCGCCTTGCCTACCCTACAAGGTTCCATCCAAAAAAGGTGCCAGAACTCCGTTCTGGGCATTCTATGAAAAAAAAAAGCCCTGATCTTATATAGTGAGAGAGTGAGTCATCATTCATTCAAAGGAAATGGTTAACAATATTGTTCAGCCATGTTGGATTAAGTCCTTGAAGTCTTTTTGCAAAAACAATCAAATACTAAACAGACTTTGGTTTATTCACTAATCCAGTTCTTCATCATTATTATTTGAGAAGTCATGAAATGCCACTGCACCATATTCTCTCTCCCTATCTCTTTTTTTCAGTAAAATGATATATAATCTACTTTCAAAATCCCATTGGATCAGGCTAGCAAAAGGCAAAGGTGGAAAATCATTTTTATTCTTTCCAACCTAACAGAATATTGGACATAAATTAATGTAAAGTGGGTCAAGACCCTATCTGTCCATAGGCAGGATAACTTTATGGAATTTGGACAGAACAGGAATGAATGCGGTGTGTTAAGAGAAACTGGAAAAAGAAAGGTTATGTTTTAAAAATGGACTGGAAAGGGATGGAGGTTGCAGAGACAAAAATAATACAGGAAAAGGAGCCCCCCCCAATTCATTTCTTTGGCAGACACAGTTGGGTGGTGGTTTGGGATGCTGCTGAATACTACATTGTGGCCTCCCTTTTTCCAAGAAATGTTGTTATGAAGAGGTTATAAAGAATATCCAATCTATTTTCTTGTTTATTCAGTCTTCTCTTTAATTGTCCCATTAATTAATTGTGAAATGAACACCACAGCACTGAACTGATATGAGGGTCCTGATCTTGGATCCTTGTTGGTGAATGAAAAATATTTAGATCTAAGAGACTGAAGATTCCCATGCCATCTTGACCTCTATCAAATTCATAGCAACTAATAAAACAAGCCTATAAATAAAATAAACTCAGATTAGTTTTTCACAGTGAAGTACAATGGTGATTGTTAGTCAAATAAGTTTCCATCATTTGCTATGGGTTGATCAGGAGCTGAGGAAGAATAGAAGTCCCTCTTTTCCAAACATAACAGTAGTTATGTATATTTAGTTTAACTTTCACTTTAACAGTAGTTAAGTATATTCAGTTTATTGGTCACAGCAATCAATTATTTCTATAATGAAATATTTTCAGTGGCTGATGTTATACTGGGCTCCTGATGGTATGCAGGAAACTAACCTAATAGTAAATCTTATTCCATAATTCTCAAGATTCCAGAATTTTAGAAGCATTGCTTGACAACACATCAAGAAAATAACTTGAGTAAAATGTAACTGAAGTTTTTAATACTCTGGAAAGTCATGTATGTTATTCTGCCCAAAACCACATCTTAAAGGATCAATCCTAGACATTAGCTGACATTCAAAAAATGCAAAGGGAATTTCTGAAGAGATGTTAGCTTATGTTCATCCCTCAATAAACTAGTAGAAGGGGCGTTGTCTTACCTGAACACCTTTTCTCAGCATGGTGGTGTATAATCCACTGGATTGGGTTATTTCAGCCCTCCTGCTCAGAGAGACTAGGAAAAAGCTTTAGCCACGCCTTCCCCTGGGCGTGTCTCCCAGTTTTTGACGAGGCGAGGTAGCTAAGCTCTGACACTGTGGCTCCCAAAAAAAATGTAACAGAGTAAGAGAAAGAAAGAGGGGTGCCCTCCACGCAAGCCTAGCCCGTTGTTTAGGGGAGGGAGTGGATTATACACTACCATGCTGAGAAAAGGCATTCAGGTAAGACAACGCCCCTTCTCCAGCATGGTGGATGTATAATCCACTGAATTGGGACATACCAAAGCCCCCCATGTCCCCCAGGGTGGGAGGACTAGGCTGGCGTCTCCCTGGGGGCAACCACCTGTTGAATGACCCGTCTGCCGAACACGGCATCCGCCATGGCAAATCTGTCAATCTTGTAATGGGTAATGAATGAGGACGGAGACGACCAGGACGCTGCCCTACAAATTTCCTCTACAGAGGCCTGGGTGGCCCAGGCCGTGGAAGTTGCTGCGCTACGTGTAGAATGGGCCCTGATACGTGATGGAACGGCCAGCGACTGTGAGACGTACGCCTTAGCTATGCAGGCCCTGATCCATCTGCCAATGGTAGTAGAAGATACCTTGCTGCCCATGGCAGATGGTTGGAAGGAGACAAACAAAGCCTCGGACCTACGGAAGGGGCCTGTGCGCTTTATGTAGATGCGCAGAGCCCTGCGCACGTCCAGTTTATGCCACTGGCGTTCTAGTCTATGGGTCGGATTAGGACAAAAGTTGGGTAGTACGAGGTCCAGCGACCTGTGAAAACTGGTGTTAACCTTGGGTATGAATGAGGGGTCTAGTCTGACGACCACTCTGTCTTGGTGGAAGATACACAGGTCCTCCCGAACTGACAGAGCGCCCAGCTCCGAAATCCTTCTAGCTGAAGTAATGGCTATTAGGAAAGCCACCTTCAAGGATAGAAGGTGTAGTGAACATGATCGCAGGGGCTCGAATGGAGCCTCCGTTAGGGCCCGTAATACTGTGGGTAGGTCCCAGGAAGGGTATCTATGCACCGGGGGTGGACCAGAGTTTGTCGCCCCCTTGAGGAATGCCGAGATCGCTGGATGGTGAGAGAGAGGACCCCAATTGTCACAGGTGAGGATCGTGGATAATGCCGCCACCTGCCTGCGGATGGTGTTGATGGACAACCCCTTGGACATGCCGTCTAACAGGTAGTCTAAGATGTTTGGGATGACTACTGAGAGGGGATCCAAGCCCCGAGAGGAGCACCACTGGCAGAAATTGTGCAAGGTTGCATCGTAAATCCTGTTTGTTGAGGGGCGTCTAGAGGCCTGAATCATAGCGATTGCTTCTGGGGAGTAGGCCTGCCTAGTTAGGCACTCCCGCTCAAGTGCCAAGTGGCCAATTGTAGCCACTGAGGATCTGGGTGACGGAGCTCCCCCTGAGATAGGGCCACTTTGCTCGGTGGGAATTTCCACGGAGGGGACAGGGACAGATCCACTAGATCTGCAAACCACGGGCGCCGAGGCCAATATGGCGCAACCAATATTACTTCCGCCTGCTCTAGTAACAGCTTGCGGATGGTGGCCTGGATCAGGGGGAGGGGAGGGAAGGCGTACAACAGCCCCTTGGGCCACCTGCACCGTAGGGCGTCCGTCCCCTCGGCCCCTCTGGTCGGGAACCTGGTGAAGAACCTGGGGAGTTGGGCGTTGTCCGGGGAGGCAAAGAGATCCAGGCATGGCTCGCCGAACCTGGACCCTATCATGTCGAATATTTTGGTGTCCAGTCGCCACTCTGCATGGTCCATGGTTACCCTGCTCAGTGAGTCCACCTGCCAGTTTGCCTCCCCCGAGATATGTTCCGCCTTTATCGACTTCAGATGGGTCTCTGCCCACAGCCCCAGTTCCTTGGCCTCCTGGAGAAGGGCCCAGGAATGCGCGCCCCCCTGCTTGTTGACATGGGCCTTGGCCACTACGTTGTCTGTCAGGACTAGGACATGCTTGCCCGATACTAGAGGGGAGAAATGGAGGAGGGCCAGGTGGATGGCCCTTAGCTCTAGCCAATGTATGTTCTGCTTCAGGTCCGCCCTGGACCAACGTCCCTGTGCCAGCTGGGTTTGGAGGTGAGCACCCCAGCCAAACAGACTGGCATCTGTCGTCAGGACAACTCTGGAGGGTTCCTTGAATACGGTCCTCTTGGACATGGCTGGGGAAACCCACCACTGGAGAGACGCAAGGACGTGGTGCGGCATCTGGACCTTGTGGGGAGAGGCGCTGAGGTTCTGTTTCTGGAAGGGGAGGAGGAACCATTGGAAGGTCCTTGAGTGGAGTCTTGCCCACGGCACTATCCCCATGCAGGATACCATCTTTCCCAGGAGCTGGGACAGCTGCACCAGGGGAACCCTTTTCGTGCCCCGGATCTGGGATATCAATTTCTGGATGGTCAGCTGCCGCTCCTGGGACAGGTAGACCCTTCACCGTTCTGAGTCTATCAGTGCCCCCAGGTGAAGGAGTCGCTTCGAGGGGGAAGTGTGGCTCTACCCGAAGTTCACTGAGAACCCGTGGGACTGCAGCACCTGGATGGTGGTCCTCAGGTCTGCTTGCACCGACCAAATGGATCTGGACTGGACGAGGATGTCGTCCAGGTAGCACTGCACGCGCACCGGCATCATCCGGAGATGAGCGGCCAAGACCGCTAGTACCTTCATGAAGACCCTTGGTGCCGAGGAGAGACCAAACGGAAGGGCCCGGTACTGATAATGCCGGCGCGCGTAGCAAAAGCGCAGGAACCTGCGGTGGTCCTGGGCGATTGGGATGTGAAGATAGGCCTCTGTGAGGTCTATGGAGGAGAGGAGATCCCCCTTCCTGATGCTGGCTAGAATGGACCTTAGGGTCTGCATTTTGAAATGCCGGTACACTAGGAACCGGTTCAGGCCCTTTAGGTCCAGGATCGCCCTCCACCCTCCTGATGCCTTGGGGACTACGAACAGGACGGAGTAGAAACCTGTCCCAGTCTGGTCCCCCGATATGGGTTCTATGGCCCTGATGTCCAGGAGGTGTTTGATGGTGGAGGATACCAACCGTGCCTTGGAGGGGTTTCGCAAAACCGGGCACTGGATGAAGCGATCGTGTGGGATCGCCTTGAATTCGAGTGCTAGGCCTTGCCTGATTGTGTCCTTAACCCAGGAATTGGAGGTGGTCTGTTCCCAGACCTGATAAAAATGCTCTAGGCGCCCCCCTATTGGGATCTTCCCGAGGGAGTCACTTGGTCCGCCGGAAGGAGTGGTTCCCCGACCCCCTGAAGGGACGTTTAGTTTGAAACTAGCCCCTGGGTCCTGTATTTTGGCGGTCCTGTTGACGGTCCTGCCTCTGAGGGAAGGAACATGAACCTCTGGGCCCATCCCAGGACTGCCCTGTCCGAAAGGGCTGCCGCCACTCCCAGGTGCCCGTGGGGCGTGATGCCTGCCTGCGGGAGTCTGGCTGCTGCCGTCTATTGGTCTTTTTGGAAGGGTGGGCAATGATTTTACGTTTGTCCCTACCCTTGACCACATGTGGGTCAAGGATGGGGCCAAACAGGTCCTTGCCTGTATACTTGGCCGAGGAGAGGCGGCACTTTGCCTGTAAGTCCACCCTCCAGTGCTTCAACCACAGGAGCCTGCGGGAGGCCACTGTGGCTCCTATTGAATGGGCCGAACACTTGGCCAAGTGGAGAGAGGCATCGGCCATGTACTGTGAGGCCCCTATCAGTTTCACGAGTGTCTGGTGCACTCTGACCTGGTCAGGCGGGATTGTGGCCTGAAGTTCCTGGAGCCACATGATGGAGGTCCTGGCGAAGAAGGAGGTACCAGTAGCAGCCTTAATGGCCTGACCGGAGGTCAGGTGTGCCCTTCTGTAGTTGGCCTCGAACTTCTTTTCGTCCGCTGTGAGGAACTCTTTATTTATTTATTTATTTATTTATTTATTTATTTATTTATTTATTTATTTATTAAATTTCTATACCACCCCTCTCCCGAAGGACTCGGGGCGGTTTACAGCCTTAAAATTTTAAAAAAACATATAATGTACAAAATTAAAATATTTAAAAATAAATTAAACAAATTAGGCCATAAACTCTGTCAACACAGACTGCATCCGGCCGGAGAGGAAGGAGACGAACCACCGCAAAACAGTGCCCCCTATACCTAACCCCTCCAACCGTTGCAGCATGATACCATGATTGATGGTATCAAAAGCCGCCGAGAGGTCCAATAGCACCAGAGCAGAGGAACAACCTCTGTCCCGGGCCCGCCAGAGGTCATCCACCAACGCGACCAATGCTGTTTCCATGCTGTAGCCAGGCCTGAAGCCCGACTGGTGTGGATCCAAGTATAACAATTCCTCCAGGTGTCGTGGGAACTGTCTGGCAACCACGCTCTCGACAGCCTTCGCAAGAAAGCGAAGGTTGGAGATAGAACGATAATTTGATAAAACAGCTGGATCCAGGGTAGGCTTCTTAAGGAGGGGCCTCACTACCACCTCTTTCAAGGCAGCAGGGAAGACACCCTCACTTAAAGAAGCATTAATAATTACCTGGAACCAGCCTCGTACCACCTCCCGGGATGCCAGCACCAGCCAGGAGGGGCACGGGTCCAATGAACAAGTGGTCGCCCTAAGTCCCCCAAACAACCTGTCCACGTCCTCGGAAGTCACGGGGTCAAACTCAGCCCAGATAACAGTCTCAAGACCGGACTCCGTCTCTCTCACCGGACACACCCAGTTGAAATCAAAGCCTTCCCGTATCTGAGCGATTTTATCATGCAGATATTTTCCGAAATCCTCAGCTCTACCCTCTAAGGGGTCTCCTCTCACCTCCTGATGAAGGAGGGAGCGGGTCACCCTAAACAAGAAGGCTGGGCGGTTATCTGATGACACGATAAGAGCAGTGAAGTAAGAACACTTCTCTGCTTTTATCGCCGCTAGGTAGGACTTAATATGGTCTCTTACCAGTGTTAGGTCAGATTCGGCAAGGCTCGATCTCCAACTGCTCTCTAGGCGTCTTTTCCGGCGTTTCATCTCTCTCAGCCCCTCATTATACCAAGGGGCCGATCGAGACGCATGCCGAATCAGAGGCTGCAAAGGCACGACCCGGTCTAGAGCGCCAGCCGCAGCCCTATCCCAGGCTGCCGTCAGCTCTTCGACTGAGTCGTGTATCCGAACCTCAGGAATTGGCCCAAGCTCTGCCTGGAATCGCTCGGGCTCCATCAGCCGCCTGGGGCGGTACCATCTCACCAGTTCCGCCTCCCTGCAGTGGGGTGCAACGGTCAGAAAGTCCAGGCGTAGGAGAGAGTGATCAGACCATGACAGGGGTTCAATGACTATATCCCCTATATTCTGACCACTCAGCCACTGTCCAGAGACAAAAACCAGGTCAAGCGTGTTCCCCCCTGTGTGTGTGGGGCCTTGAATTACCTGGGCCAGGTCCATGGCTGTCATGGAAGCCATGAACTCCCGAGCCTCACCGGACACCCCGCCCACGGACGGCAGGTTGAAGTCACCCATAACTATCAGCCTAGGGACCTCAACCACCACCGCGGCGATAACGTCCAGGAGCTTGGGCAGGGAGGTTGATACGTGGCAAGGAGCCAAGTACGTAATCAACACCGCCCTCGGGCCCCCAAGGTCCCACTTCACCAGGAGGGATTCACAGCCCGCCGTCTGAGGAACAGTGACCTCCCTCGGCCTAAAATCTTCCCTAATCACGACCGCCACTCCTCCACCCCTGCCCTGGGCCTCTCGGCTGGTGGAATGCAAGGAAACCCGGTGGGCACATTTCCACCAGAGGGACACCGCCCTCTGGTCCCAACCAGGTCTCTGTTATACCCGCCAGATCTGCTCCCCCCTCCAAAATTAAATCTTGAATGAGGGGGGCCTTATTTACCACAGACCTGGCATTGCACAGCACCAGCCTACAGCCAGGGCCCTGTGGTTCTGGATAACCCCGAGAACCGGTTGAGCCTTGGGGGTCGGAGCACACAACCACTCGTAAACAGTGGGTGCGCACTCCCTTATTATGATACGGCCCCCTGCTCCCGCTATACCTGCCCCTCCCGCTTATGGTACTAATAGGAACTACATTAGCCTTAATCAACCCCCCATCCGCACCCTCAGGACTCCGTCCCCTTCCGTTGCCTGGCCTGTCTTCTTGCTCACCTCCAACAATTCCTTCTCCCACCCTAGACACCGCTTCCCCACCCCTTCCCTCCCTTAAAACTTTCATTAAAAACTTGTTTAAAAAACCCCAAAGCCCCTTATTTAATACATGCCATCTCTCAGGACTCCAAAGTCTCGTCCTCGAGATAGGCCCTTGGTAAAACAGAGGGCCATGATTGCAAGAGAGGGGAATCTCGCAATGCAAGAAGGGTCCTTCTCGAGTATGCAGCCAGTCAGATAAAGTGCATCGATGGGGTCTGGCTAGAGAGCCAGGCAGTCCAATCTCAACGACGTTGCTTCCCTCACCTCCAGGTCCATGCTGCTCCCTCAACACCTGCAGTTCTCTGCAGTCCTCCCAAACTACCAACTTGCATGATGGTGGGGGGGAGCGCCAAACTCTTCCTTGTGCAGTGATCTCCCAACGCCAACGCCAACGCCTCTCAGCTTCCTTCCCAGCCATTCACTCATGTGGTAGTAAAGAGGGAGGAAGGGGCCAAGCTGTTCCCTTTCACAGTGGCCTCCCAAAGCCAGAAGCCTCTCAGCAGTCCCTTTGCAGATCATCCGCTTGCATAATGGGAGGGAGGGGGAGGGGAGGGGGCCGTCGCTAAACTCCTCTCTTTTCAGGCTCCTCGCATGATGGTGGGGGGGCGCCAAACTCTTCCAGCGCCAACACCTCTCAGCCACCTTCCCAGCCATTCACTCATGTGGTAGTAGGGAGGGAGGAAGGGGCCAAGCTGTTCCCTTTCACGGTGGCCTCCCAAAGCCAGAAGCCTCTCAGCAGTCCCTTCGCAGATCATCCGCTCGCATAATGGGAGGGAGGGGGAGGGGAGGGAGCCGCCGCTAAACTCCTTCTCTTCCGCGGCGGCCTCCCACCCAGACTCCCTGCAGGCTCCTCACCTCGTTGCAGGCCGCGGGCCGAAGGGGGGGGTACGCTGTTAACATCACCCAACATATGCTGTTATCATCCAGATTCGTCCATTCTCGGCAGGGAGGGAGTCAGCAGACATGTCTCTGAAAGGCTAAGATATTCCGCTGCCAAAATCCCCGGGGTCCCAGATGTTTCTCGACCCCTGGGGGGGTCTCTAGCCATTTCCCATCGGAAGCCCGGCTGCTCCTACAGGAAAGCGTCCTCCATCTTGCGCATGCTAGATGTCATGTCCCCTGAGGCTGCAGAATTTGAGAACAAGGAAGTTAGCGGAGAATCCACTGATGGTACCTCAAGTAGGGAAGCGAAAGACGGGGCCACATTATACAGCTTCCTTTCCACAGTGCTTTCCCTGGGAATGGTGGACAGAGAAGCCCACTGGGCCTCCACCGCGTCCCGGAAAACAAAGGGACAGGGAATCTGTTTGTGCTCCACTACCTTCACCTTGAACAGCGGATTTGACTCCTTGTCCGCTGAGGTGGAAGGTTTCTCCTCCTGCACAGAGGTTAAAGAAGCAGTGGAGCATGCCTTTGATAGTAAGGCAGTAAAGATGGAGTGATCGAGGAGGCAGGAGGCAGAGGCCTGATCGGGTTCTGCCTCCTCCTCGTCTGACATGGGGGTGTCCGCGACGTCTAAATCATCGGACTCCCCCTCCCCCATCTGGGATGAAGCCTCCGAGATAGCAGATTCCGGAGCTGGAGAGTAGTCCTGCTGAGGGGGAGGACCAGTGGGAGGAGAGGAGACCTGAAGGGGAACCTGTGGGATCCTTGATGGAGTCATGAACTGTGTGAAGGCGTGCTGCATGAAGGCCTGGAATTGGGCCTGTGACCATGCGGGTCCCTGGGCCCCAAGGATTGCCCCTACCAATGCTGGAGCAATAGCCACTTGGGGGCCCTGCTGAGGAGGAGGGGAGGAGTGAGAGGGACCTGCCTGTTTGGTATCCCCCAGAGGAGTGGCAGTCCAGGCATCATTTGGTTGGGGAGGCTCCCTAGTATTGGTATCCAGTGGGGCAGGGGGAACCGAATCGGCCCCACTGGATAGGAGCCGCTGTGCTTTGGAGAATTCTCTCCCTCCAATGCCTGGTGCCTCCTCGAGGCCACTCGCTCCACAAACTGAGAGGTCTCCTTGGAGGAAAGATGCCTGGTCTTGGCCTTCTTCTTACCTCCTGTATTTAAATCAGTTGCCCTGCGCTTTGGTTGCACGGTGGGGGGCACCTGAGACCAGTATAGTCATGGGCGAGGGACTGTCTGCCATTGCCACTAGTCAAGCCTGTAGAAGGGTGACTAGTGTAAGGGAATTGGAACCTAGGGCCGCAGAACAATGTTCAGGGAAGAGGCACAGCAGCCCCCTACTCTGAAACCAGATGAGGTGTGGCAGATCAGCCTGACAGGTTGTAGGCCTGTCCTGTAGGCCGTGTGGCTAAAGGCCACGGCTATAGGGAACAGGCGGCCTGCGAAAACCTTCACTCCAGCCGGGGCCTAGGTAGCCAGGGCCCACGGGGTACTGCCTCCTCCAGCAGCCCTGGAATGGGAGAATTCCCTCTCCAAAGTTTTATGACCCCTGCTGTACCTGTGACAGAGGGGTAGGTAACCTATGGAAGGTTATGACCGGCCGGGCGTTCCTGCGTTAAGGGAGGGCGCCCGGCGATGGCCTTGGACGCCGGGGCTCGCGTCGGAGGCTATCCCAGGTCGGGCCTAACACGCTAGGCCAAGACGGGGAGTTCTGCGGACTGTGATGTGTAGGCCGGAGATTCAAAATAGCTGCTGCCGAACGGTAACCTAAAATTGGCGGGAAAACGTGATCCTGCGGTTCTAAGATGGCGTCCGCCTTTTTTTACACTCCTGAGGTGATTTTTTTTTCTTTTTCCCCAGAAAAACAACAGGCCCGGGGTGCAGGAGCGGCATAGAGCGAAGCCTCGCCCTCACCGCTCTTTCTCCCCCCCCACCGGTTCACTTGCGTGGAGGAGAGTCGGGTGTCAGCCGGCCTCCGCTGTGCCTCCTTGCCCTTTGCTGCGGCGAATTCGGGGTTTTAAAAGAGCCCCGGAGAGGCTCGAGGCGGCTGTTGGCTTTCCTGCCGGCTGCAGCCGCTGGAAATACCCTGCGTTGTCCTGTTCCTCTTTTTTTTTGTTTAAAGTAACAGAGCCCGGCGTTTGTAAGCTCAGGGGGAAGCAGAGACAGCTGCTGGCCTCTCCCACAGCTTGTTGCCGGTGGAGATCGGTCCCTGCTGGAGCCGGCTGGCTCAAAAATCAGGACCGGATTGCTGCTGCAAGGTGGATTGGATCCTAAAAAAGGCCTAAATTTAAAAATTTTGGGGAATTTGTCTGTCAAATTTGAGATTAAATCAATGGAACTACGGAGCCAACCGAAAAAGTGTCTGCTCTGAGCTCGAGACTAGGAAAAAACTGGGAGACACGCCCAGGGGAAGGTGTGGCTAAAGCTTTTTCCTAGTCTCTCTGAGCAGGAGGGCTGAAATAACCCAATCCAGTGGATTATACATCCACCATGCTGGAGAATAGGCTAGTCATTTATATGTCAAATACTATATTGGATTTCATACCTAGATACTGAGTGGTGTGTGATCTTACCCTGCATCTCCAGATTAATCAGATTACTCACCTGTCAAAACATCCAGTTCAGCTAAACCAAATACTGTCTTTTGCTTTCTTCAGAACTAGTTTGCAAGGTAAGGGCACTCACTGCTACAACTGCATCAGATAGGAGAAAAATGGAATCGGGAACACAGAACTTTTAACATAGTTTAAAATGCACAGTTTTCCCTTCCTTTTATAAAAATAAACTATTATAGTTTTTTTTTAAAAAATCTGTTCAGCATTTTAAAAATAGAGTCAAGGGATTCAGTGCTTTAAGTTGTGCATAACTGATGTGTGATAATAAATGGTTGCATAAGAAGTCAGCTATAGCAAATGCCCTATCTTTTAATTGGATCATTTTTTCTTTCTTTGCTTTTTCTATCTTTCTTCTTCTGATATGGATCCTTATGTAAAAGTTATACTATAAACCAAATTTTAATAATCATGGACAATGCAAGGAAAAGAACTCCAACATGAACTTTGTTTCAGAATATATCACTAACGTGCTTATTTATTACCCATGCTATAGACCTTGCCTTATTTATATATTTTGCTGCCCTAAGTGTTTATGTATGCTGCTTGCATTTCCTTGACCACCTGGGTCATAATAATCATAATAATGTATGTCAAAAGAGAGCAGTAAGAATCAAATAAATAAATAATTTAATCAGATACCATTTGGGAGCTAAATAGATTTATATAACAAATGTTTATGTATAGTCCACAAAATATTTATTTGCATATATGTGCATCAGACAGTATCCATCAACATACACATTTTGCCCATACCAATGCCAATCTACATGGAGAGAATGCATCCTGTTTTGGTGAACTGAGCTTCAATATTATCAGATATAAACAGTTTAGAAGCCCAGTTCTCATACAAATCAGCTAGGACAATACATCTACTCCATAGCTTGGCAGACTATTTTTTAAGTTTCATTCATCAATATAGCAAAACATAATAATGCTAATTTTCAAGGATAGCTGACAGAAAGCTTTCCAGAAAGGGGATTTAGGTCTACATGCAGCTTTAGTTCTATGACCCTGCTGTAATAAACATATTCTTCACATATTCCAGGATATGAATGCTACAAAGTACCTGTGATATCTGAACAATACATTAAGCCTTAATGATGGAGAGCTGGCATATTTTGTTCTCTGTTCTTCATTGGTCCATCTTTCTATTACCATAGTGAATGTATTCTTGTTTTCTTTTTCACTGTTTATTTTATTTTACTTCTATTTTGTTTACACTCCTTTAATTTCTTCCTTCCTAGAACAGTCCCACTGAGAGATAGGCAGCAAATAAATTTAACAAAATAAATAAATAAATAAACCCTACTGATCTCCATTTGCAATCATAGAATTATACATTCTGAATTTCAGAAGGTCTCAGCACAATTTTGATCTGTTTTTCTTTCTTTTATAAAACTTCAATTAAATATACTTATTCTCCTTGGGTCTCGCTTATGTTGTTTTAGTAAATTCTTGGTACTGCCATTCTCACCAGACCAGACAACCAGACAGTGTGATTCTCAAGCTACATGTCATTTCCTTTCTTGAAGTATGTTTCTTAGCAAGGATGCCTATATAACATATATTTTATTCAGGCAATAGTTAGAATTAAATTGTTAAATGTGCAAAATATTGAGCTTTTTCTTACAATCCCAAGGAACAAAGAAAACTGTTGAAATATTATTAATGCTAAATCAGTTAGCAAGAAAGAAGGAGGGTGAGTTAGAATGTAAATATGAATTAAGTATAGTATTTCAGAAAGCAATCCAGGTGTGAAGTACTTCAGACAACAGAACTGAAAATGTAAATTGAATAGCTTTAACCATGGGCTGTAAGACAGCTTCTGCTTTCCTAATAATGGGTAACACGAGACACGCAGAATAAATGCAGTACAGTGTCTTGAATAAGCTGATATTTTCATGGATAGGAAACTTTGGGGAGAAAGAAAGTTAAGACCAAGATTGTTATCTAGAAGCCAGGTGCACCAATAATACATGTTTTTTTTAAAAAAAAATTCTGCCATTAATGCAGACATTGGGTGTTGAAACAAATCAAAATCCAAGCTTACATACCCCTCACTTTATTTCTTTTCAGATAAATGTCATTCCGCAAACTGTAGAAAAGGAAATAGCTAAAACTATTTTACAGCAGCTCACAATACCTTTCCATAGCTTTCAATCCTCAGAAACCATCCTTGCTTTCATTGTATTCTCATACTATTTCATGTATTGCCTTTGTAAAAAAAAATATTTTTCAGGATTTCATCAACTTTATTGAGCCACTTTCTTAACCTTCCTCTTTTTTCTTGGTGTATTTCTTATTCCAACATCATACAAGCATTATATAATCTAAAATAAAATAAAAATAAAAAATGGTGGCATCAGACCACTCAATGTATAAAATGCACAGAGACTAATCCAGCAAGGGGCCTTTGCATGTATTTTTAATATATATAAAAATCCTATATTAACTTAAGCTAAAGAAAAATAATATATGTAAAGGAAAGTTGCCTAAAGAAATTGTGGGCGTACCATCACTGCAGGTTTTGGACAGGAGGAGAGTTTGGGCAGCCATTTGTCTGGAATGATACTGTATAGGGTCTCCTGCTTGAGGAGGTTGGATTAGAAGGCTTCCAAGATCACTTGCAATTCTGCTATTCTATTATTCTAAAATTACTCTCAGCCACACTCTTTCACAAAATTGTGATGCGGATAAAAAGGTGACACCCAACTTTAATGATGTTTGATAACTATAACTGAAGGATACTAAACGTTGGTTTTGGAGACTAATTATGGTTACTCATGCTGTCTGAAGTCCAAAAAGATAGTTATAGTAGTTATTCAACAGCAAGCAAGCAAGCCTCCTAAAACAGATACTAGGTGCCAGCAGGCAAGAAGGCAGCTGCTGATAAATGGATGCCTTTGAAATAAAACACAATCATCAAACCATTAGCAATTTTTCTGATAAGGTCATGGCTAGCAGCAGGAGCAGCAGAAAAAAAGGATCCTTGATATCCAAGAAAAAAAGTTTTCCCTTACAACTTCTGCCAGTTTGGGAACTCTGAACCTTCTATCATTCAGACTAGCTATAGGCATTAATTCTTTCATTTAGTCTGCCTTGAGGAACCATCTATCTAAATGTCAGCTCCTGAGTAAAGATAGATAAGTCAGAAACAAAAAGCTCATGGCGTAGGACTTTGTATGAGTGGGACTAGAGAATTCTATGTCTGTATGAAAGCAGTTGCCAAAAGCAGAGTCTAATAAAAGATTGGTAAAGCTTTGAGATCATTATGATTTCAAAACAGAGTTTACTTTTCATGACTTTAATGAAGTTATACATGTCCTCATAAAAATTGCTGGTCATATGAACTTTCCCTCCACCTTATGAAATTAAATGCAAATTAATATATATCATCGTGATTATATTCAGAATGTACTGCAGATACATTAGCTATCATAAATTATTATTTATTTATTTATTAGATTTTTTTCCTCCCACCTTTATTACTTTATGAATAATTTAAGGGAGTGATCAGACATAATATTTTTTCCTTCTCCCTAGATGGGAAGATGAGGTAGGTTGGGCAGAGAGAGAATGACTGGTCCAAAGTCACCCAGTCAACTTTCATGTTTAAGGAAAGACTAGAACTCTCAGTTTCCTAGTTTCTAGACCAGCTCCTTAATCACTACACCAAACTGGCTGCAGTGTCCAGAATAGTTTCAATTCTAAAAATGTAGATCATGCTAACAGTAACTATCTACATTAGCCATACACAACAATCTGAATTTCATAGATCTAAGACATGAAATTTCCACTGATAACTGATGTTCATAGAGCAAAGCAGACTGATCAGTGCTTGCACAATAGTTCACTCACAAATCTCAGTTACAAATATTAGTCTAAGAACTAAAAAAAACCCCAACCCACAACTCATTCTAGAAAAAGGCAACAGCAAATCAGCAATAGGTGAATGGGTACTCTCACCATTGTTAAGACTTAATTTGTTTGCTTAAATTTTCATTTCCGTTTGCTATGTTAATCTCTAAAACGTGTTTGTCTGTTTTACAGATCTGTTCCATACTTTGGATACTTTTAATTCATTTGCTCACCACTATTTTTTGGTTGGCTCAGCATATTTTTAATTACATTAGTTTGGGGCATGCATAATGCCAACTTTCCATTTCTATATTTACATATTTTAACTTCATGTATTATATTATTTTATATTAAATAAATATGTAATGACCAGAAATCCTATGATATAGAAATATTAAAATAGGTTTAAAACGTAGCCACAGTGTTAAAATTCAATTATTCAGACTTCTCATCTGACCCAACATTCAGAGCAAATAAAACATTTTGGAATATTTATTACAATTGTTGAGAACAACTGTAAGGTATAAGTGTTGTGTGGAATTGAATCAAATATGGAAACTTCTCCCTCTTAATTCTCTGATATATTGCTCCATTGAAGCAGTGTCTTCCTAGGTACAATAACCTAAACCAGAAAAAGATAGCTTCCATCTCAGATGTCTCTCAATATAGCTTATTCTTATTCATAAGCATTTTCTGCTGAATATTCCCTCTGCCTAAAGAATATTACAATAATATAAGCTATTCTCTCTTTCTCCTTCTCTCTTTCTCTGTCTCTGTCTCTCTGTGTGTGTCTCTGTCTCTTTCTGTCTCTCTGTCTCTGTCTCTGTCTCTGTCTCTGTCTCTGTCTCTGTCTCTGTCTCTGTCTCTGTCTCTGTCTCTCTCTCTCTCTCTCTCTCTCTCTCTCTCTCTCTCTCTCTCTCTCTCTCTCTCTCTCTCATAATATCAAAATAGTCACTCTAGTGCAATGTAGCTTTGCATTTCCGAGCTTACATTCACACACACACACATGCATTTTTCCTTTTCTGTCATGTTCTTATCTCTTTCCATTCTATCTCAGCCTCTTATGCTTCCTATTAGCTGATATAAAAAAGGTTCCTGGAAAAAAAACAAATAAAACCCATTTTCCTGGAGAGCGAGTTAGATATACAGTGTATATCTCTTGCAAAGTTAAGCCTTCCAGTGCAGAAGATATTCTTATATTCTTCTCCCATCTGGATGTTACTAATTGGCTCGATCTTGGATGATTGATAATTTATCAGGAAGCACCTGGGAGGAAAAGCTGCATATAGTATGTTATCTACAAGAACAGAAGGCATTAGAGGGTTCCAGTTTTGTGCAGTAGCCCTATGGCCAATTGTTTTCTGTTTGGGGACCCTAAATGGACCTAAACTCACCCTGGAAAGGTGACAAAGAAGGAGGGGTGCCCCACCAACTATACAATTGTAGTTGCTCTTATATAGGAACTGGCAAAAAGCCCAGAAAAAAGATAACCTGTTTTTGTGACCTTCAATGTTTTAACTAAACAGAGAACAGTTGCAACAAAGAAAATAAAACATTTTGAGCTATCTACAAAGCGAGAACCATAAACCTTAGGAAAAAACCCTGATCTTCCTGGATTATAAATATTTATTGAACTGTGAGTCTAAAGTTGTTTGCAGAGAAAGGAAAACTTTGATTTTTGGCTATCATGGAACACCAGATATTTGCAAAAAGAACATATCAAGAAAAACAAATACTTTCCAGGGGAAATGTATGCTATGCTGCAACTAATACAAATGACAATGACTTCAAACCATGAGGAAATTAAAAACAACTTTGAAAATATAAATGAACATATCTTCAATTTAATCTCACAACAACAAAAACTCTCAGAAAATAAAAAAGAGAACAATCAAATAAAGCAGACAATTGAACATATCCCAGAAGAATGAGATTTAACGATGGAACCCAACAATGGAAGGAATTATGACTTAAACCAGGCGGAGAAAAACCTGCAGAAAATATCGGTCATGGAAAAGATAACCTACACTTCAAGATTGCAAAATAAGTCTGAGGACAAGGAAAAAGGAGAACTACGAGAGCCTGAGAGACAAAAAAATGATAAGAGAAAGAAAGGAGAAAAAAAGGAAAAGATTTTCAATGAATATGAAGGGGAAAAACATTCCTAAAAAATCATCTTACTTGACTTGTCTCTTGTACCTACAACAACATGGGAAGACCTTCTGGTCCAGCGGAGCATACTGATTAGGAAAGATGTTTGGCAAAAAAAAAAAGGCTAAAGTTAGAATTAAGAAATTAGATGATGGGATTTATTAGATGGAATATCTAAAGATTAAACACCTGCTTGAATATGGTTAAAGAAATAGAAATTTTTTTGATATAAATGAATTTTAGTTTAAGAGGGATGGGCCCTTCAAATAACATAGTATTTTTATGATATGAGAAATATAAAAATGTTGGAATGGTTTATATGAGGGAAATGTTTTAGATACTTAAGTGTAATTGATTTTGAGAAAATTTCAATTGATAAGAATGTTTTAAATTGATTTAAAAGATTAGGTGATTTGATTTATTAGATAGAATACATAAAGATTAAACATTTGTTTGATATGGTTAAAAAGATAGAAAAATTCTGGATATAAATGTATTTTAGCTTAAGAGGGACATGTTTCTCAAGGAGTATTTCTTTTTTTCTTCTCTTTTGTTTTTGTTTTAAGATATGAGAAATGTAAAATTGTTGAGATGGCTTGTATGAGGAAAAAGATTTAAATACTGTAATTAACTGAAGAAATTTTAACTGGTAAGAATGTTTTGAACATTGTGGGGAAAACAAATATAAATAAGAACTCTGAAAAACAGGATTTTTGACAAGGTAATTAAGATGGTCAATTAGAAAAGAAGCTTTATATTGATGTGGTTGTTACTTATAAAAATACCAAAAAAATGTTTATATTCAATTGTTATCAAAATACTAAGAAATGTACTAACTCAGGGCTGATAAAAGAGATTATTGGAAAAAGAGAAAATCAATAAAAGCTACTATGTGGATTATGGAATTATAGAAATTAATTGTTATTGATTGTTTTTAAATATAAAACCCAGACAACATGCTGTTTACCAAATATTAAGGTGATTAGGTTAAAAAATTAATAAAATATATTTTTAATAAAAGAACCGAAGGCATTAGAAAACAGCTCAAGCCAAATGAAAATATCAAATGTTGTGTAACTTAAACCAGCACCTAACAGCAGTCCTTGAGATGTATTCATCAATTTTTGCTGAAGAATACAATTATTAACACAGAGCCTCAGAAACACTATGGTAGCTGAGCTTCAGTCTGTTCATTTATTCCCCATTTAGAATGGAGTTCAATATTCCTCTTTGTACTTCACAGTACTTAGATGCCTGAGCAACTATAATTATACATCATAAGAATAATTATTTCATTAAGACTTATTGGATGGATTAAGTCAGGTACAAGCTAGGATGTTGTAAGATACCATCAAACAGTTTATCTTTCTTCTGTAATTGGAGTTGCAAGACTTGCAGCAAAAGAGCACCAAAAGGTAATTCCAATTTAAGCAAGTCTCTCCCTACATTTCCTTCCAGACACAAATTATTATATTTCTTCTCTGAATCAGATATCTCCCTCCTTTCTCAAACTGCTTTAAGCTCAAAGCTATTAAGAGCAAACTCTAATCTTCATGTGCAGCATTAGAATCATCTTTCTTTCTAAATACAGCTAAATGGGGGGGGGTGTTAATTCAGGTACAGAAAAGCATCTAGCACTAAAGTGCAAGCCGGCAAATCTTTTTCAAATCAAAGAATAGAAAATTTTGGTTTGTTGTAATCTGTGTTGCTGTTGTACAAATGGCAAGGCAGAAAACATTAACAGGAGGAAAAATCTAGGCTCTGGGAGCAAACCTTTCAGGACCAAAATGTAATTGTGTCATTGTTGAACAGTGACATGTCTGAAAATTTATTAATCATCATCACCACCACCATCACCAGCACTTCCAGGTAGCTAAGATTTCAAAGCACCAAAATTTTGCAATATATTTTTAAACTTACCCTTCACTGATTTTTAGCTGAAATTATGCAAGAGATGTCTATTTGTGTCTCTCTTCCTTACCCCTTTTGTAGTCTGTGATTAAGTCATAAAAATTGCTTAATTGTAATGATACAATTGTGTTTTATGCCCCAGATAACACAGCTTTCTGTCTGCTAATTATGTAGATTCCCCCAAGATGACTATTCAAAAACAGAATCAGAATTAACAAAAAATAAGGCAGAGAAAATATGTTAAACCACCAGTAGAAATGTAAAAAATGACAACAAATGGAGAAGACAGAAAAACATATTTGAATATGTTTTGTAGGGAATTGAACTCTTCACATACTTCCCACAGACACCTTCCCACAGACACAAACAAATACACACATTTCTAAAAGCATTGTTTTGAACCATAGTTTTAAACCATTCCTCTATTTAAAAAAAATCTACCACATCCCTTTTCCTGATATCCTCACAATTGCATAGTGAAAGATCATGGCTCAAGCTTGATCTTTTAAAATGATCTTCCAAACTTTCATTGATAAGGAACTTCCTAGCAGGCAACAACAGGTAAGTAGCGAACAGTAAGCCACTCAAAAATAGAAAAGACTATTAGAAAATGTTCTTTTATGCAGACTTTCCAACAAAGGGGGTGGGGATCCTTCATATTCAATAAAGGACACTTTATCCATTAAAAGATGAAAAGAACCATCTTTCAATTTAGCCACTTGAGCAGAACACAATTAGAGTTCAGTTGCTCCTCTCTCTCTTGTTTCAAAAGTGAGATTTTTCAAGTTAGTTCCAGTCTTATACATTAAACATTTGGTGATAAATTTGTGAAAATGATCATATTATGATCACAGTTTTATTTCATTTTCAAGCTAACATTGTATTGAATGTTTGGTCTCTTGCCTCCAAGTGGGTAAAGAGCAAGTTGATCTATTGAAATATTACTAACCAAAGGCACAATAACATGAATACATGTATACAAATGAAACTATAGAATGGACAAACAAATCTTTCCAAAAATTGTATTCCACGTGTCTGCAATCATATGCTAAATGGAGATTGGGATGAATAAGGCTATTTATTATTTATTAATAGTTAGCTGACTTTACACTGTAATGGTAATCCTCAATTAACTAATGCCTATTTAGTGACCATTCAAATTAACAAAACTAAAGAAATAACTTTGTGGCCAGTCTATGATTTTACAATGATTACAGTGTCCCATAGTCTTGTATTCGCCATGTGGGCACTTCACAACTAGTATATGTTTATGACAGTCACAAAAACCCATGGTCAGAGGATCATTATTTGTGAGTTTCACAGCCAGCTTCTGATAAGAAAAATCAACAGAGAAGCCAGCAGGAAGTCTCAGGTCATCTGCAAGTGACACCCTGCTTAACAACTGTGAGTCATTTAATGAGCACATCGCTTAGTGACATAGCTGCCAGTCCAAATTACAATAACTTAAGTGAGGACTATCTCCATGTTCTTCTACTGCGCTGTGCTGGCACAGTGGTTAGAATTCAATACTGCAAGCTACTTCTGCTGCCTGCTGGCTGCCTGCAGTTTGGCAGTTTGATTCTCACCAGCTCAAGGTTGACTCCATCCTTCCAAGGTCAGGAAAATGAGGACCCAAATTGTTGGGGGCAATATGCTGACTCTGTAAACTACTTAGAGATGGCTGTAAAGCACTGTGAAGTGGTATATAAGTCTAAGTACTGTAGTGCTATTGCTACTGATAATAAACAGAGTTTATTTGGCCCCATTTTTGTTTACATTTTATGTCAGATCTCTAATTTCAACCTTACATGGAAGTTGATTGGCATCCATTCCCCAAAGCTGGTTTGTAAACCAAACCAAAGCCAGCTCTGCTATATGTGGATGATACTGTGATTTTTTTTCTTGTAATGAAATTGCCTTACATATAGTTCTTAAGTTTTCTCTATTCTGTGAAGAAGACCTTGACTTAATTAAAAAACAAAATTTCAATGAATATATTTGGCAAAGCAATGGGTAAAAATAAAGCAGACAAAGCTTTACAATATTTGGATGTTGTCTTTCAATATAATGGCTTCTGGAGATCCTATCTAAACCATATAACATAGGAAGCCTAGAAAAGCATGACAATGCTTCTTAAACTTTTGTTTTACTATACGGATATATTTCAGCAGTTTTTAAATGTTTCAGTGTGAAAGTAATGCTCCATTTATTGAATGGGACACAACTCCAAAGATACCTTCTGGAACAAATTGAAACTCTGTTCTTGAATGCTATTTTGGGAGCTCCTGGGGTATCCCAAATTCTACTTAAGACTGGAATTCGGAGTGGTCATGCTGGAGACAGAGGAATGGTTAGTGAAATTACACATTACATTTTGGCTTTGTCTCTTTGATTCTATATGATAAATCCTTCAGTTGAATGTATAGATGGAGCAGAATTTTTTAAGTATAGGCATACATTCATTTACCTCAATATCATTGAACTTCCCAAAGGATGGAAAATTGTTATACAACACCTGTAAGACATTGCTTCCTACACTGGTAAAATATATATTTAATCATTGGTAAGATTTTTATAAGTTGACAAACTATATGACCTTGCTGAGGTCAAATTGAAGAGGGCATTTGCACTACTATATTTTGAAGCAATGCCCTCAGCAGTGTTACAGTTATGCTATGTAGACATTCCTTTCTCCAAACGGCATTGTTCATCTGGCTTCAGAGAAGTGGAATCAGTCAGCCATGTCTTAATATACTACCAATATTATAGGAGTGTGTGTTTATCACTTGTTACACTCATTCTTGTTTATTATCAAAGCAGATCTGCTTCCTATTATATTGTTTTGTACTAGCTGATACAAACCCTGAAATCACATTAAATTGCAAAATATTGCTGCCTGGTTTATTGTCAATGCATTGATCAACTGACAATTATCCCCTGCTGTTAATACATATGACAAACAATAGGGCAGAATACAAATGTATCACCATGGATTTTAAAAAAGTTCAAAATCCTGGCAGCTATCCTGGCATTTTTGTCCATCTTTCCAGTTTATGAAAAAGGATGGAAAGGGAAAGAAAAATAATACGAATCAGTGAGTAACTACACAAATATTGCCAAAGGGCGAAATTTCATTATTGGGCAATACAAACCCTATAGGCCAATCACAATCAAGCATCAAATGAGTGAGGCAATATTTAAAAATACACACAGAGACACATGTACATACATGTATATTCAGTCCTATATACTGTATATCCTCTATGTTATTTCCAATAAAACTATATATCTAGACACGTTAAGTGAAACTTTAGCTATAAACAAGTTGGCTATTTTAAACAATACCTATAAAATTGGGATTTTTTTTGATGAACTAAATAAATTGATCTTGAAATTTATTTGGCAAGGAAAAAAAGCCAGAATTAGATTGAATATGCTACAAGAAGCAAAAGAAAACAGAGGATTTAGGCTGCCAGATTGGGGCCTATACTATCAAGCATCTGCACTACCATGGATAAAAGAATAGATAACCCTTAGACATAAAAGATTACTATACCTAGAAGAGCATGACCTACAACTTGGATGGCGTGCCTTTCTATGGTGTGGGAAGAATAAAATACATAGATACTTTCAAAACCACCATATAAGAAATGCACTTTTAGAATGGGAAAAGGTAAAAGTGAAAATTTACATGAAAATACCTGGGTGGCTTTCAACAATGGAAGCTTTTGTTCACTCAAACCTAATTAACTATGAGCAAATTGTGACTTATAAAGACATTTTGAATATTGAAGGAAAACGAAAACCTAGACAAGAACCAGAAGAATAGGGTATTGATCTATCATGGTGGCCACACCTGCAAATTCACATGAAATATGAAAAAGATGCTAAAACATCTGGATTCTATAAAGAACAGACAGAATTTGACCAGATACTATTGGCATCAGACAGTGGTGGGATTCAAATATGTGAACAACTGGCTCTCTGTGTGGATGCCACTTCTGGAAGTCCATTCTGGGCCTGGGCAACAAAAAATTAGCTACTGGTTCCGCCGAAGTGGTGCGAACCAGCTGAATCCCACCACTGGCATCAGATGAAAAATTGTATAAGTACATGCTAAGTTTAAAGATGGAAGAGGAACAGTTAAAGAAACAATGATAACATGGGCAAAAAACTTTGGGCATAACATAGAACTAGAAAACTGGCAAAGTCTTTGGGAAAGAAATTCTAAAATAACAAAGGCTGTGGCTTACAAAGAAAACTTATATAAAATGTTTTATAGATGGTACTTACCACCTGTGAGGTTAGCAAAAATGTTTAAAAATATATCTAGCAATTGTTGGAAATGTAGACAAAAACCAGGCACATATTATCATCTTTGGTGGACATGCCCTAGGGCTAAAATATTTTGGACAAGAATACATATATGGTTAGAGAAAATGACAAAAAAACGTAGATTTTAAGCCAGAATTATTTCTGTTAGGTATAATTGCAGGAAATTATGAGAAAGAATGTGTATATTTAATGTTACATGTATTAGTAGCAGCGAGAATTTTATTTGCTCAACATTGGAAAGATGAAGAATTACCAGTGGAGGAAGGAAGAGATAATCAGGAAAAATTTGGACTGTGCAGAAATGGACAGACTTACATTGAAAATGAAGGAGAAAGAAGATTCAGAATACTTTAGAACATGGGATACATTTTATCAATGGCTAGAAAAACAAGGTAGAGAGAAAGGAGTTTAACATGTATTAGTAAACCAAATATTGGAACCCAGATATTGTTGCTGATAAAATATTAAGGATTTGTGACTATAAAAAATTAATAAAAGATTGTTATAAAAGATGTTTATGAAGACAATAAAAAGCAGAGATAAAAGCTGAAATTAAAAATAAAAATAAAAAACAAATACAAGTTGGCTAGAGAGTTAAGATTTATTGCACAGCCTGGAATTAAAGCCTGACATCTGACAATTTGCTCAATTGGAAAGTAGAGGGAGCCATAAGAGAATCAGCTACTCTTGACTTAATATTAGTTATTGGAAGGAGACTTCAAAGAGTTAACAGGGGGATATATGACTATATAATGTTAGATTTCTTAACTATTTTAGGAAAATTAAATATCTAATTTTAATAAATTCAAATAATAATAAGTAGGATCCCAAAGCAGAAAAATCTAATGAGAAAAGGAACTCAAAAGGGATAGAGGTTTCCAAGGAAAAGAATCACAAATGATTACAATGAAGTATAAAATGAGAACAATGAAAGATTCCAATATGTCTGCACAAAATGCTTTGTGAAGATTTGAAATCAATAATGATTATATAGTAGATGCAAAGCAGGAAGGTCACAAAGAAGACTACATACAAGTACTCTGGAGCAGCAGAACTTGTGTAAGGCAAGCACACACTCTGAATGAGTTGAAATGAAAGAATGATGCTAAGAGTAACAAAGAGTCTTTCGGAATAAAAGAGAAAGGAAGGGATCAGTACACCAGCTGCTTGGTGAAGATGTATATGCTAATATATAACAAAGAAAAGGCAGTTCTACTCTTTCAGATTTTGAGAGATTCTGGAGTAGAAGTAAATGCAAGATGAGAAGTATTGACAAAGGGAGGAGAAGAAAAATCCAGCAAACTTAACACCAGTATCTGAAAATACTTTAGAGTTGTTCAAAAAGAGATGATCTGTAAACCCATTGACCAGAATGTGATAACCATCAGACATCAGCAAGGCTTTATAAAGAAAAAAAGTTATCAGGCAAGCCTTGTCTCATTTTGATTGTTAACATTTTCAATTGCAGGAATGTTATCAACATAGTATATCTTCAACAAAGGATTTAACAAAATATCCCACAAAATACATATCATCAAGGTAGGTAAGAGTGAGTTTGATAGCACAACAATTAAGAGAATATATTGTTGGCTAGAAATCTGTACTCAAAGAATACTTATCAATGCTTCCTTAATAGGGAGAGGTATCAAGTGAAAAGCCATAGACCTGGATCTTCTACTCTTCAGTAGGTTTTATTAATGATTTGATTAAAGATGGTGAAGAAATGCTTTCCAATTTTGTACTTGATACAGAATTGGATAATTAATACAGACAAACATGTGAATACATTTCAGAATAATGTTGATAGTATAAATAAATAATGTAAACTGACAGTAGCAAAATAAAATGATGTTAAGTATTATATGTCAAGGCTAAAAACATTGTCTGTCTGGAGTGCTTTAATTTGGATTCCTCCACTAAGCAGAGTATTGAATTGAATAATGTAGGTGATCCTTTTCAATTCTATGATTCTATAACAAAATTATCCACTTCTAGTTTGATGGGACAGAAGAGAGGTGGTGCAATACGAATCTTCATGTTTTTTGGAGAAGTAAAGTTAAAGAAAGTTTAGTTAATCTTTCATAGTTTTTTTATGAGCAGTATATCAGTGAAAATGCAGGCAGTATAGATAAGAAATTGCCAAATTACAGAAGTTATTAAGCTTCTTTAAATTCTGATTTTTCTTTAAAGATAGAGTATTTGTAACTTTTAAATTTTTTTGTATGGAATTTAATGACATTTGCAAGCAAATGACTCAATTTGCACTCTAAAATACTATGATTACCGACCACCTGATGAAACATTCCCTGTGATTAGAAGATATATTTCTAGTCATTCAATTTTAATACCCTCCTTCCCCATTCTCCTACTTCTGGAGAAATAAACTCCCAGAGGCACTAAATTGTTTCATGGGAATATTAGCTTGGTTGTGGGCTATTTCTTAGGAATCCCACTGTTTATGTTGGCATCATACAGTTTGCCTACATTTGCCCAGTTCAATTTAATCTCAGCTAAATAATTGCCTGTTCATATTGAATATCCTGTTTTTCAGTTAAACTTTTACAGCATTTTATTTTTAGTACAAGATCAAGTCAGCCCAATTAAAACAACACAACACCATAGAAATACAAAGGAATAAAATACAATGAAATAAATATAAATAAATTTATATTGGACTTTAAAAGCAGCTCCATATATACGGTAACGTTTCTTGAACCTAGATTGCAATAATGCAAGGATAATATAACTGTGGAACAATTCAGGTTGGACATTCAATTAGAAGGTGATTGCATCTATTCTTGACTTTCCAAACTTAAATTAGATTAAATGATCAAAGAAATCAATTATTTTCAGATTGATTTGAATGTTCACTGGCCAGTTTGATTTCCTCATATTGGATGAATGTGATTCAATAATTGATTTGGAAATCTGAATCACACTGACATGGAAATCCAAACCAAACTCATAATTTGAACTGGATCACTTGAGTGATCTAAATCAAAACAACAATTCAAATTGGATATGACCCGGTTTTCATGTTCCTACTGGATGAAGATTTTTCCATAGCAAATGAATGCTGCTTCATATCTAACTAAAACTATTGTAAAGCTATAGACCTGGTTAGGATATATCTGGCTTCTTGCAATATGCATTATGAAAGAGGTATTGTGTACCACAGTCTTTCTGACCTGGGAAAGAACAATTAAATGGCGAGCTTTTCATATTTATAAGTCAATAGTTCTGAAAAGCATCTCCCTACCAAGCATGGCAACAGCAAATCAAATGGTGAGTTGTCCATCTGTTTATTCATGGCCTGAAGTACCATTTAGCTTTCCAAGCTACACAATGTGAGCCTGGCAGAACTGCTTCCTTTTCCTTTAAGGCTCTCACAATGGCATAAAATAGGGAAGATATTGAAGAATATTTTCTTTAAAAAAAACACAGAATCACTGCCTTGACAACACTCACTACTGAAAACATCACTTAAATTGACAAAAAAACTGTAATAGCTCAAGTGAAAATACAGGGTAGACAGGTACAGAGATAATATATGAAGAACATGCTGTGCAAATAACAGCCTTTTAAGAATCAACATTAGCATAATTGCTAAACATGGATAATTGCTGAAATAGAATTTGCTGGCATCATTTATATTTCCAATGCAACATTTTCTCCTTCACCAGAAGCAAGAATCCAGCTTTACAGAGAATCATCAAGAGGAAATTGGCAACATACAAAAGCCAGAGGCAATGACAAGAATAGATTTGTTAAACAAGTTGGAGTCCAACCATCCTTTTAGTCCCAGGTTGTCATTTTCCACATTGTATGCTTTGTTGTTATTGTTTTAAATCCATATATAGCACTATCTTACCTGTTAATACTTGATCAGGCTGGATATTTTTGAATCAATTCCTATTGATTTCTTTCTACTGAAATAGGATAAGAAGGTCACAGATACAATGAGCATTTAGTAGAGTGTATTGAACTAGTCCAAAAGCTGGCAGAAACCTGGCTATAAAACAAGAGAAATAAATGTAAAAACATGCAGACAAAGCTTTGGCTACAATGGCTTTAATACGCTAGGCTTTTTGTAGTGGTTGTTGTTCTTTTTAAACAGCATATGGCCATTGTAGCAATAATAGTCAATCAGGCAAGCCAGTGAAATTGAAAAGACAAGCTAATAGGGTATATCAATATCTAAATATTTCTACAGAAGTCTGGAAATGAAAAAATGTGGGTCTCTAACAACAAAAATATAGAACTACTCTCTCCCTACTTTAATGGGAAGTACAAAATCGCAGTATTCTCATTTGGGTTTTTAATTCTGTAACAGAATGGTGAATATGCTGTCAGTCATCACCATAGTAAGTGATCGATGCTACATTCAGCACTGCAAACTGGCAGTACTGCATTTTCTTCTCACTGAAGTAGAAACTTGTATTAAGCAACGAATGATTCAACAGAAAAGTGGTTATTCAGAACAAACTCATCCTGATTGGCTGATGCCTGGATATTTTTCTGATGGAAGTAATGCATTTGGATTCAAGTGCAGAACTGGACAGCTTGTGCATGCAACCTAGCCAGCTGCAACAACAATGAACACATAAACCACAATCTAGCCATGCAATAAAAATAGGGTTCTTTCACTGTAACTAATGAAAGTGTAAAGAGATCCATTTTTAAAAACCCATCTGCCATAGCTGGCCATGGATTTCCTATTCGCAGGCTGGGATATAAACAAGGCATGTATGAGCTAGTTATGCCTACGGGAAAAAGCTCTGTTATGCCATGTTTCCTGCTCTATTAATTTCTATATGCACTATAGTTTGTAGTGTTTTACTTCATTTGAATCCTTGGATGATTAAGACTACCATATCTCTGGGCTAAAACAATTTGGAGGAACCCAGAAGCAGCAAAGAATTGGAATTTTCTGTTTATCTTTGTTGCAATTTAGTAGTTATCTAGATTTTTTTCAGTTAAAGTAAAGCAGTGTAATGAAGACTCCATGTGTTTAATACTACAGAATTCTTTTAATAATTGCCTACAATAGAATTTTGAGAAAGTAAATCACCTTGTATTGCAGAGTTAAGAAAATAATCTTGAAATATCTAAAGACTTTGAATAGATAAGAAACTATACTGGCAATTGCACAACAGCAACAATCAAAAAGGACAAGGTAGCCTATTGAAAAAAATACCCTAATCCTGGACATGTTGAGGACTGGACTAATTTCTGAAATAAGCAAGAAAGGTGACCCTCCCCAACCTGAAACAAACCTATTCATGAAAAGCAAATCAGGCAATCAGAAGTAACAAAGCATGAATGTTATTTGCCTAATGGAAAATAAATATCTGAAAATATTCTAGAAAATGGTGTAATAAATCTATACCCTTATAGAATAAAACAGCTACCACTTATTTATTGCATTTATAGATTACTTGTGTATGGCCGCATTTGTGATTATAGACAGCATATATCTCATAAAATCATAAATATCACACAGTATAATTAGTTCACTGTTATATTCTCAATTCCATCTCAAGCTATGTACAAGTGAGTTATCCTGAGTGAAATAGCATCAATATAACTAACTAGTCCTTTTATACAAAACACTCATTTGATTTTATTATAAGTACATTTATACCTCCTAAGTTTATATCATGTTGGACAGATGGATGGACAGAGAATTAAAATTACAATAAGCTTAGTATTGATTATTTCCTTTACTTATGCTTTTACTTAATTGGTACATAAAAGTTGACTAGGTATAAACCAGTGATCTGAATCCAATGTCACCTGTAGGAAGGGTCATAAAATTCAAGATAGCAGTTGCAACTGCATGATTGAAAGGTCACCATATATGTAAGTGTACTGACACTGCATGATGCATATACAAAAGGATGAGTTTCAATCATGCAAAGGTCTTTTGAAGAAAACTAGGTGTGGATGCTTGCATATGGAATCCACATAAAGACACTTACAGAGATGAATGCTGTTAGTTGGACTTTGGCGTTCTTGGCTTAGCTACAACTTACATGGTACAGCAATCCCACGTGACTATTGATTATTAAAGACTGATTTATAATTAATATATAACTTCAGAACAATGAATCATTTGCTATTGATATATTATTACTGTATATTTGATCTCCATTAAAGTTTGCTTTCAATATCATTTAATTTGTTAGCAATGAGTAAAAACAAACAAACAAATATTGAGAAGCAAAAGGCCTGTATTCTGTATCTGTAGAAAATTATGCTGTATTTGTTAGAAAATAGAATTAGCTGCCTCTCTTCTTGACCTGTCTGTCCTATTATACAAATTAATTCTTCAGATGAATATGGTACAAAGGGAGGGAACTGAAACTCAGCATTATTATTTTTTTGCAAGAAAAATAATGTCTGAAGCAATAAGAAGAATGTACTTGGAAATGAATAACATGAACAATAGACTCTTGCTATGATACCAACCTCAGTTATTGGGATTCAGGCTATTTGCTGAGAAGGGGCACCTCTACATGACCCGATCCATAATGGCTGTTGGGGAAAAGCCAATTTGGGGTGAAGGAAATCTCAGCAAGTATCTGAACCTTTTGAAAATAAAAACTCTAGGCTTTGAGCCTGAAGTATTTCTTCTAAACTTCTTGATACGCATTCATCTTCTCAGTGAACTCTAGTTTTTCTTCTTCCCAGAATCCTCGATTATAATACTTTGTTTCTTGATGGGTGATAATTGGCTTTTGTTAATAATTTAACAAAATTATTTTGTTAATAATCTTGGGATTATGATGATGATGATGAATATTTTTGGTGATTCCTGCTTACTCTCTTCTATCTTTTCCCCTTTATTTCTAGGTTGTTGTGGGTTTTTTTTTCCTTCATACCATCTTGCTCATGTATTTCAGCTATAGGTGGCTTTGTTGTTTTGCTTTGTAATGTATTTTGCTTGTATAAAGTTTTGTGAAATCATTACCTTTCATTGATACACTGCTATAGTATGGACATTAGCCAAGAATGAGGGATATTCTTCCTTGCCAAGAAAATTCAGCTATATGCATAGGTGGTTAAGGTGTGCATGTGGGTGGAAATAAGGTCTAAGACAGGGGTTCTCAACCTTGGCAACTTTAAGACTTGTGGACTTCAACTCCCAGAATTCCTCAGCCAGCAAAGCTGGCTGAGGAATTCTGGGAGTTGAAGTCCACAAGTCTTAAAGTTGCCAAGGTTGAGAACCCCTGGTCTAAGAGAATACAGTGGCCTTGTTGTATAAGAGAAGGATAGTGAACTATTTGATCGAATAAGCCAAGTTAGATGAAAAGCTAATAAGCATCCCCATGTTTGGATTTTGGCTAGGTTTAAGTGAGCATTTTGAATAGCCATTACTGCCTGCATTTCATGGAGTTCACAACAGCCCAAGAATAAGAGCCAATATGATGGTTTAACCTATTTTGTGATAACTTATGTTTTGTATAAATACTGTTATAGAGATGATTAAGGTAGGCTACCCAACCAGCAAAACATGTGTACGAATTAGCACGGAGGAGAAAATTCCTAGGTCTTAAAATAATTAAACAGTTTGCAACTCTAACTTGCTAATGTGAATACTTGAAAGGTGTGATTGCATTGCTGGCTGGATAATGGAAATAAGAAAGGAAGAAAAAAACAATATCACTAACAGTGAGCAACTGAATTATATCAATGGTTGCAACACTCTTGGATCCTACTGCAGTATAAACTATATGTATAATCCAACTTCATGTTCCTGGCTCACAACATTCATCTCAAGTAGGAAAAACATTATATTTCCAGAATATACTCAAATTAAAATCTGAAATGAATACAAACTTAATTTCTATTTCTTTTCTACTCAGTACAGTCTCTTCCCATCACCTTGGTTTTTTCCCCTGGCAATCAGCAGCAGAATGATGGAAAGATTAAAATAGTTGTGGGATTGGAAGTCATTTTTTTCTATCAGCCTAGTGTTTGGTATCTTGATTTACTTATGAGCAAAACTTCAGGTACACTAGAGATATAACATTATTAACGTGAAAACTTCCAGTTTTAAATTCTTCTTAATTAACGAGATATGGGTTTTCTGTTTAATGGTGGAAAAGCCTATATGTCTAAAAAGTGATATCAATGCAGGCTTTCTAGAGTATTTTACTGAAAAGTCTTGCACTTAAAAGACTTAAATAAGAAAAAAGGTTTTTAATTTTACAAATGCTCTTAGTATTTTTCCTCCTTCTTTCAAAACTGGGTAAAATTGTGAAAAGAAAGAAAAAAGAACAAAAAAGGCTAATGTATTATGAGCCAAACTGCAGCTCTAGAATGACTACCAAAATGAATTTTCCTCAATTTATTTCTAAAACATCCAATTCCTCAATTCTTCTTTAACAGTTCAGAATTTCAGTTTTGGCTAGGAAGTATTTTGTTCCAAGAAATAAACATCCTCAACTTATTAATGAAAAATATGTTATTCAAATATTAATGGAAATTCTGAAAAAAAAGTTATCATAAGTTGTTTTTTTATCTTATTTATCTCCTAAATTCATGCTCTCAAGCAAAATATGCTAGAATTAAAAACTTATGACAGTATGATTTTACAGGAAAGTTTTGGAGAAAGATTATGGAACCAGTAAAGGATTCCTACCCCATGCTTCTTAGCTAGTGCAATTAGGTTATAACAGAGTTGTCTCATCATGTACTTCCTACCTGAAAACTCATATCTAAAATCAAATGTGTCAATGCACATTTTCCACATGTGACAAAGAACACATATCTTTTGTTCTTTTTCTCTACCTTGAAGTGCTTCCAATGTGTTCAAATGGAATATTTATAGCAGCCTCACTCTGACCCTGTAAATAGTCTTCTTCAGGAAAACTGATCTTGCTGTTATATTTGCCACTATTTCTACAAGCCTAAATGAGACAACATCCCATTAATAATAGAGCAAGAGCGCCAATTACTGTTCCCTATGAAACAGGAATGGAGCACTAATAGCATTAATGATTGCTCTTTAGTTTTGTTCCTCCCTGGGGCCTGTTAGACAAAATGATATCTTCTTGAAAAATTTCCAGGAATTCAAAGAGTACATACTGTTAGGGATAACCAGGATATTGCCCTAAAGTAATGCACAAAAATGAAGTGATGTTGGAATTTTACAATGATAATGTTGCTAAGTTTCTATGACCAAAGATTATATATGAAAAAGGTTAAACATGTGAAACATTTCCAAGATGCTTTTTGTGGATATTTGTCATTTTATATCATTTTATACCCCAGAAGACAAAAAGAGAAGCAGGGTTTTTATTTTTCATCCCTTTCTTCCCAGTCCTATTCCAGCCTAACAATTTGATTTAATCATTTGATAAAATAATGTGCTGATAGATGCAGCTAAGTGTGGATACTATCACTGAAGACCCAGATATTCTGTTAACAGCAGCACATTATGAAAAGTCAGAAATGAAATTCCTGCTTCTGAAGTCAACCCTGATTAAGCAGAAGAGCCATGATAGTTCTTCTGCAGATATTGTAAAAAAACAATAATTTGTGCTTTCTTTCATATTGATAATTATTTTTGGGACTGTTTCTGGAAAACCATTTAAGGGGTGGCAACCACTATACACTCAAGAGTTTTCTGCTTACTAAAAAAAAACAGGAGGTTTAGATGCATCAGCTTTGAAATTGTAGTTTGATGACTGCTGTTTGCTATCTGGATGAAAGACTAGATTTCAAAATAATTTCAAAATAAGAAATTACTTGAACTAGAAGGCCATGAACTAAGATTTGGATGGTACATCTACTTATGTCATGATAAAGTTAAAATGAACATTGATTAAAGAATAATTTTGTTAGGCGTACCCTACTATGGGTCTGGAATAAATAAAAACAAAGTTCTCTATGAAGGTATCTCTTTGGCTATGATCTCAGGAAGATTTTTTAAGAAAAGAATCATTGGCAAGGTCAGACTGATGGACTTAGGGTCAAATAATACTTTTTAACTAACCTACTCTTGATTCTAAGGCAGAGTTGGAGTCTGAAAACATATTTACATATTTACAATTGAAAGAAAAATTTAAACTAGACAAAAATACTATGGGTTTGATTCTGTAAAAAATGAATTTGAAATTACGCTGTGTGATAAGGATGAACATATTATTCCCAAGATTTATAAATTGCTATTGAAATTGAATTTGGAGAATGAATATGTGAACCATTATATATGGGCAAAGAATTTTGGGTATAATGTAATGCTTGAACAATGGGAAAACATGTAAACGAAGGAAAATTTCTATAAAATGATGTACCAATGGTATTTAACACCTGAGAAATTGTCAAAGATCTATAAAGGTGCATCAAATGTTTGTTGTACATGTAAATGTAAAGAAAGAACTTTTTATCATCTTTGGTAGACTTATGACAGAGCAAAAAACACTGGGACAAGATTCATATTTTAATACAGAAGATTCTCAAAATGAATACAAAAATCAAACCCAAGATTTTTTTTAGACTAATTGGACAATTTGAAAAACAACTTTGTTGCTATACAAGTAATCTTTGACTTACAACAGTTAATTTAGTCATCATTCAAAGTTACAACAGCACTGAAAAAAGTGACTTATGATTGTTTTTCACAGTTACAACCTTTCCAGCATCCCCATGATCATTTGATCAAAATCCAGATGCTTGGTAACTGGTTTATATTAACTGGTCCCAAGATCATGTGTTCATATTTTTCGACCTTTTAATGATAAGGTGACCAACCGTCCTCCCTTAGGGAAGACAGTCCTCCTTTTGTAAGTTCTGTCCTCCCTCGAAAAGTGTCCTCCTACATGTCCTCCTTTTTGATATTTGAAGACTAATCTGCAGGGCCTTTTTTTTTTCTCATAGAATGCTCAGAACTTATAAACTGCAATGATTCACAACTAAAGCAAGAAAAGTTATAAAGTGGGGCAAAATTCACTTAACAAATATCTTACTTAACAACAGAAATTTGGGGCTCAAATGTGGTCAGTAAGTCAAGGACTACATTGACTCTAGCAAGAATGATTTTTACCCCAAAATAGAAAGATATACTAATTCCAACAGTGGAAGAATGGCTGGAAAAACTAATGGAACTATCAGTGATCAATTTACTAAATTAACTGTTTAATGAAATAAAAGAATACATCTAACAATAACAATAATGATAACAACAACAACAACAACAACAACAACAATAATAACAATAATAATAATAATAATAATAATAATAATAATAATAATAATAATAATAATAATAATAATAATAATAATAATAATAATAATAATAATAATATGGAAGGGACCTTGGAGGTCTTCTAGTCCAACCCCCTGCTCAGGCAGGAAACCCTATGCCATTTCAGACAAATGGCTCTCCAGTATCTTCTTAAAACCTTCCAGTGTTGGAGCATTCATTTCAAGGTCCTGGAGTGGCCTAGCCAATCTCCAGATCTCAACCCCATAGAAAACCTTTGAAGGGAGTTGAAAGTCCATGTTGCCCAGCAACAGCCCCAAAACATCACTGCTCTAGAGGAGATGTGCATGGAGGAATGGGCCAACATACCAGCAACAGTGTGTGCCAACCTTGTGAAGACTTACACAAAACTTTTGACCTCTGTCATTGCCAACAAAGGCAATACTTCTAACAAAGTATTGAAATGAACTTTTGATATTGATCACATACTTATTTTCCACTGTAATTTGCAAATAAATTATTTCCAAATCAGACAATGTGATTGTCTGGATTTGTTTTCTCATTTTGTCTCTCATAGGTGAGGTCTACCTATGATGACAATTACAGGCCTCTCTCATCTTTTTAAGTGGGAGAACTTGCACAATTGGTGGCTGCCTCAATACTCTTTTGCCCCACTGTATATTAAGGTGAACTTTCTACAATATAAAGTTATATAGAGTTACAGCACATATAAATCCCATTTTTCTTCAGATATGTATGAGAACATATTCATGATATTAGTGGTATTATGAGCAAAGTTATAGGAACAATTCTTATTGGGAAGAGAACTATCTGATGCCACCATTTTCTTCATGTAATCCAAAGGAACCATCAGCATCATTCATGTGGACAGAAATCGTTTCACCTGAAGTCTTATTTTCTCATGGGATCATGGAAACATATGTTCTCAATCTATTGAAGCGATGAAAATCAGTAGTGTCGATAACATCCTGAACCAGATTATTTTTCTTTTAAAGACCCTGTAATCCCTTGCATTAGGGTAGAGTTGGGGTGATTGAATGGAGCCCTAGTGTTTGCTGTCCTGATGTCCTTCCTGAAACCTATGTGGAGTTCATAGCAGACAATTACTCATTGCACCCATATTTTCTACACTGTTTTTTTTCTGTTTTTTCTTTAATTCACCCTAAGGCTGAGGAGGATTCTAGAGAGTTTGACTACATGACACCTGATGACGTGGACAGGTTGCTGGGAGGTCTTAGAGCAACCACATGTTTATTGGACCCGTGTCCCTCCTGGTTGGTACTGGCCTCCAGTGAGGTGACGCGAGACTGGCTCCAGGCAATTATCAACGCCTCGTTGAGTGAGGGTGTCTTCCCCGCTGCCTTGAAAGAGGCGGTGGTGCGACCCCTCCTCAAGAAGCCCGCCTTGGACCCGGTTGTTCTATCTAATTACCGTCCTGTCTCCAACCTTCACTTTGTTGCGAAGGTTGTTGAGAGTGTGGTTGCTCGACAGTTCCCTCAGCACCTGGAGGAATCGTCGTACCTGGATCCATTCCAGTTGGGCTTCAGGCCAGGTTACAGCATGGAAACAGCTTTGGTCGCATTGGTGGATAATCTCTGGCGGGCCTGGGACAGGGGTTGCTCCTCTATCCTGGTGCTATTGGACCTCTCAGCGGCTTTTGATACCATCGACCATGGTATCATGCTACGCCGGCTGGCGGGGCTGGGTATAGGGGGCACCGTGTTTCGGTGGTTCTCTTCCTTCCTCTCTGGCCGGACGCAGTTTGTGTTGACAGGGGGTCAGAGGTCGACCCCGAGGCCCCTTGATTGTGGGGTACCTCAGGGGTCCGTTCTCTCGCCCTTGTTGTTCAACATTTATGTGAAGCCGCTGGGTGAGATCATCCGAGGTTTTGGGGTGGAATTCCATCAGTATGCTGATGATACTCAGCTGTACATTTCCACCCCGAACCACCCAAATGAAGCTCTTGATGTGCTGACCCAGTGCCTGGAGGCCGTGCGGATCTGGATGGGGAAGAACGGTCTCAAGCTCAACCCCTCCAAGACCAAGTGGCTGTGGTTACCGTTGTCCCGGTACAACCAGCTGACTCCATCGCTGTCTATCGGGGGCGAGTCAGTGGCCCCCACGGGAAGGGCTCGCAACTTGGGAGTCCTCCTAGATTCACAGCTGTCCCTTGAGGACCATCTGACAGCCGTGGCCGGGAGGATGTTTTACCAGATTTGTCTGGTATGCCAGTTGCGCCCCTTCCTAGATAAGGACGCGCTACGCACGGTCACCCATGCCTTCGTCACTTCCAGACTGGACTATTGTAATGCTCTCTACATGGGGCTCCCCTTGAAGTGCACGCGGAGGCTTCAACTGGCACAGAATGCGGTCGCGCGGGTGGTAGTGGGGGCACCCTGGCGGGCACGAATGTCCCCCATCCTGCGCGAGCTGCACTGGTTGCCGGTGGCTTTCCAGGTGTGCTTCAAGGTACTGGTTACCACTTTTAAAGCGCTCCATGGCTAGGACCCAGTTATTTACAAGACCGCCTTCTGCCAGTAAATACCTCCCATCGACCAGTTCGCTCCCACAGAGAGGGCCTCCTCAGGGTGCCATCGGCTAAGCAGTGTCAGCCGGTGGCGCCCAGGGGGAGAGCCTTTTCTGTGGGGGCACCGACGATGTGGAACAAGCTCCCCCCTGAACTCCGGACGTGTCATGATCTCCACACCTTCAGAAGAGAGTTGAAGACTCATCTCTTCAATCAAGCCGGCCTGGCCTAGATCTCCTCGGGTTTTAAATTTTTAAACAAGGCTATTCGAGTTTTAGAATTGGGTTTTTTAACAGGTTTTTAGTAACAGCCTTGTATTTATTTAATTTAATTTAATTTTAAATATTTATTGTTTTATATGTTTTTATTGGGTTGTAAACCGCCCCGAGTCCTACGGGAGAGGGGCGGTATAGAAATTGAATAAATATATAGCTAGAACCAAGTCCACTTTGAAAAGGAAAAACATAGGGCAGAATACCTAGACCAAGTACCATTGTAGAACAATACCAAAGGGCTGAAGAGAGAGTTTGGGTTCAAGGAGAAGTACTTTTGACCAACAGAAGCAGAAGAAGGCTAGCTAAGAAGAAAAATGGCATAACATAAGAAAATATAAATCTCAATAGGTGGGATATCTACACAGTGTCTTCTTTAGAGATATTTTAATCATTTTCCAAATGTCTACCTAGGGAACAAGGAATTGATAATACAGTATTCCTCATTTTGTGGTCATTACAGGTTCTTAGTTCTTTTATTGATATTTTGGAGTAAGGGCTAGGGTTGCATCAATCAAATCAGTTATCAGGTTCTTCCCTAGAATCCAACTGGCTGTTCCTCAAATGCTTTTCCCTTCAAATTTTCTATATATGACTCACTAACATTTTCATCAGAAATAAATTGTGCAGATGGTGCTTTCTGTGTGATGCTGCTGTTCTCCAACAAACTTGTTGGCTTTTGGCTGCCACAGAATGGAATATTCAGTGCAGCCATTCTTCATCATGGCATAAATACATTAAGAACAAGAGCTAAATAAGAATCCGGTTGCCCATTAATCTTCAAAATATTAAATCATTATCCAGCTTTACAAAACAAAGCCAGGAAATGGAAAATAATAACAATAAGATGAGGTCATCTTTCCTCCTATAGGCAATAGGGAATATCACTAATACATCACATAAGTAAATTTCCTCAGCAATGTTAAGATTATTCTGGATACAAAATAAATGTCACAGAAAGATAATGATTCTGGATAAACATTTTTAAAGAATCGGTCATGGGAATACTTCTATTTTAGTTTTACATTAATAAAATGAAGTCTTAGTAATGCTAAACCTTTCTAGCCTGGAAAGAATACAATTGCATTAGCCATCTTATAACCAAGTAACAATTTTCATTTCCATTCAAATAAACTTTGTCAAAGGTAAAACTGTTCAAAATAACTTTAAAAAATAATAAAAATTATGTGTTTTTCCATTTGACTTCATCTTTTAAATTAATCAATACAAAAAAATGCAGCTCTTTAGCATTGCCTTCTAACTCAGCTACAGATTTAAAATAGAAGGCTGTGGGAGAGGGGAACCCCAGAATACAGTTAAAAGCCAATTTGGTATGAGAGTTTAGTTCTTAAGCCACATGTTAGCAAATAAAAAAATAGTCATTGCCAAGTAATAATTTATACAGAGAGGAAGATGACATGAGAAAACTGTTCAATATTTGTAGTTTAGTCATTAAACAGCTCAGAAGATAACTTGATGAGGATAAACAAGTCATACTGGTAACTCTGATGACAAAGCTCTGAATGGAATGTTGATAACAGCAAATAATGGAAAGAGGATAAAAGGCTAATTGTAATGCCAATTGTAAAGTCACACTGCATCTCTTCCTAAGCTGCCTAAATAAAGTAATATAAAAAAACATATTTTTCATTGGTTGGATCTGGCTCCCGTTGGCAGTTCCTGTACAACGAACTTCAAGTTAATTAAATGTATTTATATTTATAAAATAAAATGTGGATGAATTATTTTATTGCTATTAAAGACTCACCATACTCTTAAACACTTTTATACTGTTATGTATACATAACAGTATAAAAACTGGAACTGTGGTATATAAAAATGTTGAGTATATATGTGTGTGTGTGTGTGTGTGTGTGTGTGTGTGTTTTCTGAGGTTTTCGTGGGTGTTTGTATATAAGTCTTTGGTTATTCGGGTTTTCTCCTGCGTAAAATTGGAAGTATCTTGGCGACGTTTCGACAAAGTCCCATTCGTCATCTTCAGGCTGGTGTTTTCGGCTTCATGCTTCTAGGAGCAATGTGTGATCATAGCTGTTTCTTCCTTTTAACTGCAAGTGGGGGTATGAACTGATTGGGTGGGAGCTTGGCTGTGTTCTGATTGGGTGGAGGTGTGTTCTGATTGGTTAGGGGCTTGGCTGTGCTCTGATTGGATGGGGGGTTGGCTGTGCTGTGATTGGTTGGGGGAGTGTTCTGTTTGAGTGGGGGCTTTGTTGTGCTCAGGTTAGTCTGAGTTGCAGGGGGATTTGAGATGGTGAGCAGCATTGCTGTTGTTTGGTTTCGCTTTCGTGGTCATGCCTCATCTTCATGGTGGGTGTCAGTTTTCTTCATGTATGTATTGGAGGGGTTTAAAGTGGCTAATGATGCAGCTGTGGTCTGGCTTCTGGTTTGTGGTCATGCCTCATCATCGGTGTGGGTTTGGGTTTGCTTTTTGCGTGGATGTGTGGTGGTGGCATTCTGTGTGGTTTTCGTGAGTGTGGGTCTGGTGTCATTCTTTGTGTTAGGGACTCATTTGTCAATAAGGGCAGGTTTCGAAATGGCTGGTAGGTGGGAGGTATCATCTCATTTATTCATGCTGTGTGGGCGTTTTTCTATCTCAATGGCTTCTCTGATTATTGTCTTATTAAAGTGTTCAGTTTTGGCAATAGTTCTGGTCTTTCTACAGTCAATTTCATGTCCTGTGGCTTTAAGGTGTTGGACCAGGGAAGAAGTTGGTTCTTCTTTTTTCACTGAGTTCTTGTGTTCTTCAATGCATGCACTTATTCTTCGGTTTGTCCGATGTATGTGGTGGGGCAAGCGGTGCATGGGATTTCATATACTCCTTGATTTTCTAACTCAATTTTGTCTTTGGGATTTCTTAGGATGGTGGATATTTTTGTTTGTGCAGAATGATGTTGTATTTGTGGAGGATCTTGCTGATTCTGTCTGTGGTGCCTTTTATGTATGGGAGGAGGACTTTGCCATTTTCTTGTTCTCTGTCTTGGGTTTTAGTGGGAGTTTCTTTTTGGATTAGGTTGGCAATCTCATTTCTTTGGAATCCATTGGATATTAGTACATTAGTGAGAGTGTGTAGTTCAGTTTTTAGGTGTTGTTCGTCAGCTAAGCGTTTTGTTCTGGAGAGGAGTGTCTTGGCTACGGAGTTGATCTGTGCTGGGTGGTGGTGTGAGAGTGTGTGCAGATAGCAGTTTGTGTGTGTTTTCTTCTGGTAGATGGTGTGTCCTAGGGAGCCATTGGATTTCTTGTAGACTAAGACATCCAGGAAGGGAAGTTGGTTATTAGCTTCTGTTTCCATGGTGAACTGTATTTTGGGGTGTAGGCTGTTGAAGTGTGTGAGGAAGTTGTCCAGTTTTTCTTTCCCATGTGGCCAGATTATGAAAGTGTCATCTATGTATCTGAGCCAGAGTTTGGGTTTGTGATCAGATTTTTCTAGAGCTTGGGTTTCAAAGTGTTCCATGTAGAGGTTTGCACTGACAGGTGAGAGGGGTGATCCCATGGGTGCTCCTTCTATTTGTTTGTATTTTTGTCCATTGTAGATGAAGTATGTGTTGGATAGGCAGTGGTTGGTCAGATCTAGGATGTGTTTGGGGGGTTATATTTGTTTTGGATAGCTGTTATTCTTCCCAATTTAGATTTAATTAGACTTTAATTAAAAATATAGAAATCATTATCAGAATGCTAACTTTCTTGCTATTTAAGTAAGTTTAGTTTATGTCACTGTGGTAATTTTGTTCTGATTCTCATTTTGATAAAATATGTTCTAACATTTTCCCCTCAGTATGATATGACAAAGATCAATTACAAAACTATTAAACATCAATTAGTGTATTTGGAACCATGTACAAAATGATCGTGCAAAAGCTACCTTGTTATATGCCATTTGTACAGAGAAATTCTGGTTAAATGTTTAATGAATGTGTGGGGAAAGTAATTAGCAATTATTCTGCACCTACCAAATGCAGTTTGTTTAGAACACTAAAGTAGAAAAAAAAGGAATTTAATTCCTGGGTGAGAATGGAGGCTAATTGATTTTTTAAAAGAGATTTATTTAGATATGGTGTCTTTCTATCTGAACAGATACCTTCAATCAGTGTTGTCCTGTCTAGCCAATGAATCCTGTTTAAGGCAAGTTACTTTCTGGTGGACTTGTTTTCAGCTTCAGCTATAACTGTTGCTTTTCCCATTTAATATATTTACATTTTTCTCAAAAATGGATTATTATCTTTACGTGCCTAGGATTTATGACCTGATATTATGTATAGTTTACAAATATACTTTCTTGTTTAGTGACTCAATCATTCCAGCAATTATGAAGCAAAATGGTTGCTAAGTGAACCACATGACACACACACACACAAACATGCACACCTAAATACAGAAATTCTGAAAAATCATTGGTCACTGCTTTATCATTTAGATAAAGTCCTCATTTGTACTGTGTCCATGACCCTTGACTCATTTTGTTTTCCTTTTTTTGCCCCCTCACAAAAGAGAGAGATAACTTAAGCTAACAGAAATCTTTAACCTAAAATTTTCCTAAAATGTGCTAGCTTCAAGTTAACAAGCTAAGTTCTGTGATTTAATTAATTGATTACAATTGGCTAGCCAGCAGGCACTGCTGCCTGAAACTGACTAGCCCTTAATCAGTTTCACACTGAAGGATTTTGTTATCAGGCACATGAAATTTAATCATAAAGGCATGCATTAAGTGAAAAATATTTTTATTACTTTTTATTATTGTGTATGTGTGAATGGTTGCTAACCACTAAATGAGTGTAAAATGTACAAATAATTATTATAATTAAATAGAAATGTAAGCTAACCAGATGACCTGTCTATCTGTGGAGGAACAAGTTAATCTTCCAGTTTTAATGTCTTGAGGTTGTTTATTTTTTAAAAAAAATTGCACCCATCCATACTACAACTGCTTGATTTCTTAGTGTACTTGGCTAAGGCTTTTCCTGTCTAATGCTAATGGATATGTCTAATAGCCACAAATTAACAGTATATATAGAATGATGTGATTTAACTATTAAACATTCTGTGGGAATTAATTTCTATCACTAATTAGGGTTATAAACTAAATGTACACAGTTTTAAATTCAATAAACCTTAGCAACATATTTGATATGAATTAAAATGTGCATATTTGTCACAGGAAATAATGGTCAAGTTTGATTTGTGAATTTGGACAGCAATATTAATTTATCTTGTGAACTTCTAGTGTGAAAGGTTTCCTGAATATATAGAGAAGACATCTAGATTAAGAAATTAATCAAAATTATATGATTGAAAAGAGCCTAACGAAATGTCATTTTCTTGCACCAACAAACAACTTCAGTGGCTGCCTCTGAAGAAGGTGGGTAAAATAATAGGTATTCTTATCTAAGAGATAAGAAAGCAGCACTAAATGGCCACAAACTGCTTACTTAAAGCAGTTAAAGATTTAAAGAATGAAATCAGAAGAAGTTATAGATAAATATATAAGAGGTAAAAGAATTGGGGTTTTTTTGGTTATTTATATGCTGATATGTGCTTACTCAGAAGCAAATCTAAGTTGGTTTGTGCCCGAACCAACTTTTTCTAGGACTGCACATCTTAGTTTAATTTAAACTTAGCATGTAACTTCCAATAAGACCTTCATACTTTTTTTCTCATCCTATAATAATAGTGTGCACTATGATCTGAGCAATGTCAAAATTGCACTGAGTATGGAATTGGTCTGGGACATATTCATGTTAGTACATATTGCAATGGATCAAATACCAAAGTGAATATCACACTGTGTACATACTAATGACCAGCATTAGCAGGCAGGTGCAACTATTAATATTTGTATGTAAGTATTTCTTTCAGTTTCCTTAAGCATTTAGGAGGTTTAGGATGAACTCTTTTGACTCATTGTTTATTAGGTTTAATATTCTACTGACTTCCTAAGCCTCTAAATAGTTTGCTACAGTAAAAAATAGAACATCTACTTGAAATTAAAATATGAATTTAAATGAGCAACACTGATTTTTCTTCTGATTTGCCAGATACATATTTCCTTGATATCAGCCTTGTACTCTCAGCTGGGTTGCAATATGTTTGTAGTAGTAAACAGATTTTTTAATACAAGCATGTCGCTTTTCTACCCCAACATTCATGCCATATACATGAAACCGCTGGGTGAGATCATCCGACAACACGGGGTGAGATATCATCAGTATGCTGATGATACCCAGCTTTACATCTCCACCCCGTGTCATTTCAGTGAAGCAGCAGAAGTGATGTGCCGATGTCTGGAGGCTGTTAGGGTTTGGATGGGTGCCAACAGGCTCAAACTCAACCCCGACAAGACGGAGTGGCTATGGGTTCTGCCTCCCAAAGATATTTCAATCTATTCGTCCATTAGCCTGGGGGGGGAGCTTTTGACCCCCTCGGAGAAGGTCCGCAACTTGGGCATCCTCCTCGATCCACAGCTAAATTTGGAACATCATCTTTCGGCTGTGGCGAGGAGGACATTTGCCCAGGTTCACCTGGTGCACCAGTTGCGGCCCTATTTGGACCGGGAGTCTCTTCTCACAGTCACTCATGCCCTTATCACCTCGAGGCTCAACTACTGCAATGCTCTCTACATGGGGCTACCTTTGAAAAATGTTCGGAGACTTCAAGTAATGCAGAATGCAGCCGCGTGAGCAGTGTTGGGCTTGCCTAGAAATGCCCACATTTCGGCATCACTCCGCGAGCTGCATTGGCTGCCAATTGGTCTCTGAACCCAATTCAAAGTGTTGGTTATGACCTATAAAGCCCTACATGGCATCGGATCAGGTTATTTACGGGACCGTCTGCTGCCTCATGAATCCCAGCGGCCGGTTAGGGCCCATAGAGTCGGCCTTCTCCAGGTCCCGTCAGCCAGACAGTGTCGCCTGGCGGGGCCTAGTGGAAGAACCTTCTCTGTTGCGGCCCCGGCCCTCTGGAACCAACTTCCCCCGGAGATCCGTGTTGCCCCCACCCTCTCCACCTTTCGTAAATTGCTTAAAACATACTTTTGCCGGCAGGCCTGGGGCAGCTAACACAACACCTTGCCCCTAGCCAGTGTATGTTTGTGTGTATGTTTGTGAAATGATTGGTTTTTCTTTTTTAACTTAAGGGTTTTTATATTTATGTATTTTATTGTGATTTCTATCATGTTGTGAGTTGCCCTGAGTTCTCCGGAATAGGGCGGCATAGAAATTAAATAAATAAATAATAATAATAATAATGGATAACTAAGTTCTCATGTTTACTCCTTATACAATGTATGAACATTCTAGAAAGGATACGACAATTAATACACTTACTCTGATAAGAGGCCTAGAGTTAGAAACCAGGGGCAAGGGGAAGATGTGCCTTCTGCCATAACCTAATAACCTTCCATTCCAAAACTGGCTCATCAGGCAGCCAAAAGACTTTACACTTTCCCCCTTCATAATCCTATGGTTTTCACTTTGTAATACTAATGAATCCATGCACGGGGCTGGGAAATAGTGCAATTAGTTATTACTCTTACCGAAGCAATTATTTAATAAGGCTCTGGATTTAGTTTAAAGCCACTTTAGCCTCTTGTATTTTTATTCTCAGAGGCCAGTAGCAAATGAGTGAAGCAGTATAAATTTAAACATGAGAAAGAAAAGGAAAATGATTAAGGCACCAGAGAGTGTATATCTACCAAGCAAACAGGCTGATTACGTCAAGAGACAAGAGCAGCACTTGGAAATCAATACAGATGAGGCTTTGAAAAGGTTGACTGAATGCACTGGATTAGCTATTGATTTTTGTCATTTTCACAGCTAGAGCTGTGCTCTCCACCCACTGAGGCCATTAAACACAGAGACCTTAAACCTCTAATCCCTTGCTAATAACAAACAAGAAAATGACCTGAAAGCTAAAGATCTAACAGAATGTCCAATTGCTTCAGTGCCAGATTGAGTGTAGAAAGCTATCCTGAGGAATCCTGGGGATTCTGACTGGAAATAAAATGTAGTCTAGATATTGACATAGATCATTAAGCAAAAAATTGGAGCTTAGATTTTTCAGTGTAACAAGGATGGCCTGTATTCCATCCAAGTGCTTTTGAGAAGGTGGGATACTTTCTTTAATTACGCTGAATCTGATTGCGAACATCTGAAATAAATGCATTTTGGGGTTTGAGTGACTTCTAAGAAAGGATCCATCCAAGAATAATGGAACCCACAATGGTTTGGGAGCAAGAAACAGATAGCCCAAAGATATTTAGAGTATTAAGGAAGAGGATAAAACTATGCAGTTTCTGAAATTCCTATGCTACATGGCAACTTTTGATTCTGCTGAAGACTTTCCACCTTGTCTCTCCTTGTCTGTTAAAACACAACCCTTATTTATTTTTATTTATTAAAATTTAAAACCACCCATAGCCCTCATAGAAAAATTCTGTGGTAGAGGACATTTTGTGGCTTTAATTTGTTGCTGTGGTGATGCAATGGTTAAAATGCAGCATTGCAGGCAAACTTTGCCCACAGTCTGGAGTTTGATCCTGACAGGTTCAAGGTTGACTCAGCCTTCCATCCTTCCAAAGCCAGTAAAATGAGGACCCAATTTGTTGGGGGCAATATGTAAATAATTCTTACATTGTAAACTGCCCAGAAAATGCTATAAAGTGCTAAGGAGTGGTGTACAAGTCGAAATGCTATTGTTATTGCTTCCATATCTGTCCTCCTTCCTTACTAGATAGTAAATAATACCTTACTAATATCTTACTAGAAAGTAAAAGTACACAATCAAACCACATCACTTATCTTTTCACAAATTATGCACGTTAAAATGCAGCCTCCACTTGGCATTCTTATTCTTCTCCTAAAGACTGTTATTTATTTATGTTCTTGTGATTTCCCTCCCTTTGCCTTCCATGACATAAATATACTCTTCTTGCCAAACAATGTCAGCACAAGTGATTTTCAGGTGAAACTCTGGTCTTTCTAGCAGACAAAGCATAGCTGGTCATGGAAGCATAATGCCTTTTGGCTAGATGGGAAAGATGGTCCTTCAGTAAACCAGTTAGATACCTATAGAGTCTAAGAATCACCCACCTCCCTCAGGTTTTCCCTCCTTGCAAACTGGATTATTTATATTGTGTTTTCTCATGGAAATCAGCACTTTCTTCCTGGAATACCCTTAGCACAAGGTCACCATAGTGAATTTGATATAATGGTTTTCATGTATCCAAACTCATAATTTAAAGATTCGTATGACATGGCCCTAGTTAAATGTTTTGCAGAATAACCTGGAGACTGAATTCGGCAAGGTTATATGTTTTGTATTATCTTCAAGGATAGGTCTGTAAAGAGTGCATTTCAATAATCTAGTGATGAATTTACTGACATTTGAAGCCTGGCTAATGAAATTCAAGCAGAGAGCCCCTTAAGTCATTTATCACAATGGCATAAGTTTAAACGTATATAGCTCCCTAGCTGAGATTATTGTTATGTTGATAATATTATGTGTGACAATAGTTTTTGAAGCAGTAAATGTTTTACAGTCTCCTTTTTCTTGCCATGTTTGAGAATACAAGAAGAGGCACAGAAAGGGTCAGATAACTATCCTTTTGGATGTCCATGTTTCTGAAATATGACGGTAAAGGATAAGTACTTTGGATTTATTTCATATATTCATATTTATTCTAATGGTTTCTGCTGTAGAAGAATTATAAGTGATTATTGCCAGTATGTAAAACAAATGGTTCTGCTAGAATTCATTAGGTTTTGCTTTAATTTTTGTTTTGTTTTTCTTACAAGAGGAGTTAATGTTTTTTAGATAGGAAGCATGATAAAAGGCAATTGAGATGCATCAATTGACTCACAGAATGCCTGTTATGTTCCCAAATTACTCTCAAAACCATACAGTATCAGGATTTGATGTCTTTAGATTTTCATTCAAGAAGAAAAAAGAGCCAACAATAGTTAAAAATATGACACATTCTTATTCTTGATTACTTACAGTTGCCAAGTATTCCAGAACTCCAGCAATTTCATAAAAGGTAACTGAAAGAAAGTAATCATACTTCTTTTATGAATTGCAATTTTTGACCAACACAAAAGACTAAGACAGTAGCCACAAGCTGTAGTCCATCTCTTATAATTTTTCATCTGCTCTAAACTCATTTTGGCCACTCATTGACCAACAAGTGGCTGGCAAATTTTCTATGAGCTCCAAACCTGTGCTTGTACTGGCTGGGGAGTTGAATAGATCCAAAAATAGTCAAGACAACCTGAATCTGTGTCAGGTGCACTTTAAATTACCTTTGGGAGGTACTTATTTGTGTGTTGCCTTCAAATCAGTATTGACTCCTGGTAACTGCCTGGATTAATCCCTGCAATATTTTGAGAAGTGATTTGCCATTGCCCATTTCCTAGGGCTGACAGACAGTGACTGGCCCAAGGTCAATTGGCTGATTTCATATTTTAAGTTGGAATTGGAAGATAATTATATCCTATTTATTTGTTTGTTTGAATAGATTCATGGATTTTTTTAAAAAAAATTTCCCATAAGATATTTTGTATGCACTTTTTTTTATAACCAGAGCTTTCAGATTCTGACATTAAATGAGAATGGTTTCTCCTCAAAACCCACCTTACTTATGGCATCAAAATTCATAGTACAGAAATCAATTAACTTTGGGGAAAACATTTAATCAATTTGATTTTTAAATTCTTTATTCCACTTTATTGCCTGCATCTGAGATGGATTGTTCCCACTGATTCACACTTGGTATGCCACTGGGAGAAATTCTGCAACAGTTTGGAGAGAACCACCTTCTCAGACAAGAAAAACAAATTCTTCAGAGAGATTCTTGTGTCCAAAAAGTTGGTTTAGGCATTCTAAGACTACACATCTCTGCAATTCTTCACACCAATCATTAGAATAGGAGTGAAGAATTGGGAGAGCCTGAAGGTTGTTGTTGTTGCTGCTGCTCTTCTCCTTCTCCTTCTCCTTCTTCGTGATGTTTGATACTTGAAACAGCCAGGTCTAGGAGACAAAAATGGACAAATTTACTTCCGGTTCTGGATTGCAGCGCTCGCAGCTGTGTAAGGAGACTGCTCTCTTTGCCAGCTGATTCTCTGCAGCCGGTAGACTCTTAATCAGGTTGAAAAGCCGCCTTGGAGGGGCGGCTTCCGGTCAGGAGGTCCTAAGGACCGAGATTGCTCCTTTGGGCCGACGGTGGAAAGAGCGGCCAGTAAAATGGCCACTCACCTTGCCACTGAAACCAGAAGTCAGAAGAACATCTAAGCACAGGAACCACCGTGGCTGAGCCGGGTGAGACTTTTTCCCTTTCATCTCTTGGTTATCCTTTTTTTTGTGTGTGCCTGTAAAAAGCACTTTTGAAATCATTTCCCTGCTCTGAGAAGGCAGCGTTGGTGAATGTGGGAAAAAGAAGCTTATGGATTGAATTAATTTAAAGTGACTTTTTTCTCTATTTTTATTTTTTTTCTTCACTTTGGGGTCTTGAAAAACTTTTTAAATATTGAATCTGCTATTGGACTTGATTTCTTTTTTTATTCTGTGTTTCCTGATCTTGTTTATGAGATTCCTGGTCTATGGGAGAAGATTTTACATTGTACTGAGGACACCTTGTGGCAAAAGTCAAAATTGCAACTTTCTCTTTTTTTCTGATGATCTGACCTTGACTTTCAGATTATTATAAAAGGGAAAATACAAAGAAAATTAACAGCTGTACTGGTGGGGGTGGACATTGATTAAATGTTTTCTAAATATAGCCTCTACTAAATGATACAAACTGTTTCTAATTATTTTTGAAATGGAGCAACCCTTGGTTCAACTTGACTATAAACTTATACTGGAAAAACTTTACAAAGCTACTGATGAAATATATTCACAAATAAAAGATTTTACTATGGAAATAAAAAACAGAAATTCTGCTTTGAATCTACAAATTGACTCCCAGACCTTCTCTGAGCACTCTATAGACCAAAAAACAACAGAAGCGGGATTAACTAAAGGTAAAGAAGATTCCATCCTATTTCATATGCATGCTGATGAGATCTCCAAGGAACTAAAAAGGATTGCAATTAAATACTTACAACCTTAAAACCAACAGAAATGGACAGACAAGCCCAACGAACTAAGAACTATGGTAGCTTGGATAAACAACTATTATCTACAAAGTTGGACACAATTGAGCTGGCTACTCAACAGTTTCAAATGTGGAGATTTGACTTTTCAAAACAACAAGGGATTACTTACAAAGGAGCTAGGTTTATGAAACAGAAAAGAGGACATCTTTATTTGATTCAAAGGATACTACAAGGCATAAAGAATGACTTGTTCACTGATATAGAGGCCTTGTTATGGAAACCAGTTTGGCATAAAAGGAAAGCTAGAATAAGATTTAAGAATGTGACTTAAGGGTTTATGTAATAGGTTTAAAAGGCTTATTAGATATGGATTGATTTATGGCTTAAGACAGTTAAATAAGAGGTTAGATTGAATAAAAATTAATTAAAGGTTTTAACTTAACAACAAGTTGTTTTGTCTATGTATTAATATGTTTTGGATACAGTAACTTTGGGAGGATGTTAAAGAAATTTGATACAGATATTGAGAGATTGATTGTTAGATTATAAAGAATAATAGAAATAGAAAGGCATTTTTTCTTCTTTGTTCTTTTTTTTCCCTTTCTGATTTGAACTAATATTTTCTTTTCTTATTAGGATTAATAGTCATTTTGTAATGGAAGAGGAATAGAAAAAAAGAAGAAATGATATTAATAAATGTTTATTGAATATGTTGAGGAAAAAGGTTATGGAGAGACTCCCGAAGTGTTAACTAGGTATTTAGTTCAGAAATATGGAATATAGCAAGTGAAATAGTCAAACTTAACACATGATCTGGATTTGTGGATTTATTTAGATGAAAGATTATTGAGGATTGTTATGATTGATTTAGTCGTATTGAAATATATCAATTTGAATATAATATGTCATTAGAGGGAAAAGAGAGGAGGTTTTTAATGACTTAATCTGAACTTTATGAGTATGACTTTGTTTTGTGAACAATTGATTGCCCAGCCACCACGTTGTTTCTTAAGCACTTGTTTGTAAAATGAAAAAAACAATAAAACTTGTTTAAAAAAAAGTGGACAACATTTGATTTAATTCCAAGTTGTTTAAAACTTTAAAACATTTATATTCCATGTATTTGTTTTTTTCCCTTCAATCACATTTTGCTGCTTACTTTTGAAGGTGTACTGGGAGTCACACCTAAGACTTATATATACTGCATGAAATTCTGAAGTCTCAAGGTGCTTCTCTTAGTAAAGAAACAGTAACTTTTGTTGTCTTTCTATCCTCAGCTCTTTTATGATCATAATTTCACTGTGATCTCTAAGGACCTGTGTGGCATTGAGATGGCCACATCTGCCAGGGCATGAAGCCCTCTTGAGAAGTGATTCTTTTCATACACTCTGCACACTAGACTTTGCCAAGCTTTTCTCTTCACTTCTGAAGAACTGGCATTCTTACCTATCCAGATGTTCTTGTCTGCAAAGGTGCTAAAGCCACAAGGTGAAAGAAACATGAAACTTGCTATTTATTTCACAGGAGGTAGAACACATTTTTTTTGTTTTATCTCTTTCCAGACAGTTAGGTTGCTTTAAGCTTTCAGCTTGTGCATAATTCTTCTTCAAATTAAATTCTCTTAGAAGCTAAACATAATACACACCAGGTTGTCAGCTCATTACTTTTACATCCTTTCTTGGTTTGTTTATGTGAGCAGAAGTTTAATTACAACAATCTATTGTGGAAGCAGTGGGAAGAAGTCTACCTGAAGGTGTGTATTTGTGTTCTATTGTTATATTTTTGAAGTTCTTACTTTAAAGTTCTTAAGTAATTTCTTTCTGCAAAAGTGCACTTTTTCCTTATATAAACAGTGGCGTTTATATATAAATATATATAAATCAGTTTAATAAATCAGAAATCTTCATCTTTGGGGCAAAATAAAATACTGTATTCATTTCTGAAGTCAGGATGGAACCTTCACATTAAAAAAAATCACAGTAAACCATTATCACAGTTTACAGAACATAGTCATTTGCTTCACATAGTATACGTCATAAACAACACACATCGGAGATGAAGTGATAGGCTGGGGAGTGGGTTTGTCTTCCTTGCATTAGCAAAGGCAAACAATCTTACTCTGTCTTGTCTAATTAGTCCTTTGGTCCAATGCTTATGATATTTATCAGGAATAAGAATGTTTGTATATTCATGGGCTTAGTAATAGTCATATCTCCAGATATGACTATTCTTACAACCATTTGATAAGAGCTGATATATGAACTTCTGTCTTTCCCAAATAAAGGAAATTGTTTATCCTGCCTAGTATCCAGTGATTTTTATGTTTCACTACAGATGACACAAACTGAATGTTATACTTCAGGCAATAGATACTTATCATAAAACAAAATTAGGTCATAAATCCCAATCCACTTTGTTATTTGAAAAGGAAGACAACATGGGACATGAATTATATAGGTTCCTTCATTTCTTGTGAATTGTAAAGTAAAGGACTTAGGACTGAAAAATACCTTCAGCACAACAAGTATTTTTTTAATGAGACATAATTTAAGAACTGGAGTGTTTAATGGCAGCATGAAACATAATGTAATGTGTATGTGATATGTTGAAAGTAGTTGTATATGTTAAATAAGAAAGTGGTAATGACTTTCGAATCTCGAGGTGACAAGGGCATGGGTGACTGTGAGGAGTGACTCCCAACCCAAATAGGGCCGCAACTGATGCACCAGGCGAAACTGAGCGAATGCCCCCTTCGCCACAGCCGAAAGATGGTATTCTAAACTTAGCTGTGGATCGAGGAGGACACCCAAGTTGCGAACCCTCTCCGACGGGGATAAAACTTCCCCACCCAGAGTGATGGATGGACAGATGGAATTGTCCTTGGGAGGCAGAATCCATAGCCACTCCGTCTTGTTGGGATTGAGTCTGAGTCTGTTGGCACCCATCCAGACCACAACAGCCTCCAGGCACCGGTTCATCACTTCCACTGCTCCGCTATAATGACACGGGATAGAGATATAAAACTGAGTATCATCAGCATACTGATGACATCTCACCCCATGTCGACGGATGATCTCACCCAACGGCTTCATGTATATGTTAAAAAGCAGGGGTGAGAGAACAGATCCCTGAGGGACTCCACATGGAAGTGGAGCTGATCTCTGGCCTCCTGCAAACACCAACTGCGACCGGCCAGAGAGGTAGGAGGTGAACAACCGCAAGACGGTGCCCCGCACTCCAAGCCCCTCCAACCGGCGCAGAAGGATACCATGGTCGATGGTATCGAAAGCCGCTGAGAGGTCAAGAAGCACCAGGATAGTGGAATAACCTCTATCCCAGGCCCGCCAGAGATCATTGGTCAGCGCGACCAAAGCAGTTTCCGTGCTGTAACTGGACCTGAACCCAGACTGCTGAGGGCCCAGATAATCAGTTTCATTCAAGGACCGTTGGAGTTGGACGATAGTTATTTAAAACTGCCGGGTCCAGGGAAGGCTTCTTGAGGAGGGGGCGCACAATTGCCTCCTTTAAGGGAGCCAGAAAGGACCCCTCCCTCAGTGAAGCATTAACAACAGCCTGGACACAGCTCCATGTCACTACCCTGCTAGCCGAAACCAGCCAGGAAGGGCACGGGTTCAGTAAACAGGTGGCAGAACTCACAGCTCCAATGGCCTTGTCCACGTCATCAGGAGTTACCAGATCAAACTCCTCCCATTCAACAGGACTAAGACGGGCCTCTGTCATCTCGACTGACTCATTGTCAGCCAACACTGTATCCAAATTGGAGTCCAAGTCAGCCCGGATCTGAGCAACCTTGTCTGCGAAAAGCTATTAAATTCTTCGGCATTGCCCTGCAAAGGTTCCTCTCTCCTCCCCGTATCCAGGAGAGAGCGAGTCACCCTAAACAGGGCAGCTGGACGAGATTCCGCAGACGCAATCAATGTGGAAAGATACTGAGATCTTGCCGTAGTGATTGCTTCCAAATATGTCTTAATATAAGCTCACAATTTGGTTTGATCAGATTCAGATCTACTCTCCCTCCATTGCTTCACTAAACGTCTCTTCTGGCGCTTTATCCCCCTGAGTTCCTCGGTAAACCAAGGAGATCTCCTGGGTCTGCTACCACAGAGAGGTTGCAATGGCGCAATCCAGTCTAGAGCCCCCCTAGCGGGCATATTCCAGGCCGTCACTAGGGACTTCGCCGAACTGTGTACGAGCGAATCTGGCAATTCCCCAAGCACCCTTTGAAAACCAATAGGTTCCATCAGGCCTCTGGGGCGGAACCATTTAGTCATTTCCGGCTCCCTGTGAGAGAGGAATGGTGTCGTAAACTCAAGCCGCAGCAGAAAATGATCTGTCCATGACATGGGCAGCACTTCTAATTCCCTTAATATCAGATCATTCCTCAGCTGTTCCGAGAGAAAAACCAAGTCAGGTGTGTGTCCCCTCTCATAGGTTGGGCCCTCAATTACTTGTGTCAGGTCCATGGTTGCCATGGAAGCCATGAACTCCCGCGCCAACCCAGAGGACTCACCGAGTGACGGCACATTAAAGTCCTCCAAGACAATAAGTCTGGGGAACTCAACCGCCAACCCGGGTACCTCCTCGAGTAGCGTGGGCAGGGCTGTGGAAACGCAGCTGGGAGGCAGGTATGTAAGCAACAGACCCACCTGTACACCTAGGTCCAACCTCATAAGGAGGGACTCACAACCTGATATCTCGGTAGCAGCGAGTCTGCACAGCCCGAGTGTCTCTGTATGCATAAATGCAGTGAAGTGTATTATTTTCAAGATACTTAACTGGTGGTAGTAACACTGCAAATTAGACCAAAAGCAAGTAACACTTTTCAGACTTGTGAATCAAATATTAAACTTGCTGGATCCAGACCCACGGCCCAAAATGAGTGCGGGGGAGTGGCTAGAAGGCACACCAACGGCAACAGCACAAGGAAGGAGAAGATGGACAAGGAGGGGAGGGAGGGGAGGGAGAGAAGTTGTGTAACTGGAGTGCAAACAAGGAGAGGCAGGACAGTTAAGGCAATTACAGTCAGTCAGAATGAATGGCCCTATCACATAGTCAATGAGTAGGAAACTAGGTTATCAAGGCTTATAAGAGATCTCTCCACCCCCAACACTTCACTCTGAAGACGCTGACAGTGGATCAGCAAAAGCTAAGTTTGTTTTAGTATTGTAAATAGTTGCTTTTATTGTTTTTAAATTTTTTAACAATAAACAGCTGATTTATATTCCTCCTGGAGTTAGAGGGTTGTATACTATTGAACAGATATGCCTGGGATTCGGATTATTACAATCATTAAGGACGTATATGTATATGTATACGTATACACACACACACACACACACACACACACACACACACACACACAGTATGTAGGTCTTTGGTTATTTGGGTTTTCTCCTGCATAAAATTTGAAGTATCTTGGCAACGTTTATACATACAGTAACACAAAGAATGACACCAGACCCACACTCATGAAAACCACACAGGATGTCACCACCACACATCCACACAAAAAGCAAACCCAAACCCACATTGATGATGAGGCACGACCACAAACCAGAAGCCAGACCACAGCTGCATCATTAGCCACTTTAAACCCCTCCAATCCATACATGAAGCAAACTGACACCCACCATGAAGATGAGGCATGACCACGAATGTGAAGCCAAACAGCTATGCAGCTCACCATCTCTAATCCCCCTGCAACTCAGACTAACCTGAGCACAACAAAGCCCCCACCCAAGCAAAACACTTCCCCATCCAATCAGAGCACAGCCAACCCCCATCCAATCAGAGCACAGCCAACCCCCTAACCAATCAGAACACACCTCCACCCAATCAGAACACAACCAAGCTCCCAGCCAATCAGTTCATACCCCCACTGGCAGTTAAAAGGAAGAAACAGCTATGAAAGTACCAGCCTAAAGATGACGGATGGGATTTCGTTGAAACATCGCCAAGACACTTCAAATATATATATTATTATTACCCAGGTCGTTACAACACAAAAGACTAATGGGCACACAGCCAGCACCTCAACTACTCAGGATGTTACGAAACAGCCGAACAATCCACAAACAATAGCTCCAACACAGCCAACCAACCCACCTACAGCAACTAAGCCAGCACTCCACGCACACACACCAATATTTATAGAGAGACGGCAGTTCCAATCACACTTTGCTCACACAAGCATGAAGCCGAAGACCCCAGCTTGAAGATGATGAGTTGGACCTCGTCGAAATATCGCCAAGATACTCTCAGTCTTACACGGGAAAAGACCCAAATATGCCAAGACCTACATATATATATATATATACATACACACACCCACACACATACAGTATAGAGATCAGGAAGATCAGAATGGACATGGTGAAAGAGGGTAGTTCCATCAGGAAAAGTGCAAGTCAAAGGTACATTTTCTCCTCTTATTTATTCAATCTATATGCAAAACATATATTGATGAAAACTTGATTGGAAGAAGATAAGCTCCTTTTAAAATTGGAGGAAACAACATCAATAACCTGGGCTATGTTGATGACATTACTCTGATAGCTGAAGAGTCAAAAGATCTGCAAGCTTGAGTAATAAAGTCAAGAACATAGAGAAAAAATGGGTCTAAAATTAAAAAAAGACCAAACTAATGACAACAAGTATAACAACCGGCCATAGAATTGGCAATAAGGATATCAAGTTAGTGGATAGATTCTGCCTTTTAGGATCAATCTTCCATAATAAAGTAATAAGCAGTCAAGAAATACACCTCAGATTAGCATTTGTCAGAGCAGCCATGTAGGCCTTGAAAAAGATAATCAGGCACCATGATGTGTATATACCTATTAAAAAATGGCATTCCTTGTGATACTCAATAAAAGCAAAAATTGGATGTCAAAGTAGCAGGACAGAAGAAGTTTGAACTTTGGAATTAGAGAAGATTCTTGAAAATATTATAGGAAGACAGAAAAAAGACAAATGGGTTATGTGAAGAAAGCAACTTAGAATTTTCACTCAAGCCACAAACGACAAGGTCTAAATTATCATACTTCAGACATGTTATGTAAAGAACTAGTTTCTTGAAGAAATCTATCATGCTTGTAAAGGTTGAAGGAAAAATGAGAATTACCGGAACCAAGGTAGATGGATTCAATTACAACAGTCATAGTAGACTGTTGGAAGACCTGAAGGACCAGACTGGAATATATCTTCTTGGAGAAAATCTATCTTACATGATCACTAAGATCATCACTAAGATCACTATATGTCACATGTTTAGCTGATCAAATATACTAGTTAGAAGTCAGCAAACTATTTCTGTAAAGGGTCAGATAGTAAATATTTTAGACTTTCCAGAGATGATGATGATGATGATGATGATGATGATGATGATGATGATGATGATGATGATGATGATGATGATGATAAAGTTGGAAGGGACCTTGGCAGGAAACCCTATACCATTTCGGACAAATGGCTGTCCAGTTTCTTTAAAACTTCCAATGTTGGAGCATTCACAGCTTCTGGAGGCAGGTTGTTCCACTGGTTAATTGTTCCCACTGTCAGGAAGTTTCTCCTTAGTTCTAGGTTGCTTTTCTCTTTGGTTAGTTTCCATCTGTTGCTTCTTGTCCTGCCTTCAGGCGCTTTGGAAAATAGCTTGACTCCCTCTTCTTTGTGGCAGCCCCTGAGATACTGGAACACAGCTATCATGTCCCCCCTCATCCTTCTCTTCATTAAACTAGACATACCCAATTCCAGCAGCCTTACCTTATATGCTTTAGCCTCCAGTCCCCTAATCATCTTTGTTGCTCTTTGTACTCTTTCTAGAGTCTCAACATCTTTTTTACATCATGGTGACCATGATATAAAGTACTGTATAGATAATAATAGAGAAAAAATCCATTTTTGTGACAAAATGTCTTCCCTCCATCCCCATCATGCCCCAATGAAGTGGCTCACCTGTCACAAAGAGAGTGGATTGGTGGCAACCCAGAAGTTCTACCTGTCTTCTGTCTTCATAGGTGCACCTGGCAGGTCTCTAGGTTTAGAAGTGTGACATCCATTGGAGGTGCCAGTCAAGTGGCAAGGAGGCTGCTAATGGGCCACCACCACTCAGGATGTCTCTCCCCCCTCTGTAGTTGGTCCACCTCTTGTCCTGGGATCTTGGCTGAACCTTAGGCTTGCTGATAAGTCACCCAATCTCCTATCCATTCTTAGACCACAGGCCAAACAAAACAGGAGAGTGGGCTGGATTTGGCCTGTAAATCATAGTTTATCATCCCTTGTGCTGGATTATACACTTAAGTAACAAAATTGGTAACAGTGTATAAATACAAATACTGTATCTATTTGTTATACCAAAGTTATGAATGCAAAGCAGTTTATTTTTAATTTAGTTTGGAATGCTATTTTTAAAAAAAATAATTAACAAAGTGATAATTGTACTATACGATCATAGTAATATCACAACAAGCTTCAAACAAGAAAATCAGTAGATGCTTTGCACAAAAGTAAAGGTACTATGATGTTGTATGTTTGTGAAAGACACTGTGTCCTTATGCAGCCGTATATACCTAAAGTGGTAACTGCATGCTGCGTTAAAATGTGTGGAGAAAGTGACTACAACGTATAGGACTCACATTTTAAAATGATATTAATTGATATGGTATAATTTTTCCTGGGGGGAGAAATTTCCTGCATTTTTCTGGCATTTTTATTTTATTATCTTAAAAACAAATAACTTTATAGAACTCAGAAGTGTTTTATTGGAAATAAGAGAAGATACTTCAGAATATGCTAACTTCCATAGTATTTATTGGAATGTAAAATCATTTTGTAAAAAGACAATAAAATCAGGGTTCCGTCAAGCACTAAGGGGAATGTGTTACTGTCCACAGACATCATATTGACAGCCACGGAATACTGTCAGAAAACTAAAGGAACAGGCATTGAAAAACTACAATTTACTTAATGTTTACATCACAGTGGTAGAAATTGTTGGATGTTGTAATAGCAGTCTAATATGCCCACCTCCTGTGCCAGTGGATCAGAAAATAAAGAGATTGATTCTCTGTGAATTCCACATGACTATCTGTAAATTCTAAGATGAGGCATTTTATTTCTTGTCAAAGTTTCTTTTCGATACTAATTTTCTGAACTTTATTTAGATAGATCTGATGAATATTTATACTTTGATTCCTTTCTTCTAAAGGACTAGAAAATCTGTCTGAGTCTTCAAGCTTTCATTTTCTTTTGCTGTCAGGCAGACAAAGCCTCAACAATGTTATAAATTTGTGCATGTATTCCAAGAGATGACCTGACTGGCTGTATTACAATCTGAAAACTTGCACCTGGATGATAAATGGGTCTGCTGACATAACCAATTTCTTTTCCTGTCTCTTAAACAGATTATATAAGAACTTTTTCTCTGTGGTCAAAGTGTTATCATACCAGACTTCAAGGAGGTCGGGGTAAACATCTTCAACTTGAAAACAAACAAATAAGGTTTTTTTTGCCATTGCTTGAATCAAGTTTTTGTTTTTATCCTTTTAACTGAAACTTGGCCTTAAATCTTTTCCTTAAATGATCTTATCATTTTTTCCTTGGGGGGTATTCTTATTTGCTTTGAAATATGTTTTTTTTTAATTATTGTGGGACATCATATAACCATAAGAACCAAAGGTAACAAATAAACACAGTTACTAATGAAATAAAAGATACAGTTATAGAAGACAATAATGTATATCAAATGTTACATTTGAACAAAAAAAAACCCCTGAACATTTTGGTAAATTAGGTAACATATAAATTATAAAGAGATCTCAAATTGTTTATCTAAAATGATTTGATTTTGGAATGGTTTTTTTCCTTAAATAAATATTTTAATGAATGTACACTTATCCCTAATGTTCATATTTTGTCCTATCATTACTTCATGAATATCTGTGAATCAGCTGATGTTGTTAAGACATAACTGTTTCCCAGATAGAATAATGTATGCTGTGTGATTTCAGTTGGCTGATCAATAAGAGTCGTTTCTCATTAGTAATAATTGGGGAAATTGTATATGTGCACAAATACTGAGGTTTGAGCTTAGTTTTATTGGTGGCAGCTTGAATAAAGATTTCTTCCTTAGTTGGCTAGGCAGTACAAGCTCTGCATCCTGAAGTACAATATAACAGGAAAAAATTAGGGAAGATAGTGATATATGGAAATGTAAGGAAAATTGGAAGGAATAAATGTTGGAATAAATGATAACAGGAATGGGCTTTCAGTATAATGTATAATTCCCCAAAATGCTCTATCCTATTTTGTTACGTGCAAGGGAGAATCGGGTGCATGTGACAGAAAATAGGAACAATTCTTCTTTACCCAAAGGTTGACTTGACAAGCCAATGCAAATTAATTACACTATCCTTGTGGAAGCTCAAATATCTCAGCAGGATTGGGACTGGTTAATGTGTAGTGGGAGACTACTATAGAATCTTAGATTTGTAAGAAATTAAAATCCCACAAATTAAGCAAAAGAAACAAAAAGGAGAATGGTAAATCCCCCTAAGGTTTTGCCCAAAACCATATAGACATATCCATGAAGTCACCAAGAGCTGAGCTTGACTTGGGGAAAATTTTTATCTTTTAATATATTGCCACTTGAGTCTTGCTTGAGTGCTAATTGATTTAACTTGAAATGTATAAACTGTTGCAGGACAAAATGCCAGCAGACTTTTAATTAAACCCCAACCCATATTTCTAAGCTTAATTATGTAATATGGCATGGTGAATGAGGCACACAAGTATTGTGTGTCTGGGAGGTACAGCACTGTTGTGGTTGCTCACCATTTCATCAAATGTTGCACTTTACATTTGGCTCTCTGGTGCATTTTCACTTAGGTGGTTCAAAGAAATGAATTGATTCTGCCAGCTTAGTGCTCTTTGTATTAATAAGACAGTTAACAAGCAAGTCAGATTCCTCCTACTGCATGAACTCTATGAAAGCAATTGATTGAAGAGGTCAAGTCCCTCCTGTCCAGTTTCTTGTATAGGTTTGCTTGCTTATTTATTTGATTTATTTATCTGTTCATTTGCTTTTTTTGCCACCCATTCCCACGGGCTCTAGGCAGTTAACAATATAAAAAAATCAAAATATACCTCAGACAAGTCAAATACATTTAAACATAAAATTTCTAAGAAGATTGTAAAATGAATAAGCTGCTGGGAAACACGCTTCCCCAAACTGACTTCCAGAGCAGTCCAAATGAAATAGAAAATTTTGCCCACAAAATCCAACTCACAAATATTTTCTGCTATTAGTGAGCTCAGTCTTCTATAGAACAGGAAGAGATGTCATCAGAATCTCCAGTCTCTGGGATCAGCCACATCCCAGAGCTCTGAATGTCAGCAGAATCAATACCTTGGGTTATGACATTACTTCCCCAATAAACAAGCTGCAGAGATTTTTTGCAATTGTTTTCCAGTGCTCTTCACATGATGCTTTGACAGTGTTGCTATCTCTCAACTGGGGAGCTTGAGTCTATCAAGCAAAGCTCCAAACCCCAAATCAGGGCCAACCACCCATTAACAAATGTATGGTGACATCTCAACTAAATGTTCCATGAAAAAATATAGCCTACAGAATGGCCCCAAGGTGACATAGGCAGCAAACAAATTAAATAAATAAATAAATTGGCCATTATTGTAACAACATGGAATTAGTACTTCTGCTTACATGCAGACCAACCATATTTGAGGATTAGAATTAGGGGGAAAATAATCTTTTCCTATAAGTAGTTTCTGGTGTTTGTAGCATTGCGTACAATATTTGGTGCTGCTTTGCACTTAACATATGGTGCTTCCTAGAGATTATATTATATTACCAATGCTATGGTAGATGTAGATGATTATGCTCCATGCAGTATGATTTTAAACAATCAGATTATGAGGGCAATGATGACACATTGTATATCATACTGCTTTCTCAATTCTCTGGCAGAATCAGGGAGTCACTGTGCCTTTTTTCCTTTCCAGTACTCCCCCACAATAAATGATAGGGCACAGCTGATTAAAAGACAACAATTTGTTAGTGAAAAACAGGTCTGGTTTTGTCAGCAGCTTAAGGAAATTTGTTTCAAGTGTCATCATGAGTGGAGATAAAGAGAATGAAAGATAAGAATATGTTTCTTTACTCTGACATTTTAAAATATTGGTCCTAGCAGGACAAATGGAACTGCTATCTGAATCCATTTAAGTAAGCACAATTACTGATTGGTAGGGGGCAAGGTAAATCTATTGAGCTCTATGAAGATATTCGAACAGTGGTGAGCATAAGATGCTCTGCTTTCAGTTTCTTTTCCAGATCCCAATGGAGTTCTGGTATGATACCTTGAAGGTTGAGGTAGCTTTGGCAATCCTCCTCTTTTTAGGAGTCAAAGTAAGGGGAACAGAAGAGAGAAATCATAGCTGATGTGAAGCACGATGTGATACTTACTCTGATGCTAACAGTGACACCCAGTTTGATAGCTGAGGTGAAGGGAAAGAGTTTATTTCTTCTGCTGAAAAGGATTTTGACCAGGCTTTGACAGAACTCTCCAGCTGCTCTTTAATCCTGATTAGCATAGATCAGTGAACAAAACATCAGGAGAGCATATTAATGCTCAAGTGGCCTGTTTGTCAGTCCCCCCAGGTAAATGAGACAAGAAACAAGACTAGATGAGCTAATTCTACTTAATTGTAAGGCTACATTAACAGAATTTTGCATGTCTGAAAGTACAAACTTTCCACTCCTACTTTTAATCATCAGTAGGTTTCTACTCTTTTGACTGTTAAGCCCTTGGTTTCTTTTGCCTGATTGTTTCCTAGGCAGCATCTCTTTCTCTTGTCCCATCCACACACTCCAGTACGTCATCAAAAACTAAACAAGGAGGGGAGGAGCTTTTTTTTTTTTTAAGAAAAAAGGTAAAAACAAATGTACATATCTACTCTCTTATTTTATTTACTTTACTTTTACTTTCTTTATTTATACAGTATCACTTTATTAAAATTGAAAATGGTGTTTTCACTAGCCATCCGTACTGCATAAAAGGTCTAATTTTTCCCCTAATATATTCATTATTCGTGTTATACTTCTTTATCTAAAACAAAGATAAAACAATGTATATTCACTTTGAGTCTCTTTTCAAAGCTCCTGGTATTCGTCTCTGGAATCTAATAAAGATAAAATGTTCTCCCGTTATTATTACATTTCTCTCAATGCTATGCCTATGACAACCCTAAAGAATAGCCAGGTTGGTAATTGCTTTGACCCAAATTTGAGGAATCAAATCTCTTGGATCCAACAAAGTCTGCAGGGGGCACAATATTGATACTTTCTGATGCATCCTGACAAGCAATGGTGTCAGGGTTTCTCTTCTGATAAATATTAGTCTTAATAACAGCCATAATATCTGGAAGGTTTCATCTTGACCTTATGTATCTAGTAAATAAGCAAATATAATGTTTTAAATTCTCATTTCTATATACATATTAAGATTTTTGCATGTATACCCTGATTTGTTAGAACAACAGGGCTATCATATCTGCCTGAAAACAACAACTGGCCAATTCCTGGATGGCAGCAATAGGGAGCCTAGGTATTTCAGATCAGATATGGGTACCCTATTGAAGAACCACATATCTTTCAAAAAGTGTCAAATTGGTAAATGAAAATATAGACACTGTTAAACATCTCTTAACTCCTTAAAGAAATTACAGCTATATAAAATTCTTTTTTTCTAAAGGATTATGTTTGCAACAGAGGTTAATAAATGGCACCACTGTGTCCATAAGTGGAACTGAAGGGCATAATGAAAAAAGAATTAGCGATAAGTATATTGCATTGGCAAGCAGAAAAGAGCAACAGATGGGAAACTTTGGAGCAGTTGTCAAGGTCTAAAGCCATTATTTCTTTCCAGATCTTCTTTAGTTAGTTTACATACTTTCCTTTGGTGTTTCTCGCTCTATTAATCTCTATCTCTCTCTGTGTGGGGGGAAGATAGATACTCAGGTCTTAAGTATATGGAGCCAGTTGATAAAGAAAAAAAAAGGGAAAACATCAATTGATCTGCTGAAAAATGAGATGCTCCAAAATACAATTTTCATGAAGATGTCATGCTACAAATGTTCATATTGAAAGCAATACATTTTAGGCTATTTGGTATATTATTATATTGAGGTATTATGCAACAGAGAGGTCAGCATGGGTAGCAAAAAAATTAAATTATGGAAACACTAATGAACATTTAGAGACATCATTAACATGAATGAAATTGATTTAATCAAACTCTTATAGCCGCTAGGGGAATTTGAAGAAAAGTTCCCAGGGTAGAAATGGGGTAACAGTACAGCTTTTGTAAGTAAGTAGAAAAAGAAAAGTAGATATAATTTGCTATGTTGTTACTTGAAATCAAGCTATAATTGCCAATCAGAACCGGGACATCAAAACTTTTGATGCACAACAAATAGAAGCTTAGCAATCTTCTTCATTCCCACAAAGTAATTCCCAAGTAGCATTGCACTACTTTCCATGCACCAGTTGAGGACAAACTAGAACTCTTACAAAAGAACGTGTTTGCCCTCTCACTCATTCATGGCAAAAGCTTTGATTAATTTTCCCAAAATGTTTTGGATGGGAGCTGGAAGGTATTCCCAGAAACATCACTTCAAATAAAATGGCAAATAAAAGGACAGATGTATCAGCCTGATGAGAAATAATGTTACATACTTAAAAAAACAGAAGATTCATCTTTTCATATCTTTTGGTGTGTCCAAATAAGATGAAAGCACTAGTAAGGATTTATAATCAGTTACTAATTTAGCTCAGAATATGAGTGAGGAAAGTCCTTCCAGACACATTTTTTGTTGGGAATTGATATGCTGGATTTGTACAAATTATGAATAGTAATCATATTAACATTTCTTTATAAAAGCTTACTCTTCAGAAACTTTATAGCTAAATGATTTATCTACTAGAGAAGTACAACTACTTCAAGATATTTTATGTCAATCCAGAAATGTTTAATTTTAAAACAAAAATCTGAACTCCTCTACTTTTCACAAATCAACTATGTTATTATGTTACTAAAATGGAATAGAAAATCTGAAGAACTAATTGGAAGTGCTGTAAGGGTAAATAATCATGTGGTGTTTGTCAGTAAATCCTATTCAGAATCCTCAGTGTGGGGGGTGATGGTCAAAATTGCATTATGCCAGTGCTTATTCTGCTGGTTTTCTTACTTTCTGTGGAGTCAATACAAGTCATTGTTGATTGGGGAAGAGATATCCCACCCTCAGCGCCTATTATGTGAGTACCAGGGGGTTCAGTACTTTCTCCACTTCTATTTAACATCCATATGAAGCCATTGGGAGAGTTCATCCATTGCCATAGGATGAGCTATCATCATTGTGCTGATGAAACCCAATTATACATTTCTGACAAATAAAGTGATGCTATCAATGTCCTAACTTAGTGCCTGGAGGCTAAGGGTGGAAAACAACAGGCTTCAACTGAACCCTGAAAAAACTGAGTGGCTTTTGGTTACCTCCTCCCCGTTTCTGGAACTATGTCACCTTTGGTACTGGATGTGGTTACAGTGTCTCAAACAGACTAGATCTGTGGTGTCAAACTCACAACGTCATATGATGTGTCGCAATGTATAGCAACTTTTTTTGCATTGCCAGCAATGGGGTGGGCGCGGTTTCAGCATGACACATCTGGCCTGTTGGCTGGCAGTTTGACACCCCTGGACTAGATCTACAACTGAGGTCCTCCTAGATTCATGACTTCTGCTCAAAGAGTAGGTGTCAAGCATGGCTAGGCGTGCTTTGCAGTTTCATGGTGTGTGCTAGTTGTGCACATTCCTGGATCAGAAGGCTCTGCTTACAGTCACTCCTGCCTGGTTACGTCCTGGTTAGACTACTGTAATGCACTCTACGTGGGATTGCCCTTGAAGACTACCTGAATTGATTGTATAAGATGTTGCCATGAGGGCAATTATGTCTAAAACATTACTCATTGTACCTCAGCTCTGTAAGCTAATTGGCTGACAATTTTCTTCTGGGTCCAATTTAAAATGCTTATTTTGTTCTTTAAAGCCCTTTGGGCTATGGGACTGGGTCATTTGATGGACCGCCTCTTCCTGATTAGATTTGCCTGTTCAATTAAATCTGGCAGAAGAGATACGTAAAGAATTGCATAACAACACAGTTTTAAAATAGCTTTTAAAAGGGGAGGAGGGATTCAAGTTTGCAGGATAGGTAAGCAGTACAAAAAAGTGCTATAACTTTAAAACGTCAGCTAGAATTTTCAAAAATAAAACCCTCAACAACAGCATGATAAAGTATCAACAAAGATGTATTGGAATTCTGTAAGAAATACCATTTGCCTGCAAGCAAGAACTTGTGGAACCCCAAAATAGACAAAGTAATACAAAATGAAGAAGTTAAAGTGCTCTGAGAGTTTTGAATTCAAACAGGCAAAAACCTACCACGCAATACTCTGGGCTTAACAAAAAAACAAAAAAAAACATCTGGCACTCCCCTTGAATACCATTGCCACTGACAAACTCACCACCAGTCAATTGCAAAAGGCAACTTTACTTGGAACAGCTTAAATTCTACAATGATACCTTAATATTATTAAACAATATCTTTCTATCCCTGGTCCTTGAAGAGGACTTGATAGATGGACAAAAATGCCAATTAAATCTAAACATCTGACTGACTGTGCAACCAACTATAATAATATTATTAAAGCCTCACCCCTTTGTATGTACATGCAATATTAATACATGTACAAAAGGGACAGGGCTTCAATCATGAAATCAAAACTATCATGTTGACTTTCTTGATTCTCTTCCACAGATGCCTATAACTTGGGAGATGAAATTCTTATAGTAGTCATTGCCTTTCCATGCAAATATTAGACAGTCAGTCAATTAAAAACAGAATTGTAATTCATTTATGGAATGCATCCAGTGGTGGGATTCAAATATTTATTTATTTATTTATTTATTTATTTATTTATTTATTTATTTATTTATTTATTCGGATTTGTATGCCGCTCCTCTCCGAAGACTCGGAGCGGCTTACAACATATATATAAAAACAATTAAACAAATCCGAACAACATTAAAAATACAAACCCCATACATACTCATCAATCACACCACAATCAACAATCATCCCCAGGCCTGCCGGCAGAGGTAGGTTTTTAAATTCTTTCGGAAGGCCAGGAGGGTCGGAGAAACGCGGACTTCAGGAGGTAGTTGGTTCCAGAGGGTGGGCGCCGCAACAGAGAAAGCCCTCCCCCTAGGGCCCGCCAAACGACATTGTTTCGTTGACGGGACCTGGAGGAGGCCGACCCTGTGCGCTCTCACCGGTCGTAGAGAAGTATGTGGCAGAAGGCGGTCCCGTAAGTATCCTGGTCCCAAGCCATGAAGGGCTTTATAGGTAATAACCAACACCTTGAATTGGGCTCGGAGACCAATGGGCAACCAATGCAGCGTGCGGAGAGTTGATGAAATGTGGGCACAACGAGGAAGACCCACAACTGCTCGCGCAGCTGCATTTTGCACTAATTGTAGTCTCTGAACACTCTTCAAGGGTAGCCCCATGTAGAGAGCATTGCAGTAGTCGATCCTCGAGGTGACAAGGGCATGTGTGACTGTGAGGAGTGACTCCCGATCCAAGTAAGGACGCAACTGGTGCACCAGGCGAACCTGGGCAAATGCCCCCCTCGCCACTGCCGACAAATGATGATCCAATGTCAGCTGTGGATCAAGGAGGACTCCCAAGTTGCGAACCTTCTCTGAGGGGTTTATAGATTCACCCCCCAGGGTAATCGAAGGACAGATAGAAGTGTCCTTGGGAGGCATCACCCACAGCCACTCTGTCTTATCGGGGTTGAGCCTTAATCTGTTAACACCCATCCAAACCCTCACAGCCTCCAGACACCGGCACATCACCTCAACCGCTTCACTGATATGGCCAGGAGTGGAAATGTACAGCTGAGTATCATCAGCGTACTGATGGTATCTCACTCCGTGGCAGTGGATGATCTCACCCAGTGGCTTCATGTAAATGTTAAAAAGTAGGGGGGAGAGAACCGACCCCTGAGGCACCCCACATGGGAGTAACCTAGAGGTGGACCTTCGATCCCCCACAAACACCGACTGTGACCGACCAATGAGATAGGAGGAGAACCACCGCAATACGGTGTCCCCCACTCCCAATCCCTCCAGCCGGCGCAGAAGGATACCGTGGTCAATGGTATCGAATGCCGCTGAGAGGTCAAGAAGCACCAGGACAGAGGACTGGCCTCTATCCCGGGCTCGCCAGAGATCATCCATCAGAGCGACCAAAGCAGTTTCGGTGCTGTAGCCGGGCCTGAATCCCGACTGCAGAGGGCCCAGATAATCGGCTTCCTCCAGAGACCGCTGGAGCTGATGCGCCACCACCTTCTCGACAACCTTCCCCACAAAGGGAAGGTTGGAGACCGGACGATAGTTGGTCAAAATTTCTGGATCCAGGGAAGGCTTCTTGAGGAGGGGGCGCACAAGTGCCTCCTTTAAGGGAGCCGGAAAGGACCCCTCCCTCAAAGAAGCGCTGACAATCTCCTGGATCCAGGTACGTGTCACCACCCTACTGGCCGAAACCAGCCAGGAGGGACACGGGTCCAACAAACAGGTGGCAGAACATACAGATCCAATGGCCCTGTCCACTTCCTCAGGCGTAACAGCCTCAAACTCTCCCCAGATGACCGGACAAGAACATGCCCCTGTCCCCTCAACTGAATCATTATCAGTCGACTCTGCTACACAATTGGAGTCTAGGTCAGCCCGGATCTGAGCCACTTTGTCTGCGAAACAGTTATTAAAGTCCTCGGCACTACCCTGCAAGGGAGGCCCCGGACCCCTTGGGTTAATAAGGGATCGGGTCACCCTAAACAGGGCGGCCGGACGAGATTCCGCAGACGCGATCAAAGCAGAAAGATACAAAGATCTTGCCGCCTTAATCGCCTTCAGATAGGCTTTAATAAATAAGCTCAATCTGGTTCGGTCAGATCCGGACTTACTTTGTCTCCATCGCTTCTCTAGACGTCTCTTATGGCGCTTCATCCCCCTGAGCTCCTCAGTAAACCAAGGAGACCTCCTGGGGCCAGCACCACGGAGAGGTCGCAAAGGCGCAATCCGGTCAATAGCCCCCTTCGCGGCCGTATTCCATGCCGCTACCAGGGACTCCACCAGACTGTGAATGAGGTAGCTCGGTAATTCCCCAAGCGCCGTCTGAAAGCCAATTGGATCCATCAGGCGTCTGGGGCGGAACCACCTAATCGGTTCCGCCTCCCTGCGGGGAAGGATTGGGGCCGTAAAATTCAGTCGAAGCAGAAAATGATCAGTCCATGACAAAGGCATGATATCTAAGCCCCTTAAAACCAGATCATTACCCAACTGCTCCGAAAGGAAAATCATATCCGGGGCGTGTCCACCCTCATGCGTCGGGCCCTGCACTACTTGGGTCAGGTCCATGGTTGTCATGGCGGCCATGAACTCCTGTGCCAATCCCGAGGATTCGCCAAGCGACGGCAGATTGAAGTCCCCCAGGACTATAAGCCTGGGGAACTCCACCGCCAGCCCAGCAACCTCCTCGAGTAGCACAGGCAGGGCTGATGCCACGCAGCTGGGAGGCAGGTACGTAAGCAATAAGCCCACCTGGACCCCTAGGTCCAGCGTCATAAGGATGGACTCGCAACCCGGAATTTCGGAAACAGTGAGTCTATGTAGACTGACGTTCTCCCGGGCCAAAATAGCCACTCCTCCCCCCCCCTTCCCTGGGGTCGCGGCTGACGCCATATGTGAACAACCAATTCTCTGTGTGGATGCCACTTCCGGAAGTCCATTCTGGGCCTGGGCAACAAAAAAAATTAGCTACCAGTTCTGTTGAACTGGTGCAAACCAGCTGAATACCACCACTGAATGCATCTTTCTTGTTCTTTAGCATATATATTCCAACTCAAGCTTTCTCCTTTTCTGCCTATTTAGTCCTTCCCTGTGGTTTTAACTTACCAATGCCTAAAAAGCTTTACAATTTAAATCATAATTTAATCAAGGAAAAACAAGGACAGTCCAGTTGTCTTTTGAAAAAACACTTTTGGAACAATCATGACCAAGATGACTGAGAATCTCCATAGAATTTTAGGAGTTAAAAAAAACTTGAAAATGTAAACATTTAATTACTTTGTTAGCTTGTAGGATTCACTTGTAGACACATTCATTTCTAATCTGCCTTATAATCCCAAGGCTAATTTAGAATTATCAGACACTGACTGTGCTGTATCTCCTCCTTCATAAATTAGTGAAACAATGTGGGAAGCATTCTATACTCATCCAGCTGACCATTTATAAATATCATATCCCTTCATTTGTGATGGGATTTACATCTAATCTCTGCTTTACCTCTAATTCCTAGTTTCTAAACTTGTAAAATGTGGTACATAGAAACCACATTTACATTCCTATCCCTTAATGCCATGCAAATGTTCTATATATTGTATTTTCTGAATTCCTTTTATTATTTTCTATCTTTCAGCATCTCAATTTATTATCTCTTTTTTGAGATGGATAATTCTTGTGTAAATCTGCAAGAGTTCAGGAATAAAGATCTTTCATCTTTATTCTTCTAACTTAACAATTTGTAAGCTATTTTTCAGAATGATACTGAAACTTTCAATCCATACATTGATGTTTTCTATATGTAATATTACACTCTCCTAAAAAGTTTTCAAATTCCAATTAAATAAACTGAATCCTATTATCAGAGACATGTTGTGTTTCTGATTTATAGTCCATTTCATATATAAAGGAAAACAAATTTGTTGACCATATAGCAATAAAATTGCTTGCCCATTCCATTTCTTTGTAGTCAGTAAGGCTGTCAAAGTTTTATTGTCTGTACATAATTTAAATGTATGACTCCACTAAGAAGTTATTTATTTAATAGAAGCCCAAACAGAGGCAAGCGCTTCTTGGTCAATAACACTTTATTTTCAGAATTACTAAATGTTCTTGATTCAAACGCAACAGTTTTCTCTTCAGTCCCTTTATGTAATAACTTACATGCAAATCTCAATCCATGATCTGAAGCATCAGTTAACTCAGGATCAGACAATATCAAATCAGGATTAACGTTTGTTTTTGTTTTGTTTTTTACATTCTCAGCGCAGTCACTATTCACTTCCAAATTGTAATTCCCCTTAATAACTCACAAAGGAGCTCTACTTTATTTTGAATTCATTTTTCATACCAAGAGGTGAAATCATAAAAGAGACTATAACCAATCACTCTATTAATTTATGGCCAGGAGCTAAAAAAAAAAGAACACAAGAAGAAGTAGATTACAGAACGAGATTGGTAACACTACATTAATATTTTAGATAGATGTAGATCTAGTTTTACATCTACATCTACATTAGGAATGGGGCAGAGAAACCACAGAAGGCTCAGTCATTGAGAATGTTCTTTTTTCCATGTAGAATTATGCTTATCTAAATAGATTTTTAAAATTTAAAGCAAAAAGAGACATAATATCTAACCTATTCCACGACTGAAGGATACTTACATCTACATGTTCAGCATTAGACTTGAACCCATATATTGAAATTGATGTCCCAAAGGGAAAGTTCTGTTTGCCTCCAGTTGTACTTTTCTGAATTAACCCTTAACTTTCCTAACTTAATACAATTGCAAATTATCCTCAATTTTCATGGTGTTTTTTTTTTTGCTGTTTTCCCAGTATATATCATGATATATCATCAAAATAACACTGCAGCCCCTTTTCTGGTTGCATGATCCCCATGGGGAACATATATAAAACAAAAGAGATATGTAATAAGTGATGTTAAGAGTTCTATCTCAACTACTGTTTTCCTTCTTTCTTGTTACAAGTATAAACAGTTATTTTCACAGCTTTTGTTGTATAGGTCTCACTGAAATGACCTACAATAAGGTGACCAACCGTCCTCCTTTTGTAAATTCTGTCCTCCCTCAAAAAGTGTCCTCCTACATGTCCTCCTTTTTGATATTTGAAGACTAATCTGCAGGGCTTTTTTTTCTCATAGAATGCTCAGAACAGCATTCTGGCACCTTTTTTGATGGTTTTTTTTTTCAACTTTTGCATGAGCTGTGCTACTACTATTGGCTTTCAAAAGCCAATAGGAATTGCTGTTGAGCATGCCAAAACACCCGGCTGGCAAACTTTGCACATGCAAGTTGTCTGTATTATTGTTGCAATGAATAAAATGTTTCTTTTATTTACGATATTTTTTCTTCAATTTATTTGTGTCCTCCTTTTCATTGTAAAAAAGTTGGTCACCTTACCTACAATGAAATAGGCTCTTCCCACTTCTTAGAGTTTGCTAAATCAATTCATTTCTTCTTTGTTCACAATTTATATATGATTTCAAGATTCCGTGCCCATGTATAGAATTTATAGCTTATACTTCACTCTCTTTACCCAAGAGTTTGGCTTGCACCACAATTATGTTGCAATTGTAATAGCCTTCTCCATGTAAGTTCTGTCTCCAACTACAAGCAGTCCTGAATGGGAATGGACAGAGGATGTTTTCACAATCAAGTGATCTGCTATCATTTCTGCTATTATTCCAAAGCAATCCCATCACATTTTCCAAGGCAGTGACATTGTATTATGTGAAAAGATATCACAGAAAAAAGCTGTAAGATCTAAAACTATATCACTCCAGAGTGCAGGGCATATAATCATGGTTTTAAGTATTGAGAAACACATTCCCATGGATATTTAAGGGAAAAGAATTCCTAAACAGAACAATTCAACTAATTGCACAGACAGGAGAAAAACTCCTATTTGCCAGTAACTGTTAAACACTTAAGGGTTTGGAAATCATACCTGTGGTTCAAATGAATAATTTAGTGGTCCATTCCAGGGAACTCCTTATTCAGCTCCTACCAATTTTTACCTAATAAAAATTTCTATACTCAGGAAGTTCATGTTGGCAATATTAGTAATCTACCAGCTGCTTTTCTTAAATTAACTTGATTGGCTAGATCTCAAAATAAAGCCATTTTCTCTGGGCAATGTACTATAAAGAACCATTTGTTTCTTTAGAATTCTGTACAAGCTTAGAGATAATTGCTTATTTTCAAATGGCAGCTTCTAGTAGGATGAGTAATATTTTTTTCTCTTCCTTCAACAGAACACATTACATTGAGATGAAAAATATTTTTAATTTTTCACAACTTTTAATATCATTCTCTCTCCATTACCTAGAACATTGTACAAAAGAGTATTTTGTTTTATTCAGTTCTGTTTCATAAATTTACCATTCACTTTTCAAAGCATAATCTCACCTACCCTATATATATATATTTTTCTGCTATGCCACCATTTCCCCAGAAATGGCATTGCCAGTGCTATGTGTCACAAAGATAGAAATGAGAATCCTGATTCAAATGAAAGCCCCAAATGTAATTTCAAAAGGTGAAAGCCAATGGCATTTCCAAGAAGCCCCACATTGCTGTGAGTGATTTGAGCAGATTTATAGCAGTGCTATAACAAGAAAATGTAAGGCACCTATTCTTTTTCTTTTTTTTTTAAAGTTCACCTACTATGGCCCAATGCAGAATTTCATCAGGAAAGCTAAATACTTATTCTCATGCCATTACTGTTCTCCTGAAGCCAAACCACCCAAACTCAATCCCAGAGTATTATGAGGTGGGATTCTTAAAACCTATTCATATAGGCTCAATGGATAAAAGAAGAAAAGCATATCAGTCTTGCAACACTAGCTACAGACACCCATGACCACTGGGAAATAGCATCTAACATTAAGTAGCATATGATGTAATGAAATAGGGGCTTTGATATTATGTTCCAATGTGGATGTTTTGTCCTATGTCTATTTGAAGGAAAACTGAGAATCAGCCTTGTTAATATGTAGGCACCTTATATCCCACCTTATATACCTCCAAACTGAGCATTTTAAATGAATGTGCCCAAGCCCTGAAGGAGAAATAATGAGATGAATGTTGATGAATGCCCTTAAAAATAGGCCCAAACTATCGACCTGGTAATTGTGCAGCACTGTTAGAAACAAAATAGCAGGCATAATTGCTTTCTTAAAATTAGCAGCCTATGATTTGATTGTACCTAAAAGTGTATGTAATTGTATGCATTATTCTTGGTAATAAAATTACACAAAGAACATTTTTAATGCCACTATAATGTTAAAATCGTTGATCTTCATGCTGTAGTGAATATGACATGCTGATTACTTTTAGCATAAAAAATATTTTTCTTTTTTCTGTGATGAAAATTCCCCAGCCGTTGATGTACTGGGATGATTTTCTAAAGCTTCTATTTCAGCCTTCTCCAACTTGAGGCCCAAAAGATCAGTCTGATATACAAGCTGTAGTGTCAACTTATCATTAAAAAAGAGAAATGTATTTTGGGCTCATTACGATTATAACAAATTATAATAATGACAGAAACTTAATTTTGCAGCAATATCTTTAACATAATCAAACCACAACTGCCTCTCCTAGATCCTTGGGAAGAACTCAATGAGTAAATAAAAATGCCAAATCAAGTCTAAACATCTAGCTGATTACACAACCAACATTGTAGAAGAATAAGTAAGATAGAATGTTGTATAAAAGTATTGACACTTTTGAAATTTGGTGCTGGAGAAAATACCTGAGAATTCTATGGACAGCTGTACAGTGAGAAAATGGTGATGGAAAGCAATGATCATTGGACAGATCAACCCAAATCAAGATCAACCCAAATGACCAGGCTCAAATTATCCTACTTTGGATACGTTATATGAAGATCTAGTTCTCTATAGAAGGCTCTAATGCTGGGAAAAGTGGAAGGAAACAGAAGAGGACAACCAGCAGTGATAGATGGACTCAGTCACAGTGGCAATGAGTACATTGTTGAAAGACCTGATAGTTCCCACTGATTAGGGACAAAATCTAATTAGTTTCAGGGAGTTAAAAAGCACTTGATGGCATTTAATCAGTCAAATGCTTGAGTTAAAAAAGCACTAATATATTTGAACTAAGCTGCATAAGAAAACTACTAATTATAAGAAACAACACTTGGTGGGGATACTAGAGAAGCTTCTAAAGATCTAAGTTCTTGTGTGACCATTCTACTCACAGGAATAAAAAAGAAAAGGTATTCAGAAAAAAGAAACACACTCCTTACCATTACAGCAATTTTCTGCAAGAGCACTGCACTTTGAGAAGACTCTCTCTATTTCTTTCTGAGATTGTCTGAGGAAGTTTTCCTATAATTGGTACAAGGTCATCTGCAAGAAACTGGGGGTTGGAACTTCTCTTTTGCTACATGCAAATGTAATTCTGAAGAACTGAGCCCTAACATAGTTGTTAACTTCCAAAAATGTCTTTCAAGCTTGTAAATGTATAAGAATTGCTAATTTTACATTTTAATTTTATTTAACTTGTTATTTATTTTAACTACTCTTTTAACTGTTTCAAGGTCTTGATTTTAAATGGATTTTCACTGTAAATTGCTGAGAGGCTTAATAATTAGTTACTTACCATGTTGATTAAATAAATAAGTAGATGAATAAACATATTTTTAAAATGTTTTGCATAGATTTTGGTATGATTTCTGTCACTTACAAAATTGCCAGTAAACCAATGAAATAATAATCCTATTTGACTACAAAATACTGAACATAAGAATTTTTATGATGTAGAGCATGAAGTCATGCCTGAGTGCTTTAGAAGAGTAAGATTTGTGGTTTTCTGAGGCCCACAGCATGGCAGTTTTATAGATGTTTAACTCTGTGTGGATACTGCATCTGTAGTCAATAAGCTTTGGAACTGAATTTTCTATTCGCACAGGTTGGACTGCTGTTGTTATAGAAATCACAGCAGTCATATGTGAGAGGGCAGAAAATAGACAGGTACTTAGGTATGGTGTGTGCTGTTTGCATTGCAGTTAGCAGTGCTAACATAAATATTCTATTTCTGTGTAAACAGGACAAGAGGGGAAAGACAGAAAGGTGTAGGATCTAAGTCTCTCATTCTATGCCCACACACAGAGAGAGAGAGAGAGAGAGAGAGAGAGAGAGAGAGAGAGAGAGAGAGAGAGAGAGAGAGAGAGAGAGAGAGAGAGAGAGAGAGAGAAAGAGAAAGAGAGACAGAGAGACCTACTCTGAAGATCAAATATAAAATATGGATCTGCCTATTTTTTCTGATTGAAAAATCATTTCACTTCACTTTCACCTCAAAATATAAATTCAATCAAAAAGAATTCTATAACTAAATTATTACTCTGTTGGTATTTTGTTATCTTTGTGCATTTTTTACATTGATAAGACCTGGGCAGCTGGATCGATAGCACTGGCAGATACAACACTGTTTCAGGAAAAGTAAGAATCTGTCCCACAATACACATACGGACAAAGATCATCTGACACACTGTGTTAATTCTTAGCTTCTGCTTGACTTTTCTATACTATGAGTTACCAACAAAGTAGAAAACTCACAATTCAAGTGAGTGTTTTTGTATTCTATGTGGGTCATCTTAAATCTTTGCATTTTGCCCATAATTTTAAATTTAATTTGCCTCATTTGGCATTTTCTCCGCTATGGTTTTCTATTAGGGAACAGATAAATGTGAATTTAATTAACTGCCTTCTACTCTGCATAGGCTAGATGATATATTGAGACAATTCATGGTTGTTATTGTGACTGTGAACCTCCAATTAATTATCATAATAGAAAATAATATGAATATTGAGCGTTTCCCAATGTTATGCCAGAAGTCACCTCAATCAAATCAGGCAGTGCTAATTAATAAAGTAATAGGTTTGCTAGTAAACCCCAGAAAAGTCAATAAACTGTTTCTCTGACCCAGTGTCCTTCAAACTAACTTCTAAAAAATCTATTCTAATTTTTTTTTAGAAAACTTGACAAAATATCCAATAAATTTTTTGAGGTTTTTTTCTCCCAATTAAATAATGCTTTACCAAAATTTAGATATATGCAGAAACTCTCCCATCATTAGTACTAATTATCAAAACTATGCTTTTGATTAACAATAGTAAAGAATGTTAAATCCTCAGATTTTCAAAAAAAAGAAAGAAAGAAAGAAATGCATATGTAGCCAAAAAAAAAAAAAAAGTCCTCTACTGCTTTTTTTCCAGTAGGTAGTTTAATAAATGAGCTTTTGAATTTTTTTTCCTGTGGAAAACATTTTTAAAGCATATGCCTACATACCCAATGATTTGAAGCTATTCTTTTATTATATTTATGTAGATTATTTCTATGATAGATGTGGTGATCTGTGCTGGTTAAAGAAAAACAAAAATATAAACTCCATCTATTGAAGTTTGCAGATAAATATTCTAAGAAGAATCTTTGAAGAGTTGAAGCTCCTAGTACATCAAGAGATTATTAAAAAAATTGCTAGTAATGAAAGCTGCTTCTAATATTGCCCTTCTTTGTTTACCCTATTATGAAGCTGCTAAAAGTACAACCAACTTTGAGAGGCTAAAACTCTTAATTTAACTATTAACAAATATCCTTTTTTCATCAAATATGCTCTGATCCAGCTAGTAGTAATGTATGCATAGAAGCAGGCTGCATGAATATCCTAAGCTATATAAACAGTTACCCTTAAAATCTGGATCTGATTATGTCTTCTTTGCCTTATCTAATTGTTGGTTCCCCTATAGCAGGACCAAGCTTAACCTCATTTTACTTAAAGCAATTTTTGCCCCGAGGAGTCCTAAATATATTATTTCTGCTTCTTGGTTTCTGTAGTTTCCTACTGTAAGTCCTAAAAAGGATGGAGGTAAGATCCAGCTTTGTAAACCATATTGTTTTGTAAAGTAATAATTGGCACCTCGTCCCCATAAACCAAGTTTTGGCTCAGACTACTAAGGTCTAACAAAGTTATTTTGACATCCTGGGGAAAAATCCCACAGATACTTCTTTCTGGCAAAAATTGTAATAGCAATAAATGCAAAAATAATTATTTACTATTGTATAAAAGTTAGACCAATAATTAATAAAGTAGTGAAAGAGATTGTGTCTGTTCATTTAAAAAGGAAATTTGAACCTTGTTTGGATAGCACTGGACTTGGTAGCTTAATTTAGGTTTTAGCAACAAAGCAATGGCAACAAACCTTTCAAGCTGTGACATGAAGATGGCAGTTTTTATCTAAAGAACAAGAGCTTTCTTCTTTTATAAACAGGAGCAATTCTTTTAGAGCTTTTAAATTAATGATTGGCATTTCACACAATTTCAGTACTCCATACTCCACCTATTTGTTGTGCTTCTGTGACCTCTGTCAGAATCACAACTTGAAATGTCCGCATCATCTGCTGTATTTGTTGACTGTATTATTAATGTACCATCCTGCTTGTTAAATTCCCCACAGCTTTAAAGTTGTCCCTGTTCGCTGTGGTGAATTGGGCAGCATCTTGTAAAATGATCTGGGATTCTTTTGAGTTTGTGGAATCTCAGGAAATAGAATTCTTTGTAAAATGAACTCTGCCACAGACTGCTAGATCTATGCCCTTTCTGGATATGAGCAACTAGGTTTGAGATGTGATCAGTGCTTCTTTGAATATGTGTATGAGGTCTCCTGCCTTGAAGGAGATAGTAATGCTCCCTCTCTTGAAAAATGTATTTCTTAATCTGGACCTATTTGATAATTTTTACCCAGGATTCAAACTTCATTTTAGAGAAAATGTCAGGGAATTGTGCAGCAGGTGTCCAAATAGAGTCAGAGACGCTGACACAAACTTGTAGTTTTATATAAATAACATTTTTTACATCTATATATACAGCAAATGAGATAGCCAGGCACATCACTACAACATGAAATAAATCACTAAGGCACACAGAGGACACAGAAGAAAAAAGTGGGGGGGAACTCTCCCTCCACACTCACAGCAACCAATCACACTGCAGATTGACTCATGCAGGAGCCAGCACTTTCCAACCAATCAACTATAACTGTTCTGTTGGACAACCCCACTGTTCCAGCTACTAAATTTAAATATCTTAGCAAAAAAGATAGTAGAAATCTGATCAGAAAGAATCCTACAGGAAATAGATTATCTGCTGACTTTTCATCAAGATTTAGGTTCATGTTTAAGCCTTCAAAATTATACTGGCCATTCTGATGGATAACACTTGCCCAGCTCTTGATGGGGGAAGTACATCTCTCTTGGTCCTATTAGATTTCTCAGAAGTTTTATCCTTCTGGGGGCCTGCAAAGTTGAGAGTATGGATTACTGTACAATGACTGCTGCACTCTTAATCTAATGGATGCTCCAGGCAATAGTACCATTGTAGTTCCAAAGCAGAGTATCACAGGATTTAACATTCTGCCTTATGTTATTTAACATATTTAATGCTAAGCATCTTGAATTGGGACAGGTCATCCATTCATACAGGAGCAGATATGATCATTATGCTGATGATGCCCAGTTATATATCACTATCCTAAGGTGCCAAAGAAATATTGCACTTCTTCTGGAGGCTACCTTGTCAGGAGTTGCCTTTGGAGATGATTTGAATGTTACTGTTGGTGCAGAATATGATGGCCAAACTGCTTACTAGACAAACCCAATATTATAAGGCAACTCCAATTTTCGGGACCCTAATCTTACCCTAGAATTATCCAGAGATAATTCAAAGTGGTTATCATAGCACCAAGATACATTAAAGAACTGCTTTGCCAAAATTGTGTTATTCAAACAACTAAAGACAGTTCCTCCTTCTTGTGAGATATATGGGATATAGGTAATATGCCAGACATTTTCAGCAGTACTACCTTTTGTGAAACATGCCACAGAAGGCACAATAGCCCAATACAGGTGTCTTGAACAGGATAAGTGTTAAACACAAGGTTCTTTTACTGTGCATGGCAGAGCACTTTATACTAAATCATAATAATAACAAATAAACTTTTAACAAAATAATTACAACAACCACTTTGTGGAACATAATTCTTTGACTAGTAAGGTGGCCTTTGGACTGATAGTAACCTTACATAACCTTTAAGGTATTTAGGTGGTCCTTTGGTCCTTTGTGACCATTGCAGGGTCAGGGAGGGTGCCTGGCCTGACAGCTCACCTGCCAGTCTAGGCAGACCAGGACTTCTATTTAATGGTGCCTGGCCTACCTGCCCATCTGGTGGGCTCAATAGACCAGGACTTTGATGCCTTAGAATTCCAGGTGACCCACTCCGCTGCTGACTGGCTGGATCCTCCGAATCCAAGCCAGGTTTCCTCGGAGGGGTGGAAATCTCCAAGCCCAATGGTGGAGTGGAATTCTCCAAGTCCACAATGGACTCCTCTTGGGAACATTCTCCCTCGAGCCCGCAACCAGCATCGGAAGTGGCCTGCATTGCAGAAGTGTCCCAATAGTCCCAGTCCCCAGTGTATGTGACCAAGGTGCCAGAGTCAGGAGCCACCTCTATGGCAAACCCTCTCTCTTGTGGCTCCCTGTTTGGAGCGCTTGCTGTGTTGTGTGGATATCCCCGGTGAGACTCCCTGTCTGGAGCAATAACTGATGTGTGGAATGACCCCCTTTCTGGAGACTACCTGTTGGGAGCAATAGCTGAATCCTGAGAATGCCCCCATTCATTCAATGGACCCTGTGCCTTAGCATGTGAGAAATCACTGCAGCTGGTAGACTGAGAACCAGAATGCAATTGATGGCTCTCCTCCCCCTCGAGAACAGAGCTAGGAGCGGAAATGTAGTTGGACAACTGCCAGCCCAGTTGGTCAATATGGCGCTGAAAGACGCATCCATCACCCAAGGCCACTTCGTATGAGAGTGGCCCTGAGACTTTGCATACAACAGCACTGACCCAGAGATGTCCAGGACCATAGTTCCTTGCCCAGACTGGATCGCCCACCTGAAGTCTCCTAGGTACCCATGGCTGTGACACCTGTGAAGCCACCCAGTCTGGGTGCAGTCTGTCCAACTTCGTAATGAGGCATCAACCCCAGTGGAGTTCAGCTGGCTCTTTCCAGTGGCAGTGCATGGTGTGGTATGGTGTGCAAGAAGAAAATCTGCTAACCTGTGATGCCAGCTACCGTGCGTGATTCTTTTGAATCTTGCCCTTGAGGGTGAAGGGCAACCTCCTAGGCTTAATCCTAACCGGTGTGATCTTTGGGTCTAACTGCAGGGCAATGCCCCTTGTATGAACCAAGCTCTGAACTAAACACATCCATAAACTCTCTGCAGACTTCTGCAATTCCTGGAGTTTGCAGTCTGTGTAGGCCAGTCACCTGGATTCCCAGGGCCTCGAACCAATTGAGTCCAATTAGACTTGTACAATCACCTCCAACAACCACCACATCTAATAGGCCTTGGAAAGCCTTATGCTGCACTTTGAGCATGGCTTCTCCAAGTACATTAACCCTTGAGTTTTGAAAGTCATTAAGAATTAAGTTTGATGGCCTGAATTTGACTCAAGGGCCACTACTGCTGCGAATCCTTTTAAAGGTATTGTGTGAAGTGATCGATAGAGCGGACGTGGTGTCCAGCTCCATTGATAAGGGAACCCCTTGTAACTTCACATCAATGTGAAGTTTCTTTGTAAGGGGCTTGTCCCTGTCCGCAAAATGCTTCTACGCAATGCACAGAAACCCACCCTGTGTTGGCTGCGGACCCTGGTACCTTTCTGAAGGAATTCTTCCCAAGGTTGTACCTTCTGGTGACCCAAACAAATGGTGGCAATGTGGCCTTGCTTACCACATGCCTGGCAAATGGCGGAGCAGAACCAGCAGTCCGTGCACTTGTGGCGTCCTCCGCAACCGAGACACTGAAGAGCTGTTGGGGCCTTGTCTGGTTTATCTCGTGGCCTTCTTACCGCAGGCTGGTGAAGTCTGTCCACCTCCTCTTCAGGATCCAGGTCTGTAACTTCTTGAGCGACCTCTTGATGGACGGTCGCGATGGCTGAAGTGTTTCTGGTGAGCTTCAGGGCCTTCACAGTGCCGCCTGCTGCTTCTTCAGCTGCAACTTCACACAAGACATCTTGGAAAGTGACTTCAGCTTTAGCAAAGATTTTTTGTTGCAGCTCTCTGCTTCTAAGGCCGCAGATGAAGTGGTCTCATAAGCGTTCTTCCAGGTCCTTGAATTCACAAGGCCTGGCAGCTTGTCTCAAGCACCAACAGGCACGCAGGCCTTTTATAGTCTCCCAAACCAGCCAATAGGAAAGAACCTTTTTTCATGCCTTGCACATGTGCACAAGTCCAGCGCCAGCCAGTCTGGTCCCAGGCAGCTTTTTGGTTGCCCGGGACCATTTGCAACATTTCTGGGCCTGCTGAAGCAATTCAGCAGGCCCAGGACACAACACTACCCATGCTACATTCTCCCTATGGAAATATGTGCTGCTACATCCCTCCTTTAATTTCACAAGGCTGCAAAGACCTTCCTATTCTAATATTCCTTTGGTTCTTAATGAAAAACTCCCTTTTTACGACCCTGTAATCCCTTAATTCTGGGTAGAGTCAAGGCAATGGAGTTCTACCCAGAATTAAGGGATTACAGGGTCACAAAAAGGGTGATTAGATGGAGCTGAGCATTTACTGACCAGATATCCATCCCTGACACCACATGGAGTTCACAGCAAATATTTTTTTCTTTATGCCCTAGGAGAGAAACATCTGCTACTACCTGTTATGTCTGGCCCCTCTCAGCTCATTAAAATCCACATAAATATGTCTTTAAGAGGTTTATTTAACACATTTCAAAAGGATTCACTTCAAAGCACGCTGCTGGCATTTTGCTGGCAGGAACGGCCAAGTCTCATTTATTTACATTTAGATTGAAACATGCTCTTCCCACACCTTCCAATTAACTCACTCTTTCTTTATCACATTGTCCAAGACCTCATTATTCTTCCATAGATTTCCAAAACATCAGAAGACTGAGTTCAAACGCCCTGCTCCAGATATCAGGCTACTCCTTGATTAACGTTGCTCGTGACAAAGGCGTAGTCTCTCTTTTCCCTTCTAATATAGTTTCCGATACGTCACTTCCCCCCATTACTTCCTTTTTCCACTTAACTGACACCTTCGCTTATCAAACCTTCGGAATCTCGGATCAAGCCATCTATCTTCTTGATCCAAATCTGACCCCTCACTTTGCGAATCTGACCCAGACTGCCTGTAAATCTCCTCCCTGTCTGTCTCAGCTGCCGGGAGGGGAAAATACCCAGAGGGGCCTGGCTGCTCTTCCTCGGCTGCCGGGAGGGGAAAACACCCAGAGGGGCCTGGCTGCTCATCCTCATCCTCTGACACTTCCCAAGCTGGTCTAGGGACACTCACAACACTACTTAGGATTGAATGCTTTGATGGTAAGAAAGCATTCTGCTTAGGAATTATGTTATTATATTATATTTATTGAATTATATTTATTATATTATATGCCTCTCCACAGTTTTTTTTAGCTGGCCCCTTTGATCTGGCATATAAAGTATGCTGAGGGTGTGGTGCCAGCCTTATGGGACATTTTCCCCCTGAAGTTAAATGATCTCCAACCCTTTTAACATTCCTGAAGGCCCTCAATATATACTATTAATTTCTTAATATTGATTTCTACATTTTTATATCTGTTATTATATTTGTGATTTTTATTTGATTGTTGTGTCCTGTCCAGAGTCAATTTTGGTGAGATGGGAGGCTATGCAAATGTGAGTATTAAATATATAAACATGGATATGTCTTGCATGACTCCTGCTCAATAACACAAGAACCTGCTGAACTTTTTTCCATTCTAAAGTATATAAAATTGGCCTTTTAAATTTATTATAATTTAGTCAAAAAATATCCAGATGGCACAATGAAGAGATCAAAACCAAATATTGTTATTCCATTCATGTGCTGACCTGTAACATTTCAAAGCAAAAATGAATCCAAATGAAAGCAGTTTGATGTATGGATGAAAGAATGTTAAATGTAACGCATATCAACTGACTCAAACTAATGCATGTAAGTTTTCAAATCTAAATTTAAGTGAGTAATGGAGCTTCTTAAATAAAAATCTTCTAAAGATTGCACATGAAGGACACTTTTCAGAATACTAGTGCTGGTTGTTATTTCTGATGAAACTCCAGATTAGTAGGGTTACATTTCAGGCCTCTTCACCACCTCAGAATTTGTGCCTGTTTATAGCACACTGTATTGTTGTAGCAAATAATTTCAAGTGGCTTTAAAGTTTTCATTTTGTACTACTCTTACTACTATGTGCCCTTCTATGCATCTCAATCACTTTCAACATCATTAATAGAATAAATAAACATATGTGTATATTAATGCAGGGCAGTGATAGAACAGCCCAGGAGATCATTTACCTTCAGTGATACATTTTTATTAAAGAACTACTGCTTCTTTCCCCCCCCCAAACAGTGGTCTTATATAAGGAAGAAGCTACTATCCTCATAAAAAAGGATCTTGGGAAATCTCATTTAAATTTCAAGGATCTCTTAGGGGGTAGTTGATAATGATTATGCTAATTGGCATAGGGTCTGACTGACAGTTATGTCAGGGAATGATTTGCAAATCACATTTTCTTGGAGCTTATTAGCAGACTCATTAACTGTAGAACAGTACATTAGTCCCAGAAAGTCAGATCTAAGCAGAAAATTAAAATTATTTGCTAAATGACCTAATAAAATTGAATAAAATGTGCTGAGAAAATGAAAACAAAAGTATATCAAGACTCCAAAAGCTTTTTTTAAAAAGGAAGAAAAAGAAAAATCAAGTTGAGCTCTGCTGGTCAGCATCTATAATCCAGATGTAGATTATTAAAATGATATTTAACAGTGAAACAATAACTGTGAAACAATAACAATAAGTTATTTCTTGCCAATCTCTTTGTCACCTGCTAAAGATGATGCATTTCAGTTATTGAAATCAATTCTGATAACATTTTGATCACACATCCAGCTCTCTGGATTGCTATATGTTTATTCACATAATGTTGTTGTTCCTTCTTAAGAGAAACAAAATGGAGTGCAAGATCATAACTATTATCATGTGTGAGAATGACTTTGAGAGATAGGAGAAGAGTTGCAGCCTAAACAATAGTCCAGTAAAAAAAGCTTATGAGCCTGAAGCAATAGGGGAAGATGAAAGTGTTTCTGAAAAAATTCAGAATTCTCCTTAGTTTTCATAAACACAAGGGAAGAGAGGGACGCTTTCAGAGTTGAAAGATTGTTACAGGTAGACATTGTTGCACAACTAAAATATGAAATAGAACATTCATTGTTAAGCAGTGCAGTTATTAAGTGAGGCATCACAAGACTGCAGCCAATTTTATGACCTTTTTGTCTCAGTCATTAAATGAATCACTGTAGTAATTAGGCTAGACATCATATGACTACATTTTGCAACTTCCCTGCTGGCTTCACCATTGACTTTGCTGTCAGAAGCCATCTAGGAGAGTCTTAAATGGTGGGATGCTGCAAATGTCATAAATGCAGGACAGTTGCCAAGGCTCTGAATCACAGTCATGTGACCATGGGGAATGCAACAATCATAAGTGCTAGGACCCATCATAAGTCCATTTTGCAGCACTCTCATAACTTCGAACGATTGCTAAGCAAATGGTTGTAAGTTAGACAGTACCAATAATGCAACCTTAAAATAAAGACAGGGTTAATAATCATAGTTGTGCTTCTTGTTTGGACTACCCTGAAGGTCTACCAATAACTGTACAACAATGTACAGTGAAAAATAGTCAGAGTGTACAACTGTACCACAGTTTAAAACTTTACAGCTGTGCTGAATATGTATTTCACAAGACCAACAAATTCTGGAAGGAACATATAGAAATATATTTCCATTTTGTCCTCCATATCTAACTAAGAATACTAGATGGTCCAGCAAAAGGACATCCTTTTTGTCCTTCGGCCTCCATCTGGTAGGCATAACCTTAAAATCAAATATTGTCGAACTTCTTCAGTGTCTTGGTTTTCTATTTGTCTGTTTGGACTGTTTTCAAGTCAAACTACCATCTGCTTCTCTCTTTTCCTAATCTGTTGACAACCTAGATTTACATTATTTAATTTATGTTTTGATTCCAGCAATTGACTTCAGTCCAAATCCTGCAAATTTATGATCACTGTAGTCTATAGATCATTGACTCATCCTATGTTTCTATGGTGAAATTTAAAAAGACTGTCATTGTTGATTCTATATTATCGCTAGCATATGGTCTTGAAAATAACTGGGAAAATATTGTGATTGAAAAATCAGTCTGATGTTAGAACAGGGTTTCCCAACTGGGGGTGCTCACACTCCCTGTGGGTGAGAGACGATATTCCAGGGGTGTGAAAACTTAGGTTTAGAAGTTTCAAAATTATAGTGTGTATGCATAATTAATTTCAAAATTTGGTAAGGGGTGCGAGAATATATAAGAAGCGTTCTAGGGGTACGGGATATAGAAAAAGTTGGGAACTGCTGTGCTAAAAACTAATTTCATAGGCTGGCTAAAGTACAATTTTTTCAGTTTTTCATTGTAATTTTTGTCATGGATGCTAAGAAACCTAAACTGTCCATATGCCCTCCTTCTTTCTCCCTACCGTTTGTCTTCCTTTCTGCTTATATGTATTCCTTTGCTCTCTCTATAGTTGCTATAAATGCTCCCCTGCTTAAATCAGAAGAAAGAAAAGAATATGAATATGAACACCTGTGCCATTAAAAAAGTGAGTATTTTTTTTACTTTGATGAAATGTAGACAACCTATCTCTTTATTTGTAGCGAAAAGCCAATCCGAAGCAAAGGTTCCCATTATTTTTTATTTTCCTGTCTGAATGTTTATTTTCTAGCTGAAGTTTTTTTCCCCCATTGCCCTTCCCTGATGCAAAATTGTTTGTGATAAAGTGGGATTAATGAACACTTCATCCTAAATATAAACATGATTCAGAATGTGAGCTTAACAACCTTAAAGTGAATTGAATTATTGTATACTGAATTGTAGCTTGTCTGTGTAACGAATGGAATGCTGGTAATAATCACGCTTGTACCAATCACACTTGAATCCAAATTGATGCAAATGAGGCGGGGGATGGAAAATTAGTAACTGATTGAGCACTTAAGTGGCAGATCATAGATGATTCAGCTACACAAGATACTTGTACTTTTTGTCTATTCTTTTAACGTTTTTTTTTAAATAAATTGGACAGAAAGGTAATGTTACCTGTATGAGTATCACTAATGCAGGTCTCCACAACTTGCTTTGTCCTATGCATTGTGTCTGATTTTTTAATAACATGCCAAGATCTGCCCTCCAAAAATTAAGCAGAGCAGAGCAACACATAAACTTGATTTTATTGCATGTAAAGCAAATTGATGGATTGCAATTGTTATGATTATTTAATAACTATTACATTCCAAGGTAGTATGTGGGCAAATAAAAGCTCAAGATGGCAACTTTGACTATATGACCAAAGCCCTCTTGCAGGCACCATTTTAAATCTCCCTCCCCAGTCCCCTTTCTTGCATTTGGAATCACAATTCAGAGGTACCAAGTGTTGTGAGTGTCCCTGGACCAGCTTGGGAAGTATCAGAGGATGAGGATCAGCAGCCAGGTTCCTCTGAATGTGTTTCCCTCCCGGCAGCCGAGGATCAGCAGCCAGGCCCCTCTGGGTGGTTTCCCCTCCCGGCAGCCGAGGATCAGCAGCCAGGCCCCTCTGGGTGGTTTCCCCTCCCGGCAGCTGAGAGAGATAATGAAGAGCTTTGTATGCATTCTGAATCAGATTCTCAAAATGATGAGTCAGATTTAGAACAAGAAGATAAATGGATTAATCCGAGGTTCCGAAGGTTTGATAAGCGAAGGTGTCAGTTAACTGGAAAAAGGAAGTAATTGGGGAAGTGACGTATCGGACACCATATTAGAAGGGGAAAGAATGACTACGCCTTTGTCACGAGCAACGTTGATCAAAGAGTGGGCTGAAAACTTTGGCAGTGCTTTGGAACTCAGTATTCTGGTGTTTTGAAAACCTACCGAAGGATAATGAGCTCTTGGACAATGTGATAAAGAAGAAAAGTAAGTTAATTGGGATGTAGGAGGAGAAGAGCATGTTTATCTAAATGTAAATAGATTTTATTTGGCCGTTCAGGCCAACATAATGCCAGCAGCTTGCTTTGAAACGAATTCTTTTGAAATGTATTAAATAAACCTCTTAAAGACATATTTACGTGGATATTAATGAGTTATGAGAGGCCAGACATAACAGATTGCTCGTGACCCAAAAACAGTAAAGACGAAAATTAGTCCGAGCTTTCAGTGACGTCATGGAGAAACTCCTCGCTGATAACCCGGCTCTGCATCTATTAGTTCAAACTCTCCAGCAACAAATTGGAGATTTGCAACAGCAGATTCAGCAAGCTGCAGCAGGCCCAGCTCCAGCCCCCCCTCCCAGACAGAGCAGATGTTATTTAGCCTTGCCTGATAAGTTTACTGGAGAGCGTAGTAAATTTCCAGCTTTTTTAAATCAATGCAAAACATTCATTGCCTCAACTCCAGCCGACTTCCAGCTTGATGAAACGAAAGTAGCTTTCATTTTAAGTTTACTCTCTGGGACAGCTGCTGATTGGTCGTCTCCTCTGATAGACGGACAAGATCCTGTCCTACGCAATTATGCAGGATTTTGCCAGCTGATGGAAAGAGAATTTGTTGACCCCCTTCGTAGACAAAATGCCACCCGGCAGATACGAGAGCTACGTCAAGGATCGCGCTGCGTAGCGGACTATATATCAGATTTTCGCCGCCTAGCTCAAGAAATTAATTGGAATAATGAGGCTCTCATGGAAATCTTTCAAGATGGCCTGTCTTCTCAGATCTTGAATGGATTGAAAACTACTGTAATACCTGCGACCCTGGATGCATTATACCAACATTGTTTGGCTATTGAGGCGCAAACGCAAGCCATGGATGCCCGCCTGGTCAAACAGATGTTTCCAGTCACCGGAAGTGCCAAGCCAGTTCCTGCACCACGCAGAGGATTCCAGACCCTACCTATCACTCCACCTATCCCGGCACCCAGACGTATTTTCCAAACAGGGCCGGCTTACACTGAGAGGCGCCCTGCACCCATGACCAGAGATGAGCCCATGGATCTTGGTGCAGCCAGATCTCGTTTGACCGAAGCTGAGAAGGCAAGACGGAGAGCTGAGGGCTTGTGCCTGTACTGTGGAGAGATGGGTCACTTCGTCATGGCCTGCCCCCAGAAAAGACGTGGTACGGCAGGTCCTACTCCTGTTCCAGCTCGGCCTCCCACTCAGCAGTTTCAAGCCACCTTGCCGGGAAACGGCCAGAGCCCGGCCTAATGGAAACATTGGGTCGGGCAGGCGCCAAACCCAGTTCCAGTTCCGCAGACAACGACCCCGGTCCTCCGAGACATCTGATCCTAGCAACCAATATACTTCTGGGAAATCATGCCCAGGGCATTCCGGCCCACGCCTTGTTGGATTCTGGAGCCACCACCAATTTTATGAATGAAGCTTTCGCTCGTCAGCATGCCATACCTTTGTGCTCCGTGAAGCCGCCTATGCTGGTTGAGACAATCGATGGTCGTGAGTTGTTGTCTGGACCGATCAAGTTTATGACCCAGCCCATACGCCTGGTCATAGGACAACATGAAGAAGCCATCCAATTCTATGTTACCAAGGGACTTCATTTTCCCTTAGTTCTCGGCCTAGCCTGGTTGAGAACCCATGATCCTTGTGTAGTGTGGTCCCAGAACTTTGTTTCATTTCCCAGTTTGCAATGCGTAGACCACGTACGCCAAGTTTGTGCAGCCCAGCTACCATCCCACCCTGACATCACCTTGCCGGCCGATCTAGCGGACTTTGCAGATATATTCAATGAGAAAGAGGCAGACCAATTGCCTCCGCATAGACCATATGACTGTACCATTGATTTACTACCAAATGCCAAGCTTCCAAGGGGACGCCTTTACTCCATGTCAGAACCCGAGTTGGCCGCATTGAAAGACTTTGTGGACAAAAACCTGGCCAGGGGTTTCATTCGTCCCTCTTCCTCGCCTTTGTCAGCTCCTGTGTTATTCGTGAAGAAGAAAACCGGAGATTTACGCCTATGCTGTGACTATCGCAAGCTCAATGCCATCACGGTGCGCAACCGGTACCCTCTGCCTTTGATTCCTGATCTCATGGACCGTCTCCGATCAGCGACCATCTTCACCAAGATAGATTTAAGGGGTGCTTACAACCTGGTTCGCATTCGAGAGGGGGACGAGTGGAAGACCGCGTTTGGAACCAGATATGGTCATTTTGAGTATACCGTTATGCCCTTTGGACTCACCAATGCTCCGGCCGTCTTTCAACATTTCATGAATGACATCTTCCGGGATTTATTAGATCAATTTGTGGTGGTTTACCTCGATGACATCCTAATTTATTCCCCGTCACGAGCCACCCATCTTCAACATCTCCGGCGAGTTTTGCAACGCTTGAGAGAGCATCACCTTTACGCCAAGTTAGAGAAATGTCAATTCTATCAAACCACAATTGAGTTTCTGGGACATGTGATTTCTCCACAAGGCATCGCCATGGACCCTGGCAAGGTTGAGGCCTTGCAAACCTGGCAACCACCATGTAAAGCAAAAGATGTCCAAAGACTTTTGGGATTTGCGAACTATTACAGGATATTTATTCCAAGATTTTCTGCCTTGACTGCGCCCCTTACTCGACTGTTACGGAAAGGCGTTAAGTTCCAGTGGGGCGATGCCGAGCAACAGGCGTTTCAGACCCTCAAAAAGGCTTTTGTTCAGGAACCCATTCTCAAGTATCCAGATCCTTGTCGTCCCTTTGTAGTGGAGGCTGACGCCTCAGATGTTGCAGTAGGGGCCGTGCTACTTCAAACACGCCAAGATGGCGGCCCCCTGTTCCCGTGTGCTTATTACTCCAGGAAACTGACTCCCTCCGAATGCCATTATACCATTTGGGAAAAAGAACTATTGGCCATCAAGACTGCTTTTGAGACCTGGAGACACCACCTGGAAGGAGCCCGCTACCAAGTTGAAGTTCGGACTGACCATAAAAACTTGGAATTTTTGCAATCTGCCAGGAAATTGAATCAACGTCAAATCCGTTGGTCTTTGTTCTTCGCTCAATTCAACTTTAAAGTCACCTACATTCCGAAAGGGTACAACAAAAGAGCAGATGCCCTGTCCCATAAACCTGAGTATCTACAGATCAAGGATCCCTTACCGCTTCGAACCATTCTGCCTATCGAATTGATCGCAGCCGTGCATGATCCAGTAGATCTACGACGACAGATTCGGGAAGCGCAACAACTAGATGACTTTGCAATACGAAAGAGACAAGAGGTGGGTCCCGACTCACCTTGGACCTTGTCCGAGGGACTATTATGCTTCCGCAACCTGTTATATGTTCCAGCAGGCCCACTCCGAGGTCTCATCCTGACTCAATGCCATGATAACCCTGCGGCAGGTCATTTTGGTTTCTTTAAGACTCTTCACTTAGTGTCTCGGACTTTTTGGTGGCCCAGACTTCGCCATGATGTGCAATCCTATGTAAATTCCTGTGTACGGTGCCGTCAGGCAAAACATGCCACAGGAGCCCCTCCGGGATTATTACAGCCTTTACCCACGCCGGAGAGACCCTGGGGAGCTATTTCCATGGACTTCTTGACTTGTCTACCTGTTTCTGCCGGCTACACCGTTGTCTTTGTAGTGGTGGACATGCTGACCAAAATGGCACATTTCATTCCTTGCCGAAGAATACCGACAGCCAAGGTCACTGCTCAGCTGTTCATTCAACATATCTTCCGGCTACACGGTTTGCCTGACAAAATAGTGTCCGACCGAGGAACCCAGTTCACCTCGGAGTTCTGGAGAGAACTCATGTCTGCGCTTCAAGTCCAAGTTAATCTAGCCTCCACGCATCACCCAGAGACTGATGGGGGTACAGAGAAAGTGATTGGCATCCTGGAGCAGTATTTGCGTTGTTTCATCAACGACCAACAGAACGATTGGTCCAAATATCTCTCCGTGGCCGAATTCGCTTTCAACAACTCTCAGCATACTTCCACTCAGACCACCCCGTTTTTTGCCAACTACGGCTATCATCCCAGATTTTTCCCGCTCACGCTCCTCGATTCTCCAGTTCCAGTTGCAGAAGACTATTTAACCGAACTGCAGTCAGTCCACGACATGGTTAAGCAGCACTTGACTAAGGCCAAGGAAGACTACAAGCGGGTTGCAGACTGCTCGCGTCGTGACACGCCGCCGGTAGCTGTTGGAGATCGGGTTTGGCTCTCCACCAAGTACTTGTTTCCAGGGAGAATTCACCGCAAGCTTGATCAACGTTTCCTGGGTCCTTTCCCTGTGGAGACGGTCATCAATCCGGTGACCTATCGTTTGACTTTGCCTAGGTCTCTTCGTGTACATCCCGTGTTTCATCGCTCCTTGCTTGTTCCTGTCAACCCTGATTCTCCGCTTCGACCTCCTGATCCGGGCCCGACAGCTCGCCGTGCTCACGTTCCTGTTTCCCGGTTGGAGGTGTCCGGCATCCGAGATTCCCGATGGCTCAACGACCGCTTCCAATATTTGGTTGATTGGACCGGGGGTGGGCCAGCCGCTGGCTGTTGGGTCGATGCTCGTGATATTGAGGCTCCTCGGTTAATTTGGGATTTTCATTCTGCGTTTCCCTACAAACCACATCCCCTGCGACGGCCCCGGGGGGAGGGGCCTGCGGGGGGGGATAGTGTTGTGAGTGTCCCTGGACCAGCTTGGGAAGTATCAGAGGATGAGGATCAGCAGCCAGGTTCCTCTGAATGTGTTTCCCTCCCGGCAGCCGAGGATCAGCAGCCAGGCCCCTCTGGGTGGTTTCCCCTCCCGGCAGCCGAGGATCAGCAGCCAGGCCCCTCTGGGTGGTTTCCCCTCCCGGCAGCTGAGAGAGATAATGAAGAGCTTTGTATGCATTCTGAATCAGATTCTCAAAATGATGAGTCAGATTTAGAACAAGAAGATAAATGGATTAATCCGAGGTTCCGAAGGTTTGATAAGCGAAGGTGTCAGTTAACTGGAAAAAGGAAGTAATTGGGGAAGTGACGTATCGGACACCATATTAGAAGGGGAAAGAATGACTACGCCTTTGTCACGAGCAACGTTGATCAAAGAGTGGGCTGAAAACTTTGGCAGTGCTTTGGAACTCAGTATTCTGGTGTTTTGAAAACCTACCGAAGGATAATGAGCTCTTGGACAATGTGATAAAGAAGAAAAGTAAGTTAATTGGGATGTAGGAGGAGAAGAGCATGTTTATCTAAATGTAAATAGATTTTATTTGGCCGTTCAGGCCAACATAATGCCAGCAGCTTGCTTTGAAACGAATTCTTTTGAAATGTATTAAATAAACCTCTTAAAGACATATTTACGTGGATATTAATGAGTTATGAGAGGCCAGACATAACACCAAGTGCCACATGAAATTCTGTAGCTTCAGGTTGTACATGTGGATTGTACTTCAATATATAGATAAAACTAGTGACAGCCCTAAAGTACCTCCTGCTATGTATCTTTTCTACTAGTCCTCTGCCAATTTGATGGAAAATATTTTTTTTAGAAATTTATTTCCAAGAGAATTTTAATAAAAACACTTTAATGAAGTTGGAAGGTAAACTGAAAATTAATTAGTAACTGATTGAATCAGCATCCCTGACTGATGATAAGCCAGTCTTTTTTTTTTTTTAAGACTTCAGTGGAATGAAAACTCATGCAGCAGCTTTTTACACTGGCTGTCCATTTATACAGTGAGGAATTTCCTCCACTTGTTTAGCCAAAATCTGCTTCTTCGTAGTTTTTAACAAATTGGTTGTGACCCTGCCCTCTGGGCAACATAGAGTAAGCCATTTCCTCTTCTGTGTTATATTATTGCTTAGATATCTGAAGTGTGCTACCATGTCCTTTTTGAATTGTGATATGCACAACTGGATATAATATTCCAAGCAAGGTCTCAAATGGTCTGGCTGAAGTGTAATAAATTATAGGCATTCCTCAATTTATAACTGTAATCGAGCCTAGAAAGATGGTCATAGGTCATGACAGGTGTTAAGCAGGTCATCATGTGACTAACACAATTTTACAACATTTTTTTCTGATGCAAAAATCCACAAATAAATGTGGGCTGAGTTGCCAAGCAACCAAAATACAATTATATAAATGGGGGGAGGGTGCTGTCAGAACTTTGAAGCTGGATTATAAATATATTTTTGGGTCTGTCATAATTTCAACCTGGTCACTAAGTGACTAGTCATAAATCAAAGATTTCTATTCTTCTCATGATCTGCAATCTATGTTTCAAGATAGCATTGGAAGAATATACAAACAGTCCATGAATGAATGAGAAGTGGGGTTAGAGTTTCTGAAGGAACCCTGATGGTTACCTCACTTTTATTTATTTTGGGTGCCTAAATAGGTTCCAAGCTTGACATTTAAAAGGTGCCTTTTGCTAACTGCCTGAAACCTTTTCTCCTCTCTCCTGGTGAAGAATTGGACTGAAAAGTCAATAACTTTAAGTATATATTTTCTATTGTTAAAAGTGCTACCTTACTTTTTCTAATTCACAAAGTAGGAACAAATTTCAGATTGTCCCCCCTTTTTTTAAAAAAAGAAACTAATTATGAATTTATGAGTTAATGAATTTAAACAATAGAACCATTTTGAGAAAGAAAAAGATAATTGCTATATTTTATTGGCTGTATTCCTAAAATAGCTAAATAGGTTGTATTATTATGTAGTCATTTGTGACAAAATGTGTTAACCTTTGTTTTCCACTTACAACCTATGCCACATTACATTAATTTATGTAGGAGTTTAAAATGTGATATAAGTAAAATAAAAATCAAGAACAAGGTTTTCAGAATGGTATTTTGTAACAGAATCATTTTGAAATGCCTTCCCTTTATGACCTTCATCTTTGTTCTCTTTATCTGGTGAATTATTCCAAATTTGTTAAGACTGATTGCTTGAAAGAAAATTTCAAAAACTGAAGGACAATGAGTTTTCTAAAGAGATTCCATAGATATTTTCTTCTCAATACACTTGATTTACTTCTGTTTGGCATTCTCCATAGAAATTACTGAAACAGTATTCTTCTAAAAGAGATGTGTGTCTATTTGTGAGTGTGTTAGTGTGTATGAGTGTTAGTCTGAAGAAAGGAAGAAATAGGGGAGACATGATAGAAGTATTCCAGTATTTGAGGGACTGCCACCAAAGCACCAGAGGGAAGGACAAGAAACAATGGTTGGAAACTGATCAAAGAGAGAAGCAACCTGGAATTAAGGAGAAACTTCCTGACATTGAGGACAATTAATCAATGAAACAGTTTGCCTCCAGAAATCATGGGCTTTCCATCACTGGACATTTTTAAGAAAAGACTAGACAGTCACTTGTCTGAGATGGTATAAGTTCTCCTGCTTGAGCAGGGGGCTGGACTAGAAGATCTCCAAAGTCCCTTCCAGCTCTGTTCTATTCTATTCTATTTTATTTATTTATTTATTTATTTTATTTTATTAAATTTCTATACCGCCCCTCTCCCGAAGGACTCGGGGCGGTGTACAGCCTAAAATTTAAAAAACATATAAATATACAAAATTTAAAATAATTAAAAATAAATTAAATCATTTGGCCAAAATCCTAAAACCCAAAACATACAAAATTTAAAATCTTAAAAAATACTCAGTCCCCTTAAAACATTTTGACCCTATTGGAACCGAAGCTTCTATGCCAGGCCGGCCTGTCGGAAAAGAAATGTTTTTAGTTCCCGACGGAAGGTGCGTAAATCTGTTATTATACGGAGTTCGGGGGGGAGCTCGTTCCATAACGTGGGAGCTCCCACAGAGAAGGCTCTCCCCCTGGGGGTCGCCAGCCGGCACTGTCTGGCCGACGGCTCCCTGAGGAGGCCCTCTCTGTGGGAGCGTACCGGACGGCGGGAGGTATTTGCTGGCAGTAGACGGTCCTGTAAGTATCCGGGTCCGATGCCATGGAGCGCTTTAAAAGTGGTCACTAACACCTTGAACTGCACCCGAAAGACCACCGGCAACCAGTGCAACTCACGCAGGAGCGGTGTTACGTGGGAGCGCCACGACGCTCCCATCACTACCCGCGCGGCCGCATTCTGGGCAAGTTGGAGCTTCCGGATGCACCTCAAGGGGAGCCCCATGTAGAGAGCATTACAGTAGTCCAGCCTGGAGGTCACGAGGGCATGAGTGACTGTGCGTAGCGAGTCCCGGTCTAGGAAGGGACGCAACTGGCGCACCAGGCGAACCTGGTGGAACATCCTCCCGGCCACGGCCGTCAGATGGTCCTCTAAGGACAGCCGTGAGTCCAGGAGGATTCCCAAGTTGCGAACCCTTCCTGTGGGAGCCACTGTTTCGCCCCCAATACACAGCGATGGAATCAGCTGGCTGTACCGGGACGACGGTAACCACAGCCACTCGGTCTTGGAGGGGTTGAGCTTGAGTCCGTTTCTCCCCATCCATACCCGCACGGCCTCCAGGCACTGGGTCAGCACGGCAAGGGCATTGTTGGGGTGGTTTGGCGTGGAAATGTACAGCTGGGTATCATCAGCGTACTGGTGGTACTCCACGCCAAAACCACGGATGATCTCACCCAGCGGCTTTACATAAATGTTGAACAGTAGAGGCGAGAGGACCGACCCCTGAGGTACCCCACATACGAGGGGTCTCGGGGTCGACCTCTGGCCCCCTGTCAACACAGACTGCATCCGGCCAGAGAGGAAGGAGGAGAACCACTGCAAGACAGTGCCTTCTATGCCCAGCCCCTCCAACCGTTGCAGCATGATACCATGATCGATGGTATCAAAAGCCGCCGAGAGGTCCAATAGCACCAGAACAGAGGAGCAACCCCTGTCTTGGGCCCGCCAGAGATCATCCACCAACGCGACCAATGCTGTTTCCGTGCTGTAGCCAGGCCTGAAGCCCGACTGGAATGGATCGAGATATGACGATTCCTCCAGGTGCTGCGGGAACTGTCGGGCAACCACACTCTCAACAACCTTCGCAAGAAAGCGAAGGTTGGAGACGGGACGGTAGTTTGATAAAACAGCTGGATCCAGGGCAGGCTTCTTGAGGAGGGGTCTCACCACTGCCTCTTTCAAGGCAGTGGGAAAGACACCCTCACTCAAGGAAGCGTTGATAATTGCTCGGAACCAGCCTCGTACCACCTCCCGGGAGGCCAGCACCAACCAGGAGGGGCACGGGTCCAGTAAACATGTGGTCGCCCTAAGTCCCCCCAGCAACCTGTCCACGTCCTCGGGGGTCACGGGGTCAAACTCAACCCTGGTAACAGTCTCAAGACCAGCCTCCGCCTCTCCCATTGGACATACCCAGTTGAAGTCGAAGCCTTCCCGTATCTGAGCGATTTTATCATACAGATATTTTCCGAAATCCTCAGCTCTACCCTCTAAGGGGTCTCCCCTCACCTCCTGATGAAGGAGGGAGCGGGTCACCCTAAACAAGGAGGCTGGGCGGTTATCTGATGACGCAATAAGAGCAGTGAGGTAGGAACACTTCTCTGCTCTTATCGCCATTAGGTAGGACCTAATATGGTCTCTTACCAATGTTCGGTCAGATTCGGCACGGCTCGATCTCCAACTGCTCTCTAGGCGTCTTTTCCAGCGTTTCATCTCTCTCAACCCCTCGTTATACCACGGGGCCGGTCGAGACCCACGCCGAATCAGAGGCCGCAAAGGCACAACTCGATCCAGGGCACCGGCAGCCGCCCTGTCCCAGGCCGCCACCACCTCTCCAACCGAGTCGTGTGTCAGAACCTCAGGAATTGGCCCAAGCTCTGCCTGGAACCGCTTGGGTTCCATCAGCCGCCTGGGGCGGTACCATCTCACCGGTTCCGCCACCCTGCGGTGGGGTGCAACGGTCCGAAAGTCCAAGCATAGGAGAGAGTGATCAGACCATGACAGGGGTTCAATGACTATATCCCCTACACTCTGACCACTCAGCCACTGTCCAGAGACAAAAACCAGGTCAAGCGTGTTCCCCCCTGTGTGTGTGGGGCCTTGAATTACCTGGGTCAGGTCCATGGCTGTCATGGAAGCCATGAACTCCCGAGCCTCCCCGGACGCCCCGCCCCCGGACGGCAGGTTGAAGTCACCCATGACTATTAGCCTGGGGACTTCAACCACCACCGCGGCGACAACGCTCAGGAGCTCGGGCAGGGAGGTTGATACGTGGCAGGGCGCCAGGTACGTAATCAACACCGCCCTCACACCCCCTAGGTCCCACTTCACCAGAAGGGATTCACAGCCTGCCGTCTGAGGAACAGTGACCTCCCTTGGCCTGAAACTTTCCCTGATCACGACCGCCACTCCCCCACCCCTGCCTTGAGCTCTCGGCTGGTGGAATGCAAGGAAACCCGGTGGGCACATTTCCACCAGAGGGACACCGCCCTCTGGTCCCAACCAGGTCTCCGTTATACCCGCCAGGTCTGCTCCCCCCTCTGAGATTAAATCTTGAATGAGGGGGGCCTTATTTACCACAGACCTGGCATTGCACAGCATCAGCCTACAGCCAGGGCCCTGTGGTTCTGAACAACCCCGAGAACAGGTTGAGCCTTGGGGGTCGGAGCGTATGACCGCTCGTAAGCAGCGGGTGCGCGCTCCCTTATTATGATACGGCCCCCTGCTCCCACCATACCCTGCTCCCACCATACCTGCCCCTATTCTATTCTATTTTGTGTGTGTTTGTTACACAAAGTTCTCATCCTATGGTCGGACATTATAAAACCATTGCCAGTCATCAATGTGTGTGTGTGTGTGTGTGTGTGTGTGTGTGTGTGTGTGTGCACGCATGCATGTATGTCTGTGTATGTGTTGTGAAAGAGAGAGGGAGGGAGGGAGGGAGGGAGGGAGAGAGAGAGAGAGAGAGAGAGAGAGAGAGAGAGAGAGAGAGAGAGAGAGAGAGAGAGAGAGAGAGAGAGAGAGAGAGAGAGAGAGAGAGAGAGAGAGAGAGAGAGATTGAATTGCCATTTTATGCCTACTAGGTCCTATAATAAAGCCATACCTAACATTTTGAAAGAAAATAAAATTGTGAGTGTCTTACAAGGGAATGCTGTTATTGGGATGACCCAATAAAACTTTATAAGGATTTTTAAATATCCTCATTCAGGAATATTGTTTTTCCATGAACTTATAGCCTAGGAAACCAGATCTGTGTTGACAATCCAGTCACCATGCTTGTAATGAACTTGGGATGTATTTCATAAGTCAAAAACAGAAACAAAATGAAACATATGGTAGCCCTGAACATATGATTAAAAAAACACTTTGATCCAGAGCTTTTGATTCAAGATCAACAAATTCAACATGATTCTTATTTCCAAACTGGCTGAAAATATAAAGATCTCCAGATTTCCATTACAAAATACCAAAGATGTATCATATTCAGTCATCTGAATCATACTTAACTATGCTTATCTTGTATTTTCATTTATTCTTTCTAAAATTGATGCAACTGTGTTCTTGATTCTTTTAGATCCTATCCAATTCCCTAGGTTTTTCTTAACTTGCCTATATCATATTCCACAGAAGCAGAAAGAGTTGAGTTCAGTCATCTTACAAGTTATGTAAAAACAAGACCCGCTGAACTGATTGACCTGGACAAGTGCTTTTTCTTTTCTCAAATGGCTGGAGTGACTCCTGGTGATCTTTCTGGCTGGAGTGTTTGGTGTTTGGTTCATTGTATGTAAAGGTTAACCAGACCCAGGAGAAAAATCAAGGCAGGGATAGACAGATAAATATTGACAAGTGGACTGTATGGTGCTGTAAGTCTAGACATATTAGTCAGAATTGCTGGATTGGTCAGGGAGCATTGGAAGAAGATAGAATAGACCTTCTCAGACACAGCAGACTTTAGTTCAGTTACTTCAGTTACTTCATCTCAATCTACATCTTCTGCAAGGACTCTCCCAATGTATATCATATTTCACAATCAGTATGATGTCATACTCTAATCGGGCTAACATGGATTTATTTGTGAGTGTTTAATAAACTAAGAACGATGCTTCCCCTCAAGACGCTATGCATTTTGCCTACACAAGATAGAAATTTAGACAGACAGAGTGAGTGAATGACACAGAAAGAGATTTAACCATATGTTTTCCCCATCAAAGCTATTATTTCATTTAATTTAATAAGATGAAAGCTTGAGTGAAGAACCAGGTTTTGAAGACCCTTCCAAACCCAGCAAAGTGGATTGTTCTAATATCAGGGGGAACTGCATTCCAGTATGGGCACTGCTACAAAGAAGGTACACTTCCAGAGTCCTGATAGATGGCATTTTTTAATCAAAGGAACCCAGAATAGTAAGGCAAGCATGACAAGTAACATGTTCAGCTTATTTGAGATGTGTCTGCACAAGTTAATCCTTAAATAAGAACCTATCACCTAAAATATGTGATAAAGGATCTATATTTCTTTTGGTCTCTTTTTTCTTGAAACTTTTGTTCTCCTCAGTACAAGAAAGATGCTATTTTAATTGGAAGGTATTTTATCCCTTTAATATTATTCACATTTCTTCAGTTTGTCAAGTGAGAACTCAAGATTCCAGATGAGAGGAATGGTGCCCAAAGGCACCAACAGGAGATGTAGAAGTAGTTCAAAGAAACACTGCTGAGGGGGATGAGAGATGTTTCTGTTGTTGTTCTTTTCTCTCCATGTCAGTGCTCAGAAATAATAAGAAAACCGTATTGTTAATAAAAGCCATATGCATGTAGAGTACTGCCTTCTCATGTTATGGTTGCAAACCAGTAAAATAAGGAGGACTGAAGACAATTTTCTCAAAGTCATATTTGTGGGGAAACACTTTTCTCTATCAATATCTTTGAGAAAAGAAAAACACTTTGTAGATTTTTTTTCAACATTTTGTTTTGTTTTGCTGTGTTCTGCAGCAGCTACCATTTTTCACATGTAAAATGCTGTGGCAGAAAGAGATGGAGGATTTTGATAAAAAAAGGAAAAAAGACAATAGAATAAAAAAATTATGCTGTTTAAATTCTTTTTTCCCTTTTACTTCTATTTTCCATTTTATTGTTATATAGTTATGTAAGACTCAAACAGATGATACAAATAAAAGTGTCAGGTATGGATAGTGAAATGTAAATGGATAAAAAATAAACCTGAAATACCATAATATGAATATTTTCCAATGCATCAATAAAAGTGTCAACACTTCTAACATTGGATGTTTTTACATTGACAACAGATGGAAATGTAGACATCTTTTACCTTTTTCTTTTAGAGTTAGATGATGCTGGGAAGGGGGATGTGAAAGAGAGTCCAGCTAAACATAACACACCAAATCTAGTGTGAGAAACAAGGTTATTGTAACCAGAGCTGATAATGATTTGGTTTGCCTGAAGAACTGGAGAGGAAGCCCGCACTTTAAGCTAATTGGGGAATGTGGTTTATGACCTTTAATTAGAGGAGGGAATTGTGCTTTGATAATATGTGCTCAGGGGAGGGGAATTCGGTTTTTGGCTTCGATTATGCAGTGCCAATGTTATGCTATTCAAAATAAAGATTCTTTAAAGTAAACAATGCCTCAAAGGTCTTTGAAGAGTTTCGTCTGTCGAAACCATGACAAAAAGATTATGATGTTATAGCTCATATCCATTTTTCTAATCCAAAGGTACATATTTTGTTCCACTTTAACTTCTAACTGCTTGGTTAACATGGACCAAGTCACTTCAAACAAAACCTGTATAATAAAGAATACACTATATTAAATCAAGATGGTAAACATATATCAAATTAAGATATGAACTCTAAAGCCCAGATTTGTGATGCCATAGACAAGGCTGATATCCAAGAATTGTTTCTATTTAGAATTATAGTCCATATAGGAATTTCTTTTTAAACACAAAAATGTTTATGTTTGTTTGTGTGTGTAGACTGTTACAATTTAGTTAAGTACTGTTTAATTCTTTATGTTTACATAATCCTTTAATGTAAATGATCCAATAATGTAAAGGATTTTTTACAATAAATCTTTCCTCTGAATAATCTCTTTCCCCAGGAGAATTTCTGTTATATGTTTACCTCCATTCTCTCTGCTTGTAAAGAGACAATGTTTAAGGGGCCATTTATACATAGTTCTAAAATGTACCGTCTCTTCCCTAACTGTAATATTACTGCATTATACAGAGATAATATACAGTTGAGATTGGACAGCCTCAGTATCAAGCTGCACATCCAGATTAGGTGATCTATTTTTGTGTGTGCAGTGGGGGAGAGGGTATTTAAACCTTTACTGCCAGCTGTTTGCACTTATAAACCTCTTTAGCTTTTTCTTAGATTGCAACCCTATTCTGTTTCATGTATTTAGAGATACTAAAAGGATAGGACAATTGTTCTCCAATTTCTAGAACTAATAGAAGTACAAGTGAGTGATTGTAATAATATCTCTTTGAGGAATTGCCCAGTTCTGAGAGGAGACAGACAGACAGACAGACAGACAGACAGACAGACAGACAGACAGACAGACAGACAGACAGACAGACAGACAGATGACAATGGGAGACTGGGATAGAGATGCTGTCTCAGACAAGTGATTGTCTAGTCTCTTCTTAAAAATCTACAGTGATGGAGTGCCCACAATTTCTGGAGGCAAGCTGTTCTATTGGTTGATTGTTCTCGCTGGTTGCTTCTCTCTCTGATCAGTTTTCAATCATTGTTTCTCGTCCTTCTCTCTGGTGCTCTGGTGAACAAGGTGACCCCCTCTTCCTTGCGGCAGCCCCTCTATTTAATCATGTTGCTTATATGTAGATTCTTATTGTTAGTACATCAGAGAATATGAGTATATTAAATTTCCTACAGATTCTGTCTTGTGATTAGGTAGAACAACCCAAAAAAATCCACTCTCCAGGAAGGCTAACACTATTTTTATTGAGATTGGCTATAACAGAATCTTGTAAATCTGTTGTAGATTAAAATATGCTTTATATCCCATCATACTAGCAACAGGTTTTGCATATCTCCGTCAAGGGAATCTTTTTAGTCTCTACAAATTCACAACTGGCAAAGGGACACTTCTGTTAAATACAGAATGCAAAACATATTAACTATGTTTGTTTAATTTAATTGTGATAAATTTTATATAAATGAATGTTAATTCAGTTTAGTTCCATTTAATTTTTGTTCTGGCTTAGTTTGCTTGCCCTTGTCCTAACCACTTCTTGGAATGCAGCTTCCAGCATGTCTCTCAAGTTAAGGATATTTACCACAGCAGTAAATATAATAAAAACAGAAACACTAACCATGGGTGGAGGATGGATAAAAATGGTCCCAACAGCAATGGACACATTGAGACAAATCTCTGGTTCCCTGAAGGGCTAGGCCTGGCAGTATAAGCAAATCTTGAGGGTCTTTCAAAAAATCAAAAGGAATGGAACAAATCTAATGTCAGGTGGGGGGAGGATGTTCCACACTGTAGCAGAGAAGGCATATCTCTTGGGTCTCAGCAGATGTAGGTACAGTATAGGTGGTACCTTGATCAATAGTAGTAATTGTGAGAGGGGTTTTGGAGTCCTAGTGGACAATCACTTAAATATGAGCCAGCAGTATGCTGCAGCTGCCGAAAAAGCCAACACAGTGTTAGGCTGCATTAACAGAGAAATAGAATCGAGATCACATGAAGTATTAATACCACTTTACAATGCCTTGGTAAGGCCACACTTGGAATACTGCATCCAGTTTTGGTCACCACAATGTAAAAAAGATGTTGGGGCTCTAGAAAGACTACAGAGAAGAGCAACAAATATGATTAGGGGACTGGAAGCTAAAACATATAAGGAATGGTTGCTGGAATTGGGTATGTCTAGTTTAATGAAAGAAAGATAAGGGGGGACATGATAGCAGTGTTCCAATATCTCAGGGGCTGCCACAAAGAAGAGGGAGTCAAGATATTTTCCTTCCTGAAGGCAGGACAAGAAGCAATGGATGGAAGCTAATCAAGGAGAGAAGCAACCTAGAACTAAGAAGAAATTTCCTGAGAGTTAGAACAATTAACCAGTGGAATAACTTGCCTCCAGAAGTTGTGGGTGCTCAAACACTGGAAGTTTTTAAGAAGAGATTGGACAACTATTTGTTTGAAATGGTATAGGGTTTCATGCCTGAGCAGGGGGGCTGGACTAGAAGACCTTCAAGGTCCCTTCCAACTCTGTTTATTCTATTCTATTCTATTCTATTCTATTCTATTCTATTCTATCTAGACTGAAAAAGATTGCATAAGCTTGCTTTATCTTTCTTGTGTTTTACTGCCCCAATTAGGCTGCTGGAGGGATACTAAGAGCATATCTGAAACTGTACAATTGTGTTCTATTCAGATAGATCTTGGTGACTAATCTAGTGGAAAATCAAGTTCACCCTAGTCATAACAATTTGATCTAGATGCAGAATTCTGATGTCTGGCTGGATCATGTAGTGAGACAGTTATAAAACTTATTGTTAGCACAAAGTATGCTTAGCTCCAATACCTGATTGATTGTAGCTGTCAGGAATGCTGTTTGCCAAGATGCAATAGGTGCTGGGAGGATAATTTACAAATGTGGACAAGTGTACTTGCATAAGTATTGAAGAATTAGCTGGAAGAGAAACATCACCACCCCTTTTTGCAGGAATCTATTCTTGTGAAGTAGGGTAAAAGAAACTTAGTACATCCCACAGTTAGGATTCAGGGAGGGAAATGACACTCTGACCTGGCAGTAGAGAGTGCTTGGTTGCAAGCCTGCAGAATGAAATTGAAAGCCATCATTGTGTTGACATGGAAAGTGGTTATGGATGACTACAGATTATATGTAAATGATGAAAAAGTTATGCAAGGAGATACTAGGTGTTTTGACTTAATTTTCATGATATTAATATAGAAAAACTAAATTTGTATAATTTGACAGGATGCTCAACTAAGGTGAAAAATGAATGGAGAAATGTTAAGTCATGCAGATAAAAGGTAGTATGTGAAATGTAGTATAGTGAAACAGCCTTAGGTGCTCAGGAACAAGAAACTTGGTAGTTTAAATTTATGTATCATCAACAAATTATGAGCTTTATATTGTATGTATTTGTAATGTAGTCAGAGCATTGCAATGCATTTTAATAATTTTTGTTCTTGGAAACAAAGAATCTGTTATTCTTAATAACAATAACTTGTTATTCAGAATTCAATATTGTAATGGATGGTATATGTGCTTCATGGTTATCTACCAGTAAATCAGCTTGGTTAGGATTGTTTCATATACAAAGTGAATTGGAATGAGGTTGTTCTCCTGCTTCCTGGTTTCATATTATTATATTATTTCCTTTGCATGACTTAGAGGAAGGCAGGCAAGTCATATTGCTCATTTAAATTCAAGAATATCATTATTTCCCTCAAATTTAAGAATAAATATAAAACAATAAATATCCATTATTTATTGCAATTTTATGCTTTAGTTTAGAAGCTATGGAGTACATAAAATGTGTGATATTTATTTCTAATTAATTCCAGTAAGTCATTTTTCTTCTGTGCTACTCTTTCACAGGTTTAGTGATCCTTATTCTTTTTAGAATATGATTAAGAAATTCATCTTATTATATGAATCTAAGTGCTAAGCAAGAACCTAAGTGCTAAGCAACATTCAAACCTTAATAAGTACTTCACACAGAGAGTGTTTAGGGGCTTGGCTTGGGTACACATATGTACGTTTCTTAAAGGATATAACTATAATCAATAAACAAAACCAGATTTCTAGATTATGATATTGTTTTAATTCTCAGTCCTATAAACAGCTTTTAAGAAGGCATTTTTCTAATACTCAGAAAAAGACCTGTCACTAGGGAGACGTATCTAAAATTATATTCATAGCTGTCTGCTTATGAAAGTTGTGTTAATTAATAGATGAAATTAGTCAACTGCTCTTAACAACATAATTGTAAATAATTTTCTGAGGAGTTGAACACCTTCTCTGGCAAACACAAAGGATGAGTTAATGAGAATCTGGCAACCTCTGCCAAAATGATAGCCATGATTACTGTCTATTATCTTGAAATCTTCAAATTTTAGAAGCATTTGTACAAAGAAACAGATAGAGAAAATTGTCTGACAATCTTCCATTCTATTCCCATGACTTCTGCAGTTTTTGTTATTTTCAGTCCCTCTTCTTTTTTATTGCAATGTGACTAAGTCAGACGTGGTGGAAAGAAAGTGACACTGGGGTCTGACAGAGCTAAAAAGAAGTAGGAAAATGAGTGGAGTAAATATAATGGTTAAATTATTAAAAACCCTTTGCTTAAAAGTTCTAATGCTATGAAACTGAAATCAAATATATACATTACACAAAAGTTGGTTGCTAGTATTATTCTAGCCATGTGAACTTCCATTTTTGCAACAATTGAGGATGAACTTGTTAGCAGACCCCAAATAAAATATACACCAATCCTTTCTTCAGTACCTGAAAGCCACATTAAGTCCAGAGCCATTCAATTCTAAAAAGCCCTCAACATTTAGGATTGCACTGCAAATATATACAAAATCGTAGCCCATTTGGTAAGAGCTTATGGCAGTCCTGCCCTATTTATTGACCAAAGTCTCTTCATTCAAAGTAGATGAGTTGAAATTAAAACTTTCATTATGGAGAACTATATACATGGAAATACTAATCTGGGGAAGTCTGATCCATAGAGTAGGAAAAAATTTATTTATTTATTTATTTTACGATTTTTATACCGCCCCCCTCCCGAAGGACTCGGGGCGGTGTACAGCCCAATTAAAAACATTAACATACAAAAGGTAAAATTATTAAAAATAAATTAAATAATTTGGCCCAATCATTTAAAAACCCAATACATAATCTTAAAAACAATTAAAAACATCAAAAGATAGGGTTATTAAAAATAGATTAAGTAATTTAGTCCGATCATTTAAAACCAATGCTTAATCTTAAAACTCAATCCCCTAAAAACAATTATGGCCTTGTTGGAACTGGAGCTACTATCCCAGGCCGGCTTGTCGAAATAAATATGTTTTTAATTCTCGACGGAAGGAACGCAATTCCGTCAACGTACGGAGTTCGGGGGAGAGCTCGTTCCAAAGCATTGGAGCTCCCACAGAGAAGGCCCTCCCCCTGGGGGTTGCCAGCCGACATTGTCTGGCCGACGGCACCCTGAGGAGACCGACTCTGTGGGAGCCTACCGGACGGCGGGAGGTATTTGCTGGCAGAAGGCGATCCTGTAAATATCCGGGTCCGATGCCATGGAGTGTTTTAAAGATGGTCACTAACACCTTGAAACGCACCTGGAAGGCCACCGGCAACCAGTGCAGCTCGTGCAGGAGCGATGTTACATGGGCGCGCCATGGCGCTCCGGTCACTACCCGCGCGGCCGCATTCTGGGCCAGCTGAAGCCTCTGGATGCACCTCAAGGGGAGCCCCATGTAGAGAGCATTACAATAGTCCAGCCTGGAAGTGACGAAGGCATGAGTAACTGTGCATAGCGAGTCCCGGTCTAGGAAGGGACGTAACTGGCGTACCAGGCGAACCTGATAGAACATCCTCCCGGCCACAGCCGCCAGATGGTCCTCTAAAGACAGCCGTGAATCCAGGAGGACTCTCAAATTGTGAACCCTTTCCGCGGGGGCCACTGTTTCGCCCCCAACAGACAACAAAGAGTCAATTGACTAAACCGGGATGACGGTAGCCACAGCCACTCGGTCTTGGAAGGGTTGAGCTTAAGTCCGTTTTTCCCCATCCAGACCCGCACAGCCTCCAGGCATTGGGTCAGCACGGCAAGAGCATCGTTGGGGTGGTTCGGCGTGGAAACGTACAGCTGAGTATCATCAGCGTACAGATGGTACTCCACACCAAAACCATGGATGATCTCACCCAGCGGTTTTCCATAAATGTTGAACAGTAGGGGCAAGAGGACTGACCCCTGAGGTACCCCACATACAAGGGGTCTTGGGGTCAACCTCTGACCCCCTGTCAACACAGACTGCATCCAGCCAGAGAGGAAGGAGGCGAACCACCGCAAAACAGTGCCCCCTATACCTAACCCCTCCAACGGTTGCAGCATGATACCATGATCAATGGTATCAAAAGCCACCGAGAGGTCCAATAGCACCAGAGCAGAGGAACAACCTCTGTCCCGGGCCTGCCAGAGGTCATCCACCAATGCGACCAATGCTGTTTCCGTGCTGTAGCCAGGCCTGAAGCCCGACTGGTGTGGATCCAAGTATGACGATTCCTCCAGGTGTCGTGGGAACTGTCTGGCAACCACGCTCTTGACAACCTTCACAAGAAAGTGAAGGTTGGAGACAGGATGATAATTTGATAAAACAGCTGGATCCAGGGTAGGCTTCTTAAGGAGGGGCCTCAGTACTGCCTCTTTCAAGGTGGCAGGGAAGACACCCTCACTTAAAGAAGCATTAATAATTACCTGGAACCAGCCACGTACCACCTACCGGGATGCCAGCACCAACCAGGAGGGGCACGGGTCCAATGAACAAGTGGTCGCCCTAAGTCCCCCGAACAACCTGTCCACGTCCTCGGAAGTCACGGGGTCAAACTCAGCCCAGATAACAGTCTCAAGACCAGACTCCGTCTCTTTCACCGGACACACCCAGTTGAAATTAAAGCCTTCCCGTATCTGAGCGATTTTATCATGCAGATATTTTCCGAAATCCTCAGCTCTACCCTCTAAGGGGTCTCCTCTCACCTCCTGATGAAGGAGGGAGCGGGTCACCCTAAACAAGGAGGCTGGGTGGTTATCTGATGACGCGATAAGAGCAGTGAAGTAAGAACACTTCTCTGCTTTTATCGCCACTAGGTAGGACCTAATATGGTCTCTTACCAGTGTTCGGTCAGATTTGGCAAGGCTTGATCTCCAACTGCTCTCTAGGCATCTTTTCCGGCGTTTCATCTCTCTCAGCCCCTCATTATACCGAGGGGCCGATCGAGACGCACGCCGAATCAGAGGCCGCAAAGGCATGACCCAGTCTAGAGCGCCGGCCGCAGCCCTATCCCAGACTGCCGTCAGCTCTTCGACTGAGTCATGTATCCGAACCTCAGGAATTGGCCCAAGCTCTGCCTGGAATCGCTCGGGCTCCATCAGCTGCCTGGGGCGGTACCATCTCACCGGTTCCGCCTCCCTGCGGTGGGGTGCAACGGTCAGAAAGTCCAGGCGTAGGAGAGAGTGATCAGACCATGACAGGGGTTCAATGACTATATCTCCTATATTCTGACCACTCAGCCACTGTCCAGAGACAAAAACCAGGTCAAGCGTGTTCCCCCCTGTGTGTGTGGGGCCTTGAATTACCTGGGCCAGGTCCATGGCTGTCATGGAAGCCATGAACTCCCGAGCCTCACCGGACACCCCGGCCACGGATGGCAGGTTGAAGTCACCCATAACTATCAGCCTAGGGACCTCAACCACCACCGCGGCGATAGCGTCCAGGAGCTTGGGCAGGGAGGTTGATACGTGGCAAGGAGCCAAGTACGTAATCAACACCGCCCTCGGGCCCCCAAGGTCCCACTTCACCAGGAGGGATTTACAGCCCGCCATCTGAGGAACAGTGACCTCCCTCGGCCTGAAATCTTCCCTAATCACAACCGCCACTCCTCCACCCCTGCCCTGAGCTCTCGGCTGGTGGAATGCAAGGAAACCCGGTGGGCACATTTCCACCAGAGGGACACCACCCTCTGGTCCCAACCAGGTCTCTGTTATACCCGCCAGATCTGCTCCCCCCTCCAAAATTAAATCTTGAATGAGGGGGGGCCTTATTTACCACAGACCTGGCGTTGCACAGCACCAGCCTACAGGCAGGGCCCTGTGGTTCTGGATAACTCCGAGAACCGGTTGAGCCTTGGGGGTCGGAGCACACAACCACTCGTAAGCAGTGGGTGCGCACTCCCTTATTATGATACAGCCCCCTGCTCCCGCTATACCTGCCCCTCCCGCTTACGGTACTAATAGGAACTAAATTAGCCTTAATCAACCCCCCATCTGCACCCTCAGGACTCCGTCCCCTTCCGTTGCCTGGCCTGTCTTCTTGCTCCCTTCCAACAATTCCTTCTCCCACCCTAGACACCCCTTCCCCACCCCTTCCCTCCCTTAAAACTTTCATTAAAAACTTGTTTAAAAACCCCCAAAGCCCCTTATTTAATACATGCCATCCCTCAGGACTCCAAAGTCCATCCTCGAGATAGGCCCTTGATAAAACAGAGGGCCATGATTGCAAGAGGGGGGAATCTCGCAATGCAAGAAGAGTCCTTCTCGAGTATGCACAGCCAGTCAGATAAAGTGCATCGATGGGGTCTGGCTAGAGAGCCAGGCAGTCCAATCTCAACGACGTTGCTTCCCTCACCTCCAGGTCCATGCCGCTCCCTCAACACCTGCGGTTCTCTGCTGTCCTCCCAAACTACCAACTTGCATGATGGTGGGGGGGTGCCAAACTCTTCCTTTTGCGGCGGTCTCCCAACGCCAACGCCAATGCCTCTCAGCTACCTTCCCAGCCATTCATTCATGTGGTAGTAGGGAGGGAGGAAGGGGCCAAGCTGTTCCCTTTCACGGTGGCCTCCCAAAGCCAGAAGCCTGTCAGCAGTCCCTTCGCAGATCGTCTGCTCGCATAATGGGAGGGAGGGGGAGGGGAGGGAGCCGCCGCTAAACTCTTCTCTTCCATGGCGGCCTCCCACCCAGACTCCCTGCAGGCTCCTCACCTCATCGCAGGCCGCGGGCTGAAGGGGGGGTACGCTGTTAACATCACCCAACATATGCTATTATCATCCAGATTCGTCCATTCTCGGCAGGGAGGGAGTCAGCAGACATGTCTCTGGAAGGCTAAGATATTCCGCTGCCAAAATCCCCGGGGTCCCAGATGTTTCTCGACCCCTGGGGGGGTCTCTAGCCATTTCCCATCAGAAGCCCGGCTGCTCCTACAGGAAAGCGTCCTCCATCTTGTGCATGCTCAATATGGGGAACTTCAAAAATAATATGCATAACATTATTTATACTTTTCTGCATAGAAGGGAATCTCTCTTGCTTTCATATTTTCATGATAAAATCATGAGAATGAGTTTATCAAGGGTTAAATATTATATGAAGATTGTATCTCCAAGAGTAATAATAGAGGCATGTGTGACTGGCCTTGTTCTTTCTATACAATGAATCAGCCACAAGATAATTACAGACTAGTTATATTTATAGGAATAGTATACTTCAGAAACTGTTGTTTCCATATGGGCCAGTATTCTATAAATAACTATAATTGGGAATAATCAGTACTGGAATAATTCACTAGAATTTCTAAAATATGAAAAGGTCAGTCTGTTTGTTATTCAGTAAAATTTCTAAAAGTGTGTGCAAGTGGGGAAAAAGAAATGTCCAACAATTAGCAACAAGAGAGATACTAGAATTCTAAATGTTGCTCAAATTAAACATTTTAAAAAGAAGAAACATTGGACTACAGTTAATAATATAACTATTTTTATTTTGCTGTGTAAATCAACATGGTGTCAATGTTGCTAACATAGTATGTTCTTGCTTTGATTAAAATAAATCCTCCTAAATCAGTACAGACAACAATAATTATCCTTCATGAAATCCCTAGGAATTCTGAACTGCACACCAGAACTATTAGCTACAAAGCTGTCAGCCCTGATTATCTATCAACCTAAGTCAGGGTAAAACTGTAGGAACAGGACCCATGAATCAACAATACCAATTCATAACACTGTGATTAATACAAGAGATATTTATATATCTTCAAGTAAGACTGGGATCATAACCAGCAAACTCCATAGTTCTATAAAAATACCATTTGGTGGCATTTTCCAAGCTGGGAAATCACACCTGTATTTTTTATGTTTTTAAATGCAGATGTCAATGCTGCTAACATTGGATGTTCTTGCTTTGGCAACAGATGAAAATGCAGCCATTTTCTCTATTGCTTTTAGAATTAGTTGCTGCTGGGCGGGGGAATAGGGATGAGAGTCCAACTAATCATAACAATAATAACTTAGTCGTGGGAACCCAAGAATCTTGGGCCCAGAGCTGATATGGAGAGCTGGGAAGAAAGCCTGCACTTCAAGCTAATTGGGGAATGTGATTTATGACTGTCTATTGGAGGAGGGAATTGCACTTTGTTACTTTGTATCCAGGGGAGGGAAATTTAGTTTCTGGTTTCAACTATGTAATGCAGATACTTTGTTTCTCGATTAAAGTTTCTTTAAGGTAAACAATGCCTAGAGGTTCTTTTGAAGAGTTTCATCTGTCGGAACCATGACATGACCTAGCAGTTAATATTTTTTCAGACCACTGGATTTTCAACAGCATTTTGGTTCTATTATTTAAAAGTTCTGAGCACTTTGTACTTTACTTAATCTAATACATACCTAAACCCTCCTTATATTGCGCTATGTCAACCAGGCTAGTAAATGGAATTAAACAAAGTCAAATAAGATAGTTTCATGCTTAGCTTTACATTCTGGAAATTTCATTTTGATGTCCCAAAGGTGCTTTTTCAAAAAACAACTGGACTTCTTTATTTTTTCTTGAAGACCTTTTGCTTCTTATCCAAGAGTCTTCTTCTGTTCTGAAGAAGAACTGAACTGAAGAAGCTTCTTGGATGAGAAGCAAAACATCTCCAAGGAAAAACAAAGACCACTTGTCTTTTGAAAAAGCGCCTTTGGGATACCATTATCTGGATGACTGAGAATCTCTATAGACTTTCATTTTGATGAAAAGCTTGATACTTTGATAGGTATACTATGGTCAACTAGTGCACAACATAATATAAAAATAAGCAATAGACTCTTTCTTTATGATAGATTTAAAAACCTGGAATTAAAACCACTGTTGTGAACAAAGGCTACTCACAGAAGTGCAGATCAAAATTCACAATATATATCATCATGAGTAAGTAGTATAAGGTCTCCTCAAATAGATGTGCCATAACTGCCAGGTTTTTATGTACATCACTCAAAGGAAACATATAGAAATGAGTGGGTCTTTGATCACTGTTGACTCAGCTAATTTTTTTGACCATATCCCACAGATATCCTTAGTTTCCTCTGAATTCTTTGAAACAGATGATTAGAAGGCAGACCAGATAGTCTGAAGGAGCAGCCAAGGACCAGATTTCACTGGCAGTTCGAGGACAGAGCTCCAACAGATAATAAACTCCACATTCTGCCAGGACACCTAGACCAAACACATGATGGCAACTGTAAAGAGCAGAGCAAAGGGAGAAACTCCAGTTAATTCCAATCTTGTGTTCCTGTTGCTCCTTGTCTTACGTTTAGTCTCTTTCATGTACTTCTTTTATACTAATTCTCTTAGACTGTCATGGACAACACTATTATCTCTGCTTCTGTTTTTGTCTGCTTTTGACTCATCTTTCAGGGCAGGTCCTAGTGTTCTCTGACTCCTAGTTACTCTCAGGAAGTTTATAACGTGGGAATAAAACCTTTCAATTTGATGTTTCATGAAATCCTTATTGAAATTTCTTTTGAATTTGCATTAGCTGGCATGGGGCAAGAATGACTCTTCATCACATGTACCAAGGCCTCTCCCTTTGCTGGATATAGTAGAGGCTGAGTGATCTTCTGCCTCCGATGAAAATGTTAAACTTCTCCTCTCACTTCACTATGCATTCTGTTTCTGCGGAGGATCAGAATTCCAAACGGTTGCTTAGAAAAAGTCCTTTTAATACATCCTTACATCTTAGAGTCCCCAACTTTCCATCTTGCTTGCACGGGGGGGGGGGAGAGAGGATGGTTCTGTGCAAGTGGTAGGTGCAAACGTGAGCAAACACACCCACCACTTGCACAAGTGGAACTGCAGGCACCTGCACGCTTGCCCATCACTCGCGTAGTCTGGTTCCGAACAGGCTGCAGCCCACTAGTGAGCTATGGCCGGGGGGGTTGGAGAACCAGTCTTAGAGGATATTCATTTTATTTTTGTTTTCTTTTATAAAACAGATTAAATTTTGCCGTTCCTGATAAAACAATTATTTCTCTCTTTGCTTCTTGAGCAAATTAATATTTCCAGACTTTTTACTATATCAAAGCAGACTCCGCACTTGCAGAAAAACATTAGGAAGGAAAAAAATAACACAACCTGTCTAAAATGTATTTTTCTTTGCAATTTGGATTAAGAGAATAAAAGATGATAAAGATTTGTAAGGAGTAATAGTAATGACTTTGGAGAAGGCAACCAGAAGCCATTAGGACAGCAAAAAGTGTAGGACAAAGCATCTGTTAATCCCAGGGGCAGGAAAGTATTATATATACAGACTGGCTAAAACCTTTAGACTACTGTAGGCTTCTAATCCACTGGGCATGATGGACAGAATGAAAACTCTAGATGGACTTAAGACTGATCTGTTACTTAAAGTCAAATAAGACCAGCCAACCACAAAGCAGAAGATATTAACAGAAGGCTAAGTGATGCCCAGATGCTTTCGTTTTTTATTTTCCATTTCAGAATCTTAAAAAAAGATTTTAACCCAAAGAACAATGTTCATTTCAGTAGGGGTCAATCACTGTTTCCATTCCATTAGTTAGATTTACTGCCAGAGAGAGATAGATGCCTGACAGAATATTTGGTTCTATTACTATAGTCACACATCTATTGAAAAACCAGCCTGTCATTCTTTGTAGTGTACATAAAGGATAAGACTATAGAGGCATGTCATTACTGAGATATAGTGCAAAAAAATGGTTCATTCAGTGGGACATCTTTACAACCTTTTGTATGATATTGATAGATGACATTTTAAAGTCACTTTGCTGACTTCAATCTCATGGCCTAATCTGCTCATCTACATATCAGCACCATTCAGTCCTGCAGAGTTGGCCAAAAGGCATTTAAATGCACACTACAAGCTTACCTCATTGCAGTACAGCTGAAATGCCAGCCAAAATGATAGGACTGCCGATATTGAAGAGGATTCCCCCTCTACTCACTAAATCACAAGAAGTCACGCTTTCTAGAAATTTAAATTAGCAAATATTTTAGAATAATTAAAATCATAATTGAAATATGAATTCAAAACAGTGGGGATGGGTGAAAGTAAGTTTACCTTCTATGGCTTTGGGAATTCCTGCAAACAGCCTAGGGTAATTTTGTGTCATACATGATCTTCAAAGTGAAATTGGTATCCCCAGGATAAATTTGTTAACAAGCTTTACTGACACCTTCAGTTATTATTTGATGATTTTAGCAATGTTAGTTGAAAGCTTCAGGGCTTCACCTATCCCCACTTAGCAGCCAGACAATGTGTCAATCTGTTAATTTGTCACATCTAAACAGGACGTTGACATATGTAAGTAGACAGTTGTAGACCTTCACTTCCACTCAACAATCTCAAAAAAAAAAAAGTGAAAGTCCATTGCTCTTCCTCTTTTTTGAGTCTTTCAGAATATTAGACATCCACACCAAAGGATGAGTAAGAGCAAATTAAAATTTGAGTGATCAAATTAAAATAAACCATTAAGAATGTGTGTGTGTGTGTGTGTGTGTGCGTGCACGCATGCGTGCGCACACTCATGTGTGCATGCTTATTAAACCTAATTTGGATGAATGGTCTAAATATAGAAAAAAAATCCTTTCCTGCCTATTTGATTTCATACATACCCATTGCAGAATGAATATAATTTTAACAACGTACAGCTAGCTACTCACATTCTCTTTTTTTTTCATTCCTGACATTTCTTCATGTCTAACTGTCAGATATGATGACAGTAAATGAGTGACCTTGTATCTCATCCTAATATGCACTTTTTCACCTGTGGAATTTCTGATTATTCTGATTGCCACTTTCTTTCTGTTTTATTTTCAGGACCTTTTATATATCCTAGCATGAAATATGCATGTTTCAGTGTTACTGATTTTCTTAAGAATGGGAAATTTGTATGCAGGCTCTTGAAAACTTTTATGCAGAATGACATTTTGAGTCCTGCAGTTCCAGCTTTGACACTAGAACTCCATAGGTAATCATCTATCTAATCAGAATTTCAGCTGGTTGCATTAATTCATGCTGTTACCCACAATTGCTCACTTTAGCTTAAGATCCAAGAGTTTTTAGAAATATATGTATAACATTTTTGAATCCTGTTCTGAAAATTTAATGCATTTATCCTTTAGGTTCTAGGGCTAGAGAAACAACATCTCATAATAAGGGAGAGATATTTGAGTTTATAAGAACATACTGAAGTTTTATGTTACACACAAAGATTGTGACCCACTCTCTCTCAGCCCTATCTGTCTCACAGGGTTGTTGTGTGGAAAACAGGAGTAGGAAGGAGTATTAAGTATGTTGGTCATCTTGAATTATTTGTAAAAATAATAAAGGCAAGATAAAAATCAAATAAAGAAACAATACTTTTAAATGTCTTTGAACATTCTTTGTAGTTCCATCAAAGATAAGGTACCTATAACATAAATTATCCTCCATCAGTTTAGAGTATGTCTTCCTTGCTTGTCTATCTCATACTTTGATATGAAGCACAATTCCACTAAACATAACAAAACAAAAATAATCCCAAACAAAAGAAGCCAGCAAGAGTTAGCAGAGATGGAAATAGGAATTATATTTTTCTGTTGAACAGGTGGAACATATAACCTTTGTTCATTCTTCCTTCACTTTCCAACTCCTGCTGTGATATCCAGCTTTTATCTAGGGAAAACATGGTCCTCTCCATGTGTGTGTGTGTGTGTGTGTTTCTTTTTGTAAACCAAAAGGTTAACTTTGAAAAGAGACTGGAAGTTGAGTCAATGCAACTGGAGTTCTTTTTTGTTTATTGGAAACATTTTGCTGCTTATTCAGTTTGAGCAAGTTGGTTAGGGGGACCCTACATACGTCCTTCAGGGGAGTTTCATTTCTCCTCTAATCTGAATAGGCTCATTAGGTGAATAGGCAGATCTTCGTTGGGATGTAAATGTTCCAAGTCTTGAATCCTTAGGTGGGTTATTAAGCATGGGATCCCTGAGGAACCTGTGATCTTAATCTTCCTGGGGACTGATGAAAGAACAGTATTCAAAAATGGGGGAGAGATTGTGTCTGAGGCCTCCACCTCTATTGAGGGAAGGATTTTCCACTTTGACATAAATGGATTCCTTCACTCCTCTCTCAAACCATCTATCTTTCCTATTTAGGAGCTGGTGAAATATTAACTAAGGAGCAAAATGCCACAATACTATTGTTATTCCAAGAGATTATATCTTTTAACAATCCTGTTTACAAGGTTAACAATATGAGAAAAATCATTAATTGTATGTCCCTTTTTTATCATGATGTCAAAAAATGACCAGTTTGAACATTAGTATACCAAATTATTATTTTGAGTTTGAATTGAATACCAGTTATGGTAGGCATATAGAAATACTATAATAAAGCACATCTGACACATATAAATATATCCACAAATATACATTTTGCACAGAATTATTTTAATATAACAGTCTTCATTCTCTCATTCTCTTTATTTCACAGAGCCTACTTAAAGTCCTTTTTGATCCTTACAATCTCTTTTACGATTCAAAAAGCCAATAGGTTTATATTTTCAGGGAGCTTTGTGGTTTCAATAACAACTTCATTGGACAGAAAAGTTAAGATTCACATAACTTGTAAATTCCACTTAAGCTGCAAAAGCAACGTTGTATTTTAAGAATATTTCTTGAAATCTTTTCCTTTAAGTATTCATAAGAAATTTAGCAATTTTATCAATGAGAAGAAGGTTTTATTTTTAAAAAACTAAAGGGGTTTAAGCCATATACCAACCCTTTTCATAATATAAATGTGAGTTGGGTGATGGCATAAATCTGACGATAGAAGAAAGAAAGAAAGAAAGAAAGAAAGAAAGAAAGAAAGAAAGAAAGAAAGAAAGAAAGAAAGAAAGAAAGAAAGAAAGAAAGAAAGAAAGAAAGAATTTCCAGCTACTCAAGACAATATCCTGAAGCTCATCACAAAGAAATTGTTTCCTTAATTTCAAAATGCAATCCAAGCATATATGGATTATGCCCAGAAAGCAAATGTTCATTTTACTGATTCAATTTTTATACCATTAAAATTCTTTCAATCTAACCTGAATTCTTCACCTGCAATCAAAAGACCTTTGTGAACTTTAAAATTGGAGGGGGGGACCATAAATTTGCAAGAATGGGGGAATGCCATAAATCTCATCAAATTCTTAACTCTTAAAAAAGATTTGCTACATGCTTTGGGAAAAACTGCTCCAAAGTACAGCTTAATGGTCCATCTCTTCCTCAGGAAATAATCCCTGGAACCAATGGTCTTTGTTCAATTATAACAATTCTTAAGGGAATTAACAGTTTTGAAATTACTGTTTGACCTGTGCATATGTAATGGAAATATATGTTGTGTTATATGCTATACATTTTTTTTATTTCTGGCCCTTGACTTACAAACACAACTGAGCCCAAAATTTCTGTTGCTAAGCAAGACAGCTGTTAAGTGAGTTTTGCCCCATTTTACAACCCTTCTTGCCACAGTTGTTAAACGAACCACTGCAGTTGTTAAGTTAGTCACACAGTTGTTAAGTGAATCTGGCTTCCCCCATTGACTTTGCTTGTCAGAAGGTCACAAAGGATAATTACATGACCCTGGAACACTGCAACTGTCATAAATATGTGCCAGTTGCTACATGTCTGAATTTTGATCACATGACCATTGGGGTGCTGCCATGACTGTAAGTATGAAAAATGGTCATACGTTTTTCAATGGCATTATAATTTTGAATGGTCACTAAATGAATGGTAGTAAATCAAGGACTACCTGTACTGGTTTCATAATAAATAGAACTGTTTACTGACTTTGGGGGGGGAAGGAGAGGGAAAAGAGAGGAACAGTTTTCCTAAAGTCAATTTGATTTAAGTACAGGGAAAACGTCCTTTTCTACAAACATTCACTCACTTATTGCTGTTACACCTCAAGTTTTCTTTAAGAGTTCAATCTGTCCTTCCATTTTATCCTCAAACAACTCCAAAAATAATTTGAGAGGTAGGTTGTGTTCAGACAGGTACTGGTTCATAGTTCCCAAGTAAGCTTTCATATTGAGGAATAGACTTGAACATTATCTTTCATGGTCCTAATCCAATAGTTTCATAACTAGTCCATATTGGCTATCTTCAACAGACAAGATTATTAGTATACTAAATTAAGTAAAAAAAAAAGTCCCTAAACTAACTTGTTGATTGTTGTTACAAACAATTCTATATTTAACTTCTGTTCTACTTTATTGCCATCAAAAGCAGAAATCCATGTCTTAAACTGAATGAAAAAATTTTGGTCCTCTGGAATAAAGATTTCAATCTAATTCACAGCAGGAATGGCAAAGAAAAAAAGGCAGATACATTGCTGTAGACAAGGGAGCAGTTCAAGAGTTTGCTGACATTCAGAAACTTTATCTCCCAAGATTTGCTTTCTTCTTATGAACTGTTGCTTTCAGAGCCTTGAGTTTATTATTTTACTGCTAGAGTTCACATTGCTAGATTCTCTTGGGAAGAGGAACCTGAAAAGATTTTTAACCAGAGGATGAATGAAAGATAAGGACATGAAACTTATCCTAGGGAAAAAGATGGACCAAAGACACAAAAGTAAATTTTATATTTGAACAGAAGTTTTGAAGCCATCTAAAAGAAAATTTTGAAGCCTCCTATAAGTTTATTGCAACAACCTACGAAATTAAATTAAGAGTTCAGATCAAATTACTGTAAGCAGGGCAATAAATTTACTATGCAGTTCTATAGATTTCTGTTCAAAAATCTCACAAATTTATTAAGACTTATTTCCAGATAAGCAATCTTAATTATTCTATTTTTTAAAAAAATAACAACAACAACAACTCTCTAATGCAATGTACTTTGCTTTCTTTTAAGTATTTAGGTCATTTTTGTAGTCAAAATATTTGTAATAAATTTAAACATATCGCAATATAACCGACAAATATAAAGCAATATAACACTGAAACTTAACATTCATAAACAAGCAGAAATACTTCAAGTTTTCAAGAACATAATCAGTATTACCCCATGAACCTATATTCAGTTACCTCTTTCTAATCCCAAATAAATTTCCTGACTAATATTGAGCGGAAACAATGGTGATAAAGAAATAGATTTTTTTTATCTCTCCATCTTTCTCTCTCCATCACAGAACAAGCTTGATTATCACAGGTCTTTTTTCCATTTGTAGTCTACAAAATTGTTTCATTACCCACAACTACCTATTCCTCAATGGTTAGGATTATTGGCAAAAAATAATGGGGATAAATGCTAATAAAAATTTATTTTCCAACCAATGTATGCATCTATGACCAAATTTTGTGCATGTTACAATGAACATGACAATGCATGTTAAAGTGAAATTATTGCTGGCATAGTTGTATGAGAAAACTTTATCTGAATGAGATGACAGCAACAAGTGATCTTTGCAGCATCTCTCTCTTCCTCCCTCCCTCCCTCCCTCTCTTTCAGTCACATGTGTTCACTTAGCAACCATTTCACTTATCAACCTGGTTGCTGGAATGGAACTCTGTTGCTGAATAGGTTTGCCATCATTTTTCCCAAAACTCAATCTTAAGTGATAGATACAATTCAGATGCCATAATTCTTTTGTTATATGTGAGAATGGAGAGGCATAAAGGAGAAGGTATATTTGTTACTGCTAATATTAATTATAATAATGGATATACCCTCCATTATTAAGTTAATTGAGATGTGAGACAGTATGTAAGGATGTTGATCAATTTCCAGTAAAGAGAAATCTCAGGCCCAGGGGCAAGAAAACTCCAGCATCGCTGGGGGATTCCAAGTGAGAATAAAAGGGGGAAGCTCATTCTGATTGCCCCATTTCTCCCCAAGTGTTATGCCAGTACTTGGCTGTGAAAGATCATGCTGAACATGATTTTTCTGTATGCATTCTAGAGATATATATTTTCAATCTTCTTATTGTATCTTTCAATTTTTTCTGCGTTTAATAGAGATTTTCCCCTTCTAATAGATATTCTATTTCTCAAACTCTTTTCATCCATACTCAAAACTTCTTGGTGTCCAACTTTGAACCCTGATTACATGATTAACTGTATGCATGATATTTCAGAAATATGTAACTGTTCTATTGCTAATTTAATATTAACTGAATAAACTTGATACCTTTCCCTGGTATTGTAGGCCCATATTGTAAATGTCAGGGCTAAACAAATAGCAACACAGTGATCAACCAACATAAACTCATTAAATTACTTCATAAATCATTCTTGATATATAGATACTAGAACTTTCCATAGGTCATAAGGAAATTATCCATTGGCATGATAAGGCACTTCACCATAAATACTGTGATATCACTGTAGGAGATTCACTGAACATTGTAGTTAACAGAATAACAGAGTTGGAAGGGACCTTGAAGGTCTTCTAGTCCAGCCCCCCTGCTCAGGCATGAAACCCTATACCATTCCAGACAAGTGGCTATCTAGACTTTTCTCAAAATTCTTCAGTGATGGAGCACCACAATTTCTGACAATCCACAACTTCTGAAGGTAAGCTGTTCTTCTACATATGTAATAAAAAAGAAAATACCTGTTATTGTTTTGTTCACTTCCCTGAAATGAAAAGGGAAAATCTTCTGCATCATCATCATCAAAGGCATTAACTAATGACTATGGAAAGTGGTTCTTGACAAACAAGAAACATTGGGAAAAAAATATATTTGAATCACTTGTGGCTTTTGTTTGTTTGTTTGTTTTTGTTCCTGACTTTCCCCCTTTTCCATTTCTACATATGATTCCGCTGGTGAGCAGCTTTCACAAACAGCTTATATAATGCATTAGGTAATCATTTCACATTACAGCATGCAATATAATGCAGTCACCCACATAGTCCTCTGGGTATTTAAAACTGATTGTTTCATAATTTCTTTAATATCTTCCCACATATCCAAATCATGCTCACTGCTGTGTTATTCCCTAGCTTGCAGTTATTCGCCTATAAAACAAAAATAAATGAGTCCCACTTTGGTGCTCTCCAATCTGTTTGAATGTACAAAATATACTTAAGAATAATGTAATCATACTTATATTGCACTTTCCCTTTGGAAACCTATGAACAGCTTTTAATTTAACCCATTAGTCTCCAAATCCATTGACTCACTACCTGCTTAGCAGCAACATTAAAACAACATAGCTCAGAAGGTTTCTTTGCAATAAACTGAACAGGCCAATTTACTCGTTGTCAGATTACATGATTGGATGTAATTCCAATGTTTTATTACTGGAATTTATTACTGATTGGAGAAGAGTTCCATTGTCACCCTAACATAACCATCATAATGATACATCCTTTCCCTGGCTACTATTAGCTATATAGATAACACATAGGGACTCAAATGTTATATGCTATAAGCAGAAGATAGTAGCTTATGGGGCTCAACTAGAGTGAAATTGCTGCACTTTACATCACCCCAATTTTCTTTAACTAGAAACATGTCTGCTTTTCATTTCTGTCAGTTCTAAGAGAATTTGCTATATAAATTCTTTCAAAGAAGATGATAATCTGAGTGAAATTCTCATGTATGAAGTTTGGTTACCGTACACTTAGTTATAAAGTGAATTCTTTCACTGTAGGATTCCATTAAATTTATTTATTTATTTATTTATTTTATTCGGGCTTGTATGCCGCTCCTCTCTGGAGACTCGGAGCGGAAATGCACTTTCCAATGGACCAAGCAGCTCACCCATCTTATCCTTTTATTTGTACAGTTTTCTTTCATGTCTTTCCTAAACTGGGAAAAATTATGTCTAGTTTTTTTAGTGCCAAAAATGAATGTCTTTTCCAAAGAATCTTATATCTGTCAATTAGGTAAATGAACCTCACCTACATTTGAAAATACATTTGATTGTTTGCCTAGCCTAATTATCCTTCCTTTTTGCTTTATTTTCTTTTCAATTAAAAAAAACAAATCTATGTAAATATACCATATTTGACTTCTTTTTTCAATTTCATCTTTTAAACATTTCTCACCCAGCTATTATCTTTCATACTGAGAATTTAAGCATGGCACACTGCCAGTGTCATGCTACTTAACAAGTTCATAATATTTTCTTTCTCACTCTATGTTCATAGCCTACAGAGTGCTTCTTCTTTTGTGGATATGTGCAGAGGGTTATAGTGAGTACAAAATGGCAAAGCCACTGATAATCATCTCACTATGCTCTAATGATACAGATTAATATGTTTAATATTAGAAAATGTACTCAAGTCCTCAGCAACCATCTCTAATAAGTCTCAATTTAAGATAGAATTTCAGCCTCACAGTTATAGAAACAAGAGAGTGGGATGTATATGAACAATCGCCAGAGAAGGGGGACACTAGCAAGTATCTCAAGATATGCATGTATATTTTCATTCCATTTTGATAAGACTCAGATCTGACTCAATAAATAACTCACGTATGATCTCACCTCTTTTAACAAACATATCAAGGCCATATATATTGAGAATTGAATAAAGAAAGTATACATTTTACAGCTTACCTTATTAAAAAAAATAAACCAGGCAGGCTAATAATTTTTTTTTCTTTCCAATAGAAAGAACACATCATTTGTTGATGTTCTGTTTTGTGCATTTTATTAAACACATTTGGTTTTGTATTCTTGGAGTCTGTGTGAAAAGACGCATCAGCAGATCACTGGTGCGTGTCAGGACATGAGCCATAAAGCATTGCTTCATTTCACTCTTGAGTATTTGGGGTTCAAATTATAGGCCAGTACACACAAAAAAGACAGCATTATAATTAGGATCAGGATTCCTGAGTGGTGAATCACAACACATGTTAACATATAATGGAGCCATGCATAAGCTAAGGAGCCATAGATGCTCAGTGAAGGAGAGAGAAATTACTTCAATTATATAGATTGTTTCAGACATCCATGTGGCTGCTCCATCTTAATTTTTGTTGATATCACATATTAACCCATAGCATGGAAAGTTATTCTCTATGGCATCTGATACAAACAATTCAGTTTGCTGACAGAGAATGTTGCCATCATTTCAGACCCAGCAACTGTCCCTGGCAGATATCACAAGTCTTTACCTTCCTTTCCTATTTTCCTTCATAATCATTCACCTAGACCTACTGAATGTTGTAAGGAATGGTGTTTCAGAGCCAATGGCCACATAACTTTATAATATTGTTAGTGCAAGCGTATTGATTGATTATGGGCTGTCAATTTGGTTTGACTCATAGCAGCATACGTAGATAGAGTTGCAAACATATTATAGGGGTTGAATTATGAAAATAAGTCCTTGCTTTTGTCTGAAAGCATATTCCGAAATTTACTCCTTCTAAATTTACAAAAACCCAATAACTTACTATATGATATAGACTAACTAAAATTTAAATCAAAAAACATTTATTATACACAGCTAACGAAAGACTTAAGTACTAAGCAAGCCATTCAAGAGATGTACTTCCTGTTTGCTTCTAGAACCTTCCAAAGTCATCTGTGTATGATGCTTCTTCTATATTATATTTTTTCATGTCAACTAGTGTTTGCTATAGGTCAGGTGCAAAATATGGATTATTGTCATTAGGCCTTAAGTTGGTTTTAATTTTTTATAAGTCTGTATTATTAGTCTAATCCTAAAGTACTCCTGGCTTCCCATCCTTCCATTAAATCCCAAGGAAAGCCATAATGAAAGAACACCTCCATTGGGTGAGTAGTAATGCTATTGGCACTATCAAGGTAGGTTCCTGTTCTTTATGGAATTTATTAGAGAAATTCTCCTTCCCTTGGAGAAATTTAGAGCACCCCTCCTTCACATTTCTCTGAGAGGCATTTGGTAAAGAGTTTGTTCTTAGATTTAACTAAAACTTTGGCAGATCTATCCATTGGGCAATAAAATGATTAAAATACAAATATCCTTATCATCTGTTCCACTACCGTCTTCTATCAATATCTTATGATTATATTACTTTGTTGTTTGTATGTACAATGAGAGCTTATGCACAATTCCTTGTGTGTCCAATCATGCTTGGCCAATAAAGTATTCTATTCTATTCTATTCTATTCTATTCTATTCTATTCTATTCTATTCTATTCTATTCTATTCTATTTTATTCTAGTCTAGTCTAGTCTAGTCTAGTCTAGTCTAGTCTAGTCTAGTCTAGTCTAGTCTGGCCTGGCCTGGCCTAGCCTAGCCTAGCCTAGTCTATTCTTCAGTTCTAAAATGCTTACATGTTCTTATTTTCTTTTGCCTTTTCATTTTCATAATCTTTCAACTGACTGTGCACTATCTACATAAAAGAGGCAGTCTTTGACATGGCAATATGGAAATAAACTAAAGCATCCTCAACAGAGTGAATAAGCATTTTTATCATTTGGAAACTGTGAAGCGTCTTTTTCAAACATACTTTAGATATTAGTGGGCTATGCATATATTTTGAAGCATTCACAGAGTAATGCAGTCTGTTGTGAAGAAACAACAACTAGTTGCTGATATTTCATTGCACGTGTTAAAAAACATTGCCTCCAGATGATCTGTAAGTGAAAAACAAATGTCCTTTATAAAAATCTGCAATAAAAATTGTTTAATGAAATAAAGCACCATAGTTATTGAAATTTTGATCCATTTTTATATAAGAGTATTGTTAAAAAAAGTTTTCAGGTGTAATTAAAATATTGGACTAAGTAAGAAGTTCCACATTACCATTTTAAAGGGAACACCCAAGAATATGATTCTTAAAATGTTAGTTTGTAAAATGACAGACATTGAAAATTGCAACTGAACTTCATGAATTCCAATTCAATGGGACCTAACTAATAACTCTCATATTATCACTACTAATAGTAACACCTTGCCTGCAGCCGCAACAAACCAAAACCTCAGCGAGCCATAGCCTCCACCCACCCTGTCTGCTGGCCCTACTGCTGCTGGGACATTTCTTGGCCGCATTGGGTGCTGTGCAGCCGCCAAGTGGCTGCCTGTGCTGCTGGCCTTGTGGGGCTCCTTGCCCTCTTGGCCGTGCTGCTATAGGCTGCCCTCCTGGGTTGTTCCTGCCTGGCACAGGGTGAGTCGGCCAAGATCTTCCATGAGACCACTGGAGCGCAACCCCCAACTGGCCTGCCAGGGTCTTTGCCAGTGGCCGCCAGTAAAACCGTGCCACCCATACCTCTGCCTTTGAGCTGGTGAGTGCCACCAGCCAGCACACCTACTTGGTGCTGCAGGTACTGGGATAAGGGCTGAACCTGGCGCTCTTTGGGCCCTGGTGGGCATTGTGTCTCTCATACCAACTGGGTGCTTTTGGCCTCTACCAGCTTCCTATCAGATTGCCTTCCACCTGGCTGGCGGCTGCCGCGGCCACCATGACATAGAGGCAAAGCAGGTGGCAGGGGGATGGAATTCTCTCCACCTGCTGGACATCTGCCAAAGCTGTGCAGGGTAAGGTTGCCACGCCCTCCTGCCCAGATGCCCTTGCCTCCCCAAGCGTTTTTTTTTTTACTAACCTGCCTTTCAGCTGCATTGCGTTTCTCTGTTTGTTTCTCAGCCTTCGCCGCATGTTTGTGGGACAAAAAAAAGAAAAGTTCAATCAGACTTTCTAACTTTGTGAGCTCTCTCAAGAAGTTAGAAAGTCTGATTGAATTTTTCTTTTTTCTTTTTTCTTTTTTTTTGTCCCATAAACACGCAGCGAAGGCTGAGAAGTGAATGGGGAAACACAATGCAGCTTAAAGGCTTGGGGAGGCGAGGGCAGCCTTTATAATTTCAAAATGTTTTCTTTTTTGTTTTTACATAAAGTCTACATTTCCTATGTTAGCTGGTAAATAATTATGAAAATGGCACATGGCACTGAAGTTGCATTAGCTATGACATTTCAAAAAACAGGTGAAGGATTAATGGATTGTGATAGATGTAAAACAGTTTAAGACTTTTTGGCTTTTAACTCAATTAGTACTAAAGTCATAAAAATGCACTAGGGCCTGGTTGGGTGAGAAATGTGGAACGATCAGTGGCAAAGCAGAAGGATTTTAGCCAGCCTGTTCCAAATATTCAGTGCTATATATCTTGCCAGATCTCATACATGTCATCAAACTTTTCTTCCTGAACATTGTACAGTCCTATTATGCAGTACTTCAGCATCCTGTTCCCCAATGCATTATGATTTATTTGGTTAGCTTTATATTCCACCTTTACTCCTGGAGCTGAAAATAGCATGCATATAATTTCATTCCTTCAGTTTGACCCACAAGAACCTTGTGATGTTGACTGAGATAAAGTGATAAGCCCAAAGTCACTTACAGAGGATGGACTTGAATTGAGGATGGACTTGAATAAGTACTCCAACACCTTAACCATTTTGCAGACTATCTGTGCAAACAGTGAACTTTCCTAGTGATTGATAAGCTTTCCTGAAACCATTCACTGCTAAAATCATTCATTCTGATCAAAAACTAGAAATGTCATTCAGGAAATGACTGCTCTTCCCCTTCTTCCTTTCCACCCTAATATTATCCTTGAAGAGAAATAGATCAATTTCTTCAATACTCTATCTCTGTGGTGCTCTAAATATTAACACATTCAAATTTGTCCTACTTTTGAGGCCTTTACTGTGTCTGTGATTCTGTTCAATCTAATATAGGAATCAAGAGATGGCCAAATTTGGTGTAGAGATTAAAGTGTTGTCCTAGGACCGTAAAAACTCATTAGGAACTCTCTCTCGACCAATTTATCTCAGTTATTGTTGTGGGATAAAAATGGAGGAAGATTCTCAGGTAACATGCCTGAATAAGGCCTATAGAAAAGGCAGGATATAAATTTAATCAAATTAATAAACACCCCCCTCCTAGTTCTTTCTTAGTTCATCAAATTTAATCTGATGAAGTGGGCAGAGTTTTTTTAATAATTCTTTAATTTGGAAGTAAACATACATTATTATGCATACAGGCAGTCCTCAACTTACAACAGTTCATTTAGTGACCGTTCAAAGTTACAACAGCATTGAAAAACTGACTTATGACCTTTTTTCACACTTACAACCATTGCAGCATCCCCTTGGTCATGTGATCAAAATTCAGATGCTTGCCAACTGACTCAATTTTATGATGGTTGCAGAATCCCAGGATCATGTGATCCCCTTTTGTAACCTTCTGACAAGCAAAGTTAATGAGGAAACCAGAGTCATTTAACAACTGTGTTACTAACTTAACAACTGTGGCAAGAAAGGTCGTAAAATGGGGTGAAACTCATTTAACAAATGAGCAACATAGATTTTGGGCTCAATTGTGGTTGTAAGTCAAGGACTACCTGTACATGATGTGTGGTTTTTTCTGAATGCTTTCAGTACAGTGAACTTTTTCTAGATCACCAGATAGATTCAATCTCTTTGAATCTCTCAAGCTTATTCTAGAATTTAAACTCTTTAGCAATATATACTCATTGCTCCTTCACTGGTCCCTATCACAATTTTTACAGTAGTTCCATGTCACCAATGAAGGTAAGATTTTCAAAGGAACAATTACCACCTGTTTTTACTGTGCTGTCAGTTACCTATGTTGCTGTTGCAAGCTTCTGAACTGTGTACAAATATAGCATAAGGCCTCCAGCTCTATAGCTTTTATGCATCTGGTTTATTTACTATTTTCTTCAGGAACAAAGCAAACAATATTGAAATTCAGTCTACGCAGGAGTGGCTAAACTTTTTTTGAACATTCTAATATGTGCAAATTGAATTCCCCTTTTGAATATACTCTGCCTGTAGCACAGAATGTTCTTGTCTATATATGCATATACATACAATTGCATATTTCAGTTACAAAAGCTTCCATTTCTTAAGCTCAGGTGATTTTGTTGTCTTTGCGGCTATGCTGACAGTGAGCAAGTTAAGAGGTGACTATGTTTTATAATGCTTTGTTCCTTGGTTCAATAATACTGATTAGGTGCAGTGATCAAATAAATTGGACATAGGGCCAGTAGTATTCATGGGCAGCCCAGTTGGATGTCTGATGCAATAAATTCAAGCATCAGGGAACAAATGTGCATTTAGGCACTAAGCACTTTCTCTTCTCAGAAGAAATATTTATTGTCGGCATGGATTGTTCAGAAACCAGAGAAGGATACAACAAGATGGGTTTAAATCTATTAAATATATCTGTTTATTTATTTATCTATCTATCAAACATGTAAAATCACATACAGATTCCCAGTGGTTAATAATATGCATATAACAATATGAGTATCAATAGCATCAGACAATAATATAATAAGTTAGGGGTTATTAGTAAAAAAAACTCTGCTTCCAGGCCATTTCTTCTCTCACCTTTTGAATAGAAGGAATAATTAATCATTTTTTTCCATGGGAAGCTAAGCCATATAGAGCTTTATAGCTTAATATCAGCATTTTAAATTGCATCTTGGAACCTTCAGAAATCAGTACAGGACCTGCAGCACAAATGTAATGTGTCCATAGCAGCTTTTATTTACCAAAAACTGAGCTGCTGCATTTTGCATCTACTGCAGCTTCCAGATGGTCTTCAAAGGCACCATGCATATGGTTCTGTTTCAGAACTTCCAGAACTAGTAGATTAACCAATATTTACAGTGGATCATTATTATGATCCACATTCTAAAATAATTAGCATTGATCTAAATCTAAACAAAGAAATTTGTAAGTAAAACATTTGCCAGTATATGCTATTTCAGTTAAAATGAAGGTCCACAGAGTGTTTGGAACAAACCTGCAACTCAATGTCACCAGAGGCAGGGAACAAATTTACACAACAAGGAAGTAGCTGAAAGCTAGTTGCAGGAGACAGGAGATAACTGACAGTCATTTGGAGAAAGCAGCCTGCATTCTGTTTCTATAAGACCTGGAACCATTCCCAGGAGTAGATGAAGTTGATCTAGTGTGATTGAAATTTCAATTCTATCCTCATACATATCAGCAAAACAGGATGACTGCCAGAATCTTGCCTTCCATATAATATTAATATACAGCTTCCTGGCCTGAATATATTTAGTTAACAATTTCAATTTAAAACCTTTTCCCACTGAGGAAGCATCAGGACTGTGCCCTCCAATTTGCCCTTAATTTCTCAGTTGCTAAAGAATAATATTAGAAGACCATCCTGCCATCTGTAATCAAGTTGTGGGTGCTCCATCACTAGAGATTTTAAAGAAGAGATTGGACAGCCATTTGTCCAGAATGGTATAGGGTCTCCTGCTTGAGCAGAGAGTTGGACTAAAAGATCTCTAAAGTCCCTTCCAATTCTGTTATTCTGTTATATTTTCACAACAATGCTTCTAACCCAGCCCAGAATTGGGTTAGATCTTTCATACTACTGGCTCATGATTAACTTGTCAGTGACTACATCCAGGTCCTTCTCTGATGTATTGCATCCAAACCATGAATCTGGATCATATATATATTTCATATATATTTCATATTCTTCCTCCCTAAATGTAATCCTTAATATTTCTCCTTGTTGCATATCTTGTTCTCCTCAGCCCTCATTTTTCTATTCAACTTGCTGAGACTGGATTAGACTTTCATTCTGTCATCCTTGATATTGACCAGATTTCCTGATTTTGTGTCATCCACAAATTTGATAAGGAGTCCATCAATCTGTTATCCTGTCATTAATAACAATATTGAATAATACTGACCTCAAGTCAGCTCCTTGTGATATATACTGAAAACTGCTATAGATCCATTAATGCTAGCTTTCTGAGTGTGGTTAGCCAGCCATTATGGAATGTGTTTACTGTTTCCCTTCAGGCTTTTCCCATCAATATTGAAAGCAATGTCAGCAGGCATTTCTCTGCATTTCATCTATGATTTTGTATTGTCTGAATTGAGAAAATGTGTGTATACTAATACTATTATCATTAGAAGGCAATGCAAGGTACTTCTATATAATTCTTAAGAAACCCACATGAACATGTACATGGAATCACCAGAAGTCAAGCTCAATTTGAAAGAAATTTTAATTATGTGGTTCCTAATTCCTAAGAACCTGATGTAAAGAGCAACAGCCCTTTTTTTGTAAATAAGGATTTTGTTGACAAATAATTATAGACTGTTGGTTAGAGCTATTGTACCAGGTTTTTGAATTCATGGGTTTGATGCATTAATTATTTCTCCAATAGGCATGAATGAGATCCAATCTTTTTAAGACTGTTGACTATAATTATATCATTGGAATTGCAAGTTCTGATGGCATTTGCAGTTATTACTTGGGTTATAGCACTCCTAGACTTAATTATTTACACACAGAGTGGCTTTGTTATGGCCCTTGAGGAAGGGTACCAGATGTACTGCCTAATGTCACATCCATAGAATCACCTTTGTTACTTTTAGAAAACATATTTCTAAAGCAAATTCAGATGAAACTCTGAGTTAATTAAGAATCTTTAACTATGAAAGGACAAAGTATTCAGGCACAAACACTGTTTCCATTCTTCCAACTGGAGAAACTCATGATTTATCCTGCAAACATTCCCCTAGCAATATTCAGGTCCTAGTCTTTGACTGCAAGAGCTATTTGCAATCAAGAATATCTTTTTGAGTGATTAATAACTATCAAGGAATTATTCCTTGTAACATAAAACTTATTTGTGCTTCAGTTCTTTGTATACTTAATATCTGGGTTCCCAAAGAGTCATAGGGACCTTATCTCCATGTTGGAATTGAGGACACACTGCCTGGTTCCTGAAAATAGCAATAGCACTTAGACTTATATACTGCTTCACGGTGCTTTACAGCCCTCTCTAAGTGGTTTACAGAGTAAACATGTTGACCTCAGAAGGGTGGAAGACTGAGTCAACCTTAAGCCGGTGAGAATCGAACCACTGGAAATGCTGGCAATTGGCAGTCAGCAGAAGTAGCCTACAGTACTGGATTCTAACCACTGTGCCACCATGGCTCATGAATGAAAAGTTGATTTCAATGGCCTTTCTCTTTGCAAATCTGGGATTTGGAACACAGAAATCTGACTCTGTGGAAAAGGTTCTTCTACATCACTCATAATAACATAGGAGTAGGATCTTTTGTAGGAGCTATGTCCATTAAAAACCTGGGTTGACATAGAACACATTACTCAGAAAAAATATTTAGGTTTGCAATGCCATTTATGTAATATAAGCCAACATAATTATCTTTTCTATAAATTAGCATTTCTGTATACATCTCCTACTTCAATTTAGTATGTTCTTTCACAACGTCTTGCATTCTGGATCAGTACTTAGACACACATATTAGTATTGCCTTAGACTAAACATAACATTCCCAAGTAGATAACACTCTGTAGAACTTCTTATTATTTGAAAAGTTTCTGACTGGGCTGTATCAATTCAGACTATAGATAATGCATATTGTGGTGCTTCTCCATATTAAAAAATTCCCTGCACTTAGAAAATCAGGTTTCAAGAAGGAAAGATCTCACCTAAGTTTCTTTTTGCCTTATCCAATCTTCTTCACCCAATGATTTATTTAATTTGTGAGAAGCATTCAGTTATGAGCTTATGTCAAAAAGGGTACTGTCCAAATAAAAGTATATCAACATTGAATATTAGGCTATAGTTGCTAAGTCTTTCAGTTTAATCTGATACAGATTTGTTCAGAAATAAATTGTCCTGATTACAATGAAGCTTTCTCTCTGATAAATATGAATAGGCTTGCACCCCTAAACCTCAAGTTATGACAGCTAAATTGATTTCTTCTATTAGATAAGTCACAAGTATGCAATTTCAACTCTTCTCTTAGTGAGAATTCTATTACAGTGTTGCAGAAAGGAAAATTATGAAAAAGAGAGTGCCAGAAGCATGCCTGGCTTTATGGTGGGTGGAAAAACCTACACATACACAATTTACTTTTCATTGCTCTATCATGAATATGAATTCAATTACACATGGAAGAGAACTATGTGGCAGTCCATCAGTATTATGCTCAGTTACTAGTGAATATAATGGCTTTTACCAAAGAAGAGCTTATCATTCAGTTTCAGACAAGCTTGAATCCATGTTGGAGCAGATGAACCCATGAAAAGAGATGGTGCCAATCAAAGCAAAGGATTATTGTGGCTTTTTTATAGCCCAGAAAAAGTGAATGAGAGAAAAATATTAATGAAGAACTATACCCTCTGTAAAGGGACAATATTGTCATTTTCTAATGCATAGCAGGTGATTTGTCAACATTAACTATAGAAATTATTATTCACCATTTCTACTGATACCTTATAGTCAGGAGTAGATATACACTGTATTAATATAAAGCAAATCCATATACTGAGTTATAAGAAGCAACAAAACATGAATCTGTACATTAAACAATAAGAAAATAAACATGCTAAAAAAATGAAGATAAAGTGCTAATTCTGCGTAACATATTCTGCTTTCAGTTCCATGCATAAGAAAATGGATCTATGCAAATTTTGGCTATGCTTGATTTCTAGAAAACCAGATTAGCTAATGAGAACAAAGGTAGCAGAGGATGCAGTTCTATAGTTTTCTGTTTTATATTCTCCCATCACTTTCTAATCTTAAGAAGCCACATGGAAGAATGTCTACTTGTCATATTTAATGGAGGTGAGAATAGAATAGAATAGAATAGAATAGAATAGAATAGAATAGAATAGAATAGAATAGAATAGAATAGAATAGCTTTGTCACTTTAAACGTACACTAATCAGCATATATTAAAATGAAATTTCATTGCATTCAGCTCTCAAAGGATAACCATATACCCTACATAAACATGACAAAAATTATACATTTACCCACACACACACACATATATAGGACACAGAGAAACAACACAATCTAGTTCAGGTGTGTGTGTATGTATGTATGTATGTATATGTATATATATATATATATATATATATATATATATATATATATATATATATATATATATATATATATATATATATATATATATATATATATATATATATATATATATATATATATATATATATATATATATATATATATATATATATATATATATATATATATATATATATATATATATATATGTTTACATGGTGAGAAAAAAGAATCCTGCAAATTTACAAGATGGATGGCATAAGGAACAAAGTTGTTGCAAAATCTAGTAGTCCTGCTAGAAATACTTCGAATACCTCCTCCCAGAGGAAACCAACAGAAACAGACCATGAAGTGGGTGTGTGGGGTCTCTAACAATGCTTCGAGCTCTAAGCACATAACACTTGTAAGCAGTATCCTGAATAATGAGAGAACTTCCTATAATCTTCTGAGCTGTCCTTACCACTCTGCTACCATCAAACCAAGCAGTGATGCAGTTTGTAAAAATGCTCTCAGTCGTGCATCTGTAAAAAGTGACCAGGACAGAAGGAGAAAGATGTGCTCTCCTCATCATGCAGGAAATGCAGACACTGGTTTGCACGCTTCACTAAAGATGACTTATGAAGAGACTGAGTCAGATTATTAGTTATCTGCACCCCCAGATACTCTGGTGGGAAACCAGAGAAACTCTAATTGATTGTACAATGTATATTGAAACTCTGGACAAGCACAAGAACATAATATTCCATCCATGCAAGTTTTCACCAATATTTCCTACTGTAAAAGAAAGCAAGTTTTCTTTCATCATGTGATCCTATGGGGGAGGGGATAAAGCAAAATATTTTTCTGCAAAAATTGGAACAATATAGATGGGCAGATTTAGCACAGGCAAATTCAGTCAGTCCCCCGTGACTCTGGATTTGATGAAGCATCTCTCAGAAAGATAAGCTCTCTACTCAACAGCTGAAACAAACAGGAGCATGAATAAATAAAAATTACAAATTCTAGGATTTGGATTCTATCATTTATCGGGCAGAATTAAATCATGCATGTAAACAATGTGCCCTCATCTGAAGTTGGCTAGAAATATAATTTAAAAAGGCATTCAAAGGTTGAACAAAAGGAAGGCAGTAAAGATAGGAAGACATTTGATTTTAAGCCAACTGTGACAGCATTCAAAACCAACATCTGAACAAAAAAGCAATAGATAGATCCAGGTTTTATTCTAGCAATAAATGTCCTATTATTGTCTTTCTTTTTCCCCAGGTCTCAACTTATTTAATATTATGTTACTCTTTTTAACAAGAACAAGAACAACAACAACAACAACAACAACAACAACAACAACAATAATAATAGTAATAGTAATAGTAATAGTAATAGTAATAATAATTGGAAGGGACCTTGGAGGTCTTCTAGTCCAACCCCCTGCTCAGTCAGGAAACCCTATACCATTTCAGACAAATGGCTATCCAGTCTCTTCTTAAAAACTTCCAGTGTTGGAGCATTCACAGCTTCTGGAGGCAGGTTGTTCCACTGGTTAATTGTTCTAACTATCAGAAATTTCTCCTTAGTTCTAGGTTGCTTCTGTCCTTGATTAGTTCCATCCATTGCTTCTTGCTCTGTCCTCAGGTGCTTTGAAGAAAAGCTTGACTCCCTCTTCTTTGTGGCAACCCTGAGATATTGGAACACTGCTATCATGCCCCCCCCGTCTTCTCTTCATTAAACTAGAAATACCCAGTTCCAGCAACCATTCCTTATATGTTTTAGCCTCCAGTCCCCTAATCATCTTTGTTGCTCTTCATAATGCAGAGTATTGCATTCCACCTGAAATCTTAGTATGTAGATTAGAAGTCCAACTTTTGAAATTCAGTTGCCTGCTTAAAGGCTGAATATGGTAAGGAATTGAATAATGTGATATGTTCTTATTTGCTTAATTTTTGTTCAAAATGACTAAGGCTTATAAATGCACATACCAAAATCTAGCATACAAAAAATAAAAACAAGTAAATTAACATATGAATAATAAAATAACTTGTCTATTAAAGCTCTACCTGAGGAGTTGATTACATTGATCATCTCATTGATACAGGATGATGAAGATTTGAAGCAGGAACATATTAGTTCCACTTGGAAAATAAATATTTTTTTAATTATAAAAGAGGAATTACCCATGTCTTTCTCATTTGCAATCAAATTCTATCTTATATTTTAATCTTCTAATCACTATTATATTCTCTTTATCTATATCTATTCTAATTTAGTATTCTTCCTAAGCCTTATATATTTGTCTTCTCTTCTTTACTCTCTATGCTAACTTCAACTCTATATTTGTTTATCCTGATCTCCCAGTCCTATACACCCACCAATCACCTTGCCCCAGTTATTCCAAATGTTAGGCTGATTTTTGCTGCCAGCTGACTCAGCTTGACCTGGATGAAAATAATAAACCCCTCTTTTAGTTGCATCATCTTATTGGACTGTCTACAGGAATTCAGGACTGGAGTTGGTGTTCTGCATTGTTTCTGCTTTTTCCGCTGTAGGAAGTGTGGAAAGAAAATCTTCCAGTTGTCAGCATGAGCTCTTCCTTTCCTTTGTTTTCTTCCCTAGGACTCTAAGAGTACCAGTTTCCAATTATAAAAAGAAAACACTGATATTACTTTATTGTAGATGTGTGTTGGAGGAAAAGTGGAGCTGTATGTAGAGCAAACAGAAAGAATTTGCACCAGTTGGCTTAACAGGTGACTGATGATGACAGAAGAGTGGGCTTGGATTCAGCAATCCAATAGCAAGCAGGCTGAATGAGGAAGCAGAGCCTAGCAGCCCCACAATTCCAGCAGCAATGGTGTGCACCAGTAGAGATGGAGTGCTTATGAACATTTTTTTCTCTATCTCTCCTCCAGCATAGCACAGACTGAGAAAATACAAAGTGAGTACTTCAGCAGTTCAGAACAGGAACTGACAGCAGCTTGAAGATGGCTAAAACCTTTGTTATAAACTCAAGCAACAAAAGGTGAACAGAATTGTCCTTCAGATTGGTTAGGAATGGGATAAATGCATTGACCTAGATGGTAGTATTAGCATAGCATAATACAACATAGATTTACTGATCCTGATAAGGTAAAGCTAGGATATAAATTTAATGTTTTTATATAATAAAAGCTTCCCTGAAAATGCGGGAAAGGTAACAAGAGATTATTTGGAGGGAAAGGGGATAAGATATTGCACCAGTGTCCTCTGGTATATGGCATTTTATTTTTTATTTTTTATTTTATTCGGATTTGTATGCCGCTCCTTGACACACAGGGTTTACAGGGTGCAATCTAAAAAATAAACACTTGACACATATCCTTACTCCCTGACTACTGACAAAGCGGGAGAGAACTTGTGGCTCAATAGGTTAAAGCATCTGCTTATCATGCAGACTGCCCAGGGTGCAATCTAAAAAATAAACACTTGACACATATCCTTACTCCCTGACTACTGACAAAGCGGGAGAGAACTTGTGGCTCAATAGGTTAAAGCATCTGCTTATCATGCAGACTGCCCAGGTTCGAATCCCGGAAGGGTGAGTTCTGACTGAAGAGAGTTAAGAAACTCGAAATAGCTATATCAGAAATCCCTTATTTCTTTGTCAACAATTTTAAACAACATATATATATTTGTGCTTGCAAGATGGCTCTGGGTTGAGCTGAAACAAGGAAAAGGAAAGAATGATTCCTTCCTCCCATATTTGGGTTTACAGGGTGCAATCTAAAAAATAAACACTTGACACATATCCTTACTCCCTGACTACTGACAAAGCGGGAGAGAACTTGTGGCTCAATAGGTTAAAGCATCTGCTTATCATGCAGACTGCCCAGGTTCGAATCCCGGAAGGGTGAGTTCTGACTGAAGAGAGTTAAGAAACTCGAAATAGCTATATCAGAAATCCCTTATTTCTTTGTCAACAATTTTAAACAACATATATATATTTGTGCTTGCAAGATGGCTCTGGGTTGAGCTGAAACAAGCAAAAGGAAAGAATGATTCCTTCCTCCCATATTTGGGTTTACAGGGTGCAATCTAAAAAATAAACACTTGACACATATCCTTACTCCCTGACTACTGACAAAGCGGGAGAGAACTTGTGGCTCAATAGGTTAAAGCATCTGCTTATCATGCAGACTGCCCAGGTTCGAATCCCGGAAGGGTGAGTTCTGACTGAAGAGAGTTAAGAAACTCGAAATAGCTATATCAGAAATCCCTTATTTCTTTGTCAACAATTTTAAACAACATATATATATATTTGTGCTTGCAAGATGGCTCTGGGTTGAGCTGAAACAAGCAAAAGGAAAGAATGATTCCTTCCTCCCATATTTGGGTTTACAGGGTGCAATCTAAAAAATAAACACTTGACACATATCCTTACTCCCTGACTACTGACAAAGCGGGAGAGAACTTGTGGCTCAATAGGTTAAAGCATCTGCTTATCATGCAGACTGCCCAGGTTCGAATCCCGGAAGGGTGAGTTCTGACTGAAGAGAGTTAAGAAACTCGAAATAGCTATATCAGAAATCCCTTATTTCTTTGTCAACAATTTTAAACAACATATATATATTTGTGCTTGCAAGATGGCTCTGGGTTGAGCTGAAACAAGCAAAAGGAAAGAATGATTCCTTCCTCCCATATTTGGGTTTACAGGGTGCAATCTAAAAAATAAACACTTGACACATATCCTTACTCCCTGACTACTGACAAAGCGGGAGAGAACTTGTGGCTCAATAGGTTAAAGCATCTGCTTATCATGCAGACTGCCCAGGTTCGAATCCCGGAAGGGTGAGTTCTGACTGAAGAGAGTTAAGAAACTCGAAATAGCTATATCAGAAATCCCTTATTTCTTTGTCAACAATTTTAAACAACATATATATATATTTGTGCTTGCAAGATGGCTCTGGGTTGAGCTGAAACAAGCAAAAGGAAAGAATGATTCCTTCCTCCCATATTTGGGTTTACAGGGTGCAATCTAAAAAATAAACACTTGACACATATCCTTACTCCCTGACTACTGACAAAGCGGGAGAGAACTTGTGGCTCAATAGGTTAAAGCATCTGCTTATCATGCAGACTGCCCAGGTTCGAATCCCGGAAGGGTGAGTTCTGACTGAAGAGAGTTAAGAAACTCGAAATAGCTATATCAGAAATCCCTTATTTCTTTGTCAACAATTTTAAACAACATATATATATTTGTGCTTGCAAGATGGCTCTGGGTTGAGCTGAAACAAGCAAAAGGAAAGAATGATTCCTTCCTCCCATATTTGGGTTTACAGGGTGCAATCTAAAAAATAAACACTTGACACATATCCTTACTCCCTGACTACTGACAAAGCGGGAGAGAACTTGTGGCTCAATAGGTTAAAGCATCTGCTTATAATGCAGACTGCCCAGGTTCGAATCCCGGAAGGGTGAGTTCTGACTGAAGAGAGTTAAGAAACTCGAAATAGCTATATCAGAAATCCCTTATTTCTTTGTCAACAATTTTAAACAACATATATATATTTGTGCTTGCAAGATGGCTCTGGGTTGAGCTGAAACAAGCAAAAGGAAAGAATGATTCCTTCCTCCCATATTTGGGTTTACAGGGTGCAATCTAAAAAATAAACACTTGACACATATCCTTACTCCCTGACTACTGACAAAGCGGGAGAGAACTTGTGGCTCAATAGGTTAAAGCATCTGCTTATCATGCAGACTGCCCAGGTTCGAATCCCGGAAGGGTGAGTTCTGACTGAAGAGAGTTAAGAAACTCGAAATAGCTATATCAGAAATCCCTTATTTCTTTGTCAACAATTTTAAACAACATATATATATTTGTGCTTGCAAGATGGCTCTGGGTTGAGCTGAAACAAGCAAAAGGAAAGAATGATTCCTTCCTCCCATATTTGGGTTTACAGGGTGCAATCTAAAAAATAAACACTTGACACATATCCTTACTCCCTGACTACTGACAAAGCGGGAGAGAACTTGTGGCTCAATAGGTTAAAGCATCTGCTTATCATGCAGACTGCCCAGGTTCGAATCCCGGAAGGGTGAGTTCTGACTGAAGAGAGTTAAGAAACTCGAAATAGCTATATCAGAAATCCCTTATTTCTTTGTCAACAATTTTAAACAACATATATATATATTTGTGCTTGCAAGATGGCTCTGGGTTGAGCTGAAACAAGCAAAAGGAAAGAATGATTCCTTCCTCCCATATTTGGGTTTACAGGGTGCAATCTAAAAAATAAACACTTGACACATATCCTTACTCCCTGACTACTGACAAAGCGGGAGAGAACTTGTGGCTCAATAGGTTAAAGCATCTGCTTATCATGCAGACTGCCCAGGTTCGAATCCCGGAAGGGTGAGTTCTGACTGAAGAGAGTTAAGAAACTCGAAATAGCTATATCAGAAATCCCTTATTTCTTTGTCAACAATTTTAAACAACATATATATATTTGTGCTTGCAAGATGGCTCTGGGTTGAGCTGAAACAAGCAAAAGGAAAGAATGATTCCTTCCTCCCATATTTGGGTTTACAGGGTGCAATCTAAAAAATAAACACTTGACACATATCCTTACTCCCTGACTACTGACAAAGCGGGAGAGAACTTGTGGCTCAATAGGTTAAAGCATCTGCTTATAATGCAGACTGCCCAGGTTCGAATCCCGGAAGGGTGAGTTCTGACTGAAGAGAGTTAAGAAACTCGAAATAGCTATATCAGAAATCCCTTATTTCTTTGTCAACAATTTTAAACAACATATATATATTTGTGCTTGCAAGATGGCTCTGGGTTGAGCTGAAACAAGCAAAAGGAAAGAATGATTCCTTCCTCCCATATTTGGGTTTACAGGGTGCAATCTAAAAAATAAACACTTGACACATATCCTTACTCCCTGACTACTGACAAAGCGGGAGAGAACTTGTGGCTCAATAGGTTAAAGCATCTGCTTATCATGCAGACTGCCCAGGTTCGAATCCCGGAAGGGTGAGTTCTGACTGAAGAGAGTTAAGAAACTCGAAATAGCTATATCAGAAATCCCTTATTTCTTTGTCAACAATTTTAAACAACATATATATATTTGTGCTTGCAAGATGGCTCTGGGTTGAGCTGAAACAAGCAAAAGGAAAGAATGATTCCTTCCTCCCATATTTGGGTTTACAGGGTGCAATCTAAAAAATAAACACTTGACACATATCCTTACTCCCTGACTACTGACAAAGCGGGAGAGAACTTGTGGCTCAATAGGTTAAAGCATCTGCTTATCATGCAGACTGCCCAGGTTCGAATCCCGGAAGGGTGAGTTCTGACTGAAGAGAGTTAAGAAACTCGAAATAGCTATATCAGAAATCCCTTATTTCTTTGTCAACAATTTTAAACAACATATATATATTTGTGCTTGCAAGATGGCTCTGGGTTGAGCTGAAACAAGCAAAAGGAAAGAATGATTCCTTCCTCCCATATTTGGGTTTACAGGGTGCAATCTAAAAAATAAACACTTGACACATATCCTTACTCCCTGACTACTGACAAAGCGGGAGAGAACTTGTGGCTCAATAGGTTAAAGCATCTGCTTATCATGCAGACTGCCCAGGTTCGAATCCCGGAAGGGTGAGTTCTGACTGAAGAGAGTTAAGAAACTCGAAATAGCTATATCAGAAATCCCTTATTTCTTTGTCAACAATTTTAAACAACATATATATATTTGTGCTTGCAAGATGGCTCTGGGTTGAGCTGAAACAAGCAAAAGGAAAGAATGATTCCTTCCTCCCATATTTGGGTTTACAGGGTGCAATCTAAAAAATAAACAACTTGACACATATCCTTACTCCCTGACTACTGACAAAGCGGGAGAGAACTTGTGGCTCAATAGGTTAAAGCATCTGCTTATCATGCAGACTGCCCAGGTTCGAATCCCGGAAGGGTGAGTTCTGACTGAAGAGAGTTAAGAAACTCGAAATAGCTATATCAGAAATCCCTTATTTCTTTGTCAACAATTTTAAACAACATATATATATTTGTGCTTGCAAGATGGCTCTGGGTTGAGCTGAAACAAGCAAAAGGAAAGAATGATTCCTTCCTCCCATATTTGGGTTTACAGGGTGCAATCTAAAAAATAAACACTTGACACATATCCTTACTCCCTGACTACTGACAAAGCGGGAGAGAACTTGTGGCTCAATAGGTTAAAGCATCTGCTTATCATGCAGACTGCCCAGGTTCGAATCCCGGAAGGGTGAGTTCTGACTGAAGAGAGTTAAGAAACTCGAAATAGCTATATCAGAAATCCCTTATTTCTTTGTCAACAATTTTAAACAACATATATATATTTGTGCTTGCAAGATGGCTCTGGGTTGAGCTGAAACAAGCAAAAGGAAAGAATGATTCCTTCCTCCCATATTTGGGTTTACAGGGTGCAATCTAAAAAATAAACACTTGACACATATCCTTACTCCCTGACTACTGACAAAGCGGGAGAGAACTTGTGGCTCAATAGGTTAAAGCATCTGCTTATCATGCAGACTGCCCAGGTTCGAATCCCGGAAGGGTGAGTTCTGACTGAAGAGAGTTAAGAAACTCGAAATAGCTATATCAGAAATCCCTTATTTCTTTGTCAACAATTTTAAACAACATATATATATTTGTGCTTGCAAGATGGCTCTGGGTTGAGCTGAAACAAGCAAAAGGAAAGAATGATTCCTTCCTCCCATATTTGGGTTTACAGGGTGCAATCTAAAAAATAAACACTTGACACATATCCTTACTCCCTGACTACTGACAAAGCGGGAGAGAACTTGTGGCTCAATAGGTTAAAGCATCTGCTTATCATGCAGACTGCCCAGGTTCGAATCCCGGAAGGGTGAGTTCTGACTGAAGAGAGTTAAGAAACTCGAAATAGCTATATCAGAAATCCCTTATTTCTTTGTCAACAATTTTAAACAACATATATATATATTTGTGCTTGCAAGATGGCTCTGGGTTGAGCTGAAACAAGCAAAAGGAAAGAATGATTCCTTCCTCCCATATTTGGGTTTACAGGGTGCAATCTAAAAAATAAACACTTGACACATATCCTTACTCCCTGACTACTGACAAAGCGGGAGAGAACTTGTGGCTCAATAGGTTAAAGCATCTGCTTATCATGCAGACTGCCCAGGTTCGAATCCCGGAAGGGTGAGTTCTGACTGAAGAGAGTTAAGAAACTCGAAATAGCTATATCAGAAATCCCTTATTTCTTTGTCAACAATTTTAAACAACATATATATATTTGTGCTTGCAAGATGGCTCTGGGTTGAGCTGAAACAAGCAAAAGGAAAGAATGATTCCTTCCTCCCATATTTGGGTTTACAGGGTGCAATCTAAAAAATAAACACTTGACACATATCCTTACTCCCTGACTACTGACAAAGCGGGAGAGAACTTGTGGCTCAATAGGTTAAAGCATCTGCTTATCATGCAGACTGCCCAGGTTCGAATCCCGGAAGGGTGAGTTCTGACTGAAGAGAGTTAAGAAACTCGAAATAGCTATATCAGAAATCCCTTATTTCTTTGTCAACAATTTTAAACAACATATATATATTTGTGCTTGCAAGATGGCTCTGGGTTGAGCTGAAACAAGCAAAAGGAAAGAATGATTCCTTCCTCCCATATTTGGGTTTACAGGGTGCAATCTAAAAAATAAACACTTGACACATATCCTTACTCCCTGACTACTGACAAAGCGGGAGAGAACTTGTGGCTCAATAGGTTAAAGCATCTGCTTATCATGCAGACTGCCCAGGTTCGAATCCCGGAAGGGTGAGTTCTGACTGAAGAGAGTTAAGAAACTCGAAATAGCTATATCAGAAATCCCTTATTTCTTTGTCAACAATTTTAAACAACATATATATATTTGTGCTTGCAAGATGGCTCTGGGTTGAGCTGAAACAAGCAAAAGGAAAGAATGATTCCTTCCTCCCATATTTGGGTTTACAGGGTGCAATCTAAAAAATAAACACTTGACACATATCCTTACTCCCTGACTACTGACAAAGCGGGAGAGAACTTGTGGCTCAATAGGTTAAAGCATCTGCTTATCATGCAGACTGCCCAGGTTCGAATCCCGGAAGGGTGAGTTCTGACTGAAGAGAGTTAAGAAACTCGAAATAGCTATATCAGAAATCCCTTATTTCTTTGTCAACAATTTTAAACAACATATATATATTTGTGCTTGCAAGATGGCTCTGGGTTGAGCTGAAACAAGCAAAAGGAAAGAATGATTCCTTCCTCCCATATTTGGGTTTACAGGGTGCAATCTAAAAAATAAACACTTGACACATATCCTTACTCCCTGACTACTGACAAAGCGGGAGAGAACTTGTGGCTCAATAGGTTAAAGCATCTGCTTATCATGCAGACTGCCCAGGTTCGAATCCCGGAAGGGTGAGTTCTGACTGAAGAGAGTTAAGAAACTCGAAATAGCTATATCAGAAATCCCTTATTTCTTTGTCAACAATTTTAAACAACATATATATATTTGTGCTTGCAAGATGGCTCTGGGTTGAGCTGAAACAAGCAAAAGGAAAGAATGATTCCTTCCTCCCATATTTGGGTTTACAGGGTGCAATCTAAAAAATAAACACTTGACACATATCCTTACTCCCTGACTACTGACAAAGCGGGAGAGAACTTGTGGCTCAATAGGTTAAAGCATCTGCTTATCATGCAGACTGCCCAGGTTCGAATCCCGGAAGGGTGAGTTCTGACTGAAGAGAGTTAAGAAACTCGAAATAGCTATATCAGAAATCCCTTATTTCTTTGTCAACAATTTTAAACAACATATATATATTTGTGCTTGCAAGATGGCTCTGGGTTGAGCTGAAACAAGCAAAAGGAAAGAATGATTCCTTCCTCCCATATTTGGGTTTACAGGGTGCAATCTAAAAAATAAACACTTGACACATATCCTTACTCCCTGACTACTGACAAAGCGGGAGAGAACTTGTGGCTCAATAGGTTAAAGCATCTGCTTATCATGCAGACTGCCCAGGTTCGAATCCCGGAAGGGTGAGTTCTGACTGAAGAGAGTTAAGAAACTCGAAATAGCTATATCAGAAATCCCTTATTTCTTTGTCAACAATTTTAAACAACATATATATATTTGTGCTTGCAAGATGGCTCTGGGTTGAGCTGAAACAAGCAAAAGGAAAGAATGATTCCTTCCTCCCATATTTGGGTTTACAGGGTGCAATCTAAAAAATAAACACTTGACACATATCCTTACTCCCTGACTACTGACAAAGCGGGAGAGAACTTGTGGCTCAATAGGTTAAAGCATCTGCTTATCATGCAGACTGCCCAGGTTCGAATCCCGGAAGGGTGAGTTCTGACTGAAGAGAGTTAAGAAACTCGAAATAGCTATATCAGAAATCCCTTATTTCTTTGTCAACAATTTTAAACAACATATATATATTTGTGCTTGCAAGATGGCTCTGGGTTGAGCTGAAACAAGCAAAAGGAAAGAATGATTCCTTCCTCCCATATTTGGGTTTACAGGGTGCAATCTAAAAAATAAACACTTGACACATATCCTTACTCCCTGACTACTGACAAAGCGGGAGAGAACTTGTGGCTCAATAGGTTAAAGCATCTGCTTATCATGCAGACTGCCCAGGTTCGAATCCCGGAAGGGTGAGTTCTGACTGAAGAGAGTTAAGAAACTCGAAATAGCTATATCAGAAATCCCTTATTTCTTTGTCAACAATTTTAAACAACATATATATATTTGTGCTTGCAAGATGGCTCTGGGTTGAGCTGAAACAAGCAAAAGGAAAGAATGATTCCTTCCTCCCATATTTGGGTTTACAGGGTGCAATCTAAAAAATAAACACTTGACACATATCCTTACTCCCTGACTACTGACAAAGCGGGAGAGAACTTGTGGCTCAATAGGTTAAAGCATCTGCTTATCATGCAGACTGCCCAGGTTCGAATCCCGGAAGGGTGAGTTCTGACTGAAGAGAGTTAAGAAACTCGAAATAGCTATATCAGAAATCCCTTATTTCTTTGTCAACAATTTTAAACAACATATATATATTTGTGCTTGCAAGATGGCTCTGGGTTGAGCTGAAACAAGCAAAAGGAAAGAATGATTCCTTCCTCCCATATTTGGGTTTACAGGGTGCAATCTAAAAAATAAACACTTGACACATATCCTTACTCCCTGACTACTGACAAAGCGGGAGAGAACTTGTGGCTCAATAGGTTAAAGCATCTGCTTATCATGCAGACTGCCCAGGTTCGAATCCCGGAAGGGTGAGTTCTGACTGAAGAGAGTTAAGAAACTCGAAATAGCTATATCAGAAATCCCTTATTTCTTTGTCAACAATTTTAAACAACATATATATATTTGTGCTTGCAAGATGGCTCTGGGTTGAGCTGAAACAAGCAAAAGGAAAGAATGATTCCTTCCTCCCATATTTGGGTTTACAGGGTGCAATCTAAAAAATAAACACTTGACACATATCCTTACTCCCTGACTACTGACAAAGCGGGAGAGAACTTGTGGCTCAATAGGTTAAAGCATCTGCTTATCATGCAGACTGCCCAGGTTCGAATCCCGGAAGGGTGAGTTCTGACTGAAGAGAGTTAAGAAACTCGAAATAGCTATATCAGAAATCCCTTATTTCTTTGTCAACAATTTTAAACAACATATATATATTTGTGCTTGCAAGATGGCTCTGGGTTGAGCTGAAACAAGCAAAAGGAAAGAATGATTCCTTCCTCCCATATTTGGGTTTACAGGGTGCAATCTAAAAAATAAACACTTGACACATATCCTTACTCCCTGACTACTGACAAAGCGGGAGAGAACTTGTGGCTCAATAGGTTAAAGCATCTGCTTATCATGCAGACTGCCCAGGTTCGAATCCCGGAAGGGTGAGTTCTGACTGAAGAGAGTTAAGAAACTCGAAATAGCTATATCAGAAATCCCTTATTTCTTTGTCAACAATTTTAAACAACATATATATATTTGTGCTTGCAAGATGGCTCTGGGTTGAGCTGAAACAAGCAAAAGGAAAGAATGATTCCTTCCTCCCATATTTGGGTTTACAGGGTGCAATCTAAAAAATAAACACTTGACACATATCCTTACTCCCTGACTACTGACAAAGCGGGAGAGAACTTGTGGCTCAATAGGTTAAAGCATCTGCTTATCATGCAGACTGCCCAGGTTCGAATCCCGGAAGGGTGAGTTCTGACTGAAGAGAGTTAAGAAACTCGAAATAGCTATATCAGAAATCCCTTATTTCTTTGTCAACAATTTTAAACAACATATATATATTTGTGCTTGCAAGATGGCTCTGGGTTGAGCTGAAACAAGCAAAAGGAAAGAATGATTCCTTCCTCCCATATTTGGGTTTACAGGGTGCAATCTAAAAAATAAACACTTGACACATATCCTTACTCCCTGACTACTGACAAAGCGGGAGAGAACTTGTGGCTCAATAGGTTAAAGCATCTGCTTATCATGCAGACTGCCCAGGTTCGAATCCCGGAAGGGTGAGTTCTGACTGAAGAGAGTTAAGAAACTCGAAATAGCTATATCAGAAATCCCTTATTTCTTTGTCAACAATTTTAAACAACATATATATATTTGTGCTTGCAAGATGGCTCTGGGTTGAGCTGAAACAAGCAAAAGGAAAGAATGATTCCTTCCTCCCATATTTGGGTTTACAGGGTGCAATCTAAAAAATAAACACTTGACACATATCCTTACTCCCTGACTACTGACAAAGCGGGAGAGAACTTGTGGCTCAATAGGTTAAAGCATCTGCTTATCATGCAGACTGCCCAGGTTCGAATCCCGGAAGGGTGAGTTCTGACTGAAGAGAGTTAAGAAACTCGAAATAGCTATATCAGAAATCCCTTATTTCTTTGTCAACAATTTTAAACAACATATATATATTTGTGCTTGCAAGATGGCTCTGGGTTGAGCTGAAACAAGCAAAAGGAAAGAATGATTCCTTCCTCCCATATTTGGGTTTACAGGGTGCAATCTAAAAAATAAACACTTGACACATATCCTTACTCCCTGACTACTGACAAAGCGGGAGAGAACTTGTGGCTCAATAGGTTAAAGCATCTGCTTATCATGCAGACTGCCCAGGTTCGAATCCCGGAAGGGTGAGTTCTGACTGAAGAGAGTTAAGAAACTCGAAATAGCTATATCAGAAATCCCTTATTTCTTTGTCAACAATTTTAAACAACATATATATATTTGTGCTTGCAAGATGGCTCTGGGTTGAGCTGAAACAAGCAAAAGGAAAGAATGATTCCTTCCTCCCATATTTGGGTTTACAGGGTGCAATCTAAAAAATAAACACTTGACACATATCCTTACTCCCTGACTACTGACAAAGCGGGAGAGAACTTGTGGCTCAATAGGTTAAAGCATCTGCTTATCATGCAGACTGCCCAGGTTCGAATCCCGGAAGGGTGAGTTCTGACTGAAGAGAGTTAAGAAACTCGAAATAGCTATATCAGAAATCCCTTATTTCTTTGTCAACAATTTTAAACAACATATATATATTTGTGCTTGCAAGATGGCTCTGGGTTGAGCTGAAACAAGCAAAAGGAAAGAATGATTCCTTCCTCCCATATTTGGGTTTACAGGGTGCAATCTAAAAAATAAACACTTGACACATATCCTTACTCCCTGACTACTGACAAAGCGGGAGAGAACTTGTGGCTCAATAGGTTAAAGCATCTGCTTATCATGCAGACTGCCCAGGTTCGAATCCCGGAAGGGTGAGTTCTGACTGAAGAGAGTTAAGAAACTCGAAATAGCTATATCAGAAATCCCTTATTTCTTTGTCAACAATTTTAAACAACATATATATATTTGTGCTTGCAAGATGGCTCTGGGTTGAGCTGAAACAAGCAAAAGGAAAGAATGATTCCTTCCTCCCATATTTGGGTTTACAGGGTGCAATCTAAAAAATAAACACTTGACACATATCCTTACTCCCTGACTACTGACAAAGCGGGAGAGAACTTGTGGCTCAATAGGTTAAAGCATCTGCTTATCATGCAGACTGCCCAGGTTCGAATCCCGGAAGGGTGAGTTCTGACTGAAGAGAGTTAAGAAACTCGAAATAGCTATATCAGAAATCCCTTATTTCTTTGTCAACAATTTTAAACAACATATATATATTTGTGCTTGCAAGATGGCTCTGGGTTGAGCTGAAACAAGCAAAAGGAAAGAATGATTCCTTCCTCCCATATTTGGGTTTACAGGGTGCAATCTAAAAAATAAACACTTGACACATATCCTTACTCCCTGACTACTGACAAAGCGGGAGAGAACTTGTGGCTCAATAGGTTAAAGCATCTGCTTATCATGCAGACTGCCCAGGTTCGAATCCCGGAAGGGTGAGTTCTGACTGAAGAGAGTTAAGAAACTCGAAATAGCTATATCAGAAATCCCTTATTTCTTTGTCAACAATTTTAAACAACATATATATATTTGTGCTTGCAAGATGGCTCTGGGTTGAGCTGAAACAAGCAAAAGGAAAGAATGATTCCTTCCTCCCATATTTGGGTTTACAGGGTGCAATCTAAAAAATAAACACTTGACACATATCCTTACTCCCTGACTACTGACAAAGCGGGAGAGAACTTGTGGCTCAATAGGTTAAAGCATCTGCTTATCATGCAGACTGCCCAGGTTCGAATCCCGGAAGGGTGAGTTCTGACTGAAGAGAGTTAAGAAACTCGAAATAGCTATATCAGAAATCCCTTATTTCTTTGTCAACAATTTTAAACAACATATATATATATTTGTGCTTGCAAGATGGCTCTGGGTTGAGCTGAAACAAGCAAAAGGAAAGAATGATTCCTTCCTCCCATATTTGGGTTTACAGGGTGCAATCTAAAAAATAAACACTTGACACATATCCTTACTCCCTGACTACTGACAAAGCGGGAGAGAACTTGTGGCTCAATAGGTTAAAGCATCTGCTTATCATGCAGACTGCCCAGGTTCGAATCCCGGAAGGGTGAGTTCTGACTGAAGAGAGTTAAGAAACTCGAAATAGCTATATCAGAAATCCCTTATTTCTTTGTCAACAATTTTAAACAACATATATATATTTGTGCTTGCAAGATGGCTCTGGGTTGAGCTGAAACAAGCAAAAGGAAAGAATGATTCCTTCCTCCCATATTTGGGTTTACAGGGTGCAATCTAAAAAATAAACACTTGACACATATCCTTACTCCCTGACTACTGACAAAGCGGGAGAGAACTTGTGGCTCAATAGGTTAAAGCATCTGCTTATCATGCAGACTGCCCAGGTTCGAATCCCGGAAGGGTGAGTTCTGACTGAAGAGAGTTAAGAAACTCGAAATAGCTATATCAGAAATCCCTTATTTCTTTGTCAACAATTTTAAACAACATATATATATTTGTGCTTGCAAGATGGCTCTGGGTTGAGCTGAAACAAGCAAAAGGAAAGAATGATTCCTTCCTCCCATATTTGGGTTTACAGGGTGCAATCTAAAAAATAAACACTTGACACATATCCTTACTCCCTGACTACTGACAAAGCGGGAGAGAACTTGTGGCTCAATAGGTTAAAGCATCTGCTTATCATGCAGACTGCCCAGGTTCGAATCCCGGAAGGGTGAGTTCTGACTGAAGAGAGTTAAGAAACTCGAAATAGCTATATCAGAAATCCCTTATTTCTTTGTCAACAATTTTAAACAACATATATATATTTGTGCTTGCAAGATGGCTCTGGGTTGAGCTGAAACAAGCAAAAGGAAAGAATGATTCCTTCCTCCCATATTTGGGTTTACAGGGTGCAATCTAAAAAATAAACACTTGACACATATCCTTACTCCCTGACTACTGACAAAGCGGGAGAGAACTTGTGGCTCAATAGGTTAAAGCATCTGCTTATCATGCAGACTGCCCAGGTTCGAATCCCGGAAGGGTGAGTTCTGACTGAAGAGAGTTAAGAAACTCGAAATAGCTATATCAGAAATCCCTTATTTCTTTGTCAACAATTTTAAACAACATATATATATTTGTGCTTGCAAGATGGCTCTGGGTTGAGCTGAAACAAGCAAAAGGAAAGAATGATTCCTTCCTCCCATATTTGGGTTTACAGGGTGCAATCTAAAAAATAAACACTTGACACATATCCTTACTCCCTGACTACTGACAAAGCGGGAGAGAACTTGTGGCTCAATAGGTTAAAGCATCTGCTTATCATGCAGACTGCCCAGGTTCGAATCCCGGAAGGGTGAGTTCTGACTGAAGAGAGTTAAGAAACTCGAAATAGCTATATCAGAAATCCCTTATTTCTTTGTCAACAATTTTAAACAACATATATATATTTGTGCTTGCAAGATGGCTCTGGGTTGAGCTGAAACAAGCAAAAGGAAAGAATGATTCCTTCCTCCCATATTTGGGTTTACAGGGTGCAATCTAAAAAATAAACACTTGACACATATCCTTACTCCCTGACTACTGACAAAGCGGGAGAGAACTTGTGGCTCAATAGGTTAAAGCATCTGCTTATCATGCAGACTGCCCAGGTTCGAATCCCGGAAGGGTGAGTTCTGACTGAAGAGAGTTAAGAAACTCGAAATAGCTATATCAGAAATCCCTTATTTCTTTGTCAACAATTTTAAACAACATATATATATTTGTGCTTGCAAGATGGCTCTGGGTTGAGCTGAAACAAGCAAAAGGAAAGAATGATTCCTTCCTCCCATATTTGGGTTTACAGGGTGCAATCTAAAAAATAAACAACTTGACACATATCCTTACTCCCTGACTACTGACAAAGCGGGAGAGAACTTGTGGCTCAATAGGTTAAAGCATCTGCTTATCATGCAGACTGCCCAGGTTCGAATCCCGGAAGGGTGAGTTCTGACTGAAGAGAGTTAAGAAACTCGAAATAGCTATATCAGAAATCCCTTATTTCTTTGTCAACAATTTTAAACAACATATATATATTTGTGCTTGCAAGATGGCTCTGGGTTGAGCTGAAACAAGGAAAAGGAAAGAATGATTCCTTCCTCCCATATTTGGGTTTACAGGGTGCAATCTAAAAAATAAACAACTTGACACATATCCTTACTCCCTGACTACTGACAAAGCGGGAGAGAACTTGTGGCTCAATAGGTTAAAGCATCTGCTTATCATGCAGACTGCCCAGGTTCGAATCCCGGAAGGGTGAGTTCTGACTGAAGAGAGTTAAGAAACTCGAAATAGCTATATCAGAAATCCCTTATTTCTTTGTCAACAATTTTAAACAACATATATATATTTGTGCTTGCAAGATGGCTCTGGGTTGAGCTGAAACAAGCAAAAGGAAAGAATGATTCCTTCCTCCCATATTTGGGTTTACAGGGTGCAATCTAAAAAATAAACACTTGACACATATCCTTACTCCCTGACTACTGACAAAGCGGGAGAGAACTTGTGGCTCAATAGGTTAAAGCATCTGCTTATCATGCAGACTGCCCAGGTTCGAATCCCGGAAGGGTGAGTTCTGACTGAAGAGAGTTAAGAAACTCGAAATAGCTATATCAGAAATCCCTTATTTCTTTGTCAACAATTTTAAACAACATATATATATATTTGTGCTTGCAAGATGGCTCTGGGTTGAGCTGAAACAAGCAAAAGGAAAGAATGATTCCTTCCTCCCATATTTGGGTTTACAGGGTGCAATCTAAAAAATAAACACTTGACACATATCCTTACTCCCTGACTACTGACAAAGCGGGAGAGAACTTGTGGCTCAATAGGTTAAAGCATCTGCTTATCATGCAGACTGCCCAGGTTCGAATCCCGGAAGGGTGAGTTCTGACTGAAGAGAGTTAAGAAACTCGAAATAGCTATATCAGAAATCCCTTATTTCTTTGTCAACAATTTTAAACAACATATATATATTTGTGCTTGCAAGATGGCTCTGGGTTGAGCTGAAACAAGCAAAAGGAAAGAATGATTCCTTCCTCCCATATTTGGGTTTACAGGGTGCAATCTAAAAAATAAACACTTGACACATATCCTTACTCCCTGACTACTGACAAAGCGGGAGAGAACTTGTGGCTCAATAGGTTAAAGCATCTGCTTATCATGCAGACTGCCCAGGTTCGAATCCCGGAAGGGTGAGTTCTGACTGAAGAGAGTTAAGAAACTCGAAATAGCTATATCAGAAATCCCTTATTTCTTTGTCAACAATTTTAAACAACATATATATATTTGTGCTTGCAAGATGGCTCTGGGTTGAGCTGAAACAAGCAAAAGGAAAGAATGATTCCTTCCTCCCATATTTGGGTTTACAGGGTGCAATCTAAAAAATAAACACTTGACACATATCCTTACTCCCTGACTACTGACAAAGCGGGAGAGAACTTGTGGCTCAATAGGTTAAAGCATCTGCTTATCATGCAGACTGCCCAGGTTCGAATCCCGGAAGGGTGAGTTCTGACTGAAGAGAGTTAAGAAACTCGAAATAGCTATATCAGAAATCCCTTATTTCTTTGTCAACAATTTTAAACAACATATATATATTTGTGCTTGCAAGATGGCTCTGGGTTGAGCTGAAACAAGCAAAAGGAAAGAATGATTCCTTCCTCCCATATTTGGGTTTACAGGGTGCAATCTAAAAAATAAACACTTGACACATATCCTTACTCCCTGACTACTGACAAAGCGGGAGAGAACTTGTGGCTCAATAGGTTAAAGCATCTGCTTATCATGCAGACTGCCCAGGTTCGAATCCCGGAAGGGTGAGTTCTGACTGAAGAGAGTTAAGAAACTCGAAATAGCTATATCAGAAATCCCTTATTTCTTTGTCAACAATTTTAAACAACATATATATATTTGTGCTTGCAAGATGGCTCTGGGTTGAGCTGAAACAAGCAAAAGGAAAGAATGATTCCTTCCTCCCATATTTGGGTTTACAGGGTGCAATCTAAAAAATAAACACTTGACACATATCCTTACTCCCTGACTACTGACAAAGCGGGAGAGAACTTGTGGCTCAATAGGTTAAAGCATCTGCTTATCATGCAGACTGCCCAGGTTCGAATCCCGGAAGGGTGAGTTCTGACTGAAGAGAGTTAAGAAACTCGAAATAGCTATATCAGAAATCCCTTATTTCTTTGTCAACAATTTTAAACAACATATATATATATTTGTGCTTGCAAGATGGCTCTGGGTTGAGCTGAAACAAGCAAAAGGAAAGAATGATTCCTTCCTCCCATATTTGGGTTTACAGGGTGCAATCTAAAAAATAAACACTTGACACATATCCTTACTCCCTGACTACTGACAAAGCGGGAGAGAACTTGTGGCTCAATAGGTTAAAGCATCTGCTTATCATGCAGACTGCCCAGGTTCGAATCCCGGAAGGGTGAGTTCTGACTGAAGAGAGTTAAGAAACTCGAAATAGCTATATCAGAAATCCCTTATTTCTTTGTCAACAATTTTAAACAACATATATATATTTGTGCTTGCAAGATGGCTCTGGGTTGAGCTGAAACAAGCAAAAGGAAAGAATGATTCCTTCCTCCCATATTTGGGTTTACAGGGTGCAATCTAAAAAATAAACACTTGACACATATCCTTACTCCCTGACTACTGACAAAGCGGGAGAGAACTTGTGGCTCAATAGGTTAAAGCATCTGCTTATCATGCAGACTGCCCAGGTTCGAATCCCGGAAGGGTGAGTTCTGACTGAAGAGAGTTAAGAAACTCGAAATAGCTATATCAGAAATCCCTTATTTCTTTGTCAACAATTTTAAACAACATATATATATTTGTGCTTGCAAGATGGCTCTGGGTTGAGCTGAAACAAGCAAAAGGAAAGAATGATTCCTTCCTCCCATATTTGGGTTTACAGGGTGCAATCTAAAAAATAAACACTTGACACATATCCTTACTCCCTGACTACTGACAAAGCGGGAGAGAACTTGTGGCTCAATAGGTTAAAGCATCTGCTTATCATGCAGACTGCCCAGGTTCGAATCCCGGAAGGGTGAGTTCTGACTGAAGAGAGTTAAGAAACTCGAAATAGCTATATCAGAAATCCCTTATTTCTTTGTCAACAATTTTAAACAACATATATATATTTGTGCTTGCAAGATGGCTCTGGGTTGAGCTGAAACAAGCAAAAGGAAAGAATGATTCCTTCCTCCCATATTTGGGTTTACAGGGTGCAATCTAAAAAATAAACACTTGACACATATCCTTACTCCCTGACTACTGACAAAGCGGGAGAGAACTTGTGGCTCAATAGGTTAAAGCATCTGCTTATCATGCAGACTGCCCAGGTTCGAATCCCGGAAGGGTGAGTTCTGACTGAAGAGAGTTAAGAAACTCGAAATAGCTATATCAGAAATCCCTTATTTCTTTGTCAACAATTTTAAACAACATATATATATATTGTGCTTGCAAGATGGCTCTGGGTTGAGCTGAAACAAGCAAAAGGAAAGAATGATTCCTTCCTCCCATATTTGGGTTTACAGGGTGCAATCTAAAAAATAAACACTTGACACATATCCTTACTCCCTGACTACTGACAAAGCGGGAGAGAACTTGTGGCTCAATAGGTTAAAGCATCTGCTTATCATGCAGACTGCCCAGGTTCGAATCCCGGAAGGGTGAGTTCTGACTGAAGAGAGTTAAGAAACTCGAAATAGCTATATCAGAAATCCCTTATTTCTTTGTCAACAATTTTAAACAACATATATATATATTTGTGCTTGCAAGATGGCTCTGGGTTGAGCTGAAACAAGCAAAAGGAAAGAATGATTCCTTCCTCCCATATTTGGGTTTACAGGGTGCAATCTAAAAAATAAACACTTGACACATATCCTTACTCCCTGACTACTGACAAAGCGGGAGAGAACTTGTGGCTCAATAGGTTAAAGCATCTGCTTATCATGCAGACTGCCCAGGTTCGAATCCCGGAAGGGTGAGTTCTGACTGAAGAGAGTTAAGAAACTCGAAATAGCTATATCAGAAATCCCTTATTTCTTTGTCAACAATTTTAAACAACATATATATATTTGTGCTTGCAAGATGGCTCTGGGTTGAGCTGAAACAAGCAAAAGGAAAGAATGATTCCTTCCTCCCATATTTGGGTTTACAGGGTGCAATCTAAAAAATAAACACTTGACACATATCCTTACTCCCTGACTACTGACAAAGCGGGAGAGAACTTGTGGCTCAATAGGTTAAAGCATCTGCTTATCATGCAGACTGCCCAGGTTCGAATCCCGGAAGGGTGAGTTCTGACTGAAGAGAGTTAAGAAACTCGAAATAGCTATATCAGAAATCCCTTATTTCTTTGTCAACAATTTTAAACAACATATATATATATTTGTGCTTGCAAGATGGCTCTGGGTTGAGCTGAAACAAGCAAAAGGAAAGAATGATTCCTTCCTCCCATATTTGGGTTTACAGGGTGCAATCTAAAAAATAAACACTTGACACATATCCTTACTCCCTGACTACTGACAAAGCGGGAGAGAACTTGTGGCTCAATAGGTTAAAGCATCTGCTTATCATGCAGACTGCCCAGGTTCGAATCCCGGAAGGGTGAGTTCTGACTGAAGAGAGTTAAGAAACTCGAAATAGCTATATCAGAAATCCCTTATTTCTTTGTCAACAATTTTAAACAACATATATATATATTGTGCTTGCAAGATGGCTCTGGGTTGAGCTGAAACAAGCAAAAGGAAAGAATGATTCCTTCCTCCCATATTTGGGTTTACAGGGTGCAATCTAAAAAATAAACACTTGACACATATCCTTACTCCCTGACTACTGACAAAGCGGGAGAGAACTTGTGGCTCAATAGGTTAAAGCATCTGCTTATCATGCAGACTGCCCAGGTTCGAATCCCGGAAGGGTGAGTTCTGACTGAAGAGAGTTAAGAAACTCGAAATAGCTATATCAGAAATCCCTTATTTCTTTGTCAACAATTTTAAACAACATATATATATTTGTGCTTGCAAGATGGCTCTGGGTTGAGCTGAAACAAGCAAAAGGAAAGAATGATTCCTTCCTCCCATATTTGGGTTTACAGGGTGCAATCTAAAAAATAAACACTTGACACATATCCTTACTCCCTGACTACTGACAAAGCGGGAGAGAACTTGTGGCTCAATAGGTTAAAGCATCTGCTTATCATGCAGACTGCCCAGGTTCGAATCCCGGAAGGGTGAGTTCTGACTGAAGAGAGTTAAGAAACTCGAAATAGCTATATCAGAAATCCCTTATTTCTTTGTCAACAATTTTAAACAACATATATATATTTGTGCTTGCAAGATGGCTCTGGGTTGAGCTGAAACAAGCAAAAGGAAAGAATGATTCCTTCCTCCCATATTTGGGTTTACAGGGTGCAATCTAAAAAATAAACACTTGACACATATCCTTACTCCCTGACTACTGACAAAGCGGGAGAGAACTTGTGGCTCAATAGGTTAAAGCATCTGCTTATCATGCAGACTGCCCAGGTTCGAATCCCGGAAGGGTGAGTTCTGACTGAAGAGAGTTAAGAAACTCGAAATAGCTATATCAGAAATCCCTTATTTCTTTGTCAACAATTTTAAACAACATATATATATTTGTGCTTGCAAGATGGCTCTGGGTTGAGCTGAAACAAGCAAAAGGAAAGAATGATTCCTTCCTCCCATATTTGGGTTTACAGGGTGCAATCTAAAAAATAAACAACTTGACACATATCCTTACTCCCTGACTACTGACAAAGCGGGAGAGAACTTGTGGCTCAATAGGTTAAAGCATCTGCTTATCATGCAGACTGCCCAGGTTCGAATCCCGGAAGGGTGAGTTCTGACTGAAGAGAGTTAAGAAACTCGAAATAGCTATATCAGAAATCCCTTATTTCTTTGTCAACAATTTTAAACAACATATATATATTTGTGCTTGCAAGATGGCTCTGGGTTGAGCTGAAACAAGGAAAAGGAAAGAATGATTCCTTCCTCCCATATTTGGGTTTACAGGGTGCAATCTAAAAAATAAACAACTTGACACATATCCTTACTCCCTGACTACTGACAAAGCGGGAGAGAACTTGTGGCTCAATAGGTTAAAGCATCTGCTTATCATGCAGACTGCCCAGGTTCGAATCCCGGAAGGGTGAGTTCTGACTGAAGAGAGTTAAGAAACTCGAAATAGCTATATCAGAAATCCCTTATTTCTTTGTCAACAATTTTAAACAACATATATATATTTGTGCTTGCAAGATGGCTCTGGGTTGAGCTGAAACAAGCAAAAGGAAAGAATGATTCCTTCCTCCCATATTTGGGTTTACAGGGTGCAATCTAAAAAATAAACACTTGACACATATCCTTACTCCCTGACTACTGACAAAGCGGGAGAGAACTTGTGGCTCAATAGGTTAAAGCATCTGCTTATCATGCAGACTGCCCAGGTTCGAATCCCGGAAGGGTGAGTTCTGACTGAAGAGAGTTAAGAAACTCGAAATAGCTATATCAGAAATCCCTTATTTCTTTGTCAACAATTTTAAACAACATATATATATATTTGTGCTTGCAAGATGGCTCTGGGTTGAGCTGAAACAAGCAAAAGGAAAGAATGATTCCTTCCTCCCATATTTGGGTTTACAGGGTGCAATCTAAAAAATAAACACTTGACACATATCCTTACTCCCTGACTACTGACAAAGCGGGAGAGAACTTGTGGCTCAATAGGTTAAAGCATCTGCTTATCATGCAGACTGCCCAGGTTCGAATCCCGGAAGGGTGAGTTCTGACTGAAGAGAGTTAAGAAACTCGAAATAGCTATATCAGAAATCCCTTATTTCTTTGTCAACAATTTTAAACAACATATATATATATTTGTGCTTGCAAGATGGCTCTGGGTTGAGCTGAAACAAGCAAAAGGAAAGAATGATTCCTTCCTCCCATATTTGGGTTTACAGGGTGCAATCTAAAAAATAAACACTTGACACATATCCTTACTCCCTGACTACTGACAAAGCGGGAGAGAACTTGTGGCTCAATAGGTTAAAGCATCTGCTTATCATGCAGACTGCCCAGGTTCGAATCCCGGAAGGGTGAGTTCTGACTGAAGAGAGTTAAGAAACTCGAAATAGCTATATCAGAAATCCCTTATTTCTTTGTCAACAATTTTAAACAACATATATATATTTGTGCTTGCAAGATGGCTCTGGGTTGAGCTGAAACAAGCAAAAGGAAAGAATGATTCCTTCCTCCCATATTTGGGTTTACAGGGTGCAATCTAAAAAATAAACACTTGACACATATCCTTACTCCCTGACTACTGACAAAGCGGGAGAGAACTTGTGGCTCAATAGGTTAAAGCATCTGCTTATCATGCAGACTGCCCAGGTTCGAATCCCGGAAGGGTGAGTTCTGACTGAAGAGAGTTAAGAAACTCGAAATAGCTATATCAGAAATCCCTTATTTCTTTGTCAACAATTTTAAACAACATATATATATTTGTGCTTGCAAGATGGCTCTGGGTTGAGCTGAAACAAGCAAAAGGAAAGAATGATTCCTTCCTCCCATATTTGGGTTTACAGGGTGCAATCTAAAAAATAAACACTTGACACATATCCTTACTCCCTGACTACTGACAAAGCGGGAGAGAACTTGTGGCTCAATAGGTTAAAGCATCTGCTTATCATGCAGACTGCCCAGGTTCGAATCCCGGAAGGGTGAGTTCTGACTGAAGAGAGTTAAGAAACTCGAAATAGCTATATCAGAAATCCCTTATTTCTTTGTCAACAATTTTAAACAACATATATATATTTGTGCTTGCAAGATGGCTCTGGGTTGAGCTGAAACAAGCAAAAGGAAAGAATGATTCCTTCCTCCCATATTTGGGTTTACAGGGTGCAATCTAAAAAATAAACACTTGACACATATCCTTACTCCCTGACTACTGACAAAGCGGGAGAGAACTTGTGGCTCAATAGGTTAAAGCATCTGCTTATCATGCAGACTGCCCAGGTTCGAATCCCGGAAGGGTGAGTTCTGACTGAAGAGAGTTAAGAAACTCGAAATAGCTATATCAGAAATCCCTTATTTCTTTGTCAACAATTTTAAACAACATATATATATATTTGTGCTTGCAAGATGGCTCTGGGTTGAGCTGAAACAAGCAAAAGGAAAGAATGATTCCTTCCTCCCATATTTGGGTTTACAGGGTGCAATCTAAAAAATAAACACTTGACACATATCCTTACTCCCTGACTACTGACAAAGCGGGAGAGAACTTGTGGCTCAATAGGTTAAAGCATCTGCTTATCATGCAGACTGCCCAGGTTCGAATCCCGGAAGGGTGAGTTCTGACTGAAGAGAGTTAAGAAACTCGAAATAGCTATATCAGAAATCCCTTATTTCTTTGTCAACAATTTTAAACAACATATATATATATTTGTGCTTGCAAGATGGCTCTGGGTTGAGCTGAAACAAGCAAAAGGAAAGAATGATTCCTTCCTCCCATATTTGGGTTTACAGGGTGCAATCTAAAAAATAAACACTTGACACATATCCTTACTCCCTGACTACTGACAAAGCGGGAGAGAACTTGTGGCTCAATAGGTTAAAGCATCTGCTTATCATGCAGACTGCCCAGGTTCGAATCCCGGAAGGGTGAGTTCTGACTGAAGAGAGTTAAGAAACTCGAAATAGCTATATCAGAAATCCCTTATTTCTTTGTCAACAATTTTAAACAACATATATATATTTGTGCTTGCAAGATGGCTCTGGGTTGAGCTGAAACAAGCAAAAGGAAAGAATGATTCCTTCCTCCCATATTTGGGTTTACAGGGTGCAATCTAAAAAATAAACACTTGACACATATCCTTACTCCCTGACTACTGACAAAGCGGGAGAGAACTTGTGGCTCAATAGGTTAAAGCATCTGCTTATCATGCAGACTGCCCAGGTTCGAATCCCGGAAGGGTGAGTTCTGACTGAAGAGAGTTAAGAAACTCGAAATAGCTATATCAGAAATCCCTTATTTCTTTGTCAACAATTTTAAACAACATATATATATTTGTGCTTGCAAGATGGCTCTGGGTTGAGCTGAAACAAGCAAAAGGAAAGAATGATTCCTTCCTCCCATATTTGGGTTTACAGGGTGCAATCTAAAAAATAAACACTTGACACATATCCTTACTCCCTGACTACTGACAAAGCGGGAGAGAACTTGTGGCTCAATAGGTTAAAGCATCTGCTTATCATGCAGACTGCCCAGGTTCGAATCCCGGAAGGGTGAGTTCTGACTGAAGAGAGTTAAGAAACTCGAAATAGCTATATCAGAAATCCCTTATTTCTTTGTCAACAATTTTAAACAACATATATATATTTGTGCTTGCAAGATGGCTCTGGGTTGAGCTGAAACAAGCAAAAGGAAAGAATGATTCCTTCCTCCCATATTTGGGTTTACAGGGTGCAATCTAAAAAATAAACACTTGACACATATCCTTACTCCCTGACTACTGACAAAGCGGGAGAGAACTTGTGGCTCAATAGGTTAAAGCATCTGCTTATCATGCAGACTGCCCAGGTTCGAATCCCGGAAGGGTGAGTTCTGACTGAAGAGAGTTAAGAAACTCGAAATAGCTATATCAGAAATCCCTTATTTCTTTGTCAACAATTTTAAACAACATATATATATTTGTGCTTGCAAGATGGCTCTGGGTTGAGCTGAAACAAGCAAAAGGAAAGAATGATTCCTTCCTCCCATATTTGGGTTTACAGGGTGCAATCTAAAAAATAAACACTTGACACATATCCTTACTCCCTGACTACTGACAAAGCGGGAGAGAACTTGTGGCTCAATAGGTTAAAGCATCTGCTTATCATGCAGACTGCCCAGGTTCGAATCCCGGAAGGGTGAGTTCTGACTGAAGAGAGTTAAGAAACTCGAAATAGCTATATCAGAAATCCCTTATTTCTTTGTCAACAATTTTAAACAACATATATATATTTGTGCTTGCAAGATGGCTCTGGGTTGAGCTGAAACAAGCAAAAGGAAAGAATGATTCCTTCCTCCCATATTTGGGTTTACAGGGTGCAATCTAAAAAATAAACACTTGACACATATCCTTACTCCCTGACTACTGACAAAGCGGGAGAGAACTTGTGGCTCAATAGGTTAAAGCATCTGCTTATCATGCAGACTGCCCAGGTTCGAATCCCGGAAGGGTGAGTTCTGACTGAAGAGAGTTAAGAAACTCGAAATAGCTATATCAGAAATCCCTTATTTCTTTGTCAACAATTTTAAACAACATATATATATATTTGTGCTTGCAAGATGGCTCTGGGTTGAGCTGAAACAAGCAAAAGGAAAGAATGATTCCTTCCTCCCATATTTGGGTTTACAGGGTGCAATCTAAAAAATAAACACTTGACACATATCCTTACTCCCTGACTACTGACAAAGCGGGAGAGAACTTGTGGCTCAATAGGTTAAAGCATCTGCTTATCATGCAGACTGCCCAGGTTCGAATCCCGGAAGGGTGAGTTCTGACTGAAGAGAGTTAAGAAACTCGAAATAGCTATATCAGAAATCCCTTATTTCTTTGTCAACAATTTTAAACAACATATATATATTTGTGCTTGCAAGATGGCTCTGGGTTGAGCTGAAACAAGCAAAAGGAAAGAATGATTCCTTCCTCCCATATTTGGGTTTACAGGGTGCAATCTAAAAAATAAACACTTGACACATATCCTTACTCCCTGACTACTGACAAAGCGGGAGAGAACTTGTGGCTCAATAGGTTAAAGCATCTGCTTATCATGCAGACTGCCCAGGTTCGAATCCCGGAAGGGTGAGTTCTGACTGAAGAGAGTTAAGAAACTCGAAATAGCTATATCAGAAATCCCTTATTTCTTTGTCAACAATTTTAAACAACATATATATATTTGTGCTTGCAAGATGGCTCTGGGTTGAGCTGAAACAAGCAAAAGGAAAGAATGATTCCTTCCTCCCATATTTGGGTTTACAGGGTGCAATCTAAAAAATAAACACTTGACACATATCCTTACTCCCTGACTACTGACAAAGCGGGAGAGAACTTGTGGCTCAATAGGTTAAAGCATCTGCTTATCATGCAGACTGCCCAGGTTCGAATCCCGGAAGGGTGAGTTCTGACTGAAGAGAGTTAAGAAACTCGAAATAGCTATATCAGAAATCCCTTATTTCTTTGTCAACAATTTTAAACAACATATATATATTTGTGCTTGCAAGATGGCTCTGGGTTGAGCTGAAACAAGCAAAAGGAAAGAATGATTCCTTCCTCCCATATTTGGGTTTACAGGGTGCAATCTAAAAAATAAACACTTGACACATATCCTTACTCCCTGACTACTGACAAAGCGGGAGAGAACTTGTGGCTCAATAGGTTAAAGCATCTGCTTATCATGCAGACTGCCCAGGTTCGAATCCCGGAAGGGTGAGTTCTGACTGAAGAGAGTTAAGAAACTCGAAATAGCTATATCAGAAATCCCTTATTTCTTTGTCAACAATTTTAAACAACATATATATATTTGTGCTTGCAAGATGGCTCTGGGTTGAGCTGAAACAAGCAAAAGGAAAGAATGATTCCTTCCTCCCATATTTGGGTTTACAGGGTGCAATCTAAAAAATAAACACTTGACACATATCCTTACTCCCTGACTACTGACAAAGCGGGAGAGAACTTGTGGCTCAATAGGTTAAAGCATCTGCTTATCATGCAGACTGCCCAGGTTCGAATCCCGGAAGGGTGAGTTCTGACTGAAGAGAGTTAAGAAACTCGAAATAGCTATATCAGAAATCCCTTATTTCTTTGTCAACAATTTTAAACAACATATATATATATTTGTGCTTGCAAGATGGCTCTGGGTTGAGCTGAAACAAGCAAAAGGAAAGAATGATTCCTTCCTCCCATATTTGGGTTTACAGGGTGCAATCTAAAAAATAAACACTTGACACATATCCTTACTCCCTGACTACTGACAAAGCGGGAGAGAACTTGTGGCTCAATAGGTTAAAGCATCTGCTTATCATGCAGACTGCCCAGGTTCGAATCCCGGAAGGGTGAGTTCTGACTGAAGAGAGTTAAGAAACTCGAAATAGCTATATCAGAAATCCCTTATTTCTTTGTCAACAATTTTAAACAACATATATATATATTTGTGCTTGCAAGATGGCTCTGGGTTGAGCTGAAACAAGCAAAAGGAAAGAATGATTCCTTCCTCCCATATTTGGGTTTACAGGGTGCAATCTAAAAAATAAACACTTGACACATATCCTTACTCCCTGACTACTGACAAAGCGGGAGAGAACTTGTGGCTCAATAGGTTAAAGCATCTGCTTATCATGCAGACTGCCCAGGTTCGAATCCCGGAAGGGTGAGTTCTGACTGAAGAGAGTTAAGAAACTCGAAATAGCTATATCAGAAATCCCTTATTTCTTTGTCAACAATTTTAAACAACATATATATATTTGTGCTTGCAAGATGGCTCTGGGTTGAGCTGAAACAAGCAAAAGGAAAGAATGATTCCTTCCTCCCATATTTGGGTTTACAGGGTGCAATCTAAAAAATAAACACTTGACACATATCCTTACTCCCTGACTACTGACAAAGCGGGAGAGAACTTGTGGCTCAATAGGTTAAAGCATCTGCTTATCATGCAGACTGCCCAGGTTCGAATCCCGGAAGGGTGAGTTCTGACTGAAGAGAGTTAAGAAACTCGAAATAGCTATATCAGAAATCCCTTATTTCTTTGTCAACAATTTTAAACAACATATATATATATTTGTGCTTGCAAGATGGCTCTGGGTTGAGCTGAAACAAGCAAAAGGAAAGAATGATTCCTTCCTCCCATATTTGGGTTTACAGGGTGCAATCTAAAAAATAAACACTTGACACATATCCTTACTCCCTGACTACTGACAAAGCGGGAGAGAACTTGTGGCTCAATAGGTTAAAGCATCTGCTTATCATGCAGACTGCCCAGGTTCGAATCCCGGAAGGGTGAGTTCTGACTGAAGAGAGTTAAGAAACTCGAAATAGCTATATCAGAAATCCCTTATTTCTTTGTCAACAATTTTAAACAACATATATATATTTGTGCTTGCAAGATGGCTCTGGGTTGAGCTGAAACAAGCAAAAGGAAAGAATGATTCCTTCCTCCCATATTTGGGTTTACAGGGTGCAATCTAAAAAATAAACACTTGACACATATCCTTACTCCCTGACTACTGACAAAGCGGGAGAGAACTTGTGGCTCAATAGGTTAAAGCATCTGCTTATCATGCAGACTGCCCAGGTTCGAATCCCGGAAGGGTGAGTTCTGACTGAAGAGAGTTAAGAAACTCGAAATAGCTATATCAGAAATCCCTTATTTCTTTGTCAACAATTTTAAACAACATATATATATATTTGTGCTTGCAAGATGGCTCTGGGTTGAGCTGAAACAAGCAAAAGGAAAGAATGATTCCTTCCTCCCATATTTGGGTTTACAGGGTGCAATCTAAAAAATAAACACTTGACACATATCCTTACTCCCTGACTACTGACAAAGCGGGAGAGAACTTGTGGCTCAATAGGTTAAAGCATCTGCTTATCATGCAGACTGCCCAGGTTCGAATCCCGGAAGGGTGAGTTCTGACTGAAGAGAGTTAAGAAACTCGAAATAGCTATATCAGAAATCCCTTATTTCTTTGTCAACAATTTTAAACAACATATATATATTTGTGCTTGCAAGATGGCTCTGGGTTGAGCTGAAACAAGCAAAAGGAAAGAATGATTCCTTCCTCCCATATTTGGGTTTACAGGGTGCAATCTAAAAAATAAACACTTGACACATATCCTTACTCCCTGACTACTGACAAAGCGGGAGAGAACTTGTGGCTCAATAGGTTAAAGCATCTGCTTATCATGCAGACTGCCCAGGTTCGAATCCCGGAAGGGTGAGTTCTGACTGAAGAGAGTTAAGAAACTCGAAATAGCTATATCAGAAATCCCTTATTTCTTTGTCAACAATTTTAAACAACATATATATATTTGTGCTTGCAAGATGGCTCTGGGTTGAGCTGAAACAAGCAAAAGGAAAGAATGATTCCTTCCTCCCATATTTGGGTTTACAGGGTGCAATCTAAAAAATAAACACTTGACACATATCCTTACTCCCTGACTACTGACAAAGCGGGAGAGAACTTGTGGCTCAATAGGTTAAAGCATCTGCTTATCATGCAGACTGCCCAGGTTCGAATCCCGGAAGGGTGAGTTCTGACTGAAGAGAGTTAAGAAACTCGAAATAGCTATATCAGAAATCCCTTATTTCTTTGTCAACAATTTTAAACAACATATATATATTTGTGCTTGCAAGATGGCTCTGGGTTGAGCTGAAACAAGCAAAAGGAAAGAATGATTCCTTCCTCCCATATTTGGGTTTACAGGGTGCAATCTAAAAAATAAACACTTGACACATATCCTTACTCCCTGACTACTGACAAAGCGGGAGAGAACTTGTGGCTCAATAGGTTAAAGCATCTGCTTATCATGCAGACTGCCCAGGTTCGAATCCCGGAAGGGTGAGTTCTGACTGAAGAGAGTTAAGAAACTCGAAATAGCTATATCAGAAATCCCTTATTTCTTTGTCAACAATTTTAAACAACATATATATATTTGTGCTTGCAAGATGGCTCTGGGTTGAGCTGAAACAAGCAAAAGGAAAGAATGATTCCTTCCTCCCATATTTGGGTTTACAGGGTGCAATCTAAAAAATAAACACTTGACACATATCCTTACTCCCTGACTACTGACAAAGCGGGAGAGAACTTGTGGCTCAATAGGTTAAAGCATCTGCTTATCATGCAGACTGCCCAGGTTCGAATCCCGGAAGGGTGAGTTCTGACTGAAGAGAGTTAAGAAACTCGAAATAGCTATATCAGAAATCCCTTATTTCTTTGTCAACAATTTTAAACAACATATATATATTTGTGCTTGCAAGATGGCTCTGGGTTGAGCTGAAACAAGCAAAAGGAAAGAATGATTCCTTCCTCCCATATTTGGGTTTACAGGGTGCAATCTAAAAAATAAACACTTGACACATATCCTTACTCCCTGACTACTGACAAAGCGGGAGAGAACTTGTGGCTCAATAGGTTAAAGCATCTGCTTATCATGCAGACTGCCCAGGTTCGAATCCCGGAAGGGTGAGTTCTGACTGAAGAGAGTTAAGAAACTCGAAATAGCTATATCAGAAATCCCTTATTTCTTTGTCAACAATTTTAAACAACATATATATATTTGTGCTTGCAAGATGGCTCTGGGTTGAGCTGAAACAAGCAAAAGGAAAGAATGATTCCTTCCTCCCATATTTGGGTTTACAGGGTGCAATCTAAAAAATAAACACTTGACACATATCCTTACTCCCTGACTACTGACAAAGCGGGAGAGAACTTGTGGCTCAATAGGTTAAAGCATCTGCTTATCATGCAGACTGCCCAGGTTCGAATCCCGGAAGGGTGAGTTCTGACTGAAGAGAGTTAAGAAACTCGAAATAGCTATATCAGAAATCCCTTATTTCTTTGTCAACAATTTTAAACAACATATATATATTTGTGCTTGCAAGATGGCTCTGGGTTGAGCTGAAACAAGCAAAAGGAAAGAATGATTCCTTCCTCCCATATTTGGGTTTACAGGGTGCAATCTAAAAAATAAACACTTGACACATATCCTTACTCCCTGACTACTGACAAAGCGGGAGAGAACTTGTGGCTCAATAGGTTAAAGCATCTGCTTATCATGCAGACTGCCCAGGTTCGAATCCTGGAAGGGTGAGTTCTGACTGAAGAGAGTTAAGAAACTCGAAATAGCTATATCAGAAATCCCTTATTTCTTTGTCAACAATTTTAAACAACATATATATATTTGTGCTTGCAAGATGGCTCTGGGTTGAGCTGAAACAAGCAAAAGGAAAGAATGATTCCTTCCTCCCATATTTGGGTTTACAGGGTGCAATCTAAAAAATAAACACTTGACACATATCCTTACTCCCTGACTACTGACAAAGCGGGAGAGAACTTGTGGCTCAATAGGTTAAAGCATCTGCTTATCATGCAGACTGCCCAGGTTCGAATCCCGGAAGGGTGAGTTCTGACTGAAGAGAGTTAAGAAACTCGAAATAGCTATATCAGAAATCCCTTATTTCTTTGTCAACAATTTTAAACAACATATATATATTTGTGCTTGCAAGATGGCTCTGGGTTGAGCTGAAACAAGCAAAAGGAAAGAATGATTCCTTCCTCCCATATTTGGGTTTACAGGGTGCAATCTAAAAAATAAACACTTGACACATATCCTTACTCCCTGACTACTGACAAAGCGGGAGAGAACTTGTGGCTCAATAGGTTAAAGCATCTGCTTATCATGCAGACTGCCCAGGTTCGAATCCCGGAAGGGTGAGTTCTGACTGAAGAGAGTTAAGAAACTCGAAATAGCTATATCAGAAATCCCTTATTTCTTTGTCAACAATTTTAAACAACATATATATATTTGTGCTTGCAAGATGGCTCTGGGTTGAGCTGAAACAAGCAAAAGGAAAGAATGATTCCTTCCTCCCATATTTGGGTTTACAGGGTGCAATCTAAAAAATAAACACTTGACACATATCCTTACTCCCTGACTACTGACAAAGCGGGAGAGAACTTGTGGCTCAATAGGTTAAAGCATCTGCTTATCATGCAGACTGCCCAGGTTCGAATCCCGGAAGGGTGAGTTCTGACTGAAGAGAGTTAAGAAACTCGAAATAGCTATATCAGAAATCCCTTATTTCTTTGTCAACAATTTTAAACAACATATATATATTTGTGCTTGCAAGATGGCTCTGGGTTGAGCTGAAACAAGCAAAAGGAAAGAATGATTCCTTCCTCCCATATTTGGGTTTACAGGGTGCAATCTAAAAAATAAACACTTGACACATATCCTTACTCCCTGACTACTGACAAAGCGGGAGAGAACTTGTGGCTCAATAGGTTAAAGCATCTGCTTATCATGCAGACTGCCCAGGTTCGAATCCCGGAAGGGTGAGTTCTGACTGAAGAGAGTTAAGAAACTCGAAATAGCTATATCAGAAATCCCTTATTTCTTTGTCAACAATTTTAAACAACATATATATATATTTGTGCTTGCAAGATGGCTCTGGGTTGAGCTGAAACAAGCAAAAGGAAAGAATGATTCCTTCCTCCCATATTTGGGTTTACAGGGTGCAATCTAAAAAATAAACACTTGACACATATCCTTACTCCCTGACTACTGACAAAGCGGGAGAGAACTTGTGGCTCAATAGGTTAAAGCATCTGCTTATCATGCAGACTGCCCAGGTTCGAATCCCGGAAGGGTGAGTTCTGACTGAAGAGAGTTAAGAAACTCGAAATAGCTATATCAGAAATCCCTTATTTCTTTGTCAACAATTTTAAACAACATATATATATATTTGTGCTTGCAAGATGGCTCTGGGTTGAGCTGAAACAAGCAAAAGGAAAGAATGATTCCTTCCTCCCATATTTGGGTTTACAGGGTGCAATCTAAAAAATAAACACTTGACACATATCCTTACTCCCTGACTACTGACAAAGCGGGAGAGAACTTGTGGCTCAATAGGTTAAAGCATCTGCTTATCATGCAGACTGCCCAGGTTCGAATCCCGGAAGGGTGAGTTCTGACTGAAGAGAGTTAAGAAACTCGAAATAGCTATATCAGAAATCCCTTATTTCTTTGTCAACAATTTTAAACAACATATATATATATTTGTGCTTGCAAGATGGCTCTGGGTTGAGCTGAAACAAGCAAAAGGAAAGAATGATTCCTTCCTCCCATATTTGGGTTTACAGGGTGCAATCTAAAAATAAACACTTGACACATATCCTTACTCCCTGACTACTGACAAAGCGGGAGAGAACTTGTGGCTCAATAGGTTAAAGCATCTGCTTATCATGCAGACTGCCCAGGTTTGAATCCCGGAAGGGTGAGTTCTGACTGAAGAGAGTTAAGAAACTCGAAATAGCTATATCAGAAATCCCTTATTTCTTTGTCAACAATTTTAAACAACATATATATATTTGTGCTTGCAAGATGGCTCTGGGTTGAGCTGAAACAAGCAAAAGGAAAGAATGATTCCTTCCTCCCATATTTGGGTTTACAGGGTGCAATCTAAAAAATAAACACTTGACACATATCCTTACTCCCTGACTACTGACAAAGCGGGAGAGAACTTGTGGCTCAATAGGTTAAAGCATCTGCTTATCATGCAGACTGCCCAGGTTCGAATCCCGGAAGGGTGAGTTCTGACTGAAGAGAGTTAAGAAACTCGAAATAGCTATATCAGAAATCCCTTATTTCTTTGTCAACAATTTTAAACAACATATATATATATTTGTGCTTGCAAGATGGCTCTGGGTTGAGCTGAAACAAGCAAAAGGAAAGAATGATTCCTTCCTCCCATATTTGGGTTTACAGGGTGCAATCTAAAAAATAAACACTTGACACATATCCTTACTCCCTGACTACTGACAAAGCGGGAGAGAACTTGTGGCTCAATAGGTTAAAGCATCTGCTTATCATGCAGACTGCCCAGGTTCGAATCCCGGAAGGGTGAGTTCTGACTGAAGAGAGTTAAGAAACTCGAAATAGCTATATCAGAAATCCCTTATTTCTTTGTCAACAATTTTAAACAACATATATATATTTGTGCTTGCAAGATGGCTCTGGGTTGAGCTGAAACAAGCAAAAGGAAAGAATGATTCCTTCCTCCCATATTTGGGTTTACAGGGTGCAATCTAAAAAATAAACACTTGACACATATCCTTACTCCCTGACTACTGACAAAGCGGGAGAGAACTTGTGGCTCAATAGGTTAAAGCATCTGCTTATCATGCAGACTGCCCAGGTTCGAATCCCGGAAGGGTGAGTTCTGACTGAAGAGAGTTAAGAAACTCGAAATAGCTATATCAGAAATCCCTTATTTCTTTGTCAACAATTTTAAACAACATATATATATTTGTGCTTGCAAGATGGCTCTGGGTTGAGCTGAAACAAGCAAAAGGAAAGAATGATTCCTTCCTCCCATATTTGGGTTTACAGGGTGCAATCTAAAAAATAAACACTTGACACATATCCTTACTCCCTGACTACTGACAAAGCGGGAGAGAACTTGTGGCTCAATAGGTTAAAGCATCTGCTTATCATGCAGACTGCCCAGGTTCGAATCCCGGAAGGGTGAGTTCTGACTGAAGAGAGTTAAGAAACTCGAAATAGCTATATCAGAAATCCCTTATTTCTTTGTCAACAATTTTAAACACATATATATATATTTGTGCTTGCAAGATGGCTCTGGGTTGAGCTGAAACAAGCAAAAGGAAAGAATGATTCCTTCCTCCCATATTTGGGTTTACAGGGTGCAATCTAAAAAATAAACACTTGACACATATCCTTACTCCCTGACTACTGACAAAGCGGGAGAGAACTTGTGGCTCAATAGGTTAAAGCATCTGCTTATCATGCAGACTGCCCAGGTTCGAATCCCGGAAGGGTGAGTTCTGACTGAAGAGAGTTAAGAAACTCGAAATAGCTATATCAGAAATCCCTTATTTCTTTGTCAACAATTTTAAACAACATATATATATATTTGTGCTTGCAAGATGGCTCTGGGTTGAGCTGAAACAAGCAAAAGGAAAGAATGATTCCTTCCTCCCATATTTGGGTTTACAGGGTGCAATCTAAAAAATAAACACTTGACACATATCCTTACTCCTGACTACTGACAAAGCGGGAGAGAACTTGTGGCTCAATAGGTTAAAGCATCTGCTTATCATGCAGACTGCCCAGGTTCGAATCCCGGAAGGGTGAGTTCTGACTGAAGAGAGTTAAGAAACTCGAAATAGCTATATCAGAAATCCCTTATTTCTTTGTCAACAATTTTAAACAACATATATATATATTTGTGCTTGCAAGATGGCTCTGGGTTGAGCTGAAACAAGCAAAAGGAAAGAATGATTCCTTCCTCCCATATTTGGGTTTACAGGGTGCAATCTAAAAAATAAACACTTGACACATATCCTTACTCCCTGACTACTGACAAAGCGGGAGAGAACTTGTGGCTCAATAGGTTAAAGCATCTGCTTATCATGCAGACTGCCCAGGTTCGAATCCCGGAAGGGTGAGTTCTGACTGAAGAGAGTTAAGAAACTCGAAATAGCTATATCAGAAATCCCTTATTTCTTTGTCAACAATTTTAAACAACATATATATATTTGTGCTTGCAAGATGGCTCTGGGTTGAGCTGAAACAAGCAAAAGGAAAGAATGATTCCTTCCTCCCATATTTGGGTTTACAGGGTGCAATCTAAAAAATAAACACTTGACACATATCCTTACTCCCTGACTACTGACAAAGCGGGAGAGAACTTGTGGCTCAATAGGTTAAAGCATCTGCTTATCATGCAGACTGCCCAGGTTCGAATCCCGGAAGGGTGAGTTCTGACTGAAGAGAGTTAAGAAACTCGAAATAGCTATATCAGAAATCCCTTATTTCTTTGTCAACAATTTTAAACAACATATATATATTTGTGCTTGCAAGATGGCTCTGGGTTGAGCTGAAACAAGCAAAAGGAAAGAATGATTCCTTCCTCCCATATTTGGGTTTACAGGGTGCAATCTAAAAAATAAACACTTGACACATATCCTTACTCCCTGACTACTGACAAAGCGGGAGAGAACTTGTGGCTCAATAGGTTAAAGCATGCATCTGCTTATCATGCAGACTGCCCAGGTTCGAATCCCGGAAGGGTGAGTTCTGACTGAAGAGAGTTAAGAAACTCGAAATAGCTATATCAGAAATCCCTTATTTCTTTGTCAACAATTTTAAACAACATATATATATTTGTGCTTGCAAGATGGCTCTGGGTTGAGCTGAAACAAGCAAAAGGAAAGAATGATTCCTTCCTCCCATATTTGGGTTTACAGGGTGCAATCTAAAAAATAAACACTTGACACATATCCTTACTCCCTGACTACTGACAAAGCGGGAGAGAACTTGTGGCTCAATAGGTTAAAGCATCTGCTTATCATGCAGACTGCCCAGGTTCGAATCCCGGAAGGGTGAGTTCTGACTGAAGAGAGTTAAGAAACTCGAAATAGCTATATCAGAAATCCCTTATTTCTTTGTCAACAATTTTAAACAACATATATATATTTGTGCTTGCAAGATGGCTCTGGGTTGAGCTGAAACAAGCAAAAGGAAAGAATGATTCCTTCCTCCCATATTTGGGTTTACAGGGTGCAATCTAAAAAATAAACACTTGACACATATCCTTACTCCCTGACTACTGACAAAGCGGGAGAGAACTTGTGGCTCAATAGGTTAAAGCATCTGCTTATCATGCAGACTGCCCAGGTTCGAATCCCGGAAGGGTGAGTTCTGACTGAAGAGAGTTAAGAAACTCGAAATAGCTATATCAGAAATCCCTTATTTCTTTGTCAACAATTTTAAACAACATATATATATATTTGTGCTTGCAAGATGGCTCTGGGTTGAGCTGAAACAAGCAAAAGGAAAGAATGATTCCTTCCTCCCATATTTGGGTTTACAGGGTGCAATCTAAAAAATAAACACTTGACACATATCCTTACTCCCTGACTACTGACAAAGCGGGAGAGAACTTGTGGCTCAATAGGTTAAAGCATCTGCTTATCATGCAGACTGCCCAGGTTCGAATCCCGGAAGGGTGAGTTCTGACTGAAGAGAGTTAAGAAACTCGAAATAGCTATATCAGAAATCCCTTATTTCTTTGTCAACAATTTTAAACAACATATATATATATTTGTGCTTGCAAGATGGCTCTGGGTTGAGCTGAAACAAGCAAAAGGAAAGAATGATTCCTTCCTCCCATATTTGGGTTTACAGGGTGCAATCTAAAAAATAAACACTTGACACATATCCTTACTCCCTGACTACTGACAAAGCGGGAGAGAACTTGTGGCTCAATAGGTTAAAGCATCTGCTTATCATGCAGACTGCCCAGGTTCGAATCCCGGAAGGGTGAGTTCTGACTGAAGAGAGTTAAGAAACTCGAAATAGCTATATCAGAAATCCCTTATTTCTTTGTCAACAATTTTAAACAACATATATATATTTGTGCTTGCAAGATGGCTCTGGGTTGAGCTGAAACAAGCAAAAGGAAAGAATGATTCCTTCCTCCCATATTTGGGTTTACAGGGTGCAATCTAAAAAATAAACACTTGACACATATCCTTACTCCCTGACTACTGACAAAGCGGGAGAGAACTTGTGGCTCAATAGGTTAAAGCATCTGCTTATCATGCAGACTGCCCAGGTTCGAATCCCGGAAGGGTGAGTTCTGACTGAAGAGAGTTAAGAAACTCGAAATAGCTATATCAGAAATCCCTTATTTCTTTGTCAACAATTTTAAACAACATATATATATTTGTGCTTGCAAGATGGCTCTGGGTTGAGCTGAAACAAGCAAAAGGAAAGAATGATTCCTTCCTCCCATATTTGGGTTTACAGGGTGCAATCTAAAAAATAAACACTTGACACATATCCTTACTCCCTGACTACTGACAAAGCGGGAGAGAACTTGTGGCTCAATAGGTTAAAGCATCTGCTTATCATGCAGACTGCCCAGGTTCGAATCCCGGAAGGGTGAGTTCTGACTGAAGAGAGTTAAGAAACTCGAAATAGCTATATCAGAAATCCCTTATTTCTTTGTCAACAATTTTAAACAACATATATATATATTTGTGCTTGCAAGATGGCTCTGGGTTGAGCTGAAACAAGCAAAAGGAAAGAATGATTCCTTCCTCCCATATTTGGGTTTACAGGGTGCAATCTAAAAAATAAACACTTGACACATATCCTTACTCCCTGACTACTGACAAAGCGGGAGAGAACTTGTGGCTCAATAGGTTAAAGCATCTGCTTATCATGCAGACTGCCCAGGTTCGAATCCCGGAAGGGTGAGTTCTGACTGAAGAGAGTTAAGAAACTCGAAATAGCTATATCAGAAATCCCTTATTTCTTTGTCAACAATTTTAAACAACATATATATATATTTGTGCTTGCAAGATGGCTCTGGGTTGAGCTGAAACAAGCAAAAGGAAAGAATGATTCCTTCCTCCCATATTTGGGTTTACAGGGTGCAATCTAAAAAATAAACACTTGACACATATCCTTACTCCCTGACTACTGACAAAGCGGGAGAGAACTTGTGGCTCAATAGGTTAAAGCATCTGCTTATCATGCAGACTGCCCAGGTTCGAATCCCGGAAGGGTGAGTTCTGACTGAAGAGAGTTAAGAAACTCGAAATAGCTATATCAGAAATCCCTTATTTCTTTGTCAACAATTTTAAACAACATATATATATATTTGTGCTTGCAAGATGGCTCTGGGTTGAGCTGAAACAAGCAAAAGGAAAGAATGATTCCTTCCTCCCATATTTGGGTTTACAGGGTGCAATCTAAAAAATAAACACTTGACACATATCCTTACTCCCTGACTACTGACAAAGCGGGAGAGAACTTGTGGCTCAATAGGTTAAAGCATCTGCTTATCATGCAGACTGCCCAGGTTCGAATCCCGGAAGGGTGAGTTCTGACTGAAGAGAGTTAAGAAACTCGAAATAGCTATATCAGAAATCCCTTATTTCTTTGTCAACAATTTTAAACAACATATATATATTTGTGCTTGCAAGATGGCTCTGGGTTGAGCTGAAACAAGCAAAAGGAAAGAATGATTCCTTCCTCCCATATTTGGGTTTACAGGGTGCAATCTAAAAAATAAACACTTGACACATATCCTTACTCCCTGACTACTGACAAAGCGGGAGAGAACTTGTGGCTCAATAGGTTAAAGCATCTGCTTATCATGCAGACTGCCCAGGTTCGAATCCCGGAAGGGTGAGTTCTGACTGAAGAGAGTTAAGAAACTCGAAATAGCTATATCAGAAATCCCTTATTTCTTTGTCAACAATTTTAAACAACATATATATATTTGTGCTTGCAAGATGGCTCTGGGTTGAGCTGAAACAAGCAAAAGGAAAGAATGATTCCTTCCTCCCATATTTGGGTTTACAGGGTGCAATCTAAAAAATAAACACTTGACACATATCCTTACTCCCTGACTACTGACAAAGCGGGAGAGAACTTGTGGCTCAATAGGTTAAAGCATCTGCTTATCATGCAGACTGCCCAGGTTCGAATCCCGGAAGGGTGAGTTCTGACTGAAGAGAGTTAAGAAACTCGAAATAGCTATATCAGAAATCCCTTATTTCTTTGTCAACAATTTTAAACAACATATATATATTTGTGCTTGCAAGATGGCTCTGGGTTGAGCTGAAACAAGCAAAAGGAAAGAATGATTCCTTCCTCCCATATTTGGGTTTACAGGGTGCAATCTAAAAAATAAACACTTGACACATATCCTTACTCCCTGACTACTGACAAAGCGGGAGAGAACTTGTGGCTCAATAGGTTAAAGCATCTGCTTATCATGCAGACTGCCCAGGTTCGAATCCCGGAAGGGTGAGTTCTGACTGAAGAGAGTTAAGAAACTCGAAATAGCTATATCAGAAATCCCTTATTTCTTTGTCAACAATTTTAAACAACATATATATATTTGTGCTTGCAAGATGGCTCTGGGTTGAGCTAAACAAGCAAAAGGAAAGAATGATTCCTTCCTCCCATATTTGGGTTTACAGGGTGCAATCTAAAAAATAAACACTTGACACATATCCTTACTCCCTGACTACTGACAAAGCGGGAGAGAACTTGTGGCTCAATAGGTTAAAGCATCTGCTTATCATGCAGACTGCCCAGGTTCGAATCCCGGAAGGGTGAGTTCTGACTGAAGAGAGTTAAGAAACTCGAAATAGCTATATCAGAAATCCCTTATTTCTTTGTCAACAATTTTAAACAACATATATATATTTGTGCTTGCAAGATGGCTCTGGGTTGAGCTGAAACAAGCAAAAGGAAAGAATGATTCCTTCCTCCCATATTTGGGTTTACAGGGTGCAATCTAAAAAATAAACACTTGACACATATCCTTACTCCCTGACTACTGACAAAGCGGGAGAGAACTTGTGGCTCAATAGGTTAAAGCATCTGCTTATCATGCAGACTGCCCAGGTTCGAATCCCGGAAGGGTGAGTTCTGACTGAAGAGAGTTAAGAAACTCGAAATAGCTATATCAGAAATCCCTTATTTCTTTGTCAACAATTTTAAACAACATATATATATTTGTGCTTGCAAGATGGCTCTGGGTTGAGCTGAAACAAGCAAAAGGAAAGAATGATTCCTTCCTCCCATATTTGGGTTTACAGGGTGCAATCTAAAAAATAAACACTTGACACATATCCTTACTCCCTGACTACTGACAAAGCGGGAGAGAACTTGTGGCTCAATAGGTTAAAGCATCTGCTTATCATGCAGACTGCCCAGGTTCGAATCCCGGAAGGGTGAGTTCTGACTGAAGAGAGTTAAGAAACTCGAAATAGCTATATCAGAAATCCCTTATTTCTTTGTCAACAATTTTAAACAACATATATATATTTGTGCTTGCAAGATGGCTCTGGGTTGAGCTGAAACAAGCAAAAGGAAAGAATGATTCCTTCCTCCCATATTTGGGTTTACAGGGTGCAATCTAAAAATAAACACTTGACACATATCCTTACTCCCTGACTACTGACAAAGCGGGAGAGAACTTGTGGCTCAATAGGTTAAAGCATCTGCTTATCATGCAGACTGCCCAGGTTCGAATCCTGGAAGGGTGAGTTCTGACTGAAGAGAGTTAAGAAACTCGAAATAGCTATATCAGAAATCCCTTATTTCTTTGTCAACAATTTTAAACAACATATATATATTTGTGCTTGCAAGATGGCTCTGGGTTGAGCTGAAACAAGCAAAAGGAAAGAATGATTCCTTCCTCCCATATTTGGGTTTACAGGGTGCAATCTAAAAAATAAACACTTGACACATATCCTTACTCCCTGACTACTGACAAAGCGGGAGAGAACTTGTGGCTCAATAGGTTAAAGCATCTGCTTATCATGCAGACTGCCCAGGTTCGAATCCCGGAAGGGTGAGTTCTGACTGAAGAGAGTTAAGAAACTCGAAATAGCTATATCAGAAATCCCTTATTTCTTTGTCAACAATTTTAAACAACATATATATATTTGTGCTTGCAAGATGGCTCTGGGTTGAGCTGAAACAAGCAAAAGGAAAGAATGATTCCTTCCTCCCATATTTGGGTTTACAGGGTGCAATCTAAAAAATAAACACTTGACACATATCCTTACTCCCTGACTACTGACAAAGCGGGAGAGAACTTGTGGCTCAATAGGTTAAAGCATCTGCTTATCATGCAGACTGCCCAGGTTCGAATCCCGGAAGGGTGAGTTCTGACTGAAGAGAGTTAAGAAACTCGAAATAGCTATATCAGAAATCCCTTATTTCTTTGTCAACAATTTTAAACAACATATATATATTTGTGCTTGCAAGATGGCTCTGGGTTGAGCTGAAACAAGCAAAAGGAAAGAATGATTCCTTCCTCCCATATTTGGGTTTACAGGGTGCAATCTAAAAAATAAACAACTTGACACATATCCTTACTCCCTGACTACTGACAAAGCGGGAGAGAACTTGTGGCTCAATAGGTTAAAGCATCTGCTTATCATGCAGACTGCCCAGGTTCGAATCCCGGAAGGGTGAGTTCTGACTGAAGAGAGTTAAGAAACTCGAAATAGCTATATCAGAAATCCCTTATTTCTTTGTCAACAATTTTAAACAACATATATATATTTGTGCTTGCAAGATGGCTCTGGGTTGAGCTGAAACAAGCAAAAGGAAAGAATGATTCCTTCCTCCCATATTTGGGTTTACAGGGTGCAATCTAAAAAATAAACACTTGACACATATCCTTACTCCCTGACTACTGACAAAGCGGGAGAGAACTTGTGGCTCAATAGGTTAAAGCATCTGCTTATCATGCAGACTGCCCAGGTTCGAATCCCGGAAGGGTGAGTTCTGACTGAAGAGAGTTAAGAAACTCGAAATAGCTATATCAGAAATCCCTTATTTCTTTGTCAACAATTTTAAACAACATATATATATATTTGTGCTTGCAAGATGGCTCTGGGTTGAGCTGAAACAAGCAAAAGGAAAGAATGATTCCTTCCTCCCATATTTGGGTTTACAGGGTGCAATCTAAAAAATAAACACTTGACACATATCCTTACTCCCTGACTACTGACAAAGCGGGAGAGAACTTGTGGCTCAATAGGTTAAAGCATCTGCTTATCATGCAGACTGCCCAGGTTCGAATCCCGGAAGGGTGAGTTCTGACTGAAGAGAGTTAAGAAACTCGAAATAGCTATATCAGAAATCCCTTATTTCTTTGTCAACAATTTTAAACAACATATATATATATTTGTGCTTGCAAGATGGCTCTGGGTTGAGCTGAAACAAGCAAAAGGAAAGAATGATTCCTTCCTCCCATATTTGGGTTTACAGGGTGCAATCTAAAAAATAAACACTTGACACATATCCTTACTCCCTGACTACTGACAAAGCGGGAGAGAACTTGTGGCTCAATAGGTTAAAGCATCTGCTTATCATGCAGACTGCCCAGGTTCGAATCCCGGAAGGGTGAGTTCTGACTGAAGAGAGTTAAGAAACTCGAAATAGCTATATCAGAAATCCCTTATTTCTTTGTCAACAATTTTAAACAACATATATATATTTGTGCTTGCAAGATGGCTCTGGGTTGAGCTGAAACAAGCAAAAGGAAAGAATGATTCCTTCCTCCCATATTTGGGTTTACAGGGTGCAATCTAAAAAATAAACACTTGACACATATCCTTACTCCCTGACTACTGACAAAGCGGGAGAGAACTTGTGGCTCAATAGGTTAAAGCATCTGCTTATCATGCAGACTGCCCAGGTTTGAATCCCGGAAGGGTGAGTTCTGACTGAAGAGAGTTAAGAAACTCGAAATAGCTATATCAGAAATCCCTTATTTCTTTGTCAACAATTTTAAACAACATATATATATATTTGTGCTTGCAAGATGGCTCTGGGTTGAGCTGAAACAAGCAAAAGGAAAGAATGATTCCTTCCTCCCATATTTGGGTTTACAGGGTGCAATCTAAAAAATAAACACTTGACACATATCCTTACTCCCTGACTACTGACAAAGCGGGAGAGAACTTGTGGCTCAATAGGTTAAAGCATCTGCTTATCATGCAGACTGCCCAGGTTCGAATCCCGGAAGGGTGAGTTCTGACTGAAGAGAGTTAAGAAACTCGAAATAGCTATATCAGAAATCCCTTATTTCTTTGTCAACAATTTTAAACAACATATATATATATTTGTGCTTGCAAGATGGCTCTGGGTTGAGCTGAAACAAGCAAAAGGAAAGAATGATTCCTTCCTCCCATATTTGGGTTTACAGGGTGCAATCTAAAAAATAAACACTTGACACATATCCTTACTCCCTGACTACTGACAAAGCGGGAGAGAACTTGTGGCTCAATAGGTTAAAGCATCTGCTTATCATGCAGACTGCCCAGGTTCGAATCCCGGAAGGGTGAGTTCTGACTGAAGAGAGTTAAGAAACTCGAAATAGCTATATCAGAAATCCCTTATTTCTTTGTCAACAATTTTAAACAACATATATATATATTTGTGCTTGCAAGATGGCTCTGGGTTGAGCTGAAACAAGCAAAAGGAAAGAATGATTCCTTCCTCCCATATTTGGGTTTACAGGGTGCAATCTAAAAAATAAACACTTGACACATATCCTTACTCCCTGACTACTGACAAAGCGGGAGAGAACTTGTGGCTCAATAGGTTAAAGCATCTGCTTATCATGCAGACTGCCCAGGTTCGAATCCCGGAAGGGTGAGTTCTGACTGAAGAGAGTTAAGAAACTCGAAATAGCTATATCAGAAATCCCTTATTTCTTTGTCAACAATTTTAAACAACATATATATATTTGTGCTTGCAAGATGGCTCTGGGTTGAGCTGAAACAAGCAAAAGGAAAGAATGATTCCTTCCTCCCATATTTGGGTTTACAGGGTGCAATCTAAAAAATAAACACTTGACACATATCCTTACTCCCTGACTACTGACAAAGCGGGAGAGAACTTGTGGCTCAATAGGTTAAAGCATCTGCTTATCATGCAGACTGCCCAGGTTCGAATCCCGGAAGGGTGAGTTCTGACTGAAGAGAGTTAAGAAACTCGAAATAGCTATATCAGAAATCCCTTATTTCTTTGTCAACAATTTTAAACAACATATATATATTTGTGCTTGCAAGATGGCTCTGGGTTGAGCTGAAACAAGCAAAAGGAAAGAATGATTCCTTCCTCCCATATTTGGGTTTACAGGGTGCAATCTAAAAAATAAACACTTGACACATATCCTTACTCCCTGACTACTGACAAAGCGGGAGAGAACTTGTGGCTCAATAGGTTAAAGCATCTGCTTATCATGCAGACTGCCCAGGTTCGAATCCCGGAAGGGTGAGTTCTGACTGAAGAGAGTTAAGAAACTCGAAATAGCTATATCAGAAATCCCTTATTTCTTTGTCAACAATTTTAAACAACATATATATATATATTTGTGCTTGCAAGATGGCTCTGGGTTGAGCTGAAACAAGCAAAAGGAAAGAATGATTCCTTCCTCCCATATTTGGGTTTACAGGGTGCAATCTAAAAAATAAACACTTGACACATATCCTTACTTCCTGACTACTGACAAAGCGGGAGAGAACTTGTGGCTCAATAGGTTAAAGCATCTGCTTATCATGCAGACTGCCCAGGTTCGAATCCCGGAAGGGTGAGTTCTGACTGAAGAGAGTTAAGAAACTCGAAATAGCTATATCAGAAATCCCTTATTTCTTTGTCAACAATTTTAAACAACATATATATATTTGTGCTTGCAAGATGGCTCTGGGTTGAGCTGAAACAAGCAAAAGGAAAGAATGATTCCTTCCTCCCATATTTGGGTTTACAGGGTGCAATCTAAAAAATAAACACTTGACACATATCCTTACTCCCTGACTACTGACAAAGCGGGAGAGAACTTGTGGCTCAATAGGTTAAAGCATCTGCTTATCATGCAGACTGCCCAGGTTCGAATCCCGGAAGGGTGAGTTCTGACTGAAGAGAGTTAAGAAACTCGAAATAGCTATATCAGAAATCCCTTATTTCTTTGTCAACAATTTTAAACAACATATATATATATTTGTGCTTGCAAGATGGCTCTGGGTTGAGCTGAAACAAGCAAAAGGAAAGAATGATTCCTTCCTCCCATATTTGGGTTTACAGGGTGCAATCTAAAAAATAAACACTTGACACATATCCTTACTCCCTGACTACTGACAAAGCGGGAGAGAACTTGTGGCTCAATAGGTTAAAGCATCTGCTTATCATGCAGACTGCCCAGGTTCGAATCCCGGAAGGGTAAGTTCTGACTGAAGAGAGTTAAGAAACTCGAAATAGCTATATCAGAAATCCCTTATTTCTTTGTCAACAATTTTAAACAACATATATATATTTGTGCTTGCAAGATGGCTCTGGGTTGAGCTGAAACAAGCAAAAGGAAAGAATGATTCCTTCCTCCCATATTTGGGTTTACAGGGTGCAATCTAAAAAATAAACACTTGACACATATCCTTACTCCCTGACTACTGACAAAGCGGGAGAGAACTTGTGGCTCAATAGGTTAAAGCATCTGCTTATCATGCAGACTGCCCAGGTTCGAATCCCGGAAGGGTGAGTTCTGACTGAAGAGAGTTAAGAAACTCGAAATAGCTATATCAGAAATCCCTTATTTCTTTGTCAACAATTTTAAACAACATATATATATATTTGTGCTTGCAAGATGGCTCTGGGTTGAGCTGAAACAAGCAAAAGGAAAGAATGATTCCTTCCTCCCATATTTGGGTTTACAGGGTGCAATCTAAAAAATAAACACTTGACACATATCCTTACTCCCTGACTACTGACAAAGCGGGAGAGAACTTGTGGCTCAATAGGTTAAAGCATCTGCTTATCATGCAGACTGCCCAGGTTCGAATCCCGGAAGGGTGAGTTCTGACTGAAGAGAGTTAAGAAACTCGAAATAGCTATATCAGAAATCCCTTATTTCTTTGTCAACAATTTTAAACAACATATATATATTTGTGCTTGCAAGATGGCTCTGGGTTGAGCTGAAACAAGCAAAAGGAAAGAATGATTCCTTCCTCCCATATTTGGGTTTACAGGGTGCAATCTAAAAAATAAACACTTGACACATATCCTTACTCCCTGACTACTGACAAAGCGGGAGAGAACTTGTGGCTCAATAGGTTAAAGCATCTGCTTATCATGCAGACTGCCCAGGTTCGAATCCCGGAAGGGTGAGTTCTGACTGAAGAGAGTTAAGAAACTCGAAATAGCTATATCAGAAATCCCTTATTTCTTTGTCAACAATTTTAAACAACATATATATATTTGTGCTTGCAAGATGGCTCTGGGTTGAGCTGAAACAAGCAAAAGGAAAGAATGATTCCTTCCTCCCATATTTGGGTTTACAGGGTGCAATCTAAAAAATAAACACTTGACACATATCCTTACTCCCTGACTACTGACAAAGCGGGAGAGAACTTGTGGCTCAATAGGTTAAAGCATCTGCTTATCATGCAGACTGCCCAGGTTCGAATCCCGGAAGGGTGAGTTCTGACTGAAGAGAGTTAAGAAACTCGAAATAGCTATATCAGAAATCCCTTATTTCTTTGTCAACAATTTTAAACAACATATATATATTTGTGCTTGCAAGATGGCTCTGGGTTGAGCTGAAACAAGCAAAAGGAAAGAATGATTCCTTCCTCCCATATTTGGGTTTACAGGGTGCAATCTAAAAAATAAACACTTGACACATATCCTTACTCCCTGACTACTGACAAAGCGGGAGAGAACTTGTGGCTCAATAGGTTAAAGCATCTGCTTATCATGCAGACTGCCCAGGTTCGAATCCCGGAAGGGTGAGTTCTGACTGAAGAGAGTTAAGAAACTCGAAATAGCTATATCAGAAATCCCTTATTTCTTTGTCAACAATTTTAAACAACATATATATATTTGTGCTTGCAAGATGGCTCTGGGTTGAGCTGAAACAAGCAAAAGGAAAGAATGATTCCTTCCTCCCATATTTGGGTTTACAGGGTGCAATCTAAAAAATAAACACTTGACACATATCCTTACTCCCTGACTACTGACAAAGCGGGAGAGAACTTGTGGCTCAATAGGTTAAAGCATCTGCTTATCATGCAGACTGCCCAGGTTCGAATCCCGGAAGGGTGAGTTCTGACTGAAGAGAGTTAAGAAACTCGAAATAGCTATATCAGAAATCCCTTATTTCTTTGTCAACAATTTTAAACAACATATATATATATTTGTGCTTGCAAGATGGCTCTGGGTTGAGCTGAAACAAGCAAAAGGAAAGAATGATTCCTTCCTCCCATATTTGGGTTTACAGGGTGCAATCTAAAAAATAAACACTTGACACATATCCTTACTCCCTGACTACTGACAAAGCGGGAGAGAACTTGTGGCTCAATAGGTTAAAGCATCTGCTTATCATGCAGACTGCCCAGGTTCGAATCCCGGAAGGGTGAGTTCTGACTGAAGAGAGTTAAGAAACTCGAAATAGCTATATCAGAAATCCCTTATTTCTTTGTCAACAATTTTAAACAACATATATATATATTTGTGCTTGCAAGATGGCTCTGGGTTGAGCTGAAACAAGCAAAAGGAAAGAATGATTCCTTCCTCCCATATTTGGGTTTACAGGGTGCAATCTAAAAAATAAACACTTGACACATATCCTTACTCCCTGACTACTGACAAAGCGGGAGAGAACTTGTGGCTCAATAGGTTAAAGCATCTGCTTATCATGCAGACTGCCCAGGTTCGAATCCCGGAAGGGTGAGTTCTGACTGAAGAGAGTTAAGAAACTCGAAATAGCTATATCAGAAATCCCTTATTTCTTTGTCAACAATTTTAAACAACATATATATATATTTGTGCTTGCAAGATGGCTCTGGGTTGAGCTGAAACAAGCAAAAGGAAAGAATGATTCCTTCCTCCCATATTTGGGTTTACAGGGTGCAATCTAAAAAATAAACACTTGACACATATCCTTACTCCCTGACTACTGACAAAGCGGGAGAGAACTTGTGGCTCAATAGGTTAAAGCATCTGCTTATCATGCAGACTGCCCAGGTTCGAATCCCGGAAGGGTGAGTTCTGACTGAAGAGAGTTAAGAAACTCGAAATAGCTATATCAGAAATCCCTTATTTCTTTGTCAACAATTTTAAACAACATATATATATATTTGTGCTTGCAAGATGGCTCTGGGTTGAGCTGAAACAAGCAAAAGGAAAGAATGATTCCTTCCTCCCATATTTGGGTTTACAGGGTGCAATCTAAAAAATAAACACTTGACACATATCCTTACTCCCTGACTACTGACAAAGCGGGAGAGAACTTGTGGCTCAATAGGTTAAAGCATCTGCTTATCATGCAGACTGCCCAGGTTCGAATCCCGGAAGGGTGAGTTCTGACTGAAGAGAGTTAAGAAACTCGAAATAGCTATATCAGAAATCCCTTATTTCTTTGTCAACAATTTTAAACAACATATATATATTTGTGCTTGCAAGATGGCTCTGGGTTGAGCTGAAACAAGCAAAAGGAAAGAATGATTCCTTCCTCCCATATTTGGGTTTACAGGGTGCAATCTAAAAAATAAACACTTGACACATATCCTTACTCCCTGACTACTGACAAAGCGGGAGAGAACTTGTGGCTCAATAGGTTAAAGCATCTGCTTATCATGCAGACTGCCCAGGTTCGAATCCCGGAAGGGTGAGTTCTGACTGAAGAGAGTTAAGAAACTCGAAATAGCTATATCAGAAATCCCTTATTTCTTTGTCAACAATTTTAAACAACATATATATATATTTGTGCTTGCAAGATGGCTCTTGGTTGAGCTGAAACAAGCAAAAGGAAAGAATGATTCCTTCCTCCCATATTTGGGTTTACAGGGTGCAATCTAAAAAATAAACACTTGACACATATCCTTACTTCCTGACTACTGACAAAGCGGGAGAGAACTTGTGGCTCAATAGGTTAAAGCATCTGCTTATCATGCAGACTGCCCAGGTTCGAATCCCGGAAGGGTGAGTTCTGACTGAAGAGAGTTAAGAAACTCGAAATAGCTATATCAGAAATCCCTTATTTCTTTGTCAACAATTTTAAACAACATATATATATTTGTGCTTGCAAGATGGCTCTGGGTTGAGCTGAAACAAGCAAAAGGAAAGAATGATTCCTTCCTCCCATATTTGGGTTTACAGGGTGCAATCTAAAAAATAAACACTTGACACATATCCTTACTCCCTGACTACTGACAAAGCGGGAGAGAACTTGTGGCTCAATAGGTTAAAGCATCTGCTTATCATGCAGACTGCCCAGGTTCGAATCCCGGAAGGGTGAGTTCTGACTGAAGAGAGTTAAGAAACTCGAAATAGCTATATCAGAAATCCCTTATTTCTTTGTCAACAATTTTAAACAACATATATATATTTGTGCTTGCAAGATGGCTCTGGGTTGAGCTGAAACAAGCAAAAGGAAAGAATGATTCCTTCCTCCCATATTTGGGTTTACAGGGTGCAATCTAAAAAATAAACACTTGACACATATCCTTACTCCCTGACTACTGACAAAGCGGGAGAGAACTTGTGGCTCAATAGGTTAAAGCATCTGCTTATCATGCAGACTGCCCAGGTTCGAATCCCGGAAGGGTGAGTTCTGACTGAAGAGAGTTAAGAAACTCGAAATAGCTATATCAGAAATCCCTTATTTCTTTGTCAACAATTTTAAACAACATATATATATTTGTGCTTGCAAGATGGCTCTGGGTTGAGCTGAAACAAGCAAAAGGAAAGAATGATTCCTTCCTCCCATATTTGGGTTTACAGGGTGCAATCTAAAAAATAAACACTTGACACATATCCTTACTCCCTGACTACTGACAAAGCGGGAGAGAACTTGTGGCTCAATAGGTTAAAGCATCTGCTTATCATGCAGACTGCCCAGGTTCGAATCCCGGAAGGGTGAGTTCTGACTGAAGAGAGTTAAGAAACTCGAAATAGCTATATCAGAAATCCCTTATTTCTTTGTCAACAATTTTAAACAACATATATATATATTTGTGCTTGCAAGATGGCTCTGGGTTGAGCTGAAACAAGCAAAAGGAAAGAATGATTCCTTCCTCCCATATTTGGGTTTACAGGGTGCAATCTAAAAAATAAACACTTGACACATATCCTTACTCCCTGACTACTGACAAAGCGGGAGAGAACTTGTGGCTCAATAGGTTAAAGCATCTGCTTATCATGCAGACTGCCCAGGTTCGAATCCCGGAAGGGTGAGTTCTGACTGAAGAGAGTTAAGAAACTCGAAATAGCTATATCAGAAATCCCTTATTTCTTTGTCAACAATTTTAAACAACATATATATATATTTGTGCTTGCAAGATGGCTCTGGGTTGAGCTGAAACAAGCAAAAGGAAAGAATGATTCCTTCCTCCCATATTTGGGTTTACAGGGTGCAATCTAAAAAATAAACACTTGACACATATCCTTACTCCCTGACTACTGACAAAGCGGGAGAGAACTTGTGGCTCAATAGGTTAAAGCATCTGCTTATCATGCAGACTGCCCAGGTTCGAATCCCGGAAGGGTGAGTTCTGACTGAAGAGAGTTAAGAAACTCGAAATAGCTATATCAGAAATCCCTTATTTCTTTGTCAACAATTTTAAACAACATATATATATATTTGTGCTTGCAAGATGGCTCTGGGTTGAGCTGAAACAAGCAAAAGGAAAGAATGATTCCTTCCTCCCATATTTGGGTTTACAGGGTGCAATCTAAAAAATAAACACTTGACACATATCCTTACTCCCTGACTACTGACAAAGCGGGAGAGAACTTGTGGCTCAATAGGTTAAAGCATCTGCTTATCATGCAGACTGCCCAGGTTCGAATCCCGGAAGGGTGAGTTCTGACTGAAGAGAGTTAAGAAACTCGAAATAGCTATATCAGAAATCCCTTATTTCTTTGTCAACAATTTTAAACAACATATATATATATTTGTGCTTGCAAGATGGCTCTGGGTTGAGCTGAAACAAGCAAAAGGAAAGAATGATTCCTTCCTCCCATATTTGGGTTTACAGGGTGCAATCTAAAAAATAAACACTTGACACATATCCTTACTTCCTGACTACTGACAAAGCGGGAGAGAACTTGTGGCTCAATAGGTTAAAGCATCTGCTTATCATGCAGACTGCCCAGGTTCGAATCCCGGAAGGGTGAGTTCTGACTGAAGAGAGTTAAGAAACTCGAAATAGCTATATCAGAAATCCCTTATTTCTTTGTCAACAATTTTAAACAACATATATATATTTGTGCTTGCAAGATGGCTCTGGGTTGAGCTGAAACAAGCAAAAGGAAAGAATGATTCCTTCCTCCCATATTTGGGTTTACAGGGTGCAATCTAAAAAATAAACACTTGACACATATCCTTACTCCCTGACTACTGACAAAGCGGGAGAGAACTTGTGGCTCAATAGGTTAAAGCATCTGCTTATCATGCAGACTGCCCAGGTTCGAATCCCGGAAGGGTGAGTTCTGACTGAAGAGAGTTAAGAAACTCGAAATAGCTATATCAGAAATCCCTTATTTCTTTGTCAACAATTTTAAACAACATATATATATATTTGTGCTTGCAAGATGGCTCTGGGTTGAGCTGAAACAAGCAAAAGGAAAGAATGATTCCTTCCTCCCATATTTGGGTTTACAGGGTGCAATCTAAAAAATAAACACTTGACACATATCCTTACTCCCTGACTACTGACAAAGCGGGAGAGAACTTGTGGCTCAATAGGTTAAAGCATCTGCTTATCATGCAGACTGCCCAGGTTCGAATCCCGGAAGGGTAAGTTCTGACTGAAGAGAGTTAAGAAACTCGAAATAGCTATATCAGAAATCCCTTATTTCTTTGTCAACAATTTTAAACAACATATATATATTTGTGCTTGCAAGATGGCTCTGGGTTGAGCTGAAACAAGCAAAAGGAAAGAATGATTCCTTCCTCCCATATTTGGGTTTACAGGGTGCAATCTAAAAAATAAACACTTGACACATATCCTTACTCCCTGACTACTGACAAAGCGGGAGAGAACTTGTGGCTCAATAGGTTAAAGCATCTGCTTATCATGCAGACTGCCCAGGTTCGAATCCCGGAAGGGTGAGTTCTGACTGAAGAGAGTTAAGAAACTCGAAATAGCTATATCAGAAATCCCTTATTTCTTTGTCAACAATTTTAAACAACATATATATATATTTGTGCTTGCAAGATGGCTCTGGGTTGAGCTGAAACAAGCAAAAGGAAAGAATGATTCCTTCCTCCCATATTTGGGTTTACAGGGTGCAATCTAAAAAATAAACACTTGACACATATCCTTACTCCCTGACTACTGACAAAGCGGGAGAGAACTTGTGGCTCAATAGGTTAAAGCATCTGCTTATCATGCAGACTGCCCAGGTTCGAATCCCGGAAGGGTGAGTTCTGACTGAAGAGAGTTAAGAAACTCGAAATAGCTATATCAGAAATCCCTTATTTCTTTGTCAACAATTTTAAACAACATATATATATTTGTGCTTGCAAGATGGCTCTGGGTTGAGCTGAAACAAGCAAAAGGAAAGAATGATTCCTTCCTCCCATATTTGGGTTTACAGGGTGCAATCTAAAAAATAAACACTTGACACATATCCTTACTCCCTGACTACTGACAAAGCGGGAGAGAACTTGTGGCTCAATAGGTTAAAGCATCTGCTTATCATGCAGACTGCCCAGGTTCGAATCCCGGAAGGGTGAGTTCTGACTGAAGAGAGTTAAGAAACTCGAAATAGCTATATCAGAAATCCCTTATTTCTTTGTCAACAATTTTAAACAACATATATATATATTTGTGCTTGCAAGATGGCTCTGGGTTGAGCTGAAACAAGCAAAAGGAAAGAATGATTCCTTCCTCCCATATTTGGGTTTACAGGGTGCAATCTAAAAAATAAACACTTGACACATATCCTTACTCCCTGACTACTGACAAAGCGGGAGAGAACTTGTGGCTCAATAGGTTAAAGCATCTGCTTATCATGCAGACTGCCCAGGTTCGAATCCCGGAAGGGTAAGTTCTGACTGAAGAGAGTTAAGAAACTCGAAATAGCTATATCAGAAATCCCTTATTTCTTTGTCAACAATTTTAAACAACATATATATATTTGTGCTTGCAAGATGGCTCTGGGTTGAGCTGAAACAAGCAAAAGGAAAGAATGATTCCTTCCTCCCATATTTGGGTTTACAGGGTGCAATCTAAAAAATAAACACTTGACACATATCCTTACTCCCTGACTACTGACAAAGCGGGAGAGAACTTGTGGCTCAATAGGTTAAAGCATCTGCTTATCATGCAGACTGCCCAGGTTCGAATCCCGGAAGGGTGAGTTCTGACTGAAGAGAGTTAAGAAACTCGAAATAGCTATATCAGAAATCCCTTATTTCTTTGTCAACAATTTTAAACAACATATATATATATTTGTGCTTGCAAGATGGCTCTGGGTTGAGCTGAAACAAGCAAAAGGAAAGAATGATTCCTTCCTCCCATATTTGGGTTTACAGGGTGCAATCTAAAAAATAAACACTTGACACATATCCTTACTCCCTGACTACTGACAAAGCGGGAGAGAACTTGTGGCTCAATAGGTTAAAGCATCTGCTTATCATGCAGACTGCCCAGGTTCGAATCCCGGAAGGGTGAGTTCTGACTGAAGAGAGTTAAGAAACTCGAAATAGCTATATCAGAAATCCCTTATTTCTTTGTCAACAATTTTAAACAACATATATATATTTGTGCTTGCAAGATGGCTCTGGGTTGAGCTGAAACAAGCAAAAGGAAAGAATGATTCCTTCCTCCCATATTTGGGTTTACAGGGTGCAATCTAAAAAATAAACACTTGACACATATCCTTACTCCCTGACTACTGACAAAGCGGGAGAGAACTTGTGGCTCAATAGGTTAAAGCATCTGCTTATCATGCAGACTGCCCAGGTTCGAATCCCGGAAGGGTGAGTTCTGACTGAAGAGAGTTAAGAAACTCGAAATAGCTATATCAGAAATCCCTTATTTCTTTGTCAACAATTTTAAACAACATATATATATTTGTGCTTGCAAGATGGCTCTGGGTTGAGCTGAAACAAGCAAAAGGAAAGAATGATTCCTTCCTCCCATATTTGGGTTTACAGGGTGCAATCTAAAAAATAAACACTTGACACATATCCTTACTCCCTGACTACTGACAAAGCGGGAGAGAACTTGTGGCTCAATAGGTTAAAGCATCTGCTTATCATGCAGACTGCCCAGGTTCGAATCCCGGAAGGGTGAGTTCTGACTGAAGAGAGTTAAGAAACTCGAAATAGCTATATCAGAAATCCCTTATTTCTTTGTCAACAATTTTAAACAACATATATATATTTGTGCTTGCAAGATGGCTCTGGGTTGAGCTGAAACAAGCAAAAGGAAAGAATGATTCCTTCCTCCCATATTTGGGTTTACAGGGTGCAATCTAAAAAATAAACACTTGACACATATCCTTACTCCCTGACTACTGACAAAGCGGGAGAGAACTTGTGGCTCAATAGGTTAAAGCATCTGCTTATCATGCAGACTGCCCAGGTTCGAATCCCGGAAGGGTGAGTTCTGACTGAAGAGAGTTAAGAAACTCGAAATAGCTATATCAGAAATCCCTTATTTCTTTGTCAACAATTTTAAACAACATATATATATTTGTGCTTGCAAGATGGCTCTGGGTTGAGCTGAAACAAGCAAAAGGAAAGAATGATTCCTTCCTCCCATATTTGGGTTTACAGGGTGCAATCTAAAAAATAAACACTTGACACATATCCTTACTCCCTGACTACTGACAAAGCGGGAGAGAACTTGTGGCTCAATAGGTTAAAGCATCTGCTTATCATGCAGACTGCCCAGGTTCGAATCCCGGAAGGGTGAGTTCTGACTGAAGAGAGTTAAGAAACTCGAAATAGCTATATCAGAAATCCCTTATTTCTTTGTCAACAATTTTAAACAACATATATATATATTTGTGCTTGCAAGATGGCTCTGGGTTGAGCTGAAACAAGCAAAAGGAAAGAATGATTCCTTCCTCCCATATTTGGGTTTACAGGGTGCAATCTAAAAAATAAACACTTGACACATATCCTTACTCCCTGACTACTGACAAAGCGGGAGAGAACTTGTGGCTCAATAGGTTAAAGCATCTGCTTATCATGCAGACTGCCCAGGTTCGAATCCCGGAAGGGTGAGTTCTGACTGAAGAGAGTTAAGAAACTCGAAATAGCTATATCAGAAATCCCTTATTTCTTTGTCAACAATTTTAAACAACATATATATATATTTGTGCTTGCAAGATGGCTCTGGGTTGAGCTGAAACAAGCAAAAGGAAAGAATGATTCCTTCCTCCCATATTTGGGTTTACAGGGTGCAATCTAAAAAATAAACACTTGACACATATCCTTACTCCCTGACTACTGACAAAGCGGGAGAGAACTTGTGGCTCAATAGGTTAAAGCATCTGCTTATCATGCAGACTGCCCAGGTTCGAATCCCGGAAGGGTGAGTTCTGACTGAAGAGAGTTAAGAAACTCGAAATAGCTATATCAGAAATCCCTTATTTCTTTGTCAACAATTTTAAACAACATATATATATATTTGTGCTTGCAAGATGGCTCTGGGTTGAGCTGAAACAAGCAAAAGGAAAGAATGATTCCTTCCTCCCATATTTGGGTTTACAGGGTGCAATCTAAAAAATAAACACTTGACACATATCCTTACTCCCTGACTACTGACAAAGCGGGAGAGAACTTGTGGCTCAATAGGTTAAAGCATCTGCTTATCATGCAGACTGCCCAGGTTCGAATCCCGGAAGGGTGAGTTCTGACTGAAGAGAGTTAAGAAACTCGAAATAGCTATATCAGAAATCCCTTATTTCTTTGTCAACAATTTTAAACAACATATATATATATTTGTGCTTGCAAGATGGCTCTGGGTTGAGCTGAAACAAGCAAAAGGAAAGAATGATTCCTTCCTCCCATATTTGGGTTTACAGGGTGCAATCTAAAAAATAAACACTTGACACATATCCTTACTCCCTGACTACTGACAAAGCGGGAGAGAACTTGTGGCTCAATAGGTTAAAGCATCTGCTTATCATGCAGACTGCCCAGGTTCGAATCCCGGAAGGGTGAGTTCTGACTGAAGAGAGTTAAGAAACTCGAAATAGCTATATCAGAAATCCCTTATTTCTTTGTCAACAATTTTAAACAACATATATATATTTGTGCTTGCAAGATGGCTCTGGGTTGAGCTGAAACAAGCAAAAGGAAAGAATGATTCCTTCCTCCCATATTTGGGTTTACAGGGTGCAATCTAAAAAATAAACACTTGACACATATCCTTACTCCCTGACTACTGACAAAGCGGGAGAGAACTTGTGGCTCAATAGGTTAAAGCATCTGCTTATCATGCAGACTGCCCAGGTTCGAATCCCGGAAGGGTGAGTTCTGACTGAAGAGAGTTAAGAAACTCGAAATAGCTATATCAGAAATCCCTTATTTCTTTGTCAACAATTTTAAACAACATATATATATATATTTGTGCTTGCAAGATGGCTCTTGGTTGAGCTGAAACAAGCAAAAGGAAAGAATGATTCCTTCCTCCCATATTTGGGTTTACAGGGTGCAATCTAAAAATAAACACTTGACACATATCCTTACTTCCTGACTACTGACAAAGCGGGAGAGAACTTGTGGCTCAATAGGTTAAAGCATCTGCTTATCATGCAGACTGCCCAGGTTCGAATCCCAGAAGGGTGAGTTCTGACTGAAGAGAGTTAAGAAACTCGAAATAGCTATATCAGAAATCCCTTATTTCTTTGTCAACAATTTTAAACAACATATATATATTTGTGCTTGCAAGATGGCTCTGGGTTGAGCTGAAACAAGCAAAAGGAAAGAATGATTCCTTCCTCCCATATTTGGGTTTACAGGGTGCAATCTAAAAAATAAACACTTGACACATATCCTTACTCCCTGACTACTGACAAAGCGGGAGAGAACTTGTGGCTCAATAGGTTAAAGCATCTGCTTATCATGCAGACTGCCCAGGTTCGAATCCCGGAAGGGTGAGTTCTGACTGAAGAGAGTTAAGAAACTCGAAATAGCTATATCAGAAATCCCTTATTTCTTTGTCAACAATTTTAAACAACATATATATATTTGTGCTTGCAAGATGGCTCTGGGTTGAGCTGAAACAAGCAAAAGGAAAGAATGATTCCTTCCTCCCATATTTGGGTTTACAGGGTGCAATCTAAAAAATAAACACTTGACACATATCCTTACTCCCTGACTACTGACAAAGCGGGAGAGAACTTGTGGCTCAATAGGTTAAAGCATCTGCTTATCATGCAGACTGCCCAGGTTCGAATCCCGGAAGGGTGAGTTCTGACTGAAGAGAGTTAAGAAACTCGAAATAGCTATATCAGAAATCCCTTATTTCTTTGTCAACAATTTTAAACAACATATATATATATTTGTGCTTGCAAGATGGCTCTGGGTTGAGCTGAAACAAGCAAAAGGAAAGAATGATTCCTTCCTCCCATATTTGGGTTTACAGGGTGCAATCTAAAAAATAAACACTTGACACATATCCTTACTCCCTGACTACTGACAAAGCGGGAGAGAACTTGTGGCTCAATAGGTTAAAGCATCTGCTTATCATGCAGACTGCCCAGGTTCGAATCCCGGAAGGGTGAGTTCTGACTGAAGAGAGTTAAGAAACTCGAAATAGCTATATCAGAAATCCCTTATTTCTTTGTCAACAATTTTAAACAACATATATATATATTTGTGCTTGCAAGATGGCTCTGGGTTGAGCTGAAACAAGCAAAAGGAAAGAATGATTCCTTCCTCCCATATTTGGGTTTACAGGGTGCAATCTAAAAAATAAACACTTGACACATATCCTTACTCCCTGACTACTGACAAAGCGGGAGAGAACTTGTGGCTCAATAGGTTAAAGCATCTGCTTATCATGCAGACTGCCCAGGTTCGAATCCCGGAAGGGTGAGTTCTGACTGAAGAGAGTTAAGAAACTCGAAATAGCTATATCAGAAATCCCTTATTTCTTTGTCAACAATTTTAAACAACATATATATATATTTGTGCTTGCAAGATGGCTCTGGGTTGAGCTGAAACAAGCAAAAGGAAAGAATGATTCCTTCCTCCCATATTTGGGTTTACAGGGTGCAATCTAAAAAATAAACACTTGACACATATCCTTACTCCCTGACTACTGACAAAGCGGGAGAGAACTTGTGGCTCAATAGGTTAAAGCATCTGCTTATCATGCAGACTGCCCAGGTTCGAATCCCGGAAGGGTGAGTTCTGACTGAAGAGAGTTAAGAAACTCGAAATAGCTATATCAGAAATCCCTTATTTCTTTGTCAACAATTTTAAACAACATATATATATATTTGTGCTTGCAAGATGGCTCTGGGTTGAGCTGAAACAAGCAAAAGGAAAGAATGATTCCTTCCTCCCATATTTGGGTTTACAGGGTGCAATCTAAAAAATAAACACTTGACACATATCCTTACTCCCTGACTACTGACAAAGCGGGAGAGAACTTGTGGCTCAATAGGTTAAAGCATCTGCTTATCATGCAGACTGCCCAGGTTCGAATCCCGGAAGGGTGAGTTCTGACTGAAGAGAGTTAAGAAACTTGAAATAGCTATATCAGAAATCCCTTATTTCTTTGTCAACAATTTTAAACAACATATATATATATTTGTGCTTGCAAGATGGCTCTGGGTTGAGCTGAAACAAGCAAAAGGAAAGAATGATTCCTTCCTCCCATATTTGGGTTTACAGGGTGCAATCTAAAAAATAAACACTTGACACATATCCTTACTCCCTGACTACTGACAAAGCGGGAGAGAACTTGTGGCTCAATAGGTTAAAGCATCTGCTTATCATGCAGACTGCCCAGGTTCGAATCCCGGAAGGGTGAGTTCTGACTGAAGAGAGTTAAGAAACTCGAAATAGCTATATCAGAAATCCCTTATTTCTTTGTCAACAATTTTAAACAACATATATATATATTTGTGCTTGCAAGATGGCTCTGGGTTGAGCTGAAACAAGCAAAAGGAAAGAATGATTCCTTCCTCCCATATTTGGGTTTACAGGGTGCAATCTAAAAAATAAACACTTGACACATATCCTTACTCCCTGACTACTGACAAAGCGGGAGAGAACTTGTGGCTCAATAGGTTAAAGCATCTGCTTATCATGCAGACTGCCCAGGTTCGAATCCCGGAAGGGTGAGTTCTGACTGAAGAGAGTTAAGAAACTCGAAATAGCTATATCAGAAATCCCTTATTTCTTTGTCAACAATTTTAAACAACATATATATATATTTGTGCTTGCAAGATGGCTCTGGGTTGAGCTGAAACAAGCAAAAGGAAAGAATGATTCCTTCCTCCCATATTTGGGTTTACAGGGTGCAATCTAAAAAATAAACACTTGACACATATCCTTACTCCCTGACTACTGACAAAGCGGGAGAGAACTTGTGGCTCAATAGGTTAAAGCATCTGCTTATCATGCAGACTGCCCAGGTTCGAATCCCGGAAGGGTGAGTTCTGACTGAAGAGAGTTAAGAAACTCGAAATAGCTATATCAGAAATCCCTTATTTCTTTGTCAACAATTTTAAACAACATATATATATATTTGTGCTTGCAAGATGGCTCTGGGTTGAGCTGAAACAAGCAAAAGGAAAGAATGATTCCTTCCTCCCATATTTGGGTTTACAGGGTGCAATCTAAAAAATAAACACTTGACACATATCCTTACTCCCTGACTACTGACAAAGCGGGAGAGAACTTGTGGCTCAATAGGTTAAAGCATCTGCTTATCATGCAGACTGCCCAGGTTCGAATCCCGGAAGGGTGAGTTCTGACTGAAGAGAGTTAAGAAACTCGAAATAGCTATATCAGAAATCCCTTATTTCTTTGTCAACAATTTTAAACAACATATATATATATTTGTGCTTGCAAGATGGCTCTGGGTTGAGCTGAAACAAGCAAAAGGAAAGAATGATTCCTTCCTCCCATATTTGGGTTTACAGGGTGCAATCTAAAAAATAAACACTTGACACATATCCTTACTCCCTGACTACTGACAAAGCGGGAGAGAACTTGTGGCTCAATAGGTTAAAGCATCTGCTTATCATGCAGACTGCCCAGGTTCGAATCCCGGAAGGGTGAGTTCTGACTGAAGAGAGTTAAGAAACTCGAAATAGCTATATCAGAAATCCCTTATTTCTTTGTCAACAATTTTAAACAACATATATATATTTGTGCTTGCAAGATGGCTCTGGGTTGAGCTGAAACAAGCAAAAGGAAAGAATGATTCCTTCCTCCCATATTTGGGTTTACAGGGTGCAATCTAAAAAATAAACACTTGACACATATCCTTACTCCCTGACTACTGACAAAGCGGGAGAGAACTTGTGGCTCAATAGGTTAAAGCATCTGCTTATCATGCAGACTGCCCAGGTTCGAATCCCGGAAGGGTGAGTTCTGACTGAAGAGAGTTAAGAAACTCGAAATAGCTATATCAGAAATCCCTTATTTCTTTGTCAACAATTTTAAACAACATATATATATATTTGTGCTTGCAAGATGGCTCTGGGTTGAGCTGAAACAAGCAAAAGGAAAGAATGATTCCTTCCTCCCATATTTGGGTTTACAGGGTGCAATCTAAAAAATAAACACTTGACACATATCCTTACTCCCTGACTACTGACAAAGCGGGAGAGAACTTGTGGCTCAATAGGTTAAAGCATCTGCTTATCATGCAGACTGCCCAGGTTCGAATCCCGGAAGGGTGAGTTCTGACTGAAGAGAGTTAAGAAACTCGAAATAGCTATATCAGAAATCCCTTATTTCTTTGTCAACAATTTTAAACAACATATATATATTTGTGCTTGCAAGATGGCTCTGGGTTGAGCTGAAACAAGCAAAAGGAAAGAATGATTCCTTCCTCCCATATTTGGGTTTACAGGGTGCAATCTAAAAAATAAACACTTGACACATATCCTTACTCCCTGACTACTGACAAAGCGGGAGAGAACTTGTGGCTCAATAGGTTAAAGCATCTGCTTATCATGCAGACTGCCCAGGTTCGAATCCCGGAAGGGTGAGTTCTGACTGAAGAGAGTTAAGAAACTCGAAATAGCTATATCAGAAATCCCTTATTTCTTTGTCAACAATTTTAAACAACATATATATATTTGTGCTTGCAAGATGGCTCTGGGTTGAGCTGAAACAAGCAAAAGGAAAGAATGATTCCTTCCTCCCATATTTGGGTTTACAGGGTGCAATCTAAAAAATAAACACTTGACACATATCCTTACTCCCTGACTACTGACAAAGCGGGAGAGAACTTGTGGCTCAATAGGTTAAAGCATCTGCTTATCATGCAGACTGCCCAGGTTCGAATCCCGGAAGGGTGAGTTCTGACTGAAGAGAGTTAAGAAACTCGAAATAGCTATATCAGAAATCCCTTATTTCTTTGTCAACAATTTTAAACAACATATATATATTTGTGCTTGCAAGATGGCTCTGGGTTGAGCTGAAACAAGCAAAAGGAAAGAATGATTCCTTCCTCCCATATTTGGGTTTACAGGGTGCAATCTAAAAAATAAACACTTGACACATATCCTTACTCCCTGACTACTGACAAAGCGGGAGAGAACTTGTGGCTCAATAGGTTAAAGCATCTGCTTATCATGCAGACTGCCCAGGTTCGAATCCCGGAAGGGTGAGTTCTGACTGAAGAGAGTTAAGAAACTCGAAATAGCTATATCAGAAATCCCTTATTTCTTTGTCAACAATTTTAAACAACATATATATATTTGTGCTTGCAAGATGGCTCTGGGTTGAGCTGAAACAAGCAAAAGGAAAGAATGATTCCTTCCTCCCATATTTGGGTTTACAGGGTGCAATCTAAAAAATAAACACTTGACACATATCCTTACTCCCTGACTACTGACAAAGCGGGAGAGAACTTGTGGCTCAATAGGTTAAAGCATCTGCTTATCATGCAGACTGCCCAGGTTCGAATCCCGGAAGGGTGAGTTCTGACTGAAGAGAGTTAAGAAACTCGAAATAGCTATATCAGAAATCCCTTATTTCTTTGTCAACAATTTTAAACAACATATATATATTTGTGCTTGCAAGATGGCTCTGGGTTGAGCTGAAACAAGCAAAAGGAAAGAATGATTCCTTCCTCCCATATTTGGGTTTACAGGGTGCAATCTAAAAAATAAACACTTGACACATATCCTTACTCCCTGACTACTGACAAAGCGGGAGAGAACTTGTGGCTCAATAGGTTAAAGCATCTGCTTATCATGCAGACTGCCCAGGTTCGAATCCCGGAAGGGTGAGTTCTGACTGAAGAGAGTTAAGAAACTCGAAATAGCTATATCAGAAATCCCTTATTTCTTTGTCAACAATTTTAAACAACATATATATATTTGTGCTTGCAAGATGGCTCTGGGTTGAGCTGAAACAAGCAAAAGGAAAGAATGATTCCTTCCTCCCATATTTGGGTTTACAGGGTGCAATCTAAAAAATAAACACTTGACACATATCCTTACTCCCTGACTACTGACAAAGCGGGAGAGAACTTGTGGCTCAATAGGTTAAAGCATCTGCTTATCATGCAGACTGCCCAGGTTCGAATCCCGGAAGGGTGAGTTCTGACTGAAGAGAGTTAAGAAACTCGAAATAGCTATATCAGAAATCCCTTATTTCTTTGTCAACAATTTTAAACAACATATATATATATTTGTGCTTGCAAGATGGCTCTGGGTTGAGCTGAAACAAGCAAAAGGAAAGAATGATTCCTTCCTCCCATATTTGGGTTTACAGGGTGCAATCTAAAAAATAAACACTTGACACATATCCTTACTCCCTGACTACTGACAAAGCGGGAGAGAACTTGTGGCTCAATAGGTTAAAGCATCTGCTTATCATGCAGACTGCCCAGGTTCGAATCCCGGAAGGGTGAGTTCTGACTGAAGAGAGTTAAGAAACTCGAAATAGCTATATCAGAAATCCCTTATTTCTTTGTCAACAATTTTAAACAACATATATATATATTTGTGCTTGCAAGATGGCTCTGGGTTGAGCTGAAACAAGCAAAAGGAAAGAATGATTCCTTCCTCCCATATTTGGGTTTACAGGGTGCAATCTAAAAAATAAACACTTGACACATATCCTTACTCCCTGACTACTGACAAAGCGGGAGAGAACTTGTGGCTCAATAGGTTAAAGCATCTGCTTATCATGCAGACTGCCCAGGTTCGAATCCCGGAAGGGTGAGTTCTGACTGAAGAGAGTTAAGAAACTCGAAATAGCTATATCAGAAATCCCTTATTTCTTTGTCAACAATTTTAAACAACATATATATATATTTGTGCTTGCAAGATGGCTCTGGGTTGAGCTGAAACAAGCAAAAGGAAAGAATGATTCCTTCCTCCCATATTTGGGTTTACAGGGTGCAATCTAAAAAATAAACACTTGACACATATCCTTACTCCCTGACTACTGACAAAGCGGGAGAGAACTTGTGGCTCAATAGGTTAAAGCATCTGCTTATCATGCAGACTGCCCAGGTTCGAATCCCGGAAGGGTGAGTTCTGACTGAAGAGAGTTAAGAAACTCGAAATAGCTATATCAGAAATCCCTTATTTCTTTGTCAACAATTTTAAACAACATATATATATTTGTGCTTGCAAGATGGCTCTGGGTTGAGCTGAAACAAGCAAAAGGAAAGAATGATTCCTTCCTCCCATATTTGGGTTTACAGGGTGCAATCTAAAAAATAAACACTTGACACATATCCTTACTCCCTGACTACTGACAAAGCGGGAGAGAACTTGTGGCTCAATAGGTTAAAGCATCTGCTTATCATGCAGACTGCCCAGGTTCGAATCCCGGAAGGGTGAGTTCTGACTGAAGAGAGTTAAGAAACTCGAAATAGCTATATCAGAAATCCCTTATTTCTTTGTCAACAATTTTAAACAACATATATATATTTGTGCTTGCAAGATGGCTCTGGGTTGAGCTGAAACAAGCAAAAGGAAAGAATGATTCCTTCCTCCCATATTTGGGTTTACAGGGTGCAATCTAAAAAATAAACACTTGACACATATCCTTACTCCCTGACTACTGACAAAGCGGGAGAGAACTTGTGGCTCAATAGGTTAAAGCATCTGCTTATCATGCAGACTGCCCAGGTTCGAATCCCGGAAGGGTGAGTTCTGACTGAAGAGAGTTAAGAAACTCGAAATAGCTATATCAGAAATCCCTTATTTCTTTGTCAACAATTTTAAACAACATATATATATTTGTGCTTGCAAGATGGCTCTGGGTTGAGCTGAAACAAGCAAAAGGAAAGAATGATTCCTTCCTCCCATATTTGGGTTTACAGGGTGCAATCTAAAAAATAAACACTTGACACATATCCTTACTCCCTGACTACTGACAAAGCGGGAGAGAACTTGTGGCTCAATAGGTTAAAGCATCTGCTTATCATGCAGACTGCCCAGGTTCGAATCCCGGAAGGGTGAGTTCTGACTGAAGAGAGTTAAGAAACTCGAAATAGCTATATCAGAAATCCCTTATTTCTTTGTCAACAATTTTAAACAACATATATATATTTGTGCTTGCAAGATGGCTCTGGGTTGAGCTGAAACAAGCAAAAGGAAAGAATGATTCCTTCCTCCCATATTTGGGTTTACAGGGTGCAATCTAAAAAATAAACACTTGACACATATCCTTACTCCCTGACTACTGACAAAGCGGGAGAGAACTTGTGGCTCAATAGGTTAAAGCATCTGCTTATCATGCAGACTGCCCAGGTTCGAATCCCGGAAGGGTGAGTTCTGACTGAAGAGAGTTAAGAAACTCGAAATAGCTATATCAGAAATCCCTTATTTCTTTGTCAACAATTTTAAACAACATATATATATTTGTGCTTGCAAGATGGCTCTGGGTTGAGCTGAAACAAGCAAAAGGAAAGAATGATTCCTTCCTCCCATATTTGGGTTTACAGGGTGCAATCTAAAAAATAAACACTTGACACATATCCTTACTCCCTGACTACTGACAAAGCGGGAGAGAACTTGTGGCTCAATAGGTTAAAGCATCTGCTTATCATGCAGACTGCCCAGGTTCGAATCCCGGAAGGGTGAGTTCTGACTGAAGAGAGTTAAGAAACTCGAAATAGCTATATCAGAAATCCCTTATTTCTTTGTCAACAATTTTAAACAACATATATATATTTGTGCTTGCAAGATGGCTCTGGGTTGAGCTGAAACAAGCAAAAGGAAAGAATGATTCCTTCCTCCCATATTTGGGTTTACAGGGTGCAATCTAAAAAATAAACACTTGACACATATCCTTACTCCCTGACTACTGACAAAGCGGGAGAGAACTTGTGGCTCAATAGGTTAAAGCATCTGCTTATCATGCAGACTGCCCAGGTTCGAATCCCGGAAGGGTGAGTTCTGACTGAAGAGAGTTAAGAAACTCGAAATAGCTATATCAGAAATCCCTTATTTCTTTGTCAACAATTTTAAACAACATATATATATTTGTGCTTGCAAGATGGCTCTGGGTTGAGCTGAAACAAGCAAAAGGAAAGAATGATTCCTTCCTCCCATATTTGGGTTTACAGGGTGCAATCTAAAAAATAAACACTTGACACATATCCTTACTCCCTGACTACTGACAAAGCGGGAGAGAACTTGTGGCTCAATAGGTTAAAGCATCTGCTTATCATGCAGACTGCCCAGGTTCGAATCCCGGAAGGGTGAGTTCTGACTGAAGAGAGTTAAGAAACTCGAAATAGCTATATCAGAAATCCCTTATTTCTTTGTCAACAATTTTAAACAACATATATATATTTGTGCTTGCAAGATGGCTCTGGGTTGAGCTGAAACAAGCAAAAGGAAAGAATGATTCCTTCCTCCCATATTTGGGTTTACAGGGTGCAATCTAAAAAATAAACACTTGACACATATCCTTACTCCCTGACTACTGACAAAGCGGGAGAGAACTTGTGGCTCAATAGGTTAAAGCATCTGCTTATCATGCAGACTGCCCAGGTTCGAATCCCGGAAGGGTGAGTTCTGACTGAAGAGAGTTAAGAAACTCGAAATAGCTATATCAGAAATCCCTTATTTCTTTGTCAACAATTTTAAACAACATATATATATTTGTGCTTGCAAGATGGCTCTGGGTTGAGCTGAAACAAGCAAAAGGAAAGAATGATTCCTTCCTCCCATATTTGGGTTTACAGGGTGCAATCTAAAAAATAAACACTTGA